>CM061538.1:337634856-338839856 GCA_030864215.1 Capsicum pubescens
TGAAGGAAAAGAGTCATCCGCTTTGCATCTGCTTCACATCTGCTAGCCATCTGCTCTCCATCAGCTTTGAATCCGCTGAAGCAGATCAAGAACAAGGTGGCAGTTTTGTAATTTTCATCAAATGTAGAGCGAAATTTAAAAAGAGGGTTTTAGCTCCTTTTTCAAGACCTAGTTTTCATCTTAGGAACATGGCCTCCATATTTTGAACATAGAATGTCTCTTAGCTTTTAGCTCCTCTCTTCTCTTTTAGTATCTATCTTTTCATCTTTTGAAAATTTTGTACTAAGCTTGAATGAAAAATATACGTTAGTGATTTTCCATTGAAGAATTATTGAAATTCCAAGTGTGGAACTACATTCTCTCTATTTCTCATGGATGAAGTTAATGATAACTTTTGTATATTCTCATCCCTTTTATCTATGAGTAGCTAATTTTCAATCTTGGGGTTATGTTTGCTTAGGTAGTGATAGTGCATGGGTTTTAGCTAATTATTTTTCTAATTAGTTAGTTGTGATGGGTGTTGCATTTATTTCATAAATTAATTAAGAGTTGGGGGTTGCAAACTCCAACCACCCTAGAACCCATGCATTCTTGAAAGAGGGGACATGGGTGAGGAATAAATGCAATGAATAACTTGATTCATTTTATTTAATGATATCTCTTAGACATAAGGATGTCAATTGAGGCAATAGATGTGAAAAATTGTCACACTTGTGAGGTGTTCGAAAGAACTCATTTGTGAAAGATTGACTCCGATATATTGACATCTAGCCTACCCATGACTTTTAGCTAAAAGTTGAATAAATGGCCAAGTACCCATGCATGATCCCACACCTATAATTGCATAACCCAAAGGCTTATTCTCAATTGAACTCACTCTTAGCATTTTTCAACGTCAAGCTAGTGCACTAAAATTGAAGTAGTTGTCATTTATAAATACATTCAAACTAAATCTCCCAATTTACATTTATGCTTGCTTTATTCACACTACGGGTCATCTTTTAGTAGACTATCAAGACTCTTGAATTTTGAATTCCATGCTTTCACTCCTTGTGGATTCGACTCCAACCTAAGTTGGGATATTATATTGACAACGATCACTTACACTCATTCAAGAGTGTAATTTGAGCGTTATCACAAAGCCACCCCTTGGCAAGGGTAGGATGGTCAGTGTTCTCTCACTTTGTGGTGTAATATAAATAGATATTATTAGGGTTATTTAGAGTTAGTTCATTCATGATATTTTGAGAAAAGAAGACTTGTAATATTTTTAAACTTCTCTCTTCCATTAAGAGGTCCCAAACCGAAACTCACAAGTGGAGTGACACTTGGGTTGTATCTTGGCTAGAAACTTAGGTCTTGAGGTTCTTGAGTTCCTCTCGGTCTAAGTAAGAGTTTGGCGTTAACATTCAATAATCTTAGGGTCCTTACATGTTGTTAGGGTTCTTAAATTCTTGAATATTGTATGTCAAACTATCTATCCATCTATCTAGATATCATTGTATTATTGTTGAACTTTGAAGACTAGTGAAGTCGTGTGGGGCTCTTTTCAATTCACTAGAATTGTTGAACTTGTTGTTTTTGTTGTCAACTTCTTTCTCTTGTTCTAAACGAAATCTTGGAGACTAGTGAAGCCGTGTGTGTCCTAGCTCAAGGCTTGGTTTTGTCCTCACAAAACCAATCTTAAGAAGTGTTTTCCAAACGTGTGTTGTAAACCTTGGTCGAGGGCTTCTTGTCTTGTGAAGTTGTCTTGGCCGAGAGTTGATTGCTAGATCTACAAAAGTTTTTGTTTGTCTAGTTGTTTCTTGTGTTGGTTTCTTTTTCATCAACACAAAGGGTGTCTACATCTAAAATTGAGCTTAATGATAAGTGACTTATTGTAAAAATTTGAAGGTGGTCGTGTGTTTTGGCTTGTGTTGGACGTTGAAGTAGCCATTGTTGGTATGTTGTTGTTGTGTTTCTTGAAAGTGTTGTTGTTGTGTCCATCTTGATCTTCTTTTCATCCCATGTCTTAACAACTATAAAGAGTAAAATAGATCCAAAAAGTTGTAAGACAAAGTTGTAAAGTTGTTTGTGAGAAGACTTGCCAACATCACTTCCTAGACTTGACTGCTACAATAAAATTTTATAGCTAACTATAAGTTTTTGTCACACAATAAAAGTAACTGTAGCAATAGTAACCTTTTAGCTATAACAAATTATTCGAAACAAACTACTGTAGCTAAATATGATAATTTTGCTTCAAGTTATAAATACCGTGGCGAAAATTAAATGAAATAATCATATATTTTTCTCTACAATAAATTTTTGTAGCTAACTATAAATTTTTGCTTCGCGATAAAAATAATTATAGCAATAGTAACTAATAACGTCATTTACAGCAAAATAAAAATTCAATAAACTTCATTCAAACTTTATCATGATTAAGTATTTTCAAAATTGCTATTTGATCTAACATGATACATTGAAATATTACTTTTTAAAATTCAGTAGACTTAGAAGAGATCATTATTTGACTTGATTCAATTTTATGGGATCTTATTTGTAAATTTTAAATATATATTAAATAAATAGGTATTAATAGACTTATATATAAAAAATAATTAAAATTTTAAATAGCAAAATTAACATACAAAAAAGTAATCTTCAACAATAGATAATTTATATACCTACTTATAATGACAAACGGTCAAACTTATTACCTAACTTCTTAAACTTATCAAGTTGATATTTTATCCTCTTGCAACATGTTATTTTGTGTGTTACTTTTTACAAAAGAAAATGTATAATCAATTTTTTTTATTGAAATTATATGATTTTTTTGTATGTTTGGTACTTTACCAATCTAAGAGAGATGCTTAATATTTTTATATGTAAGTACTTATTTTTTTATGTATATTAATATTTATATTTATATTTTCACGATGCATGAATATATTAAAAAAATATAATTGTTGCAAAATATTGTATGACTTATTTAATCATATTACATAATATTTAATTACTTTGTTTTATTTTAAAATATTAATTTGAATTATAATATCTTTACATTATCTATCTCCAGGTCTGTAATTTTTCTCAGACATAATATTTAAATAAAAATTTTAATTTAGTATTTTACCTTTTTTAAAAATAATGTCATATTTTATTCAAATATCACTACAACATTATGCGGAGTGTATTTAGATAGTTTTGATTGATTCGTATAATTCATTTTAAATTCATATACTTTTATATTTCAATTAAAACTAAAAGAATAGTAATTTAAAATTCACAATCATGTTTAAATTCAAACTGAAGTAATAGAATCTTTTGAAATTGTGATTCCATCATGATGGAGTATTTCAATATGAATTTGAATTTATATTGTTGATATTAAAAAAATAAATTCACAATATAAATTTTTATCTAAAAATATTTTCAAACTTGAATTTTATGGTAATTTACACTTGTTATCGCAATATCATTTTGCTTCTCTGATCTATATACAGTTAAAATTCTCTATAATGTTATCTCGTTATAACAACATTTCACTATAACGACATGATTTTCTCCGGAATCAACGTTTCATGTTATATTTTACTTCTATATAATGACATTCTCTCTCTATATATTAACAATAACGTTTATTTTAGAGATACATATTTTTAAAAATTACTTCTCTATATAACAACATACTCAAATATTATGTAATAATATTATGTAAGAAATACAATATGTACAAAATAAAATACAAAAATATATATGGTAATCGTCATTAATTTCATATCCACTGTAAATTTCAAGTACGAATATCTTATTTTAAGAAAAATTATATTTAAATTATACACATCCGTTATTTCTTAATTTCACGAGGAAAAGACTACTAATGTTTGCCTTATATATATATATATATATATATATATATATATATATATATTGATTGATTGATTGATTGTGGATAGATTAGATAGATTTTCTTATATTGATATTTTTATTTTATTTTAAAATTTTATATTTTAATCTTGACATTTTAATTCATGTAAATTATTTTAAATTCACATTCAATGTGAGTCAAATATGCACATACCTTACTCTTGCTTCTAAGATAGAAAAATTTATTAAATTCATATAATTTTTATATATTCTGTTTAACCTAAAAATTGTAATTCAGGATTAAGAATAATCATAATTTAACGAAACACTATGTAAGTTAAGAATTTATTAAAATAGACGAATAGATAACAAAACAAGAAATATCATAGAGGACCCAAATAAGTTGAAAATAATATATATTTTAGAATAATATTTATTCATATAAATAGTTGACTTTTTTATTAATTTAAATTTAAATATATATTTATTATTATTTTTATTAGATAGTTTTCTTTGTTAGATTCTATTTTTAATACAATTGTTATATTTTTTGTTTACTCTCTTCGTACATTTTTACTTGTCATGGTTTGATTTGACATAACTATTAAGAAAAATAATTATTAACATGATTATTTTATCATAGTAAATTTATAAATTAATTATGAATATTGTGTCTTGAAATTAGTTTAAAAATAAATAATCAATGATAAGATTAGAATAATTTTTTTTTTAATATATCAAAAATGATAAGTAAAATAAAAAATTAAAAAATAAGTGAAAAATTCTCAGTGAGGGGAGTAAATAGTAAGAGCATTTGTTAAAGAGAAAATTATCCCCCATAGTATTATTAGATCTAAAATAACAACTTTTAGCAATACTTTTAAATAATTACATAATAGCAATTTACTTACAAGTTATAGCAACTTGTTAAAAGAGATATTTTTTTAAAGAATATTTTAATAAATTATTTTTAATTATTTAATTTAAAATTAGTTCCTTATTTATAGGATTGTAATCAATATTTTTCTTAAATTGTGTTTTGATAATTATGGTAAATTTTTGTTTCTTATTTTTTATTTAAAATATTACACACTCTTACTTATCAGATAAATCTTTTGGAAGATTACGTGTAAATCTACTCTTTGTCTCTCTCCATTCTCTAATACTCAACCTCACCTCCTTATCCATTATCATACTCAACCTTTCAAAACTTTCTTAAAACTTGTGTCTCAATATAATATTCATATTTTCTTCTTGAAAATATAAGATTGTAAAAAGTGGATTTCATATTGGGATCTCTTTCATATTATACTCATCTTTTTAATTGAAAAATCTGAGTTTCATAGTTAACATCATCTTCTATCCCAAAAAATACTCAATTGATATATTTAATTTTTTCATTCTCTATTGTGAATTATGTCTAAACCAAAATTTGATTTTACTTCTTCGCGTACAAGTTCTAGAATAATTGAAAATAATAGCCCCATTCAACTTTCTAGACCTTCGTTTGATTTAGGTTGTTTCACTCCTTCTCCTCTATCGAAGTGTAAATTTTTTTTATTGAAAGTGGGTCATATAACAAGAATCAAAATCAGTGCTTGCCTAACAAAATTGAAGTCCCCTTTATTCATGAACCATCGAAGAAGCTAAGTTTGAACAAAAAGGTTGAGATTCCTCAATATAAGAGGAATTATAAGAGAAAGAATTTGGATAGTGAACAAGTGTCGGACTCCGATTTTGAGGATGAGATTCCATTACTCAAACTCAAAAAATCCAAGTGTGGAGGAGAAGCACCTTCTCGAGTAACAAGAACTAGGGCTAAAGTAAAAAATGCAAAGAATGTGTCCAACAAGAATTCTCGAAAAGTTTACAAGGTATAATTTTTATTTTGTATAAGTTTTTTTTTAAATTTTTTTTTTGTATGAAGTGTTTTATTAAAGTTATAGTATTTTCGATATTATAATCCAGATTGCTAATTTTTTTAAAAAGGTCATATGATTTTCATATTATTTTTACAGATTATTTATACAATTTTTGTTACATAATAATACTTATTCTTATGTGTGTAAAAAATATTTGATTGTTTCTTTATTTAGTTCAAAATTTGTATAAATTATTTATATAAATTTTATGTTTTTTTAATTTGAGTGTGTTTTCAAAAGATTTGAAGATTTCCTTGATAACATATATTTACTTGATACATTATGTTTTTACTTAAAATATATGTTTGTTGCACCAATCAACAGATCGTCTTACAACAATTAAAAGCTAAATATTGTTGTATTTTTACGTTCTTATTTTTGTATTTATAAATATATGTAGGAGCGAAAAACATAAAGTCATTGGGCATCGTACATCAAGGTTAATATTTTCGATGATCTTATGTTAAGATGGAAAAAGGAGCACTTTGCAAGATTTGAAAATTCTTCATTCAGGCACTTTTTGAAGATACAACAGCTTAACGTCCAGCCCCAACTTCTTCGAAATTTGTTGCAAGATGAGACGGAGAATAATAGAGATGATTTGTTCATCTTTAGGTTGAATGGCACTTTGTTGCATTTTGGTTAGAGGGAATTTTGTGTTGTAATTGATTTAAGGTTTGACAAAAAAAGTGATTTTTATTCAGATTTCAAAGCTTCGAACAAGCTTATGTCTAAGTATTATCCTGGTATTGAAAAGGTGAAGAGAAGTGATTTCTATACTGATTTTGCTGTGACTGAGAATTTTTTTAAAGAAGATGATCAGTATGAAATTATTATGGTTTATTTCATAATCAGGTTCTTGATTCCTGACTTGCCAAGGAATTACATATCAAAATTATATTTTGATCTAATTGAATCTGGTGAGTATTTGAATTATGATTAGGGCAATGAGTGCTTTAGAATATTGTATAAATCTAATAGTCATGGTTTGAAGACCAATCTCTCATCATTTACCTTTGGTGGATTTCATTTGGCTCTTCAAATATGATTTTATGAATGTTGTTTGAACATGGACAAAGCTGTTGCTATTCGAAGTGAATCAGTTATGAGTTCTCAAATTCTAAATTGGAGATCATTGAAGGATCTAATTTTTAATAAGCATTTGAAGACAACAATGTTTAAGCGTTATAGCAACGAGGTAATCTCAACTACATTTTTATATATTAGCTTTAATATTAAAACTATATCTATTTCATTTTCATTTTGTACTTGTTATCTATTTAAACTAACTCATTTTTTTTATTCTAGTATCAATTCAAAGATATTGTCTTTACCGATGAGGAAATGGTAAAGTACAATCTTCTTGGAATACATCAAGACAGTTTCGTTCAACAAGAGCAAGACAACTTTGTTCATCCAGATATCAATGGTGAAAAAAATTCGTCATCAAATGTGAAGGATGAACAAATGTTCGATTTGAAGAATGAATTGGCAATTATAAACTATAAATATTCTTATAACTTATTCAATTAATATTTTTAAATTTTGATTATGAATTTACTAACTATATATTCTATATATATGTCATGTATGTTCTAGGTTCGAGCTGAAATGTTGAAATTTCAGAAAAAGGTATTTTTTTTTTGTATTATATTTATATGATTATGTATGTAAAGGTCATACTCATGTTGTTATTAAATTTATATGTTTATGTATGTACGGATTCTTGATGAAAGTCTAATAATCAGAAAAAGGTCAATAATAAAGTTTAATTAGTTTAATTGAATTAATAATTTTTACCTTATACAAAATATATTATTTTACATAAAATTATTACATGCATTATTGTGTTATGAGTAGGTTGATAAGCAGTTTGCGGAGGTAAAATAATATGTTGTTGAGTCTGTCAAGACTATTTTGAATGAATTAAGGTCTGCAGGAATCAAGTCTGATGAATTCAATGAAGATCGGGTATGCACACGTAAAATTTTTGACAGTTTTATTTGAATTTATTTTTAAAAGTTAATTTTATTTTTTATGATTATTAGAAGAATGATTCACGATCTGTGGATGATTTATTGCAAACACCACATGGAAGCAAGACATGTGAAGAAATTTCTAATAAACCTATCAACGTGAAGGATGAATTGTCTCATAATATGGCTTCTGAAAAGGTTGGTAATGTTACATTAACTTGATATCAATTTGTTAATCCTTAATACATAGAGTTCTATTTTATAAATGAAACAAAATGATCTTTACATGACTTTTTTGAATGTATTTATATGTATAGTGTGTGGTGACATTGTTGGTGCAAAATCAAGCGACAATCTTTCTCCGTTAAAATAATTAACATTTTTTACTGAGCCTCAGATGATCCCACTAGAACCTACCTTTAGGATGCTTGAAACACCAAAATTTAAATTCCAAACTTTATCACCGATCATCTTT
Source organism: Capsicum pubescens (assembly GCA_030864215.1). NCBI lineage: Eukaryota > Viridiplantae > Streptophyta > Magnoliopsida > Solanales > Solanaceae > Capsicum > Capsicum pubescens. The sequence continues at coordinate 337,643,085 of CM061538.1, forward strand.
GATAAATCTCCAATGAAAATGAACTAACATTATATTTCTAGCCATGAAAGATTTGTCATTTACTTTAACAAAAAATATTCATTTGAAGACTATGTTGGATTTGAGGTTCCAGATATATTGGTTGATCAATTTACAGATTGGTGTTATGCGAAGAAAGTGCGTGAAAAGTAACAATTTATTCTTTTATCTTAATGTACTTATTCATACATTCAAGAGTTTAGTATATAACATCATATATAAATAATATGTTTTATTAAATAATCATAGAGATACAAAAAGCAATGCTAAAGATGTCATCATAAATTCTGAATTTGAGCTCGGTGGATTGAAAATTAATAAGAAGGGTTGGTTTCTTACAATGATTCATACTGATCGTCCATGAAATGATGAGGTATGCTTCAAATCTAATTTAGTACAAACTCCATCTAGTATATATTGTGTATGGCTAACATTTGGATAAAAAATTTAGATTTTAATTTAATTTCTTAAATATCACAAAAATAAATTGTATAATTATTTTAATTTTTTGTGAGTGTGATTATAAAAGTGCATGTCTGTTTGTGTATGACATGATATATGAAACAAAAATTAATTTTGAAGGCATTTTTTGCATTTTTAGTCACAGTTTGTGTATGTCTGTTTGTGTATTTAGAAAAATTATGTATGAAGTTTTGAGTGAATAAAAGTATTCAAACTTATAGCATCTGTGTAGACACCATCTATAGACATCATTTGTTGGATATACTCAGCTAGCAGTGGTCCTTAGCTTAGTATCTGCATCTGTGTATTTTAAAAGAAGTTGAAAACTGTTTTAAGACAGTGTACTCTCTCATGCTAGTCTCTTAAACCCCTGCAAGTTCATATATTTTAAGTCATCGTACTCTCTCAGGTGTATTAAGGCATCTATTTATTTTAAAAGAAGTTGAAACTATTTAGAGGAATCAGTAAAATTAGATATTGCATCTAATGTTGTTCATGATTTAGGGTTGGTCTGTATTGTTCAAATTATGTTGAGAGTTCACAAGTATAATTGTATCAAAGTATCACAATGGTTGGTTTAAGGTATTATTTGAACCTTTGGCCATGCTCATGATGAGCCAAGTCAATGTGGTTGGAAAGAATCGTGAATTACTCCTTACTTTGTAATGAAAGATGTTTTCCTCCTTGAAATACATCTTACTAGCATTTTTATTTTTTTATGTGTATGTATGCTTGTCATTGTAGACCCCATAAATGTAGCATTTCAGTCCAGTTCTGTATGTGTATTGTGTCTGTATGTTTGTTTTTGTTTGGGTGTTTTTTATATGTGTGTGAGTGTAGACCCATAAATGTATCCTATAAATGATACCTATATTCATTCACAAAACTTTGATTGTATGTGCATGCTCTTTTTAACTGTTGTGTAATTATTTGTAACAAGTATGTATTCTTTAAAATGAATTTCTGCTCATTACTATTATGTCCCTCTTTAAAATAGCATGTAGATGTTATCATGTACTATTTGCGAAAAAAAGTAAAGTATAGTACGATGAAGCCGATAACATATACCACAACTGATGTTTGGTTCATTAAGTGGGTTTGTACAATTAAGCAACAGTGATTGGGTGCAAAGAAGTATATGAGACACATTTCTCCTGAACACTATGTTGGTCAGTAAATTAGGGGGTTTAAGATGCTTTCTAATATATCTTGGGATACTGTGGACAACATCATTATTTCAGTTAATGTTGGTGAATCATTCCATTGGATTATGATTTTATTTCGCATTAGACACAAGTGTCTATATGTGTATGATTCATTTATTGAAGGTGTCGTGAACACTAAGAATGTTCATCGACATGTCCAATCACTTGCTACCATCATACCATTATTTTTATTTGTCACTGACTTCTACGATAAACGAGTTGATATTTGTTGGGATAGAGAGCCTGCTTATATTGACAAGTTCATGACCGATCCACTTAAGTATGTTATTGTAAGGGACATTCCTCAGCAAGCTCCACAGTCTAAGTACGTATATTTATATTATTTGGATTACAATTTTATTATAGTATATAGTAATATACTAGCCTCACTTTGTGGGAATACACCGGACCTGTTGTTGTTGTTGTTGTTGATATAGTAATGTACTAAATATTTTTTTATTATTGTTTTTATAGTGATTTCGGTATGTATGCGTGTGCATTTGCAGAGTTTATCAGTCATGAGTTGTTTGATATTTCAACCAACATGTTTAATGCTACCAACCATCGTATGAGATATGGTGCGTTACTTTGAGATTATGCTAGGAAAAAGCAAAACGATGATGCTATAAGCGAAAGTGAGGTGACTGGCAATGTTACAAGCAGATTAGGTGGTGTGAAGATATTGAGAGACGTGGTTAGTCCAGCTGTCACTAAAAAAATAAAAAATAGATAGGCATTTGATATTTAATGTTGCTTGGAGATTGTTAGTGTCATCTTTTTTAACTTGTTGGTACGAACAAAGTTTAGTTTTGATTTTTATGTATGATGTTTTGGTACTTTACTTTTAACAGTAACTTCGTATTTGAACTCATTGAATGAAATCGAAATTATTTTCTTTTATTTTATCATACATGATTTCATCATACATCGATATAATTTTATTTTGATTTTTATATATGATGTTTTAGTACTTTTAACTGTTATTTCGTATTTAAACTCGCTGAATGAAAACGATATCATTTTGTTATATTTTATCATACAGGATTTCTGTTAATACACATATACATGAATCTTTTAGTTCTTAACTATTTTTGATGATCTTTATTGTTCTCTGAATTACCATTGTTGGTATTCAATTTTTTATTTTATTTTTAAGCACTGTATTTATACAATTATATAATGTTAGGATAGTTTTACAATGATTTGAATTTTTGATGCTCTTTACTGTTGTACTTATAATAGTTGGTATAAAAAAAAAAATCTTCTCATTTTTAAGTACTACATTTGTACATTTATATAATGTTATGATACTTAACACTTCTTTTGTATTTCATCTCGTTCAACATATTTGATATCGACTCGTTTTATTTTTTTAATTAACAACATATATATGTTTATAAAACACCAATATAAAGTTGAAAATGAGCACAAAAATAATATACGTAAAGATAAGTTGCATTATTTATTACAAATATCCAAAAAACATAACAAAATCATAATTGAAAAATACTTTAAAAAAAATTATTAAACGGGAGGAGTATGTTTATGGCATGTTTTCCTGTTGTGTCCTTCTCTATGGCATTACTACATGTAACCTTGGCTCTTTTGCACTTATATTCATTTGGTGCTTTCCACCTCTCATAACATGGACGTCCGGGTGGTCTTTTAGAATAAGGCGGTAATATAATTTCATTCAAAACTTCTTGAGGTATATTCCATGTACTCTCACAAGGAAGAGGCTCAACTGGTATTACATAAGCATCCTTAAAATATTTATTGTTGTAGTATGCAGAGCAATAATCTTCTCAATGTTGGTTATGATATGTAATAATCGCCATTGCATGTGAGCAAGGTATCTCATTTAATTGAAATCGACCACAACTACATTTTCTACTTCGCAGGAATACAACAAACCTTTTAACTCCAGCGGTAACGGTATGCAAAAATTTGCTTGAAGCACTTACCTACAATGAATGTTATTGGTTAGTACATATTTGCAGTTCAAAACATTATCTGTAAAATAAAATAAACAAATCAAAGAACAACAAAATCTTTTAAGAAATTTATTCAAGATTGTAATATAATTAAATTAAAAACATACCTTCATATTATGAGATTCTTGCTTGTTATCATTGAGAATATCATTGTATCTTTTTGTTAGCACTGTCAATGTATTTTTTTCCTTCCTCGTTATGTTTTGCATTCCACTATTCAACAGTTAACCTCATGAAATCCAACACAGAAACAACAGGTAACCTTCTGGCTTTCCTGTTTGTATTGTTTATGGATTCAACAATATTTGATGTTAGAGTCCAAGTACGCTTTACCGTAGAATGAACCCTTAGCCATTTATGATAGCCAATTTTGTACAAATATATCCTCACTCTTCTGTTAATTTGATCGACTCTCTCCATTAACTCTTCAAATTTTTGAAGTGTCTATGCCTTTGCCATTGCAAAAAAATAACTTATGTAGTTCATTAATTTTCTTATGAAAATTTATCTTAATATTCTCCCATAGATGTCAAATACAGGCATGGTGCAACAGATTCGGATAGACTGTTGATGTTACTTTTCATATACTGTCAATTTTGTCTGACACAATAGACATGTCATTTCTTTCTCCAAAAGCTTCTCTAAATTTCTCGAAAAATCATGTTCAAGATGCTATATTTTCAGAATCAACCAATGCATCTATAAGCAAGGGGTAATATATGACCTGCATACACAATCATTAGCAATATTTGTATTAGTTGAATTTATTTCAAATTCTAAAACCATTCATAATATTATTAACATACCAATTTCACAATATAAAAAAAATTAACACACTATTTCTAAAAAATTAAATTATGCCTGAAAATTAATAAGTAAAATAGTACTTTGTTACCTCCTGGATCTAATGTGCTTGCAATTAGAATTGTCCCACCATAAAGTGATTTTAGCTCAGCACCATCAACAACAACTATAGGTCTGCAATACTCTCATCCACGTATTGAAGCATCCAACGCAACAAAAGCATATAAGGAATGATTTTCTTCTGTTTTTTTCCAACTAATAACTGATTTAGGATACTGTTTTCCTAAAATGTATAAATAACCTAAAAAAAATTGATATGATTTGGTTGGATCACCACACAACATCTTAACTGCTAGTTCCTTTGCATGCCACGCTTGAGTATGGTTTAAGGACACACCATATTGTCTTAACATATCGGTGGCAACATCATTTGACGTGTATATTCTATTAGTGTTTATCAAATTAGGCAACACCAAACCAGGAATAACCTTTTTCATCCCTTGGCGTTTTGCATAAATTTGATCTCGTGCCGAACATGTATGTATTTCACAGTACTTCTTTATTTTGAAAACTTTTATATTATTTGTACTTGAAGCTCTTAGAAATCATTTACATTCTTCCACATGACAAACTAGGTGGTAGCTGTTTAAGATGTTTAAAATCAAACAAAGAAATATAGAACATATAAATAAAATACCAAAGAAATATACTCTTTTCAGAAATTAAGTTGTAAGCTGGAATAGTTCGTACCTCTTTGCATTAGACCTCTCAATTCTAAATGTAAGCTGATGCAAGAAAGCGTGCAAATTCATAACTTGTGAAAGCGTTTCTTTATCTATGTAACTCTGATTTACTTTAATTACCGGATTGATAACTTCTTCGGTTATTTCAACTCTATCTTCATCCATGATTTCATCATCTGAAGTTAATCCAATCAACCGTATTGAATTTCTAGAGTATAAATTCTGCCGATCTAGATTTAATTCGGTATTCATGTTATTACCAACACAAATATCAGACTGTTCAGAATTTTCGTCAACAACCATTAACATATCAGTTGTTGTCACATACAATGAATAACTAGCAAAAAAATCTGCATTACTTCTTTTCTGATCTGGATACATCATTACTCCAGTGTCATTATGTATGAGCATCGGTGGACATCTATCATTTATTAAAAAATTAATCTCAATTTTTATAGAATTAATATCAATCTTCAATTATTTTGTTATTGCAGCAACCAATCCTTTATACCTTGTATCTGCGGCATACATTATCCCATCTACAACAAAATCTCTAGGTCTACCTATAAGCACAATACAAATTTCATCATTAATAATCAATTGACATAGTTTCAACAACACTTTCATAATTTCAACATTCCAAATAAATACACAATCTTCCTTACGTTATTGGGTACAATTTCAGTAATTTATATGTTTCAAAATTCATAATTTACAACAAAATACTTTCATACATTCAACATATTCAACAAAAACACCAAATGCTTCATACGATATCATAATAATTTTGAAAGCACAATCTTATTTCTGAAAAATGAGCAACATAACCAATCAAAACAAAATTATTTAGATAAAACTTTAAGAACAACATTATACAATCAACATTTTTAAAAAAAATTCACAAACCACTATTTGTAACTGCATAAAAGGTTCACAATTACTCTTTCACAAAGTTCATAGATTACAACAACATACTATCATACATTCAACATGTATATACAAAAAAAAAAAATACCAACCAATTACAACAATTAATCGACGCCAATCAAATTGTTAACATTCAGTGAATGAATAAAAATAACATTCAAAGCATCAACCAACTACACCATACGACATCACAGTCAGATTGAAATCCCAATCTTATTTCTGCAAAACGAGCAACACAACTGATCATAATAAACTATTGGATCAAATAATCATAACAATTAACATACCGTTAACATCCCATCTTCCTCCATACATAACAAGAAGCGAATGTACCCTTTCGCCGTCCATTAATTTGATAACTTCCAAACATAAAACTGGAGTTGTTTAACAAGAATAAACGAAAAATTAAAAGAAACTGAAATTCCGAATTTCGGGAAGAGAATCCGTTGAATTATACGTTTAATATCTTTATTAATTATATGAAAACCGTTTAATGAGATATTTAAGATGATGAAGATATCTGATAATAACTGACATCCTTTTTTTGGGGTAGAAGAATATTTTTTTCATACATATAATTGATATTTTTTTATTTATTAAAAAAAATAATATTTTTTTTAATTATTTATTTTATAAGATTTGCTATAATTTAATTAAAATTTTTTTTTGCTATAAGTTGTGATTTCCTATCTAAGAAATGCTATATGCATTTTTTTTTTCCCTTAAAAAAAAAGCAAAAAATATACATACATAATATATGGAGCACAAAGGCCCACTTGACCAAAATAAAACAAAAAAGGAAACAAATCCTCAAATTTTCAACTCCAGCCGTCACTTCCCCATTAGAATTTAGATCCAAAACCCCAAAATTAAAATTTTCAAAGATCAAAATTCCTCCCAAAATTTTAAAAGCCCCATCAAATAATAACCTACTCCTTTCAATTCAACAAGCATCCAGATTTCTTTCCCCTCCCTCCATTCCTCTCCTGTCCCCCTCCCCCCCCCCCTTCCCCCCGGCGCCCTTCACCCCTCTTTGTCTCAATTTTTGATTTAATTTGAAATTTTTGTGTGATGTTTGCTGATTAACTTTTTTTTCTTTTAGATTTTACAACATGAAATTCTTCAAGAGATGAGATAAGTTTTATAATAGTATCTTGTATTGACTTGTATATATTTTTATTAACATAAAAGTTATTTTTTACTCATGTAAATTTTAAAATTAGCATTGAAATCCGAGATTTTCACTTGTGAAATTATACTGAATATATTATTACTTTATTGAATTTGAGATTTATGTCTACAGATTTTATGAAGCTTAAAGGCTTTGCAGGTTTATTTAGGCTTTGTCTTTTTTTTTTTTTTTTTTCTTTGCTAAAAATTTAGTGAAAAGATTGTCTAATACATATATATTTTTCTCCTTGAAATTTTATATACACACACTTGCAAATATTTGTCCTTAGCCACAAATCTTGTAAAGTCTGTAGCTAACTTGTAGCTTCTTGCTACGAATGCTACGAAAAAAAATTGTGGCAAAAGTGTTTAGCTATGAACTTTTTTATATTTAGCTTCAACATATTTTATAACTATCTATGCAATATATTGTAGTGTTTTTTGACTTAATCCATTTTTAAAATTAAATAATAAGAATAATGTTTCGCTTTAGATTCTTAGAAATTTGACAAAATAGCTTGCTTTAGATTATTCGAAGTAACTTCCATAACTATGACTTTGAATACAAAAACTTAGTCCAAAGTAAGATGAAGCTTGTCTACTGGGAGTTAGGAAGATAACTAAGTCATTTTCTAATCCAATCATCACCAAATATATAGAAAAATTTCTACGTTAAAATTTTTCTGCAACACGTTTTTTGAATTCTCACCTCTAAATGTATTTCATTTCTTCCAATGGCTTGATTGACTAGTTTTAATCCCTTCTTGTATGAAGTTTAACCCTGTTACTCCCTCCGTCCCATTTTATGCATCATAGTTTGATCAAGTATGGAGTTTAAGAAATAAGAAAAGACATGATGATTTTTACCAAGTTGTCCTTTATTAAAAAATGTACTACATCTATTTTTAATTTAGTGGAACCTTATAAGTGAGATCAATAAGAGTAAAAGTGAAATTGTTTCTTTAAATTATTACCAAATAAGAAAATGTGACATTCTTTTTTAGAACGAATAAATAAGGGAATGACGACACATAAAATCGGACAGAGGGAGTATTATAAAGTGAACTTTTGAGACCTTATGGTACAACACATTAATACTAGGAGATACTCTATTTGAGCTAGAGCAAGAACCTTAATTGTATTATTCAAACTAGACTATACTTTCCATTTTCATTTTTTTAAAAAAAAATTAAAGATATTCTTGAAGACTTGTAGTCCACCTGAGAAAAGTTTCTTTTGATTTGATGAGGACTAAATATAAGTATTACTTAACTATAGTTACAAGGAAAGCGTTACAAACATAGTGATCTAAGCTAAAGATACTTCTAATTAACCTTGCTAGTGTGATATTATTCGTTTTTGACTAAGCTCACACATACTAATTCATTCTGTTAGATTAAGCCATTAAACCATTTGCTTTTGATTAAGCTCGCATGATTTTTCTCAAAAAAGTCTCTCACCAACTCAATCTCCTTCTCTAACTAAGTTCCAAGTAGTGAACACGTGACCCATCAACTCATGGACTTATTTTTATTTTGAGTTGTTTGGCAAATACAACCAGTGATACTTTTAACATGATGTGATATTGTCTGCTTTAAATCAACTCACGTGATATTTTAAAAAGACCTCGCACCATTATATGCGTGCGCAACTTCCTCTTTTTTTCCAGCTACCAACGCGTTACAATATATTTCGAAAACTAGTCTCAATTATTATAATAGCTAGTATATGATATTATATAGTCCCCAATCCTCCAAGATAAGGAGCCGGCGAGATGAGTAGATAAGAAAGGGTTGTTTGTCAATAATTCTAGACTTTCCTTCTATTCCATTCTATTTTTGTCTATAATATGGAGTTAATAACTCAAATGGTCACTCAACTTTGAACTTTTATCTCAGAAAGTCACTCAACTTTGAACTTTTATTTCAGAAAGTCACTCAACTTTGATCTTTACTCAGAAAGTCACTCAACTTTCATATTTTTACTCAAAATGTGAAAGTTGAGTGACTTTCTGAGTAAAAATGTGAAAGTTGAGTGACTTTCTAAGTAAAGATCAAAGTTGAGTGACTTTCTGGGATAGAAATTCAAAGTTGAGTGACTTTCTGGGATAAAAGTTCAAAGTTGAGTGACCATTTAAGTTATTAACTCCTATAATATGTCTATTTTAAGGTCTTGGGAATGTGTCAAAGCATGGAATATTTGGGCATGTTTGACTTCTTCAACAAAGTAATAAAAACAACTTAGAGTGTGAATTGTGTAGGAATGGAGGACAATATAGGAAGTACACATGATAATTCATAGACATGTAGGCCGTGAAACAAACTCATCTTTAATGTACTATATAGTTTCAGTAATTGTCAAAGGATTCAATAAGCCAATATCAATGAATCAGAAAACCTCAAATTACTTTCTTTATGTAAGAATAATGGTCAACACTCTTGTTGGAAGCTTTTTCATTTTTTTTAAAAATAGAACTATGGTACCCTTAGAAGCAGCGATACTAGTAGTATACTATTCACATATTTTCAGGATCAGCATTTCTACTTTATTCAGCAGACGAGTGCTTTCACACTTTTATAAAATTACTTCCTTCGTTTTAATTTATGTGGTATCTGAATTTCGAGAATCAAGTAGTAACTTTTTCTACCGCGATTTTTTCATATGCATTCAAATATTCTGAATCATCTATTATTGCTACTTGTGTTAATTACGTAGTTTTCAAACATGTAAATTTTTACTCAAAAAATTTAAAAATTTCATGTCCAAATTACAAAAACAACAACATATATAAATGCAATATGATGGCATCCCAAAGAGTCACCCATCTTGATACTACTCTCGCACAAGTACGGTTTAACCTGAAAGTTCTGATAATATCCGATGCATTAGTGCTAGTACGATCGCATCCACGATTCCTCATTGATGTCAACGTCGGATGAGCTTGACCAACCAAAGAGATCACAGCCAGGCCCAAGGCGGAGTCACCTTTGGACAAGGGGGTTCATTGAACCCTCTTTGACATAAAATTATACTATTTATACATGATGAAAATTATTTTTTATGTACATATAGTAGATATTTAACCCCCTTGGGACTTCGATTAGTTCATATCCTTACTTCTAAATTTCCTTAGTGAAAATTCTGACTTTACCACCGATCAAACCCAAGGCGTGAACAATGTTAATTTGATTTGACCAAGCAGATTGTATAACATTTACTATAATTTAAGAAATGTATATATAGTCTTTGATAAAATGAAGTCTAAAAGAAACAAATAAAAACTTGCAAATGAAGAAACGTTTGAGAACACTGTTGATTACTATCCATAATCTGAAACCTAAGTTTGACTCCTATTCAACCGACAACCTTTTTATTGCCATAATGGATTCATATGGCTAGCTGTTCGCATTCAACTTTAGACCTAAGAGGCTAAGACTTGAACAAGAAAACACTTACTAATTTAGGCCAGCACTGCAGGTGCAATATGCTTACAAGTCCTTTTCCTAAAAAAATGTTTTGGATAGCTACGGCCATTCATGAGGTATTGGTAAGGTCTGTGTATATTCTAACCTCTCTAAATTTCACTTGTGCAATGGTGGATTCAGAATTTAGAGATTGCGGGTGCTCAGGAGGTTCGAACACATATATTGATCCCAAAACCTTCAAGGTTCCGCCAGAAATTAAAGCATCCAGTTATCATATTGGTTTACTGAGTGTTTTTATAAATCTTATACTAATTTTTATATATTTCTTATATAATTATACTTAATCTGCGTCGAACTTAACGAATGTTAGTGGGAAGCTACTGGATATGTTGTGTTGTTCTTTTCCCAACAAGGCCAGGTATGTTGAAATTTGTAATTATCTCGCAACAAAGTTCGTGATTTTTCATTGATAGGATATGTAAACAAAATTTATAATTGAGTGACGGTGAGATTCAAATTCAATTCATCATCTCTACTCACTTTGATAACGTATTAAATTGTTTGATTATATTAGGAGTTTAAACTTTAAATTGGGTGTGTAGCATATTGTAATGTATTTTTTAATAATGTGAGACTGGAAATAATAGAAATGCAAAATAAGAGAAGATGGATCACGGGGATTTAATAGATTAACTAAGAAACTAAAGTGTGTGAGAAATTTAATAAATTACTCCATTATTCTACTTCAAGGGTCAAAATCAAGACCATAGAAGTTGAACCATAGAAAACTAACTGGGTAAATAAATCCATCACCGATTCAAAATTTAATTTAGTGGGTAGCTATTTTAGGCCAACTTAATTATCCCAACAAATGGGAAAAAAGATAGCATATCTCTACAAATTCTGGAACGTTATCGTTATTTAATTAATTAATTTAATCAAATAAAATTAAATAATGGGAAATACTATATTATAATTAAAGAAGAACATTAAAGAAAAGAACTCATGCTTACAAAGAATCAAATAATAATATTGAATTTACCAATAATAAACTAAAACAATAGTGAGCCTTCAGTCCGAAGAATAATTTTTTACGTTAATCTATATTTTTATTAACAGAAGACCAATTAAAAATAAAGGTGAATGCCTTTAATTTATTTAATTTTATTTGTCATAAGTTGTAACTGTATTTCTTAAAAAAAAAAATATTATCCACTTTTGCACGAATTACACTAAAAGTCCAAAAACATAGAGTGCATGTTCGTTGAACACAAAAGTATAGGGTTGAAAATTTTAAATTTGGGACAGCCAAACAAATTAGATTAGGGTTGAATGATTGAACAAGGACATTAACGATTCCGCATGGTCACAAGAGAGATTGAATTATAAGAGTTTATTGTATGTAATCCTACTTTTTATATCTGTAAAAGACTATTTTCATAATTTAACATATGATCTTCAAGCCACATTACGATAATTTTTATCGGTTACACGTGAAATGAGTGGTGATTAAATTTAATTAAGAGGCAAAATTAAGAAAGATGGCCGGCCGGGGTGTTGGGATAAGGACAAGCGTAGGATCCACCAGCCGCTGCACCATCTCCCACTTGCCCATCCATTAATCTTTTTTTCTAGTATTATAATACTATAAAGTTTAATTTAATTTAGATAAATTATAATTTTAGTTAATTAATTATTTAATGAAACTAAGGTCCCACGAATTTTTCCCCTATCTCACGTTTGTGTCAGCTTTGCATTTAAATCTGGTCAACTTTGTTCTCCTTAACCATGATTAAGGTGCTCTTGTTAAACCCGAACCACACATATCCTAATAATTAATTCATATTTCATTTATTGCTAGTACTTGCAAAATAGATGCATCATTATTTGGTTTTGTTAATTATATAATTAAACAAACTTGGATCAACTAACTGGAAACAAAGACCTAATCACGCGCCTTTAATCCAACTTGCTAAAAGTTTCCAAATTTTAGAGTATTTCTTAATCAATTACTCCTCCATCCATCTTTAATTATCCAATTTTTGAATATCTGTTCATAAATAAATTAATAAATAATTTACCTATTTTTATCTAGTTTATCCTTAACGTTAAATACAATTCATTATCTAATGCATTTTTTAAAGCATTAAATTTGTTATATTCAAAGGTAACATGGTAAAATTATTTCCATCATTTTCTTTTTGTTAATCTCTGTGCCGATAGAAAAGTGGACAAGTAAAATAGATGGAGAGAATATTTTAATTAGCTTAGAAATTGTTCAAAAAATAATTGTCACTTTAGCTTTCAAATTAAAATTGATAATTATTTTCAATTATATCTTTAGATTATTAGAATACACAATTTTCAGAGAAAATTCTAATCTATTTTTTGTTAAATAAGACAACTTTATAGACTATAGATGAAATTTATTATTCTTAATAGATGTAAAAATAAAACATCCACAATTAGACTGGGACGGAGGAAGTATATGCACATCCATTTGCATAAAAAATTACAAAATTCAACACTTTCTTGAATTCTTTCCAAGAAATTACATTATAATCTTTCTACTTTTCAAATTTATATGTGGTTTGAGTATTATATTATTTTATTCTTGTTACTATTACTATTTTTCTATATACGTTATTGAAACGAGAGTATAATCATTCTATTTTTACAAGATAGAAATAAAGTTTTCGTATATACTTTAATCTTCTCAAATTTTACGTATGAGATTTCAGCTAATATGTTATTGTTATTATTGTTTACCAGGTCCAGAAGATATATATAATGACAGTTGCACGAAGTTGGTCTTTACAAGCTGTTAATACAAGGATCCACTTGTCCTCGAACGTAATTCATTGTCAAACCCTGTCTCTATTTTCCTTGGGTGCAAGTTTAATTTACCAACTATTAATGTTTCTTCCTCAAACCAACAAACACATAATACTCTATGTTATATCTTATGTGATACTTTTTTTAAAAAAAATTACTCAAAGAAGAATGTTTTTTTTATGAAGGAACATTTTTTTCAGTCTTATCATATTTGATTTATGGAACATGAAAAAAACACTCTACAGAAAAATAAATTTCTTAGAAGTATAGAAAATGACTTTCTCGCATGTGATTGTTGTTCAATTCGGACAATATTTTTCTTTACTTACTAAATACTAATCATTAAAATAAGTAAGAAAAATCGGATAACATTCAATAAGAATATTATATATCCTTTGTACCAATATATCATCTAATATGTAGAAATAATTTAACTTTAAATTTTTTAATACATCCATAATTAATAACAAAATTTTATAATCACAAAAATATCTATGACACATTTTACGTTATAAATTTTAAAAATGTATCAAAAACAACTTCTTTGCTTTTATTAGGTAGAATTAAAGACTGTGTGCATACATTATTCATAGATACTACTCACGTTAATACACCGAATATATTCTTGTTATTATTATTGTTACCAATCAAACTCAGGGATTAATAGTTTATTGTTGAATAAAATATAATTTAAAGCACCATAATTTTTTATGTGTATATTTAAACTTTTTAGGGTGAGAGAAAGAAAGACTGTGTTTGTTCAACAAGCCTTTGTCTTCCCTCTCCTCCCTTCTTTCTCTTCACTCAACCAAATACTCCATCGCCTCTTTCTTTTCTCAAATCTAGGGTTCTACTCCTCTCCTCTTTCTATATTCATTTTTTTATCCTATAGTATTTTTATTAATTTCCCCATCTCCCACTTCTTCCCAAGAAACAGTTTTTAATCATATAGTAATATTTGTTACAATATTTTTAGAAAAATCTCCTGTTGTTGTGTACTCCTTTTTATTTTATTTTATTTTCTTTTGTTGTTATGGTCATTATGGCTGGTCTAGATTTAAGTAGTGCATCTCGTTACGTTCATCAACTTCATCACCCCGAATTTAACCTCGATGAAAATACAAAAAATCCATTTTCCAATGACCACGATCACGACCAGGACCACCACAACCAGCAACAACAACTTGATCTAGTTGGTGCAAATTCATCAGGACCGGGCGACCTAGTTGGTCGTAGACCAAGGGGTCGCCCTCCAGGGTCCAAGAATAAACCGAAGCCCCCGGTTATTATAACTAGGGAAAGTGCAAATACATTAAGAGCACATATTCTTGAAATTGGAAATGGATGTGATGTTTTTGAATGTGTATCATCTTATGCAAGACGAAGACAACGTGGGATCTGTATATTAAGTGGTAGTGGAATTGTTACTAATGTAAGTATAAGGCAACCTGCTGGTGTTGGTGGTAATAATAATAGTTCATCCGTCGTCACATTAAATGGGAGATTTGAGATTTTATCACTTACTGGTTCATTTTTACCACCACCAGCACCACCAGGTGCAACAAGTTTGACAATATTTTTGGCTGGTGGACAAGGACAAGTTGTTGGAGGTAGTGTGGTAGGTGAGTTGATGGCTGCTGGTCCAGTTATTGTTATAGCTTCATCTTTTACTAATGTTGCTTATGAAAGGTTGCCTTTAGAGGATGATGTTAATATTAATATTAATGATGGGGTTAGTCAGATTCAGCCACAAGGTTCCGGTGACGGTGGTGGTGGTGGTAGTGGTGATGGGGTTGGTCATAACCTTTTCCCGGACCCGTCTTCTGGGCTTCCGTTCTTTAATTTGCCATTAAGTATGCCTAACTGTTTAAATCTTGGATCTGCTTCTGTTGATGGGTGGGCGGGGAATCCAGCTCTTCGTCCACCTTTTGGAGTTTAATGACAAATGTTCAAGATGATGAAGGGGAAATAGAGTTTGAGTTTGTTCATATTGATCATATGGAAGCCAATTTGGATCAATGAAGAAATATGGGGACACTTGAATCAAAAAGGTCAGCAAAATTAGTGTACCATCTTTGTCCTAGAGATTATTTAGCTTCTTTTTCCTTTTCTTTTTAATATTTTGGGTCTTTTTTTTTTGTTGTTGTCCTGTTTGTTATTTTTGGGTCTTGTAAAACTATGAATTAAATTGTTCTTTATGGAACACTTTCTATAAAGAAATATGGTTTGGGAATTCAATCTCTTAATTTAATTCACCTTTGTTTAATTCTCAAGGGAAAAAACGGCGTAGTTGTTATAATAATAATAGTGCTATCTGGGTGATTAAATTATTTATGTCTTTATATACTTAATTATCTAAGTATATATTTAGTGGTATAGTTTTCTTTTATTTTGTTGATTTTGTCTACACTAGCAAGATGATAGAACATTGTTAATATTATTATAAATAGTAGTACTAAAATAAAAAAATAAAAATAAAAAGTGAATGCCAATGAGAGTTCTGTGATTCTTGTTGTTGGATGAAAGGTGTTCTCGGTTTTTTATTGCACTATAGTAACATGCCTTGCATTAATGTTTGAGCTTAATTTCTTGATCTGCTAATTAATTTTTGGGAATTTGCTCCCACTGCTCCTTACTGAAAACAATGTTTCTCACCTCAGAACTTATAAATCCTTTTGAAAATTAGCATTTTAATTGAAAGTGTGACATGTTTTCAGTACCTGTCTATCAAATGTTTCACTCAAAAGAAATTTCTTAGAAAAATAAATGTATATAAAAATTGAGACCACTTTGTTTAAATCTTGGGTTTTTCAAGTTACTTATCAAGTATGAAGTAGTAGAGATAATCTTTTTGTTCATAACATTCTTAATATATTGTTCTATTTCTGGGATATGTTCTTGATCAAGTTTGCTTTCTTCTAACATATTAATTCGTTGCAATCTTGACTGTAACATTAATTATTGTTCAGACTATATTAATCAAGTTTAATGCACTAGTTAGTATTACTAGAAAACTACATTATTAAGCTTGATATACAGTGTGATGAAATACATATTCTGACAAACACGTTCCTCAATGCACAAGGAGACCTCATTTTATAGAAATTACTCTATATATAAAATTCATTTATATTGAACTATTAAAAAAGTGTCGAGAATTGTTTTACGTTAGATTAGAGGGAGTACAATCTTTTTGAAAATTAGCATTTTGAATTGAACTGAAAGAGTGACATGTTCAAAGTACCTGTCTTTCAAATGTACCACTCAATTGGTCTCTCTTCTATTACCTCGATCTTAAGAAATCTTTTAAAAAATAATAGTACTAATAAACTTGAGACCTTTTGTTAAGTCTCGGACTTTTCAAGTTACCCTAGAAGTATCAAAATAAATAGTATACGTAGTATATTTTTTGTTCATATCATTCTTAGTTATCCCATTTAATTTATGGAATGTGTTTTTGATCAAGTTTAGCAATCTTGACTGTAACAATAATTATTATTTTAGTTTATTAAGTTTTATACACTTAGTATACCTAGAAGACCACATTATTAAGCTTGATATCTATCACAATGAGTTAACGGGCACAATAGAGACTACACTATATAGAGAATTAGATCAAAAATATATTTTTTTGTGTATGTAAAAGTTGTATTTCACTGATTTCTTTATAGGCTTATCTCTTCAGATTTTAAATCTCCTTATCGGTCACGACTTTTTCGACCATAATAACTCTTGTGGTCATGTGGAGTAGCTAGCATGCAATACCAAACTAAATACAAGTAGAGGGATCTTGGTCTAGACTAAACCTTAAAAGTCGTAATTTCATAATGCTTTTGAATCCTCCTAGTCATTATTCTTCCGCAATAATTCTTGCTAACAACAGCGCACATGTAGTGTTTTATTTTGTTATTATTTTCTTATTTTTAAGTCATTTGTTTACTAATAAGAAGAAAATTCAACTGCTAATTGCAGTTCCAAGAGCAAGTCTAAATTCAACTAGCCATGACTAATGACAATGAAATTTTGATTTGAATTTTTCCTTCCCAATTGGCAATAATGGTCCTTCTTTCTGCTTCAAATCTTTGATTTCTGACATACTATATAGTGAGATACATGAGAATATAATGTCAAGAAATAATTTTGAACTGCAAGCTCTAAGGTCACACTTTGACTTAAATTATATCTCTGATGATTGATGCACTTCAGCTTCTACTTGTCTATCTTATCATGGTACTAATGTCAGAAAATTTTTTAAGTCACTAAGAACTAAACATGTTAATGATGATACATTGTTCTTGTACTATACAATATGTTACATTTAGACACGTTCCTATTGATATTAATGGATGTAATTAATGAAGGAGATATATTTTATATGTTTAATTTATATAAGTAATAATGAGCGTTTAAAAACAAACGTATATAAACTTTTTAAAAATCTAAATTGGAAGTGTTTAATAGAAAAGATGCAGAGTTTGGAGTTATCATTCATATTGTGAACAACATGTTACTATTTTTATTTCTAAAAATTACACAAATACACAACTTATGTTTTTAATATTACAAAAAATCTCAACTCCCTAAACATATTACAAAAATCCCACATATACACAGAATGTTATGTATATGTCGGCTATGTTATGTATATTAATAGAGAAAGAGAGTAAAGTAATTAAAAAAATGGGAGAGAGTGTAATTAATTTTAAAAGGTTGGTATTTTTGTTATTTATACTTTTTATTTTCATGTTATGCCAATCGGATTGTTCACTTATCCATAACCACATTATATTCCTTTATACACTAGTATGAAGTATAATTTAATTAAAGTAGATGATTATATAATATATTGTACGTATAACTTAAATCCTTTTCCAGCTAAAAAGGATCTACGAATTCCACTTTGCTTTATTCCCTCCACTTAAAATACATAGGAATACAAGTGAAGGCATTTAATCAAAGAAAAATGGCCAGATCCTTAATGCACTGATTAACTAAATTAATTAAATAAAATGCCCTTAACACCAGAAGTGATATTCCTTTAAGCGCAGTATTAATTGCTCCAACGAATATGCTTTATAGTACTCCATACTTCTAACTTTAATTTTAATTTTTACTTAATTAAGTTAAACTTTCTAATTCTATTCTCTTAAACGAAAATATATACACACTCAGCTGAACTATATGTGCATACGGAGAATTCATGAATTTCGGTCATATGTACGATTACGAACCAGTCAACAAATTATGGGTAATTCATTAATTTTTGCTCAAGCCTTATATATGTTAAAAATAATTGAGTAGGTGCCGTATTAATAAGTGATAGCAGTTGAAATTCAAATTCATAAAATTTAAATTTTGGATGTGTCTCTTATAAGAAGCACCTCTTTTCATTTTGGACCTTTCCGAGCTTAATTACAGTTTTAGTGGCAAGAATTTATCTCTATAATTCTTTTAATGTGAAATTACTTGGAACAAATACATAAATTAGAGTCTTTGGCTTGTATTATTTTGTTTCATGTTCTGTCTTTACCTCTCCTAATTTTGTGTAAAGAATTAAATTCTCTCTCCAATTTGGAGGTATATTATTTGTCTTGTGTTGTCTTCTTTAACTGATGAAATTTATCAGATAATAGGTATACCGGACTTCTTCTTATGCAAAATCACTAGTCAATATATAGTTGGAGATTTGAGGTATGTTGAAGAGTGTGAAATCTATAATCTAGTGCTGGAAATTAAATGGTCAATTATATTTTACATGATATAAGTTATTATAGAAGTGGAATAATATGATTTTCAACCTTTCGGTAATTAATGATTAGTGTATGGATTAAGAGTAGTAAAAATGTTGAAAAGGGTGAGCATTCTCCATCTTGGGCAATTTTCACATTATGAGCTAATTTTTTGGTGAGTTAAGTTCGATATTAGGCCATCATATTGTATTGTTCACTCACCAGATGTCCAGCACTGAACTTGAGGGGGCATGAAGAGTCCCACATTAGCCTTTTAAGGAATCAGTGTTTTTATTAATATAATTGGACAACTATCACCGATTGAGCTAGCTTTTGAAGTATTCATGTCGAATACTAATTCTTGTTGTTCATGGTCTTTCTAAAAAAAATTGCTATTGAAAAAACAGAAAGAATTAACCATGAACAAAATACGTAGCTAAATAATAAAAGTCATCTCTAATAGCAATAGAATTGCTGACTAGAAGAAGCAGTAAATCTATTAACATCTTGGTACATAATTAGGGAAGAGGATATATATCATATATATATATACTGGGGAAATCAACTTCTCATGAGTTGTTAATAAACACACAGATATCTTAGATTACCAACTTTTTATTGTTTAAGCTTACCAACTAAAATTGAATTATACTATGGTTGAATTATTAGACTTGAACTCATGGAACATTGTATTTTTTCTTTTTTAAAAAATTATCATTCACTCTTCAAATGACCTTTTCAAAACTAAATGCGACCAAATAAACAATTGGGGTGTGTTTGGTAGGAAGGAAAATGTTTTCTACAAAAAATATTTTTACGGAAAATGTTTTCTTGAAAATTAAGTGGGGTTCTTACTTATCTTTTAATGTTTGGTAAGTGAGCAAGAAAATAAACTTGGATTGTTCCTTATACGATTTGTTTTCTCTACTTCAATGAGGAAAGAAACTCATTTTTCTCATTTTTAAACAACTTATTTTCCTTTTTAAAAAATATTTTTCGAATCGTTGACCAGCCAAACAGAGAAAATTGAAAAATCCTACACGCCAAACACACCCTTTTAGGTGATCAAAACACGTTAAATAATGATCTAATATCAAACATCTTTTATTACCCTGTCACCCTCGAAAGCTATACTCAAAATATATTTGCTCTTAAAGGAATAATTAATTATGCAGAATGATAATCAGTTTGTCTTCACTAACGACAAAAGTTAAGATTTGACCATTTTAAACTTTAATTGCAATGAAAGATTGTTGATCTTCAACGTAAAATTTTGTACAAATGTCTGGAAGTGATTAATTAATTGGAAAGAAAATAGCTGATGACAACATAACCATCAATGGTCTTCATTTTATGGTCAACTTAATCATGCTGTAGTTCATTTCCTAAACTAATTAATTAGTATCGGTAAGTAGTACAAATTGAGTGATACAAAATTACATCATGATATAGCATCAAGATCCCAACGTGGACTTCAATTTCCGGCATAAATCTCGATGTAGTCTTAACCGCGTCTACTGTCGATATCGGATACCAACAATAACATAACCCGCGCTACTAGAAAACTGTCAATTCCATGGGGATCTTACCTAGAAAAAAATATCACAAAAAATACATTTTTATCTCTAGGTAAATCCACAGTTGTATTAACTATACATTGGGGATTTAAATCACTCAATATTAGATATGTAACTATACATTCCCAATAAAATTTCTCACGTAAATTTGACGTCATATTGTGCAAATTTTGCTCTTGCGACATTACCTGCAGAAATATATCGGTAGATATTTTATCTCTAGGTAAATCCACAGTTGTATATATATATATATATATATATATATATGTATGTATGTATATGTATATGTATATATATATATATATATATATATGTATATGTATATGTATATGTATATGTATATGTATATGTATATGTATATGTATATATATATATTTAATCCATAGAAAATTTTTTAGGTAATTTGTCCTACGAATTTACATAGAGAAATTTTGATGGAAATTTCTGTGGTGGATTTTATTACCTGGAAAATTAGTTGGGGATTATTTGCTGCGAATTTAGTTGGGAATTTAGTCTTGGGGATTTACCTACGAAAATTATTACCTGAAAAAATATTGGGGGATTTAGTTCATTTTTACTTATCCAATATATTTAAAATAATTATTCAAATTTAAAGCCTATTATAGGTAAGTTTTAATTATTTTACATTTTTAATCCTAAAATTATAAATAAAGAAGATAGTTGTAGAACTCAACTTCGATTCAACACAACTAAAAAAAATAGTTTTACGACCATTAAAAAGCGACCATAGCTGGTGGTCACAATAAAAGCGATCACATGTGGTCTTTTTAAAAAAAAAATCTAAATAAAATTATCAAATTATCATTACAAAAAAATTTATATTAATTATTATGTTTTTTGAAAAATTAAAAGTGACCAGAAGTGGTCTATTTACGATTAAAAAAATTTAAAAAAATTGTTGTTAATTAAAAAATAAATTTAAAATATTACAAAATCGACCACTTTTGATCGATTTTTTATTATAAAATAAACAATTTTACAAATAAAATGACCACAAGTGGTCGGTTTTGAATTTAAAAAAATAAAAAAGGATATATTTTGAAAAAGCGACCACAAGTGGTCACTTTTCTTTAAAAAAAATAAATTTAAAATATTTTTGAAAAAAGCGACCACAAGTGGTCATTTTTTATTTAAAAAATGGGAAAAGAAAATTATTTACAAAAACTGACCACTTGTGGTCACTTTTCTTTAAAAAAGAATGATTTTTTTTTTGAAAAAACGACCACAATGGTCGCTGTCACACCCCTTTTTTAACTCCCAAAAAGAATTGATTTTAAAGTTTGAAAGGAAAAACATTATCAAAGTGACAAAAGATGAAAAATTATTGCGAAAAGGATTATTTATATTCAAAACTCAGAGTCGTCACTTGGCATGAATCGGGTGTGCCAAGTCACCTTTGGAAATCCTTTTTCAAAATGGTTTGACTCTAAAACTGATCCACGAACAGAGATTCCAGCTAAGAAATTCTGTTGA
Organism: Capsicum pubescens; assembly: GCA_030864215.1. NCBI lineage: Eukaryota > Viridiplantae > Streptophyta > Magnoliopsida > Solanales > Solanaceae > Capsicum > Capsicum pubescens. Next base: position 337,665,468 of record CM061538.1, read on the forward strand.
CCGAGGGGAAGGTGTTAGACACCCCTTGATCCCGTGGTTCGACCACGGTCGCTCGGTGGAACATATCGACTAATTTGACACTATGAATGCATAAACCACACAAAAACACACAACCAATCAATCAATCAAACAAACAAAACAAATCCAAAATTATAGTGTCCAGTCTAATCATACAGTCCAAAATAGAAAAATGCGAAAATGTAAACCTACGCTAACCTACACTAATCCTAAACTACGCTCCAACGCTTTACCCGATGCCTCGAACCTTGATCACAAACCTCCTTCGAAGAAATAATACGCCGGGGCATTCCTCGGTGAATAAATACATGAAACCTCAGGGCATTCCCCGGCCAAATGAATACACTTTCCAAATGCGAGAAAATCAAACCATTCAACGAATTTTCAAACATTCAATAAAACCACGAGTCCTAAACTTTGCCTACCAATCCTCGATATAAAACATAATACTATCGACGCTCAACATCAACAATGAATTAAGATACCATAATATTCACTTTTTATCAATTTTTCGATTCCCTCCCCAAAATTCCTTTTAATCAATCGCACCATTAAAACTAATCAAATTCTTTCCTCATACCACCGGAGTCACATCACCAAGCACGTGATCATAACATCAACAACATTAAACAATTACAATCACTCAACACATAATCATAGCCATTTCAACAAAATAAAATAAAGAAGAAAGTACGGGAGTAAAGAGATGGACCTCAAGAGCTTTCGATTGATTTTAATAAGAGAAATAAGAGCCGCTCCAAGAACCTCGATGAACACCAACAAAATCTCGACTCTCTAAATCAGTCAAAAAATAGTTCAAGAACGCAACAACTCTAAATTCTAATTCGAACAAAATATATCAAAAGAAATCAACGAAACCAGAATTCTGGCGAAATCCAACGGCAATAGAAGACGACAACGACATGGGGATCGACGGATTCTCGTCCAGAAATCAAAAGAAAGATGGATTTTGGGGAATTTTGAAGGCTGGACAGGTTGACAGCGACGAATTGAAGACGATTCCGACGAACTCAACGGCACCAAGAACAACGAAAATGGATCGAATTCCGGCGAAATGCCGTCGGATTCACTGTTCGGAGCACTTCTCGACTAATTTCAATCCATCGTTTGCTCTTTTCCTTCTCAAACTACAGGGATCGACCTTTATTGCTTGAAACTCCGGTGGGTGTATATACTGTGTGGATGTAAAATTTTGTGGAAGGTGATGGTTAGAAGCTCATCGTAAGTGTGTCATGGTGTATCTTGAGAGTGTGAGTTGTCTGTGTATTGCGTCAATGGTGGTGTTGTAAGGAAGAAATAAAAATAGTGTTTATGTGTGTACCCCAGAGTTTTCAGTGTCTCCCCTCTATTGTATATGTGTGTATATATCTATCCTAATGAAAAAATGGTGTCTGTCTCCATTCTAATGGTGAGGTATGAGTGATTTAGTGTGAATTATTGTGTGGTCCCCCCAAAAATGGAAAATCCTGAGGGTGTATATTATTCTGTTATGGGGAATATCTGTGGGGTTCTTTTTTGTCTTGGTATGATGTTTTTTGTTATGAGTTTGTTACCAATAGAAAAAAGAGTAAAAGGGATACGTGGGGTATGAGGTTGGTAGGGTAGTGAGGTAGGAGGTGGGGTAGGGTAGGTTGTTAGGATGAGATAAAATTAGTTAGGGATTTTGTTAAGGGTTGTTATTTTTTATATTTTTGTGGGATATAATCACACGGGTGAAGGCACGCAGTAAGATGGGGGTAAAATGATAAAAATGCTTTCGGGGAGAGACAAAATTACGTGTCTACATCATGTCCCTCTTTTCATGTAAACACAAAGTGTTTTCATACAAAGAAGTAGACAACGAGACAGAATTTTGACCCGACCATTATTCAAAGGAAGAATCAAAAGAAAGAAGGACAATCGAGTTGGAAAGTCGAGTGAGGTCCCATCGAGGTTTCGGTCCGCGGCTCTGTCATTACATCAAAAATGAAAACTACAAGTTAAAACATAAATGAAATTATAAAATCCTATCTATGTAGCTTATTTTGGACTCTTGACTTGAGTTTCATCACCCTATTCTTCAGGCGGGCTCCTGACTTTGTAATTTTTTCAACTTGTTGACCACTTTCAGTTTCTTCACTCTGTTCTCCAGATGGGCTCCTGATTTTCTATTTTTCAAACTGTTGACTTTCAATTTCTCCACCTTGTTGTTTGACTTTCAACTTCTTCACCTTGTTGTTTGACTTTCAACTTATTCACCATGTTGCTTGATTTTTTATTTATTCGCCCTGTTTTTCAGGCGGGCTCCTGACAAATGAAAACTGACAAGGAAGTGCGTCTCTCAACAAATGACACTTGAATTATGCAAGGAAATGTGTCTCCTTACAAATGCTTGAATTACTCAAACAAGAAAGTGTATCTCCCTACAAATGTTGCTTGAATTTCCCACACAAAGAAGTGCATCTCCTTACAAATACCGCTTGAATTACCAAACAAGAAAGTGTGTCTCCTTACCAATGTTGCTTGAATTACCCAGATAAGAAAGTGTATCTCCTTACAAATGTTGCTTGAATTACCAAACAAGAAAGTGCGTTTCTTCACAAATATCGCTTGAATTACCAAAACAAGAAAATGCATCTCCTTACCAATGCAGCTTGAATTACCTAAACAAGGAAGTGTGTCTCCTCACCAATGTCGCTTGAATTACCCAAACAAGAAAGTGTGTCTCCTTACAAATGTCACTTGAATTGCCCAAATAAGGAAGTGCGTCTCCTCACAAAATGCTGCTTGAATTGCCCAAACAGAGAAGTGAGTCTCCTTACAAATGTCACTTGAATTACCTAAACAAGGAAGTGTGTCTCCTTTGAAAGTGCGTCTCTTTATGATACCACTTGAATTACCAAACAAGAAAGTGCATCTCCTTACCAATGCCGCTTGAATTACCAAAACAAGGAAGTGTGTCTCCTAACAAATGTCTCTTGAACTACCCGAACAAGGAAATGCATCTCCTTACCAATGCCGCTTGAATTAAACAAACAAGGAAGTGCGTCTCCTCATAAATGTCGCTTGAATTTAACAAACAAGAAAGTGTGTCTCCTCATAAATGCCGCTTGAATTACCCAAACAAGGAAATGTGTCTCCTTACCAATGTCGCTTGAATTACCCAAACAAGAAAGTGTGTCTCCTCACAAATGTCACTTGAATTACCTAAACAAGGAAGTACATCTCCTTACAAATGTCGCTTGAATTACCAAAATAAGGAAATGTGTCTCCTTACAAATGTTGCTTGAATTGTCCAAACAAGGAAGTGCGTTCCCTTACAAATGTTGCTTGAATTACTCAAACAAGGAAGTGTGTCTCCTTACAAATGTTGCTTGAATTACCCAAATAAGGAAGTGTGTCTCCTAGAGATATTGGATTATGAGTTTTACCATGGTTTTGAATACCAAATCTGTGCAGCAACATTGCCTCTTGTATTTGTAGAAGTGAGAATATTGCGGCCTTTAATGTTTAGGCTTTGAAATCCTTGATTCGAAGGTAACATGTGTTCCTGTTTCATACAAAGAAAACTTGTTAGTTTAAAAACATGGTGGCTAGTTTGTGGCTTTGGCTTTCGTGGAAATCGCTCTTGCCTCTGTCACATTTAATCTTTCTTTCAACCATTAGCATGTGTCACTGACTTGCTGCATCATTGACCCGAACTCAGATTATTAAGAGTGACTCTGAAACAGATACAGTATCTCTGTTTTGTCATGCTTCTCAGATAAACCCTTTGATCCTTGGTATTTCCATGAGTCCCAGACTTGTCGATCGACAAAACTTTCTACTTGCCTTATTTCGGCTCACAATCATGTCTCTTTCATGTGTTGGCCTTTTGTCTTGCTTTGCGCAATTGAAGAAGCTGGTAGCCAGTTTTGAAATATTTTCTCACTTGTTTTGACATGGACTTGACTCAAAGACAAGAGAGAAAATGACAATGATTTTTATTTGGACAACTGGCTAAAGAAAAATAAAATACAAAAAATAAAGAGAAGAAAGAAAAGACAATGAATGTCCCCATTTGAAATAAAGAAATGAAAAATATATCTAGAAATGACAGTCAACTCTAATGATTATGCCATGCATTTTGGATCAAGCTGCCTGATCTTTCCATTCAAACTTTCTACCAATTGTTCTTGAGTTAATGGCTCTGAAACTAAGTTACTTGCTTGGACCCATTGCATTCGAAGAGCTCATTCGGCTAGTGACACATTGAAGGATTTTTTCCAACAAGCCTCTCTCATTTTTCTCTCAACTCACCATCGCCTTATAGTGCCCGTGAGGTTTTCACCAATAAGACTCTCTCATTTTTATCTCTCTCAACTTACCATCGTCTTATGATGCCCGTGAGGGTTTTTACCAATAAGACTCTCTCATTTTTATTTCTCTCCTGATTTCTTATGCAGAGGAAGACGAGTAGTTCCCAAAATGTGTCATCATATCCATTGCATGCTTAGCCTTAGCATTCTCAGAGATTGATCTGAAGGTCTTTCTTTGGTTGTAACTTGACTTTTGAATAAGGTTAGAAAGAAAGGATGACATGAGGCCCAAACAACACTTGAAATGGGATAGGACTTACAACTTTTAAAATTGACTCAAACAATAAGGATTAACTCATGCCCCAGTTTCTTTTGACTGGGTGATTCTAAATTGTTCATTTGGTTGGACCGAGCCCGAAGCAGGGAAGCCTACGTATCTCACCCCTGAGAGGGGAGAATCTGGTCACGCATAGTTCTGACAGCTTGTTCTTTCACTTGATTCTAAATTTTTTTCTTTTATTGACTCTTTCTCTTTGGGACTTTTCTGACCTTATTTTTCTTGACACTCTTCTCTTTTTTTCTTTTTGGACATATTTTCTTTTTCTCTTTTTTTTTTTGAAATTTTTCTGACTCTATTATTTTGCTCGACACTTTTCTTTTGAATTCGCTGACTCTATCTTGATTCCAAAAGAGGGGTATGAAAGAAAATAGGACTAAAGCTCAAATGGGGTAAACAAAGTATGACGCGATGTTTGGATAGCAGAATGAAATGCTTTCATCATATCAATCCTTGAAAATGCAAGTACATATCATGCAATATGAATGAAAGACGAAGATCATTTGTGACATCCTTTAAGAATTATCTTTGACTGAGTCTGTGCGTCGCTACTTCTTTAGCAAACTCCACCTTTGTTGTACATTCCTCACATTGACTCATGATTTTATGGAGATGATTTTCTTTCTGTTCACGCAGCCACTATTTGACCTAATTGAGCCATGTCTTTGAATTGATGACCAAGTTATTCTTGTGATTCTCAAAGAAAGTGCCTTAATTTTTAAAGAAGCCTTCAACTTGTCATCAAACATCTCAACACTCTACCTATTTTCTCGGATACTCTTTTTTTCTAACTTTAACCCTCTGATTCAATGTTTATGCTTAAACTGGATTTCAAGATCTGGCTGAGAATTTTGCTAGCATGTCATATCACTAGAATCAACATAAAATGTGATGCGTAAAGAAAATAAACACATATTTAAAACATAAAGGGAAAGAGACACTTCATTTAGTTGAAATAAAAAAATAGAAAGTTTTGAACATAAATGACACGGGGACAAAACAAGATAGATCCCGAACTACAACCTTGAAATAATTCGAAAAATAGAAAAGAAAACAAAATAAACTACTAGACCTCTTCCTAGTAGGGAGAGGGTGACTTCTCAATTGCTCAGTTTGACAACTTAGCCATTGGTTTGCATATCAGCATGACTAGAGCTTCCACCACGATCAACGTTCTGCACCATAATTGATTTATCTTGAATTATCTTTTCAATTTCTCTTTTCAAAGCACGACAATTTTCAATACTGTGACCCTGAACATCAGAATGATATGCACATCGTACAGTAGGATCAAAACATTCTAATGGTGAGGTATGAGTGATTTAGTGTGAATTATTGTGTGATCCCCCAAAACATGGAAAATCCTGAGGGTGTATATTATTCTGTTATGGGGAATATCTGTGGGGTCCTTTTTTGTCTTGGTGTGATGTTTTTTATTATGAGTTTGTTACCAATAGAAAAAAGAGTAAAAGGGATACGTGGGGTATGGGGTTGGTAGGGTAGTGAGGTAGGAGGTGGGGTAGAGTAGGTTGTTAGGATGAGATAAAATTAGTTAGGGATTTTGCTAAGGGTTGTTATTTTTTGTATTTTTGTAGGATATAATCACACGGGTAAAGGCACACAGTAAGATGGGGGTAAAATGGTAAAAATGCTTTCGGAGAGGGACAAAATTATGTGTTTACAGTCGCTTTCTGATTTAAAAAATTTAAAAAGAATTTTTATTACAAAAAGCAACCACTTGTGGTCGCTTTGGTTTAACAAATTAAATAAAAAAGTGGTCATTTTTATTTAAAAAATTAAATTAAAAATAATTTCTAAAAAACGACCTCTTGTGGTCGGTTTTGAATTTAAAAAATTTAATAAAAAAATATATTTAAAAAACCAACCACCTGTCGGTTGCTTTTCGATTAGAAAAAAAAAATCAAAAAAGAAATCCCTTGTGGTTACTTTTCATTAAAAAAATGATAAAATAAAACACTATGCATAAACAATCACTTGTGGTCGTTTTTTGATTAAAAAATTATATTTTAATTATTATATGTAAAATTAATATATTTTTAATATGTATTGTTTTTCTTAATTACACCGACCACACATAGTCAATAACCTATATAATAACAATAAAATCAATTAAACTTAAATTTTGTAAACAAATTATACTAAAACATAAACTAAGAAATATATTAAATAAAATAAATAAATTACGTTAAACATAATCTTTATCTTTTACTTATCTTTCAATATATAAAATAAATATATTTTCCGTTGTATATACGTTAAACTACGTTAAACATAATCTTTATATAATGAATATGTCTATATCATACAATTGAGGTAATAATATTATGTTATTGGAGTTATAATAATGTAACGTACATATATAACAGATAATTCTTCAAAATATAATGAATGTGGTGTATTATAAGGTAATATATTTGTGGATGCGATATTGAATAGTATGTTTATATCATACGATCGAGGTTTTAATAATATACTGTTGAAGATATAATAATATAATATCATTAATTCATCATAGTATATACATACGTTTTGTATGGGGTAATTATATACTAATGTATATGTGATGTATATTCCACATATTTAATTAGAACCTGATATATATATATATATATATATATATATATATATATATATATAAAACTTCTAACGTGTTACAGTATATTATTACTTCAATCGTTTTAAAACAAATTCTTCAATATATACTTGGATACATTCAATATATGTGTGTGTGTGTCGTGTATTGCAAAAGTCAAAAGCTATAACTGAATGTATCCAAGTATATATTGAAGAATTTGTTTTAAAACGATTGAAGTAATAATATACTGTAACACGTTAGAAATTATATTAATGTAAGTTAATCAAATTAACCAAAAACTCATTAAAGCATGTATGAAATACGTTGCATTACAGGATAATATACTCGTGTATGTGATGTATATACTACGTATGTAGAACCTGATATAGTCGATAAAGTGTTTGTGGGTGTACATATGCATATGTGTGTGTGTATTATGCAGTGATCTACAATGTACGTAGTCAAAAGTTAACTAATGTATTCAATTATATATCAAATAAGCTGATATCATACGATCGATCAATCGAGGTAATATTATTTTGTTTAATTTATAGTAAGGTAAGATAAACCAACCGACAATTCATCGGAGTATATATGAAATACGTTGCAATATGGAGTACTGTATTTTGAAAATGATAGTCAATCGAATATATGTATATGTATGTACATATATATCGTGTAGTGATGTATGTAGTAATCAAAAGTTAGCTAACAGAGCTATTTATTTATCCAAGTATTTTGACTACTACGTTGATTCATATAAGTGAAGAAATATACTACTCGTGTTAATGTATACCAAGAGTATACTGTTGAAGTTATTATAACGTAAGTTAATTAACCGATAATTCATCTGATTAATACGTTGTATTACATGGTATATAATATCGTATTTAAAAATTAATTAATTAAAAATTCATCCTAATTTAAGAAATACAATGATATTATTATACGATTTAAGAAATATACTACTCGTGTTAATGTAATAGTAAAATAACTAATTATCCGATTTATACGTACATTGCATTAAAATTATTTAAATGTTATTATAAATATTATACAATTCATTAAAATTTTAATGTTTTAAATAATTATCTTTTTAAAAAATAAATCAATTACTTATGATCGATTTTCTAAAAAAATTCTTTAATACCCGATCAGACCCAACCCATAAAAAATGCCCCTTTTCCTTTCAAATTTTCCTGGTATCTAATTTTAGACTTAGTGAGAAATAACCCTTGAGACCTGCGACTACCCACCGGCGACGTTAGCTCAGTCAGCGATGGAATCTTTCTCCGGCGTCTTGCGGCCACTCAGCGACGGAAAACTCCGGCACACTCGGCGACTTGCGGCGACTCAGTTAGCTCAGTCACAGAACAAATACTCGGACAAGGTCAGCGACGAAAAACCCCTTTTGCTGTATTTTAGTTTTTTTTTCGTGAGTTTTGTGTTTAGAAAAATGGGTACTCCGGCTAGTACTGTATAATATCAGAGAAATGGGTGCTCCGGCAACTTTCTTTGCTCCAATATAGACTGAAACTGAAATCCTTTAATTTTATCATGGTTCGATGGGATCCAGAAAAAACTGAAACTGATATATGACGACTAAATTGGGGTTGGTTCGACCTAATTGTATTTTGACATTTTTAATTATGAAATTTGAGCAAATTTTAAATTCCAAATTCTACACTCTGAAAGCACTTGGATTCTAAAGTATTGAATTTCAAATTTAGCTTCCTATTTTTAAGCTGTGCTGCTTTCTGGTTTTATGATTCTCTGATGTTATACAGTACAACCCTTTTGTGTTTGAAGGAAAAGAAATGGGTGTTGACTGTTGTGTTTAGAGCTGGAAAGACATAAACTTGAAACCCCTTTTGTGTTTAGCAAGTGTCGTTTCTTGTGAGAGCAGTGAAAAAGATTGATTTGTTATTTTTTGGTGATCGGTTGTCTCTTTTTCTTCAACTTAGGCCAAGCAAAGGTAAGTTGATTTCTCTCTATTTTCTTATAGTGAAGTCTTTAAATGTAGTGTTAGGTGGGATTGTTTGCTGTAGAAGGTTTTGAAAGCCATAGGTTTTGTGATGATTATATGGTGTGAGAGGGACATGCGACGCTTCTACTTATTTGCTTTATTAAATCTATTGAAATTGTTTGACTTTTATTAGTGACTTGTGTTTTGAATTTAGTTACTTGAAAGGTGAACTTGTGTTTTGAATTTAGTTAAGTGTGGTCACTTGAGAAGTGAATTAGTGACTTCAAAATATTTTAAGTGTTGGTACTTGAAATGCAAACTTGTGTTTTGAATTTAGTTAAGTGTGGTCACTTGAGAAGTGAATTAGTGATTTGAAGATGTTTAAGTGTAGTTACTTGAAAGGTGAACTTGTGTTTTGAATTTAGTTAAGTGTGGTCACTTGAAAATGTGAATTAGTTATTTGAAAATGATTTAGTGTAGTCGCTTGAAATGTGTGGTTAAGTGTTGTCACTTGAGATGTGAATTAGATACTTGAAAATGGTTAAGTGTAGTCACTTGAAATATGAATTTGTGACTTGAACTAATTACTTGAATGTGATTGATTGTGTACTAGCGACTTGAAAATGATCAAGTGTAATCACTTGAAATATCGAAATAGTTACTTGAAAATGATCAAGTGTAGTAACTTGAAATGTGTATTAGTGACTTGAAAATGGTTAAGTGTATTGACTTGAAATATGAATTAGTTACTTGAAAATGGTTAAGTGTAGTTACTTGAAATGTGAATTAGTTAATTGAAAATGGTTAAGTGTAGTCACTTGAAATGTGTACTAGTGACTTGAACATGATTAAGTGTAGTCACTTGAAATGTGGATTAGTGACTTGAAAATGGTTAAGTGTAGTCACTTGAAATGTGTACTAGCGACTTAAAAATGATCAAGTGTAGTAACTTGAAATGTGAATTAGTGACTTGAAAATGGTTTAGTGTATCACTTGAAATGTGTATTAGTGACGTAAAATATGAGTTAGTTACTTGAAAATGGTTGAGCGTAGTCACTTGAAATGTGAATTAGTGAGTTGAAAATGGTTAAGTGTAGTACTTGAAATGTGTACTAGCGACTTGAAAATGATCAAGTGTAGTCACTTGAAATGCAAATTAGTGACTTGAAAATGGTTTAGCGTAGTCACTTAAAATGTGTATTATTGACTTGAAATATGTATTAGTTACTTGAAAATGGTTAAGTGTAGTCACTTGAAATGTGAATTAGTGACTTAAAAATGGTTAAGTGTAGTCACTTGAAATGTGAATTAGTGACTTAAAAATGGTTAAGTGTAGTCACTTGAAATGTGTACTAGCGACTTGAAAATGATTAAATGTAGTCACTTGAAATATCAAAATAGTTACTCGAAAATGATCAAGTGTAGTTACTTGAAATGTGTATTAGTGATTTGAAATATGAATTAGTTACTTAAAATTGGTTAGGTGTAGTCACTTGAAATGTGAATTAGTGACTTGAAATGTGTACTAACGACTTGAAAATGATTAAGTGTAGTCACTGAAAATATCGAAATAGTTACTTGAAAATGATTAAGTGTAGTCATTTGAAATGTGTATTAGTGATTTGAAATATGAATTAGTTACTTGAAAATGGTTAGGTGTAGTCACTTGAAATGTGAATTAGTGACTTGAAAACTTGAAAATGGTTAACTATAGTCACTTGAAATGTTTACTAGCGACTTCACGCAACTAAAATAGGTTTCACTTCTACATTGCTGAATTGCTTAGGCTTTTGCCTGTGGGCCTTCTTACTCAAATATACATGGAAGGCTTGTCCAAGTTCTAAAATAAAACCATAATCTATTTTCAATAGAAGCTAAAACAAAACCATAATCTAATTCCAATAGAAGCTGAAAAAGAATAATTTTAAAAAGTGAGAGGTAGCATTTAATGAGTCAAACACTTTGCTGAAACAGAATCCACTTTTGATGAGTCCTTGATTCACAATGCTAGAGCCTGTGATGCAGAGCCTACTATCTAAAATAATTGCTCCACAATTCTATGTTCGTAAGAATGTTATTCATGAGTGATATAACTAGTTGGGATCATTTTATGCTTTAAATTTTGTTCCAAGAATTATTGGTTCTTATGCTGGCCTATCTCAAGAATAGGCAACATTTGCTATTTTGTTCTCTTTTTCATTCTTACTTTCATGCCTCAGTTACATGTAGTTTAAGCTGAGGGTCAGTCTGAGACAATCTCTCTATCCTGCAAAGATAAATGTAAGATGTGATTACACAAGCTAAATTGATTATTGTTGTTGTACTGTATTATATCAGTTTAGGTCTCATTTGGTAAGTGAAAATAAGTTGATTCAGTGAAATGCAATCAAGTGTTGAATGGTTTTAGCCACGTTACTTCTCTGTACTCTGCTATTACGAAGATCACAAGGCTCAAACCTGGCTGATCTTGAAAGATGAGGGTTTGGGTTTGCTAACGCCCCCTGATATTTGTCGCATTTTCTCTACAACCTCATAAATACAAGAAAAACACACCCACCTTAACGTTTAACCAAACATGATGATTTAATTCTAAACAAGCTTACTACTACAGATAGGTTGTCTAAATGGATATTGTATGCGGATTCAATGTGTAAATTTTGTCAAGCATACTTGAAAAATTCTGTGATTTTGGTAGAGCCTCGTGAAAGAGGCTCTTATCTTGGATCAACAGATCATATTTCATTGCTAACACATGTTTGCACTTGGGCAATAAAGAACTCCAAAAGTAAGTCTCAAAGTGCTAGACTATACAGATTATTTTGTGCTAAATGCATGCATGCCCTGTGAATGGAGGGAAACCAGAGAACATTTTTCTTCTCAGTAGCAGTAGTAGTAGAGGTAACAGAATTAGAACCCTTTGCCAGTGCTTTCATCCCTTTGCAGGATTTCATGTGGGCATGTAGTTTCTCTGGCTTGAATGGCTTACCACATTGCCTGCAACACAGTGTCTTAATTCTTACCACATTTCGGACTTATATTGCAGTTTGTTCTTAATTTTGCAGTGATCCAAATTCCTATTGATTGTCTCATTTTCAGCAATGTGGTTAGGATCTGAAAATACTCTCTTTGAATCTAAGAAATAGTTCAGCCACATTGCTACAGTGGCTAATTGAGTTTAGGAGCACAGATTTCCAGTTTGTTTATTTAAATAGAATGTTTTTCGAATGGGGCTTAGTAGAAATCTTGCCCGAAGAACTCGGCTTGGAATGATGCTTTATACGCTAATACATGTTATTTGTATTTGTTGGTTGTTATGCTTTTATTCGATACTCTAATCTAATATAGTTTATGCTAATAATATATTTTTTAGCACTTTTTATGGCCTGACTTAACATATTCTTATGCTGAATGAGTTTGAAAGAAAGAAACAAGAAATATTAGCTGCTCAAAGTGCATCAGCTGTGGATGGAGAAACTAATTCAGCCAGTCAGTCTGCTCAAGTGAAATGGATATCTAGGTGCAATCTGTTGGTGGAAAGAAAAAAGGAAGATTCAAAGGTCTTGGCTCCCTGGGTTGAAGTGTAAAGGCATCTCTAAGAATTGAACGTCAACTTTGCATGAGATGATTAAGTCTCAGGTTGATGCTTCGAATGTTGATTTGTTTCACGTTATCAGGATTATAATTACTTTCATTCACGTCGTCAGAGTCATCATCACTTTCATCCTCATAAGTTTGGTTGTCTTTTTTAGATGGGCATTCATCATTTGAAGATGATTTCTTGTATACGTGCTTTATCAACAAGTCTAATTTCTTTTTCATCCTCTTATTTTTGTGTCGTTCATTCCACAACTGGGCATACAAATCAGCATTTAAAGCATCAACCTGAGACTTAATCATCTCATCAATTTCTTTTGACAAAGTTGATGTTGAATTCTTAGATGCCTTGATGCTTCAAATGTTGATTTGTGTGCCCAGTTGCAGAATGAGCGACACAAAAATAAGAGGATGAGAAAGGAATTAGACTTGTTGATGAAGCATGTATACAAGAAATCATCTTCAAATGATGAACGCTCATCTCAAGAAGACAATCAAACTTATGAGGATGAAAGTGATGATGACTCTGACGACGTGAATGAAAGTGATTTTAATCCTGGTAACGTGAATGAAAGTGATTTTGTCCCTGATGGTTGGTAGTTTTATTGAGGTTTCAAGGTTGAAATATTGTGTTATGGACCATTTAAGAACCATACATTATTGATGTGGATGTTATTAATTATGGTTTTTTGTTAGCTGTAATGGTTTACATTAGACTTGTGTTGAATGATGTTTTTGAGAATTATTGGAGGTTTCGAATAATTTTTGACTAATTGTGAAATGATTCTAGTGATTTACTTGGAGATTTTCATGGGGATGCACATGCTAAATATTTATAAAAAATTTCTTGAGATAATTTGTTCTTGCGGATTTATTTGGAGCATTTCATATGAATTTTCTTGCGAAATAGTTTCATAAATATTTGCAAGAATTTTCTTTTGTCAATTAAGAATTTTCATCTCTAAACTTCCTTTGGATTTACTCGGGGATCTTCATGGGGAATAATTTGTGAATTTTTTTCGTGAAAATTCGTTGGTATATTCCTTTTTGTGTGAAATTTTATCAAATAATTCATGTAAAATTTTGATAGTTAATTGCAAATAACGTAACTGTGGATTTATTTCTGTAGTTAAATTACCTAGGAATTTTCTAAATCCGCAGGTAATAATTACCTACGAAGGTTTTTCCTTTGGATTCTAATTGACAAGAAAATCCGCAGGTAATCAAATTACTTGGAGATTTTACTCTATTATCCCTATAAAAATTCTCAGGTAATAAGCACTTTTCTTGTAGTGCCAATATATTCCCACCAAGTGGGGTCTGGGGAGGGTAAGTGTACCGTAGTTCATATCACTACCTCAAAGGGGAGATAGAGAAGTTGTTTCCGATAGATCCCTGCTAAAAATAAAACAATCTAGACAGAATAGTAAAATGACAAGATACAATAGAAATCAATACATCCAATAATACCATATACAAGATAGTAATACAACAAATGATACTACATTCTAAACTAATACTAACCTTCTACCGTAATCCGCCTCCTCCACAACTTCCTATCTAGGGTCCTATCCTTGGTAAGTTGAAGCTTCTCCATGTCATGTCTAATCACCTCCCTCCAATATTTCTTCGGTCTATCTCTACCTCGCTTGAAACTATCGCTAGCCAACCTCTCACACCTCCGCATTGGGGCACTCGTGTCCCTCCTCATCATATGACCAAACCATCTCAACCTCGCTTCCCTTATCTTGGCTTCCACCAAAGCCACTCCCACCTTATCTCGATGTCGATATCGGATATCGAGGTTAAAAAAAATAAAATTAGTTGGTTTACTTGAAGATACTCCCAAATGAAAAGGTTTTTTCTTTGGTGTAATACCACAGAACGCTATAAAGTTAAAAATTCATACCCGTAATTTAAAAAAGAAAGGCAAAATTGTTCTGCATTAGTTGTTCCTTATTGATTTAAAAGAGAAATATTAATGAACTTATAGGCTAAGTAAACTATTCATCCTAATAGACCATCAAAGTCGGATATTGCAAAAATAGTTCCCTTTGGAGGATTCGACACGAGTGCAGCTACATAGTTTGTTACATAAGTAAATATATTTGGCCTTAACCGAATTCGATGGAAATGTGGAACCATGGTAATGCCTCTCTAATATTATGCAGTCAAAGTGGAAGAATGCTAACTGACATTTAAAGGACTATGTGGTTAAAGTAAATATATTGAGTTCAATTCTATAAGTCTTTTAAAAGTAGCTAAAAGTTTTAGGAGAGTTGTAGTGTAAACACCAAATTTTACATGAAATGATAGAACAACCAGCCCAATCAAAATCACAATATGGGTCAATAACGGTTGTTTTGGACCTTCATAAGAAATGGGCTAAACCCATGGGTCCTTAATAAAAAAGGACAAAAAACGACACTGTAAATTAAACTATTTTCGCAAAAATGGTCATGGAATTTAAATCACTTTCTAGTAATTTCAATTTGCTGGCCTGTTCTGCACCATTTCTACACACCTTCTATACAGTTTCTATACATATCTTATACATATAAATATTTCATACAAAAATTATACAATTTTGATACACAATTTATACAATAATTATATATATTTTTTTTACACATTTTATACAACAATTATATAATTTTTATACACTTTCTATATATATATTTTTTATATATTTTATACATATACATATTTGATACATATATCTTACATAGATACATATTCTATATAACAATTACATTGTTTTTATATAATTATATTTAATTATTATTTCTAAACAATAAAAAAAAACCAGAATATTTTTTCAATTAAAAAATTTATAGCAAAAAAAACTGAGATATTTTTAAAAGGGATGAATTGTCCAAGTTGAAAACTGTATCAGTATTGTATATGGACTGTATCTGAACTACGTGGGCCAAAATGACCCAAATTAGAAAATGATTATAAAGTGGAAATAGTATATCCGACTGACCACTTTTTTAAAAGATATCAAACTTGGGCTATTTGTTTTAAAAAGTGTTATAGAGTGTCCTTTTTCTTTGATTAATTTATGGATAATTTACATAAATCCCTGAATCTTTAAGTGGTATTACATAAAATTCTGATTATTTTGTTAATTACATTCTATCCCAATTTTTTGAAATGTGATACATATGTTATATGGTGATACATATAAAAAAGTGATACATTTGAAACTAACAAGACATTTATTTAAGGAAATAATAGATTCTCTTTTATTCATTGTATTCTTTTATTTAAGGAAAGATATCTAATTTTTCTTTTTTTTTTAGATTTAATTTAGATGTTTTAATTATGTTTCTCTTCTTTCGTCTTTAATTATGAAAAATATGTTATTGTTTTTTGCCTTTTTTCTCTTTTTTTTCGTCTTTAATTTTAGTCTATTTTTTTTAGATTTAATTTTAATTATATTTCAATTTTGCTTTTAGTCTTTTTTTTTAATATTATTACTTTTGTTTCATACACTGACTACACCATTACCTTTCATTAATAACATATGAAGCACTCATAATACCATATATATCACCCATTAATATCATATGAATCACCCAATAATTGAAATAAATAATTGTATCTACCATATGGATCACCATAACATCATATATATAAATCACCCAATAATTGAAATAAATAATTGTATCTACCATATGAATCACCATAATATCATATATATGAATCACCCAATAATTGAAATAAACAATTGTATCTAGCATATGAATCACCATAATACTATATATATCACCCATTAATATCATATGAATCACCAAATAATTGAAATATATAATTGTATCTACCATATGAATCACCATAATACAATATGTATCACCCATTAATATCATATGTATCACCCGTTAAAATCATATAAAATGTATCTATCGTATGAATCACCATAATATCCACATAATGATATCATATTTATCATTCATATGAATCACCATTAAAAAAATAAACATGTATAAATAATTAAATAAATTTATATATGTATCAATAGATTTTTAAAAAAAATTGGGAGAGATTTTAGGAGAGGGAAAAAAAGTTGCATGCATTAATGGAGGAGAAAAAATCAGGAAGTAAGATGATTTAATTGTTGATAATTAGGGAAGGAAATCTTGAATGAGTTAATGGTGGAGTAAAAATAGGATGTGGGGTTTTCTTGATATGTATCAAGAGTAAAATTGGAAAATGGGATTTTACGTAAATTTTAAAAAAGTAAGGGATATTAGGTAATATAGTCTCTTAAGTACGAGATTTGTGTTTTATCCTTATTTTATCGATAGAAAGATATAGAGAAAAGGACAGAGATCCATTTAAAAACAATAGAAATTGGTTAAATTTATCTCTTTACTTTGAAAAATTGATTAAATATATACTTGTCATATTTTGGGGTTAAAATTATCCACGATGTCATAATTTGGGGCCAAATTTACACCTCTATTTTGAAAAATTGGTTAAATATACCTTTCGTCATACTTTGGGATCGAAATTGCTTTTTCTGTCATAATTTGGGGTCAGATTTACCCCTCTACTTTGGAAAATGGACTAAATATATCCTTCATCATATTTTTAGGGTCAAATTTACCTTCAATGTCTTACTTTGATACCATATTTATCCTCGTTGTTAAGAAACTTTAACATATACCCTTCCTTTAATAAAAAAAACTCAAAGCAACATTAAATAGCCCAATTTTTAAAACAAAACAAACGCTAATCTAATCCGCTCGATCGGACCGACAAAAAATACACAAACATATATATCCCTCCCTAAGTTCTATTGGTCGAATTTTTCCTAAAAACAAGTGACTCATGTTTGGGCCATTGGACATAGAGTGGTCAATCGACTATTTTAATTTCACTAAACGGTCCTTTCCTTATTTGGATCGTTTTGGCACATGTAGTTCATATATAGTTCATATATCATATTGATACAATTCATATACCATACTGATATAGTTCTTACAAAAAATAGAGCCTCGAATTTATGGGTGAAAATTGTATCATTGTTACATAGAATATGCATTTTTTAAACATGATGTACATTGAATTTAAAAATGAAAGAGAGAGAGAGAGAGAAAGAGAGAAATTGTATATTTATAGTTTAGAATATATATCTGTATAAGATATGTATCGAAATCGTATCAATATTGTATAAGCTGCCAGCAAATGGCTAGAAATGAAATTAAAATCCAACCATTTTCGTGTCAATAGTTTCAGTCGAAGTATTATTGTGTCCTTTCCCCAAGATATAGATCTCTATTTAAATAAATCTTCATATCTAACTATGAAAGAATCGACATTTACAAGGCGTAACCAAGGAAAGATTCTCATCTTGTTCCGATATTGTTTTCCGAGACATCCCTTGGGCAAAATTAGCCGTCATTCTCTTTCTTTTTTCTTTCGATCAGGACAAATGGGTGAGTTCGTTTTGTTCTCCTATCTACACAATTTTTATCTTCGTTCGTGGTCATGTTGCTCGAAGTATAGCTGTAGAGGAGTGGTTTGAAACAACGATTCCCTCCTTTCCACTCAAGTAATTAGAATTAAGAACAATATAACTAATTGACTATCGTACACCTAAAGTCAGTAACAAAAAACATTATGAAATATGGCGGGCTGGATAAGATTGTTTCACTCTTAATCAGAAATTTCGCATTAACTTAAATCGTGAAATGGGGTGAGCTCTCAATAGTGCACCACAACAGGCCGGATAGTAGATCTTAGATTGACAAAGATCAAATTAAATTGCCTTTGATTGTGCGAATTCTGCCAGATTTTATATTCATCTAGGAGTAATACATTATACTATACAATTAAATAGAAAATATTTTCCTTTGACAAAACTATGTGATGCAAAGTCAAATCAATCAATCGAACAATGAATAGGGAAAGACCTCACTTGGTAAATTAAATACCTTGACAAGTTATTGAGGAACACTGACTACCTCTATTATTAAAAGCCTAAAGTGCTTATAACCTTTTTTTTTTCTTGGTTCTCACTCGATGTTCGATGTTCATATTGTAGCTCCGACTAATTCAGATCGCGTGTTGTAGAGTCCATTATGGGGTAGTGCTTCCAACAAAATTTTCTTCATATCCAGGTCTCGAACTCAAGACCTCTGATTAAGGACGGAGAAGACTTATACCCTTGTTACTACATATAAAGCCCGTTTGGATAGGCTGAAAAAAAGTTCTTTAAAATTGCTTTTGAAAGTGTTGAACTTATTTTAAAAATAAGCAGTTAAGTGTTTGGATAAAAGTGGTGAAACTAAAAAAAGTTATTAATGTGTTTGGTAAATAATGTTTTTAAGCACTTTTTTTTTGTCAAAATGTCTGAAATACCCTTATAGTTGTTAATAATATATAGGGTTGATTATTATTAATTTTTATTGCTAAAATGATTTAAATTAAAATACATATATATATCGCGTGCTTCAACAGTTTTTCTTTCTTTTGGAAAGTAGTGATAAAGGAAGCACTCTGACACTGACTTAACTATTACAAGACATAAAGTGGGCATCCCCACCTGACAATCCTATCTAATAATACAAGTTGTATGTCTTTACTATGTATCCAAGTTATGCAGGGCGATTGAGTCGAAACTCATTCTTGAGTCGTCGTCTTCGTATAGATCCTGAGCATCTTGGAAATGTGCAAGATGACTTGCAATGCTATCATCTTCATCTGATCTTGAAAAATTATTGTCTGCATTATTTATTTCTGGAACTAATCTGTCTGAATTGGTAGTAGGTCGTCCCTCTGGTTGTCCATCCATATGCTTATCTTGTGTCTGGTTGTTAAGCAATTTGTCTAAAGTCTGTTTAATTATAGTCTCTATTGTTTCACTTTTCTTTTTAGAGATTAAAGTCTTCCTTAAAGCCTTATTACCTGATTTTGCAAACTTATGTTTTGATGAAGAACATCCTTCATCTTCACTTTTTGGCAAAGTGACAGCCATTAACGGTTTTGATTTGTCTTTACCGGTTACCGTTTGAACCGGACTAGCTGTACCAACATTCGGTACAGTGGATTTCTGAGCATTTAGAGGAAAATGTACACCCTTCTCATCCATTTTTTGAGGAGATGGAGAACTCTGTATCTGAGTCTGTGTATTTGCATCTGTCTTGCTTACATTTGTCTGATGGTTGAGTCTTGCTTCTAATATTTGTACCTACTTTATTAATCTAGTGTTTTCCATGAGAAACGATTCTTTCTGAGCATTTAGCTTCTTGAAATTCTCCGTTATAGACGAACAATGGTCGCAGAAAATAATCTTTTCCGTTTCTCTTTGTAAATTGTATTGAGGTATTTGATCTGGATTTTGTCTGAGTGATGGTGATATATAATAGTTCGGTCCTAAGTATCCTCTAGCATGATTAGTGGCCTCAGTAAAATCATTAAAACCTTTGAAAGGTGGAGTTTTAAAACCTTGTATCGAATCTAACACTTTTAACCATGTTTGAAAAATACCATTAGTCTTTCCATGAATAACTACGTAATATTTAAATTTAGGCTTACTCTTTTTTGCCATGTAATGGCATAAAGAATTCATGGCTGCCATAAAATGGTTACGACTTTGTCTATTATAAGATATCCAAAGATTGTCTACTAAATACTTTTGGGGTCTATCTAGAATGTATTCTGGTCTTATTCTAAATGATATGTTACTCTCAGGGTAAGCAATTAAATTAAATAGTCCGAAGTGAATTCTTTTCATTGTTTCTAAAGATTCTAGTGGTCTAAAATTTAAATTACCTAACATTGTCTGTTGATAAGAATCTGAAGAAGAAGCTATGCCCTTGCCTTTATCTACAGGAGGTTGTCCTGTTGGTCTCATGCTGAAAACAAATGAGTCGGATTAAACTTATTTATTTATTCCCAGTTGTAATCTACTTAACTGGTCTGTTAATTCGTTTTCTTTACCTTTTATATGTTCAAATACAATATTCTTATAAACAGATATGGTATCTGTAAAATTTAACCATCTTCTTCTATTGCTAGTTTTATCATTTATTTTTTGATGAAATTTAACTATAGCTTCACAATCTGTTCTAACTAAAACTTCTTCTTTATTTAGAATGCATAACTTAAAACTATTTAACCCATATATTATAGCTAATACTTCTAGGTCTATAGCACTCTTGTTTCCTTTTTCTTTATATGCTCCACTCTGATAACCACATATTTGTTCTTCATTTTTATTACTGTATTTATTAGGTCGTGCTTTTAGAATGACTCCCCATCCTAAATCACTTCCGTCTGTTTGAATGATTAAATAATCTGATTCTAATGGAATTTTTAGGTCTGGAATATTTTTAATTTTTTCTTTTATTTTTCGAATTAATTTAATATCTTCTATATTGAAGTTTTTCTGCCCTTTACTACCGGTCTTTGCATATAATGGTCCTGCTATTTTTCCTAAATCTTGAATAAAATTTCTTGCATAATTTACTAATCCTAACTTTTGTAAATCTTTTGTCTTTTCTAATTTATCTGGCATTTCCAACACTTTCTTTGCTATGTGTGCTTGAAGTTTTATCTTTTCATTTCCTAAAGTTATTCCTAAGAAATTAATATAAGTCTTACATAATTCCATTTTCTTTTTACTTATTATTATCCCATGTTTAACAAATAATCTAAATATTATTTGTAAGTGTCCTAAGTGTTCTTGCATATTTTGACTAAACACTAAAATATCATCTACATATACTAATACAAAATGTTTATATTCTCCAAATATATTATCCATCTTTCGTTGAAAAATGGGTGGAGCTGTCTTTAAACCAAACGGCATAACTAACCATTCAAAATGTCCACCTGGACATGTGAATGCAATCCATTCTATGTTGTCTGGGTGCATTTTGACTTGTCAGTATCCTGACTTACAGTCAAATTTACTATATACTTTCTTATTTTGTATTCTATTAATTAACTCACTTTTATCTGTTAGTTTGTATGCATCTGTTCTGGTGTTGTCATTTAATCTTTTATAGTTAATTACCATACGAGCTTTACCTCTTATTTGTTCACTATGATTTCTTACCATAAAAGTTGCCGATCTATGTCTAGAAGTAGATTTTCTTATTACTTCTAATTTTAAAAGTTCTTTTATTTGTATATCGAATTCTTTAGTATCTTCATTATTTGCTTCTATAGGTGTTGTTTTTATAGTATATTCTGAATTAATTATATCTAATTTACACATTATCTCATTAGCATCCCAATGGGCTAACGGCCTTTCTCCGATTATTTCCATTTTATCTAGTATAGATATTATATTTTCTAAATCTTTTGGACTGTTTATTATTCCTATCTTATCTATTCCTTTTCTAAAATTATAAAACTGGGTTTCTATACTTATTAGGGTATAATCTTTTTCTATATCTTTTAAGCATTCTTGTCCCTCTGCATTAAGTAGGGCATAATTTCTAAACTCTTCTAAGTTCTCTTCTAAATTTTTTTTTTCTTTTAACAGGTTGCTATTTTGGCATTGGTTATTTTGGCAATCTTCGCAACATGGTTTTGAAAATAAATTCGTTTTATGTGTGTTTAATGTTCTATATACTGTTGGTAATGTTACTGTTTGTACCGGTGTATAAGTTAAGTTTTTAAAAAATATTATTCCATCTCTTGTTAAGAGACATCCTCCTTTATTTTGGATACAAAAGCGTAGTCCTATAACAAAGTCTGATCCTATGTTTAAACCCTTGCTAATATTTTATTAACATTGTAAATTGGGTTATAGAATTTATTGCATGTATTTAAAAAACTTATTTGTGCATTTTCTATGCAATAATTGTAAATATTTTGTGATCCATCCATTTGGGTGGCTGTTATAGGTCTTTCAAGTACTTTTAGTAAATGTTTTGGTACTATTTCTTCATTGATCAAACAACTAGTACATGCGGGATCTACTAGTGCTAAAGTTTCTATCTCTACGTCTTTTATTTTAATTTTTACTAATACTTTTATGGTCGAGAATTCTTTATCTTCATTGCATATTAGGCTAGTGTCATTATCTTCTAAATTCATAAGTTCTGTCTCTAATTTTTCTAAATGTATAGCTTCTTGTGTATCTGATTCTTCTATAGTGATTTTGGTTTTTCCTTTTTCTAGGATGGTTAATCTTTGTTCTAGATCATTTACTCGGGTTTCTAGAGTTGATATTCTTAAATTTAGGATTTGATTATTTTTATATTTTTGTTCGCTATTTATTTCTGATTCTATTTTTATCTTTAAAGTGTTTTCTATACAGTTTATACAAACTTCTAAGTAACATTTTTTGCATTTAGCTCTGTTGTCTTTACTTGGATACCAATTGCATATACGACATCTGTTACTGTCTAAACCTTTGTTTCTTTGGAATTCATGTATACATTCTTGAGTGACATTCATTAAATTATTGATTACTAAATTGTTTAAGTCTAGATCTTCTATTTTCTGTCCTAGTTCATTGACTAAGTTATCTTCTTCTGATTTTGAAGAATCAGATTTAGAATTCTCTTTATCATTTATATCAATACTTATTATTGAGTATATACTTTCTATATCTGACATGTATTCGTCTACATTTAGTAAAGTTTCTTGAAAGTCTTCTATTAATTGAGAATTTTTAGTTCTATTATTATTTCTTTTAGGACATACATTAGCTAAATGGGCTATGCTTCCACAAGTATAGCATTCTAATTTATTTTTATAGTTTCTATCATTTCTATATTTCCTAACATGTCTGTCTCTATTTAACCACGATTTTTTGGCTTTTGATTTTCTTAAGAAGTATTGTTTACGACTATATGATTTCTGATTATGTTTCTTCTTATATTTTCTATATTATTTTTTATCATAATTTTGGGTTGTGTATATAACAGATTTACAGAAATTCATTTCATTTCTTTTTAGTTGTTTTTGTATTTGTATGTTTGTACATTTTTCTGTTAGTATATCCATTATATGTTGTGTTCTATGCCCTATTGTCCATTTTAGATTTGGGTTGGCTACTACACCATCTTTTTTATACCATCTATCTTCTATTTCTCTTCCTAAAGCTCCGAGTAATTTATTAAATAATTTATGCCTAATTCTTCATTAAAAGTGTTTCCGTTGACAGTGCAATAATAGAAATAGTCTTGTAGAAATTTCTTTATATATACCCAATGTGAAATGCTTAGTTGTTCTAGTTTTATTAATGCTTCTTTTTGTAATGCTAATAATCCACTATTTGGATCTTTTTCGGTTAATAACATATGCATTTTGTTTGTGAAATTATAGGGGTTTGGTTTCATACTTAATAGAACCTGGAAATCATATGGGCAATTTGTCTTAAAACTTTCCCATGTGGCTTTTGCAGATTCCCCTAAAAAGGTTTCCAAATATTTATACATTGTTTCTGTATCTGTTTCTGTATAATGTCTTAAGTAATCTGCTGCTACTATTCCTTTCCATAGATCTATTACTGTATCCCACATTTGTGGGTCGTGTGCTGCTATATTTAGAATTTTACCTTTACTACCTCCTTCTTGTAGTTTAATTGGTTCTTTTATTGGCATTCTCTTACCTGCTGGTCTTATATTATCTCCTCTAAGTTTTGTATCTGAGTTTATCCTAATTGATGGTCTTCTAGGTACATTACCTGTACTATACTCTATTGGTTGAGGGTTAGGGTTTGTCTGTTGGAATGGCCTAGCACTTGACGAGCTAGTTGGTTCTAGTTCTGCTAGTTCTTTATGACTTATTGTAGAACTTAATACAGATATTGTGTCTTCATCTTTTCTTTCAAGGAATAGTTTATTATTTCTATATCCTAAATTATCACTTCTTTCCAAATAATTTTTAAGATGTTTTACATATTCTTCTATTTTCATTTCATCTTTTTGACATCCTTTACATTTAAAAGTTATATATTTATATTCTTCTGCTAAATTTTCAGCTTTTTCTATGACCATATCTACTTCATAACCTTCTTGTAGAACCTCTATATTCATAAATTCGCTCTCTGTTTCTATATTACTCTCTGTTTCGACATCGTCTAAATTTCTTTTAGTTGCGTAACTATAATCTGTAAATCTAACTGAAGTTTCTCCTTTACTTGTAGTATATAATAAATGAGAGTCTGGTGTGAGAATTTTTGGTTTAGTAAATTTATTTAGATTTCATTCTAAACCTGCATATACTTCTGGGTCTATTTTTATTGGTTTTATTAAACTTATGTCTTTATTTCCCATTATTTCAACTACATCATTTACCTTTAGTTTAAATTTAGTATTACTACTTAAAGTTAATTTTCCGATAAATCCTATGCACATTAATAAATTATTGTCACTATTCATTTCTTCATACCCTTTAGTTTGGATTCCTATTTTAATATTTTTTTCAAATTCTTTCAAGTTCATTAAAAAATCTGGACTTATATAGAATATTCCTCCATTATTTGTCATATCTACTTCAGTTAAACCTATTATTGATTTTTTAATGTCTGACCATCTATCATCATATATTGTTATTAATACTTTGAATCCTAGGTTTTTTCTAGTTAGACCTTTTATTCCTATAACAATTAAACCCATATGCATTAGTATCATTTTATTACTTTTTATATGTCTTAATGAGTTAACATTTACTAAATCTAGTATTTAAAAATCTTCTCCTATGGCTGATATTTGCTCTTCTCTATAATGTCTATATAGTTGATTATCTGTAGAAAAATATCCTGCATTATATAATGTTTTAGGATTTAATAATTTTAATTGATGTTGTTGGAAAATTTGCAAATCTCTATCTACATCTATTATTTCATTTAGTTCTTGGTTCTGCTCCATGTTTGGTTGTCTTCTACATATTCTGAATAATATATTATTATTTCCTATTTTATTCT
This sequence comes from Capsicum pubescens, assembly GCA_030864215.1. Lineage (NCBI taxonomy): Eukaryota > Viridiplantae > Streptophyta > Magnoliopsida > Solanales > Solanaceae > Capsicum > Capsicum pubescens. The sequence continues at coordinate 337,691,175 of CM061538.1, forward strand.
CCGAAAAACTTATTCTTTGTCTTTCTTCTCCTTGTCTTTCATTGTTTTCAATGGTTCTCCGTCTATTTGATAGAAAGTCCATTTTTGTGGTTTTCTTATTATATTTTTTCTTTTTTGTTTAGGAGTTAATTCAGTTCTTTTTAACTGATTAATAAGTTCTTCTATTTCAAGGTGGTTTTTTGGTGGTTCTTGAGTTTCTTTATTTTTTATTAAGATGTCTATTTTTTTATGTAATTCGGGTAGTTCTGGTTCTTGAGCTGGTTTTTGAGCTTCTTTGCTCTTTATTAAATTGTCTAACTTAGCATGTAAGTCTAATAATAATGCTATTATAGTATTAATTTATTTTAGAATTATTTTTTTCGACTGACCTATTGGGAGGTGTATAGAAAGACCTTCTGGTTCGTTATGAAATGCTTTTACTGCGTCTAAGGCTTTTTTATAATTTATATCTCCTATATTCATGAGAGTGAAATTTCTTCTAATCTTTTTGTTATTACTTGTAAATCTTTGATTTCTATTGTTATAATTTCTATTTGTTCTATTAGTTTGGATATTAGTTGAGTAGTTTTTACTTCTAATTCTTTAGGTTTTTCTATTATGGTTTTTACTAGTTTTTCAATTTCTAATTTCGTAGGTATCTTTTCCAAATTGAATTTGTGATTTAAATACTGAATTTTTCTGTCTATTTCTATTTCTTGTGACTTTAAATAATCTAGATTTTATTCTATCTTATCTAGTATCTTTTTATGTTTGTTTTGAGTAGCTTCTATTTCTTCTAAAATTCTTATTATATTATTATCTTTTTCTTGAATTTTTTCGCTTGAATTTATTATAAAGTCTATTATTGTGTTATATTGTTTATCTTCTGAATGTAAAAATATGTTCACCCTGATTGAAATTACACCTTATAGTGGTGTTATCCTTTAACACTCTATATTTCTTTTCAGGTTGGAACCTAAGATCTAAATATTCAAGGCGTTTTAAAGAAGCTATTTTGTTATCCTAAGTGATTTAAATTAAGATACTTTTTACTTAGCTTTGTTTGATATTTCAATCTACTATTAGTATAAGTTATATCTAATTCTACTTCTTGTATATTTTCTATTAGCCTAGATTGTCACTAATTAATGCGTTTTTATAATATTTAGGGGTTATAGTAATTATTTCGTCTGTTTCTTTATAGTTTAGAATATCTATTTCTAGGTTTCTTATTTCTTTATTTAACAAATCTAGTCTTTCTTTAAATTGTTTTAAAAATTTTACAAGTTGATGTTTATAAGTAAATTCTCTATAATATTGCCGTTGAATTTCTCTAATATATTCAATGTATCTTATAGGCATTGATTATCCTAACGGTATTTTATCTACTTGTAGTTTATATAAATTTGTTCTCCAGAAACAGTTCTCTAATCTTGCTTTATTAAATTTTAAATCTTCTTCAAAGTGTGTTAATAATGTTTTATAATATTTTATGTCTAATTCGTCTAAGTCTTCTTGAGTTAATCTATTTTTAATTATTTTTATATTTTCTTTTAATGTTTTTTCTATCTTTATTAGTTCAGCTTTAATACCAGATTCTTCCTCTATCCACTTATTTATTTTTCTTAGTCTTTAAAAAATAGGTAGGGCGTGCATGTATTATCCTAATTGATAAGCCTGTGTGCTGATACGTTTTTTGAGACACTCTATTCCTAAACTATTATTTTCTAAATCTCTATCACAACCACTTAATTCCCAATTCAAGGCACTTACTAGTCTTTCACACACTGATCTAGATGTATTATATATTTTATATAATCTATTAGCCTCTATTAACCTTTTTCTACTTTCTTCTAAATTATGCTTTCTAGCGATAATATTATCCCTTTTTCTATATTTTCTATATAAGTAGAAATAGTTCAACCTTATATCTCTAAAGGCTGGATGTTTTTTCATACACTTATCTATATAAGCGAGTATTAGGTATTGTTCCCAAAACCTTCTCGTTTTCATGAATGACTATTAATTTGTGCATTTAAAAAATATTTTTTTAAGAGTTTAAGTGTTGAATGTTTGTGTTTGAAAAAGATAGTTATATATTAAAAGATTATTTGTTTCTTCATGGTTATGTTAAGATTTCGTATCATTAAGGTGCAATTTGCGACGACACCTCATTTTCTTCTTTAACTGGACTTGTTGCTTTAACCTTCGAAGATAGTATTAATATATATGCCGAGCTTATCATTAAGAAAAATATATATTTTAAAAATTTGTTAACCAAACACAAACAACTTCTCATCGACAAAAATAACTTTTTTAAAAAATATTTTGAAGAAAAACACTTCTTAAAATAAGCTGATTTTAGAATGTTGATCAAACAGGCTATTTGTTGGCTGGATTTTATAATATTTTTTAAATATTTTTTATTATTAAATGACTAAATAATATATATATTTTATTTTTAAAATATAATTAATAAAATGAATTTTTAGTAAATATTTTTAAGGAAGTTGTCAAGTCAAAGATTATCAATTATTTTAGAACGGAAAGGAGTATATTAAACCTCTACCAACTAATCATTTTTTCTCCTCTCAAGTTTTCCTTTTGAATAGTCAGTCTCTAGTAAAAAGTGATATTTGGGGAGAGAATTTTACCATTGATAAATGGAAGCTTAAAACGTAAACTGAACTTTTGAGTTTTGTCAGGTTTTTATTTAATGTGGTACAAAATATTTTTATAATTATTGTTACAGTAGGTAAAATTTAATTATTTTAATGTAATAAAAAAAATAACTATTTGATTTTACTATTATAATGTGTAAATTTAATAATTATACGTGAAATTAACAAAAATTATATGTAAAATTAACTCCATAATTTTGAGGCCGTTATATGTATTCTCTTCGTTTCTTTTACTTGAACTTTATATTAAACATAATTTTTTATTTAATTTAATAAATTAAAAGAAATTTATGGTTATATGATTATTAAATAATTATATAGAATAATTTGATAAAACAAGCGCCTATTAAAATATGTTAGAGTATCAAATCAACAAGGGTAAAATTGGAATAAGTAATAATTATTAGGGACACATATGTAATTTCATTGGTCAAACTTTAATAGATTATAAGTTGCAAAAAAAAAAACTGAGATTTGCAGCTTCTTGTGCTTAAAAAAAGACAAAAATAACTTTTTTTAAGCAATTATAAAAATTGTCAAACACCTTTTTAAGAAAAAAATAACTTATAATTTATTTTGACCAATTTATAATCTCTTCCAAACACCCACACAAGCAGGGAGACAGCTTTATTATTGTCTACCTCCTTAATATGGTCAATAGAGACTTATTCAACATGTATAAATAGATATAAAACTTGGACCTTTTCAACTTGTATCTAAGAAATTGAAGAAGATTGAGGCATCACTTGCCATATAGTAATGGAAGTGTTAATTAATTAACTAATTTATATACAATATGATAGTGTATAATATTTTTTATATCATCAGATAAAGGTAAAGATGAATTAAATGTAACTTTTCAAGGTAATTATAGATTAAGTAATATCCGCATTACACATGGTCAATAACACAAGCGGATAGGCTGCTCAAGGTTGAGCATCTCCCCCATTGATCGGTAGGTTGAAGATTTGAGTCATATTAAAAGGTAAGCTGGAATTAACACTATTGATTCTATTGAGAGTTGGATGATGGAAGAAAATTATTTTACACCGTCACTAAATGCAATTTAAATAAATAACGATATTATTCATTCAAATTTCATGTTCGAGTTTCAAGTAGGCAAATATAATATAGATAATTTCTTTTCATGCAGTTCAAAGATTGGTGGAAGATAACAAGTATATAATGAAATTGATTTCCAACTTATTTAGGTTCTTAACAGCTTGATGCACTATCTCACTTCAACCCTTTGAGCGAAATGTTTGTGTGGTAATAAGTAGTTTCTCAAATTGCTGAAATATTTTACTTATATGTTAATAATAGAGTTTCTTCACTTATTGACATAAAAATAATGGTTTTAATTAAAACATCAAATATGCATATACACAGCCAGAGCAAAGAAAGTGATACCCCAAGAAGAAGTAGAAGCACCATTATATTATTATGAGATAGAAATTACATACAAGAGAAATTAATGTATTTACTAGCTATTAATTAATTGCAAATAATTGGTATACATTTTTTTAGCAAAGTACCAATTGTTTCTACATATCCATGTATATAGTATCTTTTTTCTTTCAAACATTTTTTGTACAACCCCATAATATTAAAATTGTGTTAATTAAGACCCAAAAAAAATGAACTCCTACCACAAAGGGTAAAAAAAAAGATTCATAATACCTCTTTAATTTGTTGTCTTCATAATGATCAATAAGTAATCAATTGCCTCACCTTTTCATCAACTATATATCTTGAGCGTAGAAGTCAATAATCTCCTTGAGATTAAGTTGAAACAAAGAAGAGCAATCATTTTGCATCAACCACAACATGTGTTCAAACAATATAGCATCAACATCCACATAAATAACTTTTTTTGCTATATTTTCTTTTACTCTTTCTCTATCTTCTTTCCTCACCATTTCAATCAAACTTCTAAATGGACTTTCTTCTAACACAAATGGCTCCACCAAGAATTCCCTTTTCTCTTTTCCCACCAGCACAGTTACCGGATAACTTGAATAATCGACACAATCATCCTCTACTAGTGGCTTATACCCTAATAATCGGCCCGAGCATCGCCTTGTCAAGATTGCAACAGGCAACACTATGCAATCCATGAAATGCAACAAAAAATGTTTAACTTCTCTCTCTCTATATATAGTATTCTTATGAGATGTTTTACCTTTGTTTGTTGGAGATTAAGTGGAAAGAAAGGATAGAAGAGTTGTTGATGAGAGCAAATTAGATTGAATTGGCCAGCCAACGGCTAGTGTAGAAATGCATATGTGTAAAACAAAGAATATATAGACATTTTAATTAATTTACATAAAGGTATGTATATATTAGTTGGTGTAATTTTCATTGGTTGTTTTCGTGGAAAGAGAGCCGTTTGAGTGAGAAGAAAATTTTCCTAAATTTTACTTTCTGATGAGTGGTAGGAATATGGAAGGTGACAGATAGACGGCGGCCAAATAAGTTGGTCCAATGGAACTTATGACAAGCTTTCCATTTCTGTGACTTGGTCCCCATCTCTTTTTTTTTCTTTTTAAAAGTAATTTTATACCGCTTGACAGAGTGTCTTAGCTAAGCTAGAGATTTTTTATTAGAATAAAATCAAAATCCTCATACGGATAAGTATAAACAAGGGAGGCTAGACCTTACCTTACCAATTTTAATGAGATAATGAATTTCATATTCTGAATTCACTAATCTAAAATCATTTTGATTTGTTCTTGATAAAATCACTAAGGGGTAAATGTATTCTATTAAAAAAGTGTTCACTTTTAAGTTGGGACGGAGCCAAAGGGTGCAAGGAATTTCAATCTGATATTCAGTATATACCATATCATGTCCACCCCTAACCCTAGAGAGTTCACATCAATTATTTCAATGCGCGTTTAACTAATATAGCCGACCATCCATGTTAAATGGATGGGGCACCTAAAATTTCATTTGATGTTAACAAGGTGAAGACAAAATAACCATAATAAATTATAACTTTAGATTTACTTAATGATATGGTAGAAAATATTGTCCAAAATGTGACGAACTTTTCAACATGTTTTTTTTTTCTATATTACCGTTGCTTCTGGGTTAGCTTGTGCGCATCTCGATTAATTTCACGAGATAGCTGTCATCTCTCACCAACAACAGGTACCAGGTAACTCTGTCCACCAAGGCTAAAACAAATGGAAAGAAATTACCTAGAATTTATCTCTGTTGGGAGTTAAACCTGAGACCTTATAATACTCAATCCAACTTCATTGAACAATTATATCACACTCTTGGTTGTAACTTCTCAACATGTGACCATACATGATGAGGGAATTTCCCGTTTCCCCCTTCTTTTTTATGCCGTGAATGGATCAAAAATGGATGATAACATGCAACTAGTATTTCCATCGTTATAATCTTGGTGGATAGAATTATTTAATACTTATTATTAATGGAGGTGACATGTATTTCATAAAATTAGTCGAGATAAACAAAAGTTGATCCGAACAGCATAGTTATAAAAAAAAAATATATGTAATTAGTATACATCTAGTTACAATTACATTATGTGGGAAATATGTCATTTTCTATGAAAATGGTAATCCTTTACAAAAATTAGACTTAAATTATAAGAGTTGAATCATTGCTTAGAAGAAACTTGAGTAACATTCCGTATCAAAAAAATAGAATGAAAAAATAATTAATACTACAAAAATTATGGATAAGCTTTCATGGGTCAATTTAGTTTGAAATTCATACATTTTGCTTCTACTCCAAACTTATTTTTAGCCAACTAGCATGCCAACGAGGTCGGTCAAACCACAACTAATCGTTACCAGATTTTGGTAGAGTAACATGATAAAACATCATGATAAATGTGTTCGTTTAATTAGTGGGATAAGAATAATAATTTTAGGATAAAATGTGGAATTATTTTATCTCGTACTTGATTATAGGTTTCAGTTAGTCACATGATATTTTCTCTCTCTATTTTTTTTTTTTGGAAACTTTCCAGGAAAACCCGCAGCCGCTACACCTTCTGCCACAGCCTCTGCCTTTCGGGTGAGCACTGGGTAAACCCCCTCGATGCAATAGCTTGCAAACCACATGGGGATGTAAACCGCACTAGACAATTCTCTCTCTATTTTTACTAAAATGATGGGATTAGCTATCTAATCCGATTGACCATATACTGAATGACGATTAGAATTATTTTATTCCTCCATTTTAACAGAAATTTTTCTTATCAAAACTTTTTTGTCGAAAGACCAACTATTCGTTATCAGTTCACTACTACTTTCGATTTGCTAATCTGAACGGACTATAAGTTGTGATAACTAATTTAACCTGAACAAAGTAGTATGGTCTAATTTTCGCATATCTCGACTAAATTCATGAGATACATGTACCTGCGACCAGCAACAGAAATCCGATACTCACCCAGGTTAATTCTCAACTCACTTTGACTACTAAGCCACACATGCAATTCTAATTAGTTATTAAAAAGTTGATCAACTAAAATTACTTTTTTTTTTAATCTCAGGATAATCCACAGTCGCTATAATTTCTGTCACAGTCTTTGACCTGCGGGTGAGCGCTTTATGCGCATTGAGTAAATCTCCAACTGTGTAATAGCCTGCAAACTACACTAGATAAGTCATGTCCACTGACTCGACTCAAAAGACATTGAGGATGAATCAAACTCGAATCATCGTGTGGATTATGGCCCTCCAAACTAATTGAGTCATCCATAAAGACAAAGAAGAGATAAACTAAATCACGTAAAACACAAATAGTGATATTTCTAGGAAGGTGATATAAACATAGGCGTGTTGGGTCTTTGATAGAACCAAAGATGAGGTGGGTGTAGGCCAAGGTTACCAGTTGGGGTGGGTGGACGGCAAACCACACGACCGCTACGCGTCTACACTTCAATCCACAAATTATAATAATCATTACAGTTGAAAATAAAATGAACAAAAGTGAAGAAAATAAAATAATCTTCATCTTGGCTGAGGCGCGGATATCTCGCTTGCTTTAAGGAGATTCAAGCCCACTGCGGCATAATCTACACCGATCCAGCAGTATATCTCGTGACTTGTCCCCTCCAGGATACAACAGCCCATCAATGATGTACAACTCAAACAACTCCGGATTAGTTGAAGAGTCCAAAGCTCCGCTATAAGAACACCTTCCTTCAACATATATTTACTCTATTTGTATAGTGAATATAGTTAAAGACTTAGAATATTTTCTTTGTCTCAACTCTATCTTTCACTAGTATAGTTGCTCTATTTTGTATAGTGAATATAGTTGGAGACTTAGAATATTTTCTTTGTCTCAACTCTCTCTTTCATTAATATAATTTTCACACTTATCATTTTTTCTACTTAATACAAGACTATGGAAGAGCACATCTATTTGTAGGAGAGGTATTCATCCTTGTCTTGAATGAGGGATAGTAATGTGGGTAGATGAATAATTTGGATGTTACATGAGTCACTAACATAATGAGCAAATAAAGTCTTAGTGGTTATAGGAGTTTCAAGAAAACTTATGACCGCATTCTTCCACTAACATATGTAAGTAATAATACTCATAATACACAATTTATATCCACTAACATATGCACTTAATATATTAATTTAATAATAAAACGCATATACACCACCAACCACAAACCCGGTACACATAAAACATTGGTAGACCTCTCTAATTTACCTTTCTTTGTAATAATCCTCTTAACCTATTTATTGTTAATGCAAATTATTGAGGGGAGAGTACTCATCTACCATGTTTCATTTCTTCTGATTCGTCAATAAGTTGAGGAAGCACGTTGTAAAGATGGAATAGAAATTCCTTAATGAAATCGATTTGAAGCTTTTTAATGGGATACTTCAAAATTCATAACATACGTGATTCCAAGTAAATCCTATTGGCAGGCATGTTTGATTACTAATTATGATTGTTGGAAGGAAATAATTGAAACCTTAGTGACTAATGACAAGGCAACGTGAAGAAAATACTCCATTCATTTAGAAGAATTTCTACCCATCTAATAATTCCTAAAAGTTAAAAACTCTGATACTCAAAATGTCACCTAACATATACTACTAAAGACATGGTGCCAAAGAAACCATGACGGATTTCTGTAAATCAGCCATGACTTTTACCTCAACTAGTGCAAATCAACTACATACTGAAAGGTGTGTGGGTGGGTGGGGGGGTGGGGGGTGGGGGGTGGGGGGGAATAAGGAAATAAGCTCAAGTCGAGAAATCAAGAAACTCCTATACTCTGCCTGTTAGCATCGCGAATCAACTGCCAACTCTGTTGCAGGGGAATGAGGAAGCCAAATACCCTTGGCAACGTCATGTCAACTAAAAAAGAAGTGTTTTCAAAGCGATTTTGGCCAGCCCATGTTTGCATACATTGACATCCCATGCATTGGTTGGCCAGCGTTACCATAAGGTCCCTGTTCATGGTGGAAAGGACTGGGACTGTCGCCATTTTCATCAGATGAGTTACTTGAGGCATCACCTTGAGAAGGAGGGCTCTCCCCTGTGGCGGCAGGAGCACCAAAATTCAACAAATTGGATGGTGGTGGCGTTGAAGATGGAGCCTTAGACTTTGGCTTTTTGCCTTCAGCAAGGAAGCTACCCACGATTACCTGGTCATAAACTTGAACAGTTAATGACACATTCTGAACTCAGACAAGAGAGGAGGGGTATAAAGAAAGACAGAATAGCAACGCACCTGCACTGGTGTGGCAGCCATAAGCATTCCTGCAACTCCACCACCCAATACTCTACCATCTGCCCCAGCCAGTGACACACTTAGACCGCTAGGTCCGCTGCTGCCATTACTTTCCGACCGCAAGAAGGAACCTGTCAATGAGATGATCTCGAATCGGCCCTGCATATAAAGTAACAGGTTAAATACCATGAGATTACTTATCAAAGGAAAAAATACAAATAGCATATGAGATTTACTTGTCTACGTAATATATAATTATGCACATTCCACGTGCATCAACCACCCAGCTCAATTATTGCCAACTCAATCAGGTTAGGAACACCATTTCTAGAAAAGTTCATTGATGCACACTATCATATGCACAAAAGAACCAATCACCAATGTAATGAAGCTCAAATGTGAAAGGGGAAAACATTGCTGATTGCTCTATTTCACATTTTCACCTCTCAATGGTCCAATCTAGTTGTCAGCCAAACTGAGCTCAACACAACCTCAAACAAATAATGATTCTTAAAACGATTGTCCCCAAAAAAACCTTGTTTAAGCTATAAAAAACTTATTATCTATGGTTAGCAAACACAAGTATGTAGAAAATCACCCTGAACCATGTTGTTGTTTGATTATAAAATAGTCAAGCTTAGGGTCTGTGGCATCATAAACTACAAGTCCCCTCTTTTCAAAGCCAGGTTTATAAGCCTGCCATCAAACTAAGCCAATTGTTTCTTTAGCAGTCTTACCAAATGTTAGCTTTGAAAATGAAGTTGCAAGAACTAATGGACGTAGATACCAAGTTAAACACTATAGTGACCTAGTTATCTCTGCCCACACCTTGCTAACATTTTAATGTTAGTCAGTTTCTCTCCTTGGGAAAGTTTTGCCGAAGTTCTGCAAAAGAACTAGAAAGAAGCTTTAGGGAGGAGAGATATCAATCTTCATAGAGAAACGACCTAAGAGAGTAGATCCAATTGAAAGACAATCCTTCAGAAGAGTGGCCATTATGACATAGAATTGACAACTCATTCTAGAAACAAAATATTGAACACATGGATGTGCGGACGTACTAGGAGAGAGAAGATTAGGAACTGTGACATTTGGGACAAGGTGGGAGTGGCCTCCGTGGAGGTCAAGATGCGGGATGTGAGACAGAGATGGTTCGGGCATGTGAGAGGAGGGTGCAAGAGGTTGGCCATAGTGGACTTGAGGAGGGGTAGAGGTAGGCAGAAGAAGCATTAGGATGAGGTGATAAAGCAGGCTATGGAGCAACACCAGTTCACCAAGGACATGACTCTTGATAGGAGGGTGTGAAGGTAGAGAATTAGGATAGAAGGTTTGTAGGCAGTCAGGCCTGTTTCTTTTCAGTTTCGGAATATAATAATGTTCTTAGATTAGTATTATTACATGTTGTTTCTTAGTCTAGGTTATCTTACTATCTTGTTATTTTTGCTTGCTGCTAGTGCCTCCCTCCTCACCTCTTTAAGCAGAAGGTCTGCAAGAAACAGCCTCTCTACCTTCTCTAGGTAGGGGTAAGGCCTACGTACATTCTACCCTCCCCAAACCCCACTTGTGGGACACACTATCCCACTTATGGGATTACACTAGGCTTGTTTTTGTCATTCCTGTTACCTAATCGATTGACTTACATTTTTGTTGTCTTTATTTGGGTGGCCCTTCTTTATCTCTAAAGATGGGTGGTCCTAACCATCCAACCACTATTCCATCCCTGTTATCCGTTGAATGACATTGAACCTGCACAGAATAATCCTCCTTCTGTCGGATTACTGTTGATATAATCATAAAAAACTAATTTTTCAGGAACTTTAGACCAGGCTTCTGATAAACTTTGATTTTTTTCCAGCCCAGCACTAACTCTTCAATATATTTCTTGCTGGAAGTATCCCTGATCCTTGATAACGAGTGGGCCCAAATAATTCAATCGGGGTAGTTCCGTATTGCGAAACTGAGACCACGTCCTTTATAAAGTCCAAGGTGTTTCCAACTTAAAGAAGATCCAATAGCAAAGTTGACAACTGAGATAAAAAAGATTAGGTAAATCTCAGCCTAAAAACTAACAGTACCATAGGACAACATTTTTTATGTTTGTCCACAAATAACTAGCCCTCATTCAAGAAATAAATCTATAAGCATTATTGCATTATGCGTGTAATACTATCCATTGAAGATTTTTCTGTATTTCAGCCCGTTTTAACCACATTTGTTGCACCAAACTGCACATGAAAAGCAAGGACTAGACTTCTAACATGAAATGGTACAAAAGGAGGGATTGAATTAAGAAGCAGAAAAAAGAGATGTGGTTTCTATTGCCAAACACTTCTATAAGTTCAAATCCACATTTGTTACTAAGACGCCTGAAATATAAGTGCCCCAGAAATGAACAAGGACACAAATCAAGATTGTTAGGGTAAGTAATGATTTTTGTACAAACCAGTAATCAGGCAACGGTAAGGATCCAAAAACAGTATCAGTTTATATAATATTTTTAACAAACACTTACAAGAGAATTCGTCTGTTTTATGATGGTGGTGTCCAGGCCGAGCAAGCTCGCTCACACCTCAATTATTCCACGGGGTACTTGCTACCTTCAAATATTAGGCAGATGGGAAGAAATCACTAGCACCTAGTGGTTTTCTACCTCCACTTAGATTGTTAAAAGAGGATTCAATTAGGCAATCGAGTTAGCAGTAGTACAGGAAATATTCCAAACTATGCTACGTCAAGAGTCTTTTTTTTTTTTCTCGAAGGTATTAAAGTTAAATGAAAGATGGAAGAGAGAGAGAGTGTGTGTGTAAAAGATGGAAAAGCATATTAATTAGACAACTCTCTCATTAAATCCAGTGCATAGGCATGTTAGGAATAACTATATGAATTAAGACAACATTACAAAATTATCTCAAGGCATGTTAGGAATAACTATATGAATTAAGATAACATTACAAAATTGTCTCAAGGCATGTTAGGAATAACTATATGAATTAAAATAAATCACAAAAGTTGTCTCAAGGCAAATGCATACAGACCTCGTAAGTCACAGTGCCACCTCCCATTGCTGGTTGGCGAAGGGTGACATTACAGATGGCTCCATTTGCAGATAGAATACAAACTGTACGTGGCCCTTGCTGGGAGAAAGCCATTATCTTTGAAGCTATGTCCTGAAGACAAAAAACAGATTACATCATATTGCAGAGTCAACAGAAAAATCACAAGACTGGGAATTTAATAGATGCCATTTTCTAGCAAATACAGATAAAGCTAGAAAACAAAGTACTCAAACTGCATCGATGTTCTGCAAAACTGTAATAAAAATTTATGCAAAAGATGCACTCCACCCTACGTTGTACGGACTCTTCACTTTCGATGCCGCACCCATGTCGGATTCTCCAAAAATACACTATTTTTGGAGAATCGGACTCGCACCCGTGGACATTTTTGAAGAGTCCCATCAACAGACTCCACCACCAAGCCCCTTTAGTAGATACAAATCCAAACGCCATGAGCACCAAAAATTAAAGATGCACCTACCACAGGTACACCTTGTCAACTGTAGAAATAAAGAACTAATTTATGCTTAAACCTATCAATTGTCTCAGTCACTTCCTTGTGCAATATTACACCTATCAATTGTCTCAGTCACTTAAACCAAAAAGCGATTACAGAATCTACAGTTGTCTCAGGCACTTCCTTGTGCAATATTACACCTATTGCTTTCCGAAAACACCAGTGTTAAAAGCTTATCTTCCCATATCCAGGATATCTCTCAAAGCACTCCGGCATGCTGACCTATTCAATCCCAATTTTCTTGTCATGCTCAACCCCGTGTCAGCAAATTGAAATGGGAGGGATAGCCTGGTGGCAAAAATCCTCCATCTCCAACCATAAGGTTGGGATTTCAATATTGTGAATGTGTCCCCCCAAGTCTCCAGATAGGGAGGCTTGGCCATGGATTTTACCATATCCACAAAAACAAAACTTTTCATAGACATACAATTTGCATGTTTTTGAACCATCATGACCTTAAATGTAAAAGGCAATACTCAAGTAACCTTAAATGTAAAAGGCAATACTCAAGTAACTTATTTTTCATTTGGTTTGCTCGGCTGCTGGAGAAAAAACAGACTGTCCCTCATAAACAAATACTAAATTAGTTGTCATTGGTGAGAACGAAAGCAAGCATTAGCAGAAAGCGTTTCTTTCATATAAATGTTGTGCAATAAATGTTAGATTCTATCAGCTATGATAGAAGAAACAATTACTATGCCTTAAGGGTGAGTATCCTCCAGGCCCAAAGGTACCTACCAATGCCTCACACCCAAGCAAGTTACCAAACGGCGACACCTTCAAGCCAAAGGTTACCTACTAATGCCTCAATCCAACGCAACTTATGATCAGCTATATGAATCATCACCGTCTATGCCGGTCCATTTAAACCCACTGTCCAATATATATAAAATATTCCTACATGTCAACACGTGATGCAATTTAATTATACACAAAGTTTAAGAATGAACTTGACTTTTGAAATTGTGGTCTTAAATAAGCCATAATATTTGTGTAGCAACGAAAACTACTCATCAACAGAAAAAAGGAAATTTAAAGTTAACTTGTTTCCCAATATAGAAATGTGTCACTCATTTTGGAGCAAATTAATAAAGAAATAGAGTCACATAAAGTGAAACCGGAAGAGTAATTAAAAACAAAAAAGCACTTTAGCTTACCTTTAAAAAAAAAAACTAGAAGCTCTTTATATTTTTTACTGCATATATAAATCTTTGACAGCACTACAAGGACCCAAGAAAACGCACGACCTAACGTAAACATCTGATCATGAATAAAACTAATCCTTATAATTAGTATCGCCTTTATAGACCTTTTTATCCTTACATTAGATGGTAACGATGCAAATATTTAAGTTAATTCATAATACTGTCAAGTCCTCTTTTTTTTGGATAATTGTGGTGTCCAGGCAATACAGGCAAGTTTTCTTATATTATATTTCTACTATCTTATTAATAATCACTACCATATCAAGCTACATCATCTCCTTCATGGGTCTTATATTTATTGCTTAAAACAGCCATCTTGTAGCGAGCTTCTGTGGGCACTTGAGGCACATGCCTTAGCATCATAGTGCCTATACGGTACCAATGGCCAAACAAACAATGAAAGCACTCAACTTGTTCTACACTTAGCTTCAGGGAATACGCACGTCTCAACTAGGCCTCTAATGAGCCAATCCTAAATCTAAAAGCCCCAAGGCAAATCCCTCGAAGCGTTTGGATCAAGGAAATCACTCAGGAGGAGCTACTAAACTGCTTATCATGTTACACAGCTATGAGTGTATGAAAACATTCCCTTCTTGAGCTCGCGCACAGCAAAATCCTTGATTTTCTTTTACGAAATCTTCAAATCATAGCAATAGTTGCATAATTAAATCCAATCCCTATGTTGTTACAAACTCCAAAAGATGGTAGATTATTTGAATCTCAAAACACGTGTCGATCGATCAACATGTATCCGCCAGAGAGACAAAACGACTTCAAATCATAGCAATAGTTACATAATTAAATACTCCCTATGTTGTTACTAACTCCAAAAGATAGTAGACTATTTGAATCTCAAAACACGTGTCAATCGATCAACATGTACCCACCCGCCAGAGAGACGGAACCACATCAAATCATAGCAAAAGTTACATGATTAAATATAATCCCTATGTTGTTACAAACTCCAAAAGATGTTAGATTATTTGAATCTCAAAACACGTGTCAATCGATCAACACGTACCCGCCAGAGAGACAAAACAACTTCAAATCATAGCAAGAGTTACATACTTAAATACAATCCCTATGTTGTTACTAACTCCAAAAGATACACGTACCCGCCAGAGAGACAGAACGACTTGATATCATAGCAAAAGTTACATAATTAAATATAATCCCTATGTTTTTACAAACTCCAAAAGATGGTAGATTATTTGAATCTCAAAACACGTGTCAATCAATCAACACGTACCCGCCAGAGAGACGAAACAACTTCAAATCATAGCAATAGTTACATAATTAAATACAATCCCTATGTTGGTATACTAACTCCAAAAGATAGTAGATTATTTGAATCTCAAATCACGTGTCAATTAATCAACATGTACCCGCTAGAGAGACAGAACGACCTTCAAATCATAGCAAAAGTTACATAATCAAATATAAGCCCTGTGTTGTTACAAACTCCAAAAGATGGTAGATTATTTGAATCTCAAAGCACGTGTCAATCGATCAACACGTACCCACCAGAGAGACAAAACAACTTCAAATCATAGCAATAGTTACATAATTAAATACAATCCCTATGTTGTTACTAACTCCAAAAGATAGTAGATTATTTGAATCTCAAATCACGTGTCAATTAATCAACATGTACCCGCTAGAGAGACAGAACGACCTTCAAATCATAGCAAAAGTTACATAATCAAATATAAGCCCTGTGTTGTTACAAACTCCAAAAGATGGTAGATTATTTGAATCTCAAAGCACGTGTCAATCGATCAACACGTACCCGCCAGAGAGACAAAACAACTTCAAATCATAGCAATAATTACAAAATTAAATACAATCCCTATGTTGTTACTAACTCCAAAAGATAGTAGATTATTTGAATCTCAAATCACGTGTCAATTAATCAACATGTACCCGCCAGAGAGAGAACGACCTTCAAATCATAGCAAAAGTTACATAATCAAATATAATCCCTGTGTTGTTACAAACTCCAAAAGATGGTAGATTATTTGAATCTCAAAGCACGTGTCAATCGATCAACACGTACCCGCCAGAGAGACAAAACAACTTCAAATCATAGCAATAATTACATAATTAAATACAATCCCTATGTTGTTACTAACTCCAAAAGATAGTAGATTATTTGAATCTCAAAACACGTGTCAATCGATCAACATGTACCCACCGGAGAGACGGAACGACTTCAAATCATAGCAAAAGTTACATAATCAAATATAATCCCTATGCTGTTACAAACTCCAAAGATGGTAGATTATTTGAATCTCAAAGCACGTGTCAATCGATCAACACATACCCGCCAGAGAGACAAAACAACTTCAAATCATAGCAATAATTACATAATTAAATACAATCCCTATGTTGTTACTAACTCCAAAAGATAGTAGATTGTTTGAATCTCAAAACACCTGTCAATCGATCAACATGTACCCGCCAGAAACACAGAACGACTTCAAATCATGCAAAAGTTACATAATTAAATACAATCCCTATGTTGTTACAAACTCCAAACGATGGTTGATTATTTGAATCTCAAAACACGTGTCAATCGATCAACATATACCCGCCAAGGAGACAAAAAGAAAAAACCCGCCAAAGAGACGGACATAAAGAAAAAATAAAGGAGACAAAAATGCGACATTCCTTTCCATAAATTCAGCACATATACTTCCACATCAAAGAGACAAAACGAAAAATAAAGGAGACAGAAATGCGACATTCCTTTCCATAAATTCAGCACAAATACTTCCATATCAAAGAGACAAAACGACAAATAAAGGAGACAAAAATACGACATTCCTTTCCATAAATTCAGCACAATACTTCCACATCAAAGAGACAAAACGAAAAATAAAGGAGACAGAAATGCGACATTCCTTTCTATAAATTCAGCACAAATACTTCCATATCAAGATTTCAATTTCTCCCCCAAAGAAATTTTAAGCTAAAGTCCAAAATCCAGAAACACGGTCTAAAACATACATACACTAAGTGGATAGACACTTTCGAGCACATTCAGTGGATTAATGAGCATGTTTTGTAAAACAACATAACATTACTAGAAAAAGACTATCTTTTACCAAAAAGAACATTAAAAAAAAGAAAAAAAATTTACCTCCCCAACATTCACTGTGATCACGTGGGGTGTAAAGCCAACTCCAGCTGCACCTGTCAAACATCAAGATTCCCAAGAATCACTTACTCCTCCAAGTACTGAATTGTAGTAAGAAAGTTCAAGAAACCCAACAAGACAGTTTTTTTCCTTTCAAACTAATACAAGTATACCACTGCTATCAAACTAGTATACAATTCAAATACAAAAGGTAATATGTATATACATATATATATATATACCTAAAGCATCTAGCTGCTTCTTTCCAGAACCAGGAGGCCTTCCACGGGCCTTCTTTGATGGGTTCTCCGAAGAAGGACCCTCTGTATCACCGCCGCCGCCGCCGCTTCCGGAATCCGCAGGTGGCACCACGGATGAAATGGGGGTAACAGGAGTAGGTGATAGCCCCAAAGCAATGTTACCATCAGGTGAATACTTTCTTGGTCTACCCCTTTTCTTCCTAGCTGGCTCAATGTTAAATCCACTAGTATTAGCCCTAGGTGATGACGCCGCATCTGAGTAATCAAGATTTGCTTGTTGCCCCTGCGCCACCGGGACAGAATTAAAGGGAAACCCAGAATTCTGTTGCTGCTGCTGCTGCTGCTGCTGCTGTTGATGCTGGAGCTGTTGCATCATTGCTGAATTGTTGTTGTTATGTGTTGGAAGAACATTGTTGGGTACAACATACGAGTTCGCTTGTTGCTGCTGGTGATGTTGCTGCTGTTGCAGTTGGTGATGTTGATGTTGTTGTTGTTGTGGACGCGTCATCATCATGGGATGTCCACCAAAAGAATGAAGATGATGGGGGTGTTGTTGTTGGTGATGGTGGTGTTGATTTTGGTTCTGGTGATGACCCCCTTGTGCTTCTTGAGAATCCATTACAACTCCAAGATTCTTGAAAATTATGAATGAATTCTTCAATTCTTGAAAAAACCCTTTTTCAAGAATGCCTTTTTGTCAAATAGTGTCTGTGTTCACTGAAGCGAAGAAGATGGGTGGGGTGGGTGGGGTCGGGGGAGGGGGAGGGGGGAGGCTGAAGGATGGAAAAGGGCGAAGAGAAGTTGGGGAGAGTAAGGGGGGAAGACACTACAAAGAGTTAAAGAATTTTAGGGTTTTAAGAAAAAAAAAATTAGTAATTTATTTTGGACTTTTTGGTGCAGAAGTGTAGTTAGATCTGTTTGCCTACACTTTACTAGGTATCCTTTTGTCAAATATAGCATACTTTTTGTTTTAACCTTTTTTGTATGACTAACTCGTTTATTTTTCTTAAAATGGGATTTAAATATCTAAATAATTTATATTTTAGCACTTTAATTTCATTAGTGTGACTAGTGTATGTATTTAGTTTTACTTCTACCTTATTGTAAAATTGTTAAACTTTTTAAATTGCTCCTTTGTTTTTCATATTTTTGGATAATTTCGTTGGTTACTTCAATCAACATAATGTGGTTATCAGAATTTTGTACTTTGTTGGTTAGCTCATTCTATAAGGTCTTGATAGTTTTCTGAATTTAAAAAAATATATATATGAAATTAAAAAGTTAACCAATAGTCTTAAGAATCAACTCGAAGGTAGAAAAGTCATTGGAATATATGAGTATCCCAAGAGTTGAAAGACTCTGAGCTAAATGGTCAAAAATAAAAGTTAAGAAAATGAAGTTGAGTTTGAAGATGCAATATATAATGATAAATCATGGCATCATCAGTTAGCACAATTGAAATGTGACAGTTATGGATGAAAAGAAGATAACTGAAGCTTTAGAGACACGATAGAGATTGTATGTAACAAAAGAGAAGAATCAATTGTTAGTACAACGGTAAAATGACAACGATTTACAATCATGAAAATGATTTTTCAAATATGGCATGATTTTTCAAATGTAATCACGATCAGGATCTTGAGATCGCCGATCAATGATCAATTATATCAATAATTGACCTTAGTTATATATATAGCCCTAGGCTCACGAAGAGAATTTTTTAAAAAAAAAAAATTGAGATAATAAAATCTAGAGAAAGGAGGAGACAATTCCCCTCCATTAATACTTTTAAAGGTGAGTTTTTCATTGTAATTTAATAATTTTTTCAAAAATCATAAAGAACTATCAAGTAAAAATATCATATGATTTCTATTACAAGGTAAGTATTTTAAGCTTCCTTTCATATATATTGCTGAAATGGATGCATGGAGTGTAACAAGAAAATATTGAAAACATGATTTCACTAAGCAATTAATTAACCTTAAAATTTATGAAAAAATGAATTGTAATCCTAGTTACCGTTTTGGCTATTTAATGACGTCGTTAGATTATGCCTATTTTGGGTTATTAAATGACGTCATTCGGTTATTGAATTTCGTCAATTAAATAGTCGAAAATAAGATAACTAACACCTTGGTCCATGTTTTCGGATTATTAAATGATGTAATTGGATTATTAGACCTCATGAATTAAATAGTTGAGAGTAAGATAACGCCTTGAAATGTGAATTGGACTTTTATTTTAAAAAGTGATGGTTAAAGGTAGATCTTAATGAATTTCGTCAGACATTATTTGAATGATTGTTTTATTTAATGAGTGTCATTATAGATATTGTAATCTGCTGTCAATTTTTTTGATTGTCATGATAGGATTCAAAAGGTTAATCCACGTATAATGAAACTTACTACCTCTTATTTTTTTCCTCCAAATTTCATATTGTGAAATGGTTTAAAAATTCGATTTCAGATGTAACCATAACTTGTGATGACTAGCAAGTCGAAATTGCATCATTTATGAATTTCAAGTTGCTAAATGCCACTAACATCGTTCATAAAAATATAAATTACTGTTTTTAAAATTGTATTGGCTTTCGCTATATCTTTTAAAATTTGTTTATTGTAAATTAGATGACTTAATACAAATTGAGAAAATATTTTTTGATGCCATGATTTGATAAAAAGAGATATTTTGAGGGTGTGTTTGGTACGAAGAAAAACATTTTTTAGAAAATATTTTCTAATTTTCTCATGTTTGGTCGGCTTAAAGATTTTGAAAAAAAAAATTTAAATCAATTTATTTTCCTCAATTCTAAGGAAAATGACTTCCCTTCAAAAAGTAAGGAAAACATTTTCTAAAACTCTCTTTCAACCTCACTCTTAAGTTGAAATATTCATACGACTCTCAAAATCATCCATCTCTACTCCGACTCTCAATCTCCCTCCCCCACCCCGCCTCCTACCACCCCTGTTAAAAAAATATTTTAAATTTTTTTCTTACCTCACCCCTTACTCAAAACCCAAAACCCAAATCCCTACCCCGTTCCCAAAAAAAAAAGTAAGAAAATCCAATTTTTTTTTCTTACCTCCCCTACCCGACCCCCTATCAACTTCCTCCTCCCCCTCCCCCCCTCCCTCAAAAAAAATTAATTTTTAAAAATTATTTTTTTTTGAAAAATTTCAATTTTTTCCTTCCCCCTCACTCCCCCCCCCCCCCCAACCCCTAATACTCCCCATTCAAAAAAAAAAATTCAATTTTTTTTCTTACCCCACTCTTTTTCCCCTACCCCCACCCCCTACTAAACCCCCAACCCCCCAAAAAAATTAATTTGTTTTTAAAAAAATTAAAATTATTTTGTTACCTCACCCTTATTACCTATTTTGACAACCCCAACCCCCACCTACCAAACCCATCTCCAAAAAAAGAAAAAAAAAATTAATTTTTTTCTTATCCCACCCTTTTTATCCTATTCATTCTCATTATTTTTGTTAATTATATACAAATATTTTTAGAAAACATATACTTATCCAATTTGCATAACGATCACACGAATATAAGTAAGAAATAACTTATTTTTCTAGAAAATATTTTTCCTCCTTCATATCGAGAGCACCCTAAAAAAAGTATTCTTTGAGATCAAAAATTATTTTTCTAAAATGTATTTTTACGCTTTAGCTAAACACTAGAATGTATGTTTTGAAAAATATTTTTTCATTCACCAATTAAACACTATAAAATATTTTCCGTAAAATATTTTCCATCCACCAACCAAACATAGGAAAACAAGTAAGAAATCAACTTGTTTTTCAAGAAAACGTTTTCTAGGAAAACATTTTTGATGAAAAACATTTTCCTTCATACCAAACACACCCTTAGGGTAAAAGTTCGTATAATCTATTTTGAATATCAAATATGTTAGGAGATATTCAAGACAACTGGTGTTCATATTCAAGTGTTGTATTATCACTATCATGCAATTGGCTTTGTCAATTTAGTTCTACAGGTGTAGTTAAATTTCTTATCGTCGTGCACAAATATGTAGCGAAAATTCAGATAGCCAACTAGCTAAGCTATTAAGACTATCCTGATCCACTTTACTTAATTTAAATTCTTACCTTTATTCTCTCAATCTTGCTAGTTTAAATTCTTAATGCAACATTATGTTTCTTCCACAATGTCGTTAGCTAAGTCCCCACCCCTCATTCTCTCTAAATTTGCAGCTATTGATAATTACAAGTCATTTCTTTTTTACTCTATAGTTAAATTTTATATCTAAGATCATTAGCTTATGATGGATAGTCATTGAAATAAATTTGCAATTATTATAAATTGTTATATCGTATTGTTTTATTACTGCTCCTATAAGTTGTCATTTTATAATATTGATGGTCCTCTTTCCATATAAGTTTTAAGGCGATATGCTAGATTACGTGATGATAATTACGGGATGTCTCACTTCAAGTAATTAATCTCTTCAGAGTGCCTAATTGGATCTTGAACATATTACACGAGTCCCTCTAATAAACAAATGGTACAAATTTGTTTGGTTATATACCCAAACCCAAACATGAGAAAAATAGTGTTAAATTTTTTATTTTATTTTTACCTTTTTCTCTCTCTTTTCCGCTATCATATACAAACTCTTGATTCAATTTTTCTTCTCCCAGTTTTTGAATCTATCAAAAATATCACAAAAGAAGCTCCAACACCTAGTCAAATAGACACAAAAACAACTTTCTCTGATAAAAAGGTAGTTGATTAAGACAGAAGATTTGAAAGTCTTTGAAATTAACTACTGAAGTTGCTTCCATAGAGATTCAATCAATCAGAAACAACAAGAGCCACCTGTAACCACCATAAATAATAAAACTCAAAAACACTATATTCGAAAATCACATTAATCCACATTTTTCCAATAACTAAATGATATCTTTTTCTATTTTTTTGTAGTCTAGAACAGAAAGAAATATATCTTTTTTTCAAATAAAAAGCAAATATCTAACAAGGAATATATTTATGGAGTTATGGTGGATGTTGAACTGATCAATGAGTAACTCAATCAACTTCATATATTTTCACAATTCAAATACATTTAATATTATTAATTTTCTCATATTTGAGTGATTCTAAAGAAAATCAGCCACTACTTACTCTTGTTAGCACTTTGGACTTGGAGTGAAGAGGAGATAGTGATATCAAACGAAATGTATTAACTATGGCTGAAATAGTTGGATTGACTGAACAAATCTAAATCACTTATCTATTAGGATAAATTGCACAAATTCAATAATTAAGAGATTATATTACCTAATATCCTTTATTTTTTAAAAATTTATATAAAATCCCATTTTTCAACTTTACTCTTGATACATATCAAGAATACTCATATCTTATTTTTACTCCACCATTAACTCATTCAAGATTTTCTTTCCTAAAATATCTCCCTAATTATCAACAATTAAATCATCTTCCTTCCTGATTTTTCCTCCTCCATTAATGCATACACTTTTTTTGGGGGGGGCAAAATTCAGAAATGACATACTTGAGGCCCTAATTATTAATTTTGTAGCAACAGTTTCATAATTACATTTTGTAGCAACTTGTATTATGTACCTAATTTAAATATGGTATAATTACCAATTAATTATTTCTGTAGATTCCTTTTCCATTAAAATAACTTCAATCACGCGACTTCCGTTTCAGCTTAACATCATTGATCAAATTTCAAATTTCAGTTTTCAAAATTAACGAGTTCATCTGAGAAAAAAAAAATCAAAATCTGCTTTTCGTTTTTATGAGAAATTTCGTCTAATTCAACCGTGTTTTTATGTTCAACCATTGTTGTTGTTCATATGAAATTCTACAGTATCTTCTTCGAATTCAACATCAGTTTCAAAATGAAGCATTAATTTCTTTGAATCAAATCCAATTATAGATTCTTCAGTTCAAATTGTTCGAATTCAATTATCAGTTGAAAGTTCATCTGTTATTGTTGTTTAAGGTACGTAATCATTAAGTATTTCTGGTTGGATTTTTTGTTTCAACCATTACTGATGCTCCTATTTAGTTTCGATTTTTAATCAAAGCGGGAGGAAATTCAACATATATAACAAAAACCTTCAGAATTGAATTTTTTTGTTGCAAAAATTCAGTTTATTAGTTGTTTCAGTTTTTTAGATTTCATTGATCGACTATTTATTTCAGTATTGGTTGTTGTTATTTTGATCGATTTAACAATTGATAAAATTGTGAAGTTTTGTAGTATATTTTCAGAGTTTTGTATAATCGCTTATGAAAATAAGTTAAACAAATTTCGAGTTGAATTTGATTCAATTATTTTATGAAAATCATTGCTCAATGGATGATTGAATTGAGCTGCTGAATGTGATGAAATTTTATTCACACAGTTCAGAATTTAGTTTAGGTATGTTCCATATGTATTTTTTGATATGTTTAATGTTAACACTGCATATGTATTTTTGAACAGCTTAATGTTAACACTGCATGTGTATTTTTTGATTTTCTTGTCGGAATTTGATAGTATAACTGTTTTTGCTAATAATATACTTTATACAAGTTTTTCTTCGGTTCGATTCAGTAGTTTCTGTATTTGGTTTAATAGTTTTTTTTGTGTTTGTATTTTACGTTAAACAAATTTTGTTTAATTTTTTTTTTTTGAATGGAGATGTTGGTTGTGTAAGTTTGTTTGCAGTTAAAGCTGAAAAGTGTTTGTTTTAACAAGTTATAATTTGACAACATGTTTATATTTGTTTATTTTTTGGTTAAATCAAGTAGAAATGGGAAGCATACCAGTGCTTGTGAAGCACTCTGGTCGGTGGACGTATGAAAAAAACTACGAAGAATATATCACTGATGCTATACTGTTGAGCACATCAGCAACATTTATTGAGCTGCACGATGAATTGGCATCTCACTTAAGTGTGGATTTAACGAGGAAACGTATTCTAGTGGAGTATCAAATTACTGCTAATGCAGGGCAGATAGAAATACATAATGATATGAATTTAAAGGTGTTTATATTTTAGAAAAAAGCAGATACAAGACATGAATTGTCTTCCTTTATATGTAAGCATTTTGGAGAAAGTTGTAGGGAGCAACGTGGCTAGTTCTTCTATGTATTTTGCTGAAAGAATAACCAACTGTGACAATATTCAAACACTGATAAATACAACAAATGAAGGAGCTTTGGTGGTTTGTGAAGATACACAAGCATTAGATGTATTTGAAATGGATACTGTGTAGTTGATTATCTCAGATCCACATCACAAACATGTTGAGGAAGACCAGGTTTACTTGAGAAAAAAAAATTTGAAGTCAGTCATGAAGGACTATTCAATTAGGGAGAAATTTCAAACGCGAAGTAAAAGGTCAAGTAAGAAAACGTATGTACATTCTATATCACTCTATTGTTGTTTAATATTAGTTTGGATATGTATTTTCAAAATACTAAATTATGTAGGATGCAGGTATACGTTGTTTTGCAAATAAAAAAAATGCGAGTTTTTAATGTGTGCATCAGGAATGGGAGAAACTGGAATGTTTAGAATAAGAGAATTCAGACCTCAACATACATGCCCGGTGAAGGACAAGATCTATCCAAAGGTGCAGGCTACTAGTATGTTGATAGGTGGTATTGTTAAATAAAAATTCAAGAACCACAAAAGAAAATACAGTGCAACAGAAATTAGAAATGACATGAAGGAAGATTTTGGTATGGATCTGCCATACACTTTATGTTGGAGGGCGAAAGAAAGAGCGTTAGAAGAGTTGAGGGGTAAGCCATCAACATCTTATGGGAAACTGTCATCATACTTATATGTACTGAATACTACCTATCCAGAGTCACATATAAGAATGAAGCATACTTATATGTACTAAATACTACCTATCCAGAGTCACATATAAGAATGAAGAAGACAAATGAAAATGAATTCTTGTATGTATTTATCGCTCTAAATGCATTCATTAAGGGATTCGATCATAGTAGACCGGTCGTAGTTGTTGATGCTAGTCATATGAGAGGAATGTATACTGGGGCATTTGTAACAGCATGTACAATGGATGGAGCATGTTAGTATGAATTTGTAATAATTATATTGTAAAAATTGTTGTATGTTTTTGTATTTCTGCATATCACCTAAAAATACATATCTCCACTATATATATATATATATATATATATGTATGTATAAAATTACCTAGAGTTTCAAAATTTCATGAATTAAAACATTTAAAAATGATTATGTTTTATAGTTATGTGTGTCTAAATTTTATTATATGTAATTGATACCATTTATTTAATAAAATATGCAGTTTTAATTACCTGTATATATAATAAATACATATGCAGTTTCTATATGTATTTTTATTTTACTGCGCATAATTATTTTGTATATACAGGTCATATATTCCCTCTGGCATATGGTGTGATTGATTCTAAAAATGATGCATCATGGACGTCGTTCTTTCAGAATCTAAAGGAAGCGTACGGGGAAAAGACAAAACATGTGTGTTGTTTCTGATAGGAATCCAAGCACATTAAAGGTTGTTAGTGATGTGTACAACGATGTTCCACATTATGCATGTATGTGGCATCTATGGGAGAATGTTAAAAAACTTTACAAAAAGTCACACGATGCATTGTCGGAGATCTTTTACACAATGGCCAAATCATATTCAAAGTCAGAATTCCAAATGTTAATGGAAAAAGTTGAGGCAGCTGATATTAGGGTGAAGAATTATTTGGAATTGGCTGGTTATGAAAAGTGGGATAGGTCCTATGCAACAGTTAACTGAGGGTGGACTTTGACTTCAAACATTGCAGAGTCAATAAATGAAGTACTTGTATCAGCTAGAGAACTGCAATTTATGACTTTCTTGAGGAGGTTCGATTATTGTTTGCAAAATGAAACTGCGAAAATAGGCAACATGCTTCATATACCTTTACACCACTCATTGAAAAGTTTTATGACATACTCAAAGAGAACGAGGCGTTGTGTACTCATATGACGATATGACCTTTTACATTTTTGGAATTTATACTTCTGAAAAAAATAATTAATAGAATAACTTCCATTACGTGCTAAATGAATGGAAACATTTAAAAAAAGAAAAAAAAAAGTTAAGTAAGAAAAATATTATGTACTTTGCATATGTATTTTTACTCTGTATATGTATTTTTTTCTGAAAAAATGCTGGTGTGCTTACAACATATCGTATAAATATGAATTTCATCTTTTTGTAGCATATCATTAAACTTTTTATTTTTGTATCAGGTTGTACCAACCACAGAATATTTGTACACGGTACACGACAAACAAAAACACTACATTGTTTGCCTCAAAAAAAAAATATTCATGTAATGCATTTCAACTAGATCAGATACCATGTGCACATGCTTGTGCGGTGTTGGAGAAGAAGAATTTTGAGAAGGGGTCATACTGTTGTGATTTGTTTAAACCAAAAACTGTTTTGAAAATATATGATATTCCCATCTACCCGTTGCCACACAAAGATGACTGACTAATTCCAGAGAGCGCACTTGGTGAAATAGTACTGCCTCCAAAATACAAAAGACCTTCAGGAAGACCTGCGAAGAAGGATCATGGAAAATCAGGCCGGGATATGTTTGAAAAGAAGAACATCAACTCATGTGGTGGTTGTGGAGCTAAGGGTCATAATAGGCGTTCCCGTAGGAAATATCGAAAATGAAACATTTCTCTTTCCGTATTATTGCTTAAAATTTTATTTTCATTTTTTATAAACTTGAACTATTTTTTTAATCATCATTTAACAAGTGAATACAGTTAAATCTGAATTTTGCATATGTATATGTTGAAAGATCTGAACATTGCATATGTATTTTGAATGTGCAGATCATACGTATTTTTAGCATTGAATATACTTTTTAGGTTAAGGTTGGTAACTTTGATTAACCAAACAATTATTTGGTTCGTAATTGTTAATTGATTTAGCCACATATGACATTCTGCAAATCTATGTTTGAATTTCAAAATCTTAGCACAATACATGTGTTTATATGATAAAAATATATTTAAATGTATAATACATATGTATTTTTAATAAAAAATATTAACACTGCATATGTGTTTATGTAAAATAAAATCTCACCATAAATTACAAAATTGTATTAAAAGTTCAAAATTATCTTTAATTCCTGTTTTCAATTAAAATCATATTAATTGAACACATATCAAAATAAATATTAGTTATGAACAATATGTATTTTAGAAAAACTTATTATTAACACTGCATATGTATTTTTATGCTAAATTTTATTTATAATGCTTACATACTTTTTAGCAAAATATGAACACTGCATATGTATTTTCTAACATTGCATATGTATTTTAACATAACATTAGCATTTTTAAACTAAAAATTTCAGATATATTTTTGGAATGCTTAAGCATAACATTGCATATGTATTTTTCTCATCTAAAAACAATACATATGTATTTTTTAGGCATAAAATTCCTGCATATGTATTTTAAGCATAATATGAACAATACATATGTATTTTTTAACAAAATCACACAGTAAAATGAAGAACAACATAAAGGACTCGTATTAAACTTGAATTGGTACTATTATAACCTACAATTAGAACCACTTCAAAACATCAAAATTAGTTTGTATAATCAGTATCTACATCCATAAACCAGCGTCTAAACTATATAAAGTAATCAATCCATCATCCATCATACATCAAAAACTTCAGTTACACTAGTTATTCTACTTTGCCTTGGAGGCCTCAAAGGTGCTTCAACATCACTATGAGCATTTACGTCTTGCTTTCTGGTCCTATAATCCCACAAAAGTACAGCATATCTTGTACAGAGTGCATTGGGGTCAAACTCATTCGCAAGAATTTTGTGACCATAAGAAAGACACTCCGTATATGTAACCATATAGACACCACAATTACTACAAAAATAATAAAAAGGAACACATATATGCTTTAATATATATTTTACAAATATATAATTTTGTTATATGTAAATTAAATAACTTACAAGCTTCCGCTCGGTTATTGAGGCAAACTCTCTTGAAATAACACATCAAACATATCTGAGGAGTCTTTGTCTTTGTAGCTTGGATGGTTTTCAACATGAATTCCTTTCTTAACATAGAAATCACAATGTTCGAGACACAATGGGGTAATCGCAACTAATTTCTCAATGACATCAAGAACAGTCGAATAATGACCAGATGATTCATATGAATCATATAGGAATATGCACCTCTCTGAGAAAGCTAAAATTGCTAGCACCCAATGATATTTTTTCTTTATATTTACTGAAATATAAATGTCTTCCACTGTATGCCATGGCACAGCAGCATGCATACGGAACCCATTTATGTATTCATTAAGATGTGCCACATGTCCTCCCGCCGTAAGGTTTTCAGCATCCTGTCACGCCTCAAATCCTATTGGGGCGGACTGGCACCCGTAACCGAGGAGGCCCGGGAGAACCAGCTCATAACCTTATACTTCTCATGCATACCTCTATGACAACCCAAAAATTCGGACATCATGTCGCATATAAAAGGAAATAATCACCTGTATAAGCTCGAGCACACATATATATGTATATACAATACTTGGACGTTGGAGCCATCACGTCTATTGACAAAACACTACCTTGACTGTACATTAGGTCTACAAAGCCTCTAGACAATACATAGAGTTTAACTAAGGTCGGGACACACCCCGCCATATAACTAACTTCTATACAATACCAAAAGTGACTGGATATGACACGGAAAGCCCCGAAGCAAACTGGAGCTCACCAAAAGCAGCTGGATATCCTGGCTCCTACTTGTGCGGTGTATGAGCTGAGGTACCTGTGCCTGCAGCATGAAATGCAGGTCCCCCGTGGGGGACGTCAGTACGAAATATGTACTGAGTATGTAAAGCTGTAGATAATCACATATGATATAGGAGCTCAATAGAAATCAGAAACAAGTGAATAAATCATAATAGGAGTGGACCACACTTACTAGAACTTGTGACAACCTGTACATTGTATTTATTCAATCACTTTACCTTCGTTTTTATCATCTTTTTAATCATTACTGTACTGTACTGTGACCATTAGGCTGCCTCCAGTACATATCAACTGGGATCGACCCATGATAGGCTTATGCCCCTGGGATACCACCCATAAACACATAAATAGGGATCGACCCATGATAGGCTTATGCCCCTAGGATACCACCCGATAAGAGAGAACTTCCATCACTTAGTTCAATTAATCTTTGAGATTGTTATTTCGGTCGCCACCGTATTTTTGATACTTTGAAACAATGATACATCAATAAGAGACATATAAATAGACCATTAATGCAATAACAATGAAGTAAGAACTCATTGGCACATCAATGAAGTGTTTTGGAGTCATCAATGCCATAACAATGAAGTAGGAACTTATTGGTATATCAATGAAATGTTTTGGAGTCATTAATAGCACATGGATCTTGTTTGAGTAACCGGATACCTTCTGACATTCATTAGTGCAATAAGCATGTAAGATTTGGAAAACAAGTAAGTATTGGAATGTCTTGACATCTTGTAGGGTGGAAACAAGTTCATTGGTAACGTCGGACATCATACAAAACCATTATGGATCACATGTTATTGAATAACTTTGGAAACTTTCTTAATAGAACAATTGTTCACTTTCATGCCAAAGATATGGTATAGAGTATGCTTTACATACCTGACTGTCAACCTTCAATACTAGTCCCAAATGGACTTCCCATCTTTTCGGATTACTTATCTATAGTGAACATATATAGCAATCTAGTATTAGCAACCAAACGTCACAATTCAATTATTTGAATTCACCAAACTAGTGGTTAAGTAGTAAGACTTAATTACACCATAAAGGGTGTCACTTTAACCCTCTTATACTCCAATTACATTCACATGCCATGCACATTCATACAACATCCTCCAATATCAAGTTTGGATTCATTTATCCTTCCAACCAATCCATTAAACCAAATTGAGCCATAGACATAAATAATCATCAATTCAATAGTATATCACCATATCCAACTTCCATAACTCAATTACCATATCCATCTTCCACAATTCAATACAACCAAACCATACAAAATAGTCCATAACCCTATTTCCATCATCTTTCAATAACAACCAATACATATAATCCTCTATCACACATATACATTTGGAAAAGAACAAAAGCAAACAATATTCATACCTTAGAATTCACCTCTTGATTATGCAATCCTGTTTGCACAAATAATAGGTGTCGTTCGAAGCTCTCGAGATGACAAACGCAGTTATTGGATTACTTTGAAATTTCTACGGTTGAATCAAAAGTAATTTAAAGGTCAAATTTGGCTAGGGTTTGTTCTTTCTCAATGATTGATGATGAAAATGAGTTATTGAACTCATATACATGTATACATACACATATTCCCATCCATAATATAATAGGAAATGACCAAAATGCCTTTAAAATTTAAATAATGTCAAATTTGTCCTTTGGTGGACTGTTTTGTTAAGCTAAATTAGATCGACCATAACTCTTTGGTACGATATCGGATTTGGGTGAAATTGGTATCGTTGGAAGGATAATTCAAAGGGCTTTCATTTCATATAAAGTAGGCCACCCAGTTCGTCCTGTACAAGGAGTTATGGTCGTTTGAAGTTGACCCTAAAAATCTGTTTTGATAGGCTGAAGTAAAACGAGTATAACTCCTTACTCAGACATTGAATTTGGATGAAACCAATTGAATTGGAAAGAAGACTCAAAGATCTTTCTTTTCATAGGTTGCATCTCTCCCAGTTCATTATATTAAGGGAGTTATGATCGTTCGAAGTTGACCCAAAAATTCAGCTGGCCTAAGTAGTTTGTGTGCAGGAAATTTTCCTGCACATTTACAATTTCCAAATATCCCGGCCACCGTTTTATAGTTTTGAATGTGCTCGATTATATCCGAAACCTATCCGTTTTTGGAAATATTTATATCGTTGGAAAGCTTATTCAATAACCTTCGCATGGAACCATCGACGGGCAAGTTCCGATATAAATAAAATAAAAAATTAATTCCATATAAATAAGACCAATACACGTACTTGAATACGTCAATACACGTACTTGAATACGGGGTGTTACACATCCGCAGAATAGACATCATGAACAGATCTAATTATGTTCATAAAGTTACAATCTACTGTGCTGAATTTGTAAGACTTATTGGGGTCATACTTCGACTTCTTCCTCAAGTAGTAGAAGCAAACATCAATATGTTGCAGTAAGTAAGAACACAAATTTTAGATAATTCAAACTATTTGTATACTAAATTTAGCGTGTGTATGTAATATAAAAAACATATGTAAATTAAAGTGCATCACATCCTTTCTTATATAATAAAAAATTACATAGAAAAATACTTATTTGCACCTGCATATGTATTTACTACCATAATATGTAGTTAATTAGTGTTATAAATGTAAAAAAAATATTGTAGAAAAAAATATACTAACCGAGTCGGTCCATGACTGATCAGGGAACCCCATTGTGTAGAATCAGTTTTTATCTTCAACAGTCTCAATTTCGAAATGCATCATTGAAATGGTTGATTTCCCCCTTTTGTAATGATCCGCATTTCCCTTCCTGTTTTTTTTGTTAATCAGTATATGTTAAATCATGAGAACATAATGTAATTTAAAAAAAAAAACTTAAAACAGTTCAACAGAAATACCTTTTAGCATGAAATTTGAGAAGGTCTTCAGAAATCCAATCCATGAACTTGTTGGCAATCTTCGTATCCACAATCCCATCAATTGGATGATAAACAAATGGATGTTTCTATGGGAATATACGTATGTGCCCCTACGAGCTCTCTATATAGTTACGTAATACAAAAAGGTAATTATTAAAAGTATTTGCATAACATGTTACATTGTAAACTAAATATATAACTAATTGTACTTACCGACAGCTGAACCAAATTTCATCGTGTAAGGTGACTCTTTGAATTTGGATGGTCGCCTAATCCTTAACTTAGGAATAGGAGTTTGAAGTTCACGATTAACAGAGGGATGAACAATGATGCTTTTACTACTGTATACATTCAAACTAGGAAGCAAGTCATCAGCGATTGTGTCTTGTGAATCAGGCAAAACTGTTTCATCCCTTTGTTCATCAGTGGTTAATTCTTGTATTTTAGGAGTTGTCATAATCTGCTCCTCCGTATCAAGATCAACCTCTCCGTACATGTCTGATTTAGAGCTTGATCCAACGTTCTCTTTGTTTTCCTTCAAAAATGGAAAACAACTTATTTTTTTTATGTCAAAAATAACCCACATAACCTCAGATATAGTCATAATACATACATGACAATGATCTTGAACAATAAATTTGGACTTTTTATCATTAAAATATTCATCGATTTGTTCTTCTTCAGAAGTTACTAGTGGATGTCTCGTGATGCTTTCTCTTCGATATGCATTAAGACTTGATAACAACTCATCTGAGATTGTAAACTGTGAATCAGACAAATTTGTATCATCCAATTTCTCATCAATGATCTGCAATAGAAATGAAAGAAAATATATAATTTTCTTATGGATTGTTATGGTTTTTACATCACATAATCTGAAGTTCAATTCATTATACATAATTGATTATCGTGATGAACAATCTTCTCAAAAAGATTATAATCCAAATTTATACTTTGGAGAAGCTCATCAGGGATTAAATGTTGAGAATCAATTTCAATGTTTGTTTTATCTGGATGCAAATCAGTGCACCCCTTGCAAACAAGCAAAAAAAATTAAACCAACTTCAAACAAAAATCCAGTTGTATATGTTTATACAGGACTATATATAAAATAACATATAACTGCACAAAAAAAGTAATTATATTTGTGCACTCAAAAGAATAATCATATTTTAGTTATTTTTTACCTTTGTACCATCCTGATTCTCATCCAAATTCTGATCAACAGCAAGACTGAATTGTTGTGGTGATGTTTCGACACCAGCATAATCCATCTGTTGTGCTTCAACCTCTGTATCTTCATGTTGTTGCTACAAGTATAATTTGAATAAACTACTATTATTTGATTTCAATTAATATGTATATACCAACCCACTAAAAATACATAGTGTTGAAAAATATATTTCTTGACACACTGCATATGTATTTTGTAATACATTTCATATGTATTTTTGGAAAATCAACTCATATGTATTTTTTGAATAAACTACATATGTATTTTTAGCAATATACTGCATATGTATTTTTTTACAAACTCTGAATATGTATTTATCAAAATACATTTCTTGACACACTGCATATGTATTTTGTATTACGTTTTATATGCATTTTTTTTATATCAAATCATATGTATTTTTTGTATAAACTTCATATGTATTTTTAGCAATATACTGCATATATATTTTTTCATATACTCTGCATATGTATTTTTTTAATACTGTGGATATTATATAATAATAAAACTTTTACCTTGCTATGTTCAATTGCTTTGACTATTTTTTTGAATTTTTTCTTCACTAATTGATGAATTCGAGTAAACTCTTCACGAACTCCTTTAAACTCTTGACGAACCTGTATTCATACAAATTCAGTAAACACATATTTTTAAATATAAAACAAACATTTGACAAAAAAAATTACCTCTTCGCGGAATGCATCAAACACTTTCTTAGAAATAAATGTTTCTTTCTCAACATGACTCTCACGCTTTGACACGACTACTTTCTCTACATGACTATCTGCCTTTGACTGTACCTGAGGAAAAATAACCCTAGCTGTTTGCTTTTTTTCCTTCGTTTCTGAAGAAGAAGCCTATCGTGTTGGAATTGGCTTGAATACTAGTGTCTTCATTACAACAGCCTTGGCAACACGATGAGGTAGAGTCCTCATTTGGGTATGCGCGTCAACAATATTGACTTGCTTTTTCCCTGAAGGTTTCTTCGCTACTGGGGTTGATGAATCCACCTTCTGTTTCTTCTTTGAATGTTCGTTGATCTTATTTGATGGTGGATCCTGAAAGTCATTGTCAGAATCAATAGAACGTTCATCTTCAGTTACATCCTTCTGTGGTATTTCAAGCTTTGCCAGTTTTATTTCAGTTGGCTCTATGTTGTTAAATACAACCTACGAATATGTTAAATAATATGTTAATGAATATGTTAAACAATTGAAAATGAAAAAGAATATGTGTATACAATACAATACATATCAATGCATATATATTTGTTCACAACAAACCTTGTCATTGTCCTTGAACATAACATTCATCAAAAACTCATACCGTGGACGAGGTTCAATCGTCTTCCAATTTAATAATCGGGGAATCCGATTCTCAATCTTCAATGCAATCTTTGGTGGGACATTTGAACAACACTCATATAGCCACACCTGAATAGCCAGTGGCATTCCCTGAATCAAATGAAATTTGCCCCCAGCTTTCAGCCGGTTGTTCAAACTTCTAGCCAGATCTTCAAAAGATAAAGAACCCCATGGAAAATCCTTATATCTACCACTATCTACCAAATCAAAATAAAGACGGGGTATAACAACAGTGTCAATGTTAGACAACACAAATGAATGTAGGAAATACAGAATTGCAAATTTCTCAGCATCCTCATCAATGTTCTCCCCCCATACTTTCTCCATGAATGCTAAAAATAGTTGCCTTTTCTGTATAATTTCTGCCCCATTGAAATATTTTTCAATCATCCTATTTGGTACACCCTCATAAAAAATAAAGTCATACATATTAGACACACAATTCAATCCAGTTATGATAGCAAATTCCATGGGAGTAAAACTAAGAGAGGTGCCATTAGAACAGATCATAATCCCAGAAGAAGAACTACCCTTCACCTCAAGCGTCATAACGCATCTGCACAACTGTGCTTGCACTACACACTGCTTCTTCTTCATAAAATAACCAAAAATGTTATTCTCGCAAAAGTTTTTAAACTGTTCCTTGTTTAAAATTGTGCGTATGCTTCCATAAATATCATTGTCACTGTACGAGCACATGTGCGGTGTAAATCTTGGAAGTTTTCTGACAAGGAATATTTCGTCCTCCATCACCTATACAAAGTAAAACTACCACTTCTTAATCTGTAAACAAAATTCAATCAAACAAAAAAACATATAACATGCATATACATTTCAGATGATTAAAATGCATATGTATTTTGATCAAATCATAACTGCAGCCAACACTGAAAAATGCATATCAAATGTACTAAAAATACATATAGACAATAGACTATTATGGTAGTTAAACTAAAATAACATGCATATGTATTTTGACCATATAAAAAATACAACAAACACTGAAAAATGCAAATACTCAAAAATGCATATCAACTACACTAAAAATACATATGGGTCAAAATTATTCAGCTGTACTAAAAATACATATCAGCTATACTAAAAATACATATCACCTATACTAGAAAAATATATATCCAAATACTATTCATGAGTAGTTAATTCAACAATATATTTTCACATAATCCCTAAATATCATCATAACAGAAAATACATAATTACTTGAACACAAAAAATAATAATACATTTACAAACAAAAAAAAAATTCTCTTCCTCACTTTCTTCTTCGGATTCATCATAAGATTTGTCAACATCGTCTTCAATTTCTTTAGATTTCCTTTTCTTCTCGTACCGTTTTTTTAGTTTTTTGCTCCTTTGGAGAAGGAGTTTTCTTCAACCCTTTTTTTTTAAAAAAAATCCGTCGTCTTCACTTCGTCGTTGCGAAACTTCGACCTAATCTCTTTCGATCTATCAGATTTCCTCAACTGTAAATGATTTGAAATAACAGTAACTAAATCTTCTTGAGTTAACCCAAGACTAAAAGATGGTGCATCATACACTAATTTCATATTCCTTGTACCACTGTTTATAGGTGTTTTTGCAGTGTGTTCATCCATTAAAACACAAAACTTTTAAAAATTAAATTTCCGATGAATTAAAGTAGGAAAAAAAAAAATGCTCACATGCAAAATGCGATTAATAATTACCTGAAATATGGGAAGCAAATCCTTATCACAGATCGTGCAATAAGATTGAGGAGAGAGTGATGGTTAGTGGCGGAAAAATAGGAAAAAGAAATTTAAATTAAGGAAAGATAAAGAAGGAGGAGTGAAAAGGGGGATTTTATCACAGTAAAAAATTTATTCGGCAAAAAAATAGGGACCACTTAAAATAATGCTACATATGTTATAGAATGTAATTAGGGAAAAGTGTTGCTATTTTTTGTAATTAAGTACTTAAGTATGTTAACATATGTATTTTGCCCTTTTTTTTTCCTCTCCTAAAATCTATCCCATTAAAAAAAAAAAAAATCTATTGATACATATATAAATTTATTTAGTTTTCATACATGTTTATTTTTTTAATGGTGATTTATATGAATGATAAATATGATATCATTATATGGGTATTATGGTGATTCATACGATAGATACATTTTGTATGATTTTAACGGGTGATACATATGATATTAATGGGTGATACATATTGTATTATGGTGATTCATATGATAGATACAATTATTTACTTCAATTATTGGGTGATTCATATGATATTAATGGGTGATATATGTGGTATTATAGTGATTCATATGGTAAGTATAATTATTTATTTTAATTATTGGGTGATTCATATATATGGTATTATGGTGATTCATATGGTAGATACAATTATTTATTTCAGTTATTGGGTGATTCATATATATATATATGATATTATGATGATTCATATGATAGATACAATTATTTATTTCAATTATTGGGTGATTTATATAATATTAATGAGTGATATATATAGTATTATGGGTGATTCATATGTTATTAATGAAAGGTAATGATGTAGTTAGTGTAGGAAACAAAAGTAATTTTTTTTTTTTTAAAAGACTAAAAGAAGAATTGAAACATAATTAAAAGTAAATCTAAAAAAAGCAGACTAAAATTAAAGGCGAAATTAAAGACGAAAAAAAGAGAAAAAAGACCCCAAAAATATATCTTTCATAATTAAAGACGAAAAAAGAGAAACATAATTAAAACACCTAAATTAAATTTAAAAAAAAGGAGAAAAAATAGATTTCTTTCCTTGAATAAAAAAATACAATGAATAAAAGAGAATATATTATTTCCTTAAATAAATATTTTGTTAGTTTTAAATGTATCACTTTTTTATATGTATCAGCATATAACATATGTATCACATTTCAAAAAACTGAAATAAAATATAATTAATAAAATAATCGAAATTTTATGTAATATCACTTAAATATTTAGGGATTTATGTAAGTTACCCTATCTATTAATAAACACGTATAATAAAATCAAGGACAAACTAGACAAACTTGAGAGGTCTAGTACTAAAGAAGAGTTCAATCCATAATTATTATACTGTTAATGTATATTTATAACTTAATATGCTAAAGAATATATAATGATAATAGTCGGTGTAATTTTACAAAGTGAGTTCTTAAGAGGGTAAAATGCATATAGTCCATACGATTACCTCAAATGAAATAGAAAGACTATTTCTTATAGACTTCAACTCAATATAAACACCGATATAACAAATAAAAAATCTAAAAACACACAACAGAATGATACAAAAAACAAGACACCCAAAAATTAATATTATAAATTATCTACTCGAAATCACCAACAACACCAAAATACCACAAAAAAGAAACTACAAGACACATGCATAACACTATGACCACACACAACAATAATAATTAATTTTAATAACTTTTTCATTTTAATTTATTTATTTGAACTCAAAATTTTTCATTAATCAAGATAAATAATTTATTTTATGTTTTATCTTTGTATTAATTATTTTTTCTTAAAATTAAATTGTAAACATTATTTAATAGTAAACTAAATATGTTATTAATTATTTTTCTTAATTAATGTTTTATCTCAATTTGGGACGGGTGTGACGGAGGGAGTAATAAAATTAAAAAGTTTGATAAAAGATAAAGGATATAACTATTTCATTTTCCCCACCCAAACTTTTAATACTTACAACAAATCACCAGTCAAACCCCAAGACTTACCATTCCTCCGGCGAGCTCGTCGTTCCGTCAATATCTCCGGCACCAAACATCCCCGTTGCATCCCCGCCGGCGGGGCATTTCCGTAATTTCTTTCATCTTCCTCGCTAACGTATGTCGCTATATATATCAAAGAATGGGTTTATTTAGAAAAATATCTGGATTTCTAGGGTTTACAAGAGAAGAAGGTAACGAAGTAAGAGCAGTTGACAATAATAGCAACGGTAATGCATTATCGCCGTCGGCGGAAGATGTAGCGGCAGCAGCTGCGGCAGCTCAAGCTCAAAATGTTCAACGTAGAGGTTTCAGTGTTCCGATTCAAGTACCTGTTGATAAACCGCAATTTGGACCGGTTATTGTTCCCTGTAGTTCACGCGATGGTGGTGTTCAGGTAAATAAAACGGAGATAATGTATATACTTGTTAATTTGACTTTGATTCTGTTACTCTGTTGGTTACAATTTATGTGATTTAGTTTGACTTGGTACAAAGTTTAAGAAAGGGAACTCTTGAAACCTGTGCATATATATTTGTGTGGCTATAAATCATCTCGTGAAAGTAATTTGGACCGATTAATGTTCGTTGTAGTTCTCGTGATGGTGGTGTTCAGGTAAATAAATGGAGATTTAATATACTTACATGGTAATATTGTCTTTGATTTTGTTACTCTGCTCGTTCCAATTTATGTGATGTAGTTTGATTTGACACAAAGCTTAAGAAAGAAAGACTTTGGAAACTTGTAGTACAAAGTAAGTCATAGGATATTTGTGTGGCCATAAATCATCTCATTAAGTTAAAATGAGCATTTTAAAGTTAAATTGTTACTAAATATAGAAATATGTCTTTTTTCTGGAACTAACTAAAGTGTGTCATATAAACTGGGACAGGGAGTAATAAAAAGGGGCAGTTCGGTGCATTAAAGCTTTCTCTATGCACTTGGTCCGGGGAAGGGCCGGACCAAACAACATTACCTGCATTTCTGCACAAGTCTGATTGATAATAATCAACAATAAAATAGTTTGATTTTGTTGATAATCTGCAAAATTAGTTTGATTGTTTGTTTAAACAGGCGCATAAGCCCTACTTTTTCTTGTTCTGAGCTAGTCTTTTTGTATAACAAATCCACTGTATCCAAATTACCTAGGAATCATGGTAAATGGATTACTTTATCTGTAATTATAATATCTCGAAAGATATGCTTGTTAACCAGTTCTATGATTATGCAATGCACATAAGTAGCTTGTTCTGTTTGTTACTTATTAAAGTACATTATTAGAGAAGGACGTGTTTTTTGCTTAAATTTCTTCTGGCCCTGGGTGAAGAAGTTAGGTGGATTGCATTTGAGCAGTTAGTGGTTTGGTTGTTGATTGATCCCATACTTGAAAATTTGCATGCATTATAATATTGGTTTTTCTAAGTATAATCCTGGATTCGAACTATTTCTCCTAATAAAGGCACTGATAAATGAGTTATTTTAAAGTTTATAAGTATTTGCATGTAGATTTCACTTTACTTGAGATTAAATATATGGATGGGCAGGAAAGACTTATTTAGTAGACAGCGAGTGAGATGCAAGCACCTACTCTTATCAAAATAGAAAGTAGCTAGTGGAACTTGAAGAAACTATGTATCTGAACAGGTAGAGGTTTGTCCAGATTCTTGTTAAGCCAAAATCAAACAAAACTCATTAATGTGGATAATAGATGCCATTTGTGTAGAAGGCAGGTGCAGAAATTGGTACTAGAGTACTAAGAAAAAGATACAGTGGTATGTCAGAGAGGGGCGGATGTAGCTTAATGTTACCGACTTTATCTTACCCAATACTTTCGACGCTAAACACAAATTGCAACAAATAATAGATATGAACCTATAACTTTAAAAGTATAATGGTTCAATGCTAAGACTTTAAAAGTTGAACCTGTATAACTTAAATCGTGGATCCAGCTTATGATGTCAGAGGGGAAGGGGTTTTCATAAATTTGATGATTGGCAGGATTCTCAAATACTATTTTAGCTAGCTACCATTGATTGTTCGCTAGAGGTGTGCTTGAGGGTCCAGTTGCATAGTCTCTTTGAACTTTGGTGGTCGAAATGTGTAGTTGGTAATGCTCAGGGATGGGATTCTCGATGAAATATATTTTCCTTATTTTGCAGTTAATGAAGGATGCAAGTAACTTCTATTGATAATGACCAAAGATAGGTCCACATCTTGAAAGTTTAGCTATGCATATCCATTCCATATCCATCCTCAGAAAAGTTTCTGCAAGTTTATAAAGGAGTTTGAGCTTCACCTTGCTAGATCTCAACGTCATTGAAAGATCCCTCTCTATGCTTCCGGTCCAAATTGTTGAAATACAGATGGAAGTGATTTCACTTGGCAAAAAGTTGTGATACTGTGAATAGACTAGTTCAACATAAGAGTATTTTTCCTAGGAATCTACCTTTTGCCTGTAAACAATATTTACAAAAGTTTGCATCTAAAGATAACTCCAAGAAAAGGGAATGGAAGGTAGTCAGTGCTGTTGCATCATTGTATATAGCACTTTAGCATGAGAACACCTTATATTTCCTATTCCCAAGTGTTCTAGTTTTCCCCAGAAAAAGGTCAATATCTTAAGAATCTTGATGTGCGTAAAGAAATCTTGTCTCATACAAGTAAAAGCGCTCAAAGCATGAGTTGAAGAAAATTCATTGAGAGTGTGCAATGGGATATCAACCGTTACCTTCTCCAAAAAAAAAAGAGTGCAGTGGGACATAGTATATCCTCAATTGCTCACATACAATTAACTAATAAACTTGTCATTCACAATTTCCTTTTTAGGCTAGTTTATGAAATTCCTCTGAGTACCTTGTAAGGCCAGTTAATGGAATTCATTTGTGGAGACTTTCGACTATACATCAAGTTGGCTTTAAGTTGTCAAGTTCTTAGTCTATTACCTAATCACAAATTTTTAATTTAGTTTTCAGATGTTTGCTTCTTATTATCTGGAAAGAGGCTGCTTCAACCTTAATGTTTGAATTATCTCAGGGGCGTATATGAAGAATTAGCATTTACTATTTGGCTATTTTCTAATGTAAGTTTTGTGTGGTGGTTGATTTTGGTATTTAAGGACATGCCATATATTTCCCTGCAACAATTTGCCACCAGGTATTACTAGCGAATTAGGATATGGTTTGCCAGTCTAGACTTGAGTCTAGCGAATTAGGATATGGTTTGCCAGCCTAGACTTGAGGGCTTTTGAGCTGGGGTACTTAGTAGCTAGAAGTTCCACCGGAGAAAATGTGTTGGAATTTCACTTCTATTTGGCATATAGTGATCTGTTCTTCCATCTGAAAGAAAGCAACCGGTCCTGATATAGGGCTAGGAATTTAAAATTTTTGTCTCTACAGCGTGTGATGAATCTCTCATTTGTTTTTGTGAGGATTCTTGAGAATAATGAAAAAGAGGAGCATCTGACGAGTGAGAAGGTAAGATTCTGTCAATGCCATTTTGACTTATTCGTAAGACTTCTCTTTGTCACCCTTACCACTTTATTTGTTTTGACTTCTCATTTCTACTCATTGAATTGTTCATTTTACTTCTACTAATATTTCAACGAAGTCTATGCTAGGAGATATAATAGAATCTTTAGAAGGGGGCATTCATGCAGAAGTCCCTGAAATTTGGAGGAGAGTAGAATGCCACGTTCCTTCTTTTGAATTGTGGAATACATATTTCTTGGTTCTCAACATGCTTAATTAATTCGTGCAAAAAAACAGCTAAAATGCCCCTTTGTTTGTTTGAACACAATTAGTAGTTTGTAGACAAGTTTGAAGTGTGAAGAGCACTATAAATTAAAGGCGTCACTGAGGGGAGAATTTCTTCTCATGAGAGCCATTTAGGCACTGATTTTAACTGAACGAAAATTTGTTGGTTATGTAGGATCCCTGTTTCCAACTTCCCATTTACCTTTTGTAAGATCACATCTTTGCCATGAGGCCATTTCACAATACAGTTGAATGCTTGACTTTAAACCAGAATACCTTTATATTGATTCAATGCAAGTGTCTCTGAGGATGTCTTATTAAATCTCAATTCCTATGTATACAACTAGTCGCTGTCTAACTATAAGAAAGTGAAAAGCAGCATTCCAACAAAAAATATTGAATTTCTAGATCAGGAGTGGTGTTTGGATTATCCAGAAGAGTTTTCATCTTATTGTTAGTTCCACTTGAGGTGTTGAAGCTTAAGCTTAAGATAGCTTCAGTTATCTCGTCTGTGGATTCTTCTTTGATTAAGATTTTGGTTATATCTCTTGCTTTTATTTTTCCTGTTGCTGGTAGAATGCCTCATCATAAGTGCATTCCTCGTTGGTCATGGACGTATGCGTGGTTGGTGTGCTTTTTGTAGCAGGAGGTTGGAGAGCTTGGCTATAGCAGGAGTTAGGAGAGGTAGAGGTAAGTTGAAGAAGAATTGGGGGAGGTGATTAGACATGAGTACATGACACAATCGTAGCTTAATGAGGACATGATCCTAGATAGGAAGATACGGAGATCAAGGATTAGAGTAGATGGTTAGTAGGTAGTCCAGTGTTGTGGGAGAGACAAGGGACTAGCCTCCTCTCCTCTCCTCTATTAATAGTACTAGTTAGTAATAGCGTAATCTTTTATTCTCCAATGTGTGGTGCTATATGCTGTTTCATTTGTGTTGTATCTTTCATATTTTTCCTGCTTCGAAAGTTTCTTTTTTCTCTTTTGTGCCGAGGAATATCAGAAACAACCTCTGTAAAACCCACTAGAGTAGGAGTAAAATTTGCGTACATCCTTCTCAGACTCCACTTGTTGAAGTGTTGTAAGACTACACTGGGTATGTTGTTGGACGCACTAGTGGAAGTGTTATAGGACTACACTTAGTGGGTATGTTGGGCTCTGTTTTGTATTTTTTTTTTTACTACTCCATACAGATAGCACCTGTTGGTTATGTGGTAATAAATTGTTACTTTCTTGAGAAAAAACTCATCAAGTTTCTCGGTCAATTTTCTATCATCTGCAGTATGTAATGGTAAGTTTGTAACCATCAAATGGTTCTTCAGTGGTGAGATGGATGACAGTCTTTAACTTTGCAGTTTCCATGACCCGAATTTCGTTTGTTTTACTAATCTTTACATTAATTTCCTGTTATTCCGTGAACCTTCCCTCTGTGTGATCTTTTCTTGAAATGGTATCAATTTTTCCCTTTGTGGGATCTTGTAGTTCTAAAATGGTACTTTGTTATTTTCAATGCACATCGTGTTCATTTCTTGGCACAGGGATTAAGATGGTATGGCAAGCGACTTAGGATAGATGAAGATGGAGATGTTGCAGACGAATTCCTCGAAGAAATTGTTCCGGATACACCTTCTAGCTCAGAAGAACACCACCACAAGCAATATCCCAAGTTCCAGCTGAAGTACACCACAAAACCTGCTAAGATAACAAGCCAGGCACTCTCAACTGCTGGTGAAATTCAACATCGAGTGGAACGCCAAGGCAAATTGGAGTGGATTTGAAAGACGTTAAATGGCTACTTGATCGTATTTGAGGTTGATATTTTACTAAATTACTGCTAGCGGGTACATTATTTTGCTTCCTTCTCAAGGACTAAAGTTTGGGCATTCAATGTTCTTTTGTCTCTGCTTTGTTGGAACCGTCTTGATGCCAGGAAGCAAGGTTTCATTCATTCCTCGAACAAAACATTAGTTGTACCTGAAAAACTATCAATGTATACATGATATTGAACTGTCAAAATGTCAGAATTTCAGTCATTAGTTGTTGAATCAGTAAAGAGTTAAGAGTCGCGTAACGTTTGAAAAGCATTTAGATGAGCATTTCTGCTAACTATCATACTGTCGATCAACATATTTTCTCATTCCACCACTTCTCAATGACCAACATTTCACATTTTGCCACTCACATGTGACATGGACCATGGATAAAGTTTTATTATTGTACATGTATACAAAAAAAACTAAAAAACTGAAGGTAATCGTATTCATGCTC
Source organism: Capsicum pubescens (assembly GCA_030864215.1). Classification (NCBI taxonomy): domain Eukaryota; kingdom Viridiplantae; phylum Streptophyta; class Magnoliopsida; order Solanales; family Solanaceae; genus Capsicum; species Capsicum pubescens. Next base: position 337,735,934 of record CM061538.1, read on the forward strand.
AATTAAAACTAGTGAACAGTAACTCACATCCTACTAATTAGGAATTCTTTGGGTGGGCATGATGGTCATGACCACCAAGAGGGTTGGTGGCAGCATTTGGAATGGGTACTATAGGGAGCATGCCCTCAATGACCATGTTTTCCTTCCAACTTCCCCCCAGCATGGGCAGCTTTGGATCCATGAAGCTCCATTTGGGCCTCTGCTTCCTTTGCTTTCCTTCTCTCTTCTGCTATGTCCTTCTCTTCCTTTGTCCTTGCTCTTGCTTTCTCTGCCTGCACGTCTTCAAATATATTACACATGTATGGATGGTGGTTGTGCATTATCATATTGTATTGTATTATAATGTATGGTATTGTTTGAATGAATACGTTGAATAGTTTCATACATGAACAAATATGAACAAGGATAAAATGAGAAAAAACATATAAGATATATAATGTATGGTAGTATTGTTTTAATGAATACATTAAATAGTTTCATACACGAACAAATATGAACAAGGATAAAATGAGAAAACATATTAGATAACGATGTGACCACACCAAATAATCGGCCGATTGTTGCGACAGGATAGAACTTTTCGTTTTTACCCAATTGATTTTAATGATACAATGCAATGCCATTTAAGTACCGATCAGATCAAAACAAACATGGAATTTAAACTAATAGTAATATTTAGCAACCATCCAAACTATTCCTCAGCGATTCTTCACCGAAAAACAGGAATTAGCGATATGAACGGATGACTTTTGTACAAGAAATCATCGCTAGCTCTATCCAGCGACGGATTATCAAAAAACCATATCAAGTACATATCAGTTGGCAACAACTTTCTTTTTTTTTTAAGGGAGAAGCTACAAAGAAATGAGCATTAGTAATTTAGTACTACTAGCTACTTTACAAACATTGAAAGGATATATATATATATATCTAATAAGCCTGTCAAACGGGCGGGGTTGACCCGGCCCGAATCAGCCCGTTTAAGAAAATCGGCCCTGTTTGACCCGGCCTGGTCAGCCCATGGGCTGTAGGGTACCAAACCGGTTTATTTTTTTGATTGGGCCCCGATTAACCTGGCCCGGACCAAGCTCGCGGTTAACCGGCCAGAACCGATCCGATTTTTTTTTTTTTTTAAAAAGTGGGTTGTTGGGCCCAAAGTCCAAACTAGCCGTTGGCCCAACGACTATATAGCCCTTTTTGGGTCCAAACGGCTAATTTGTGATTTTTTTATTTTTTTACTTTTTTTTTACTTTTAAAAATATTTTTTAACCCCAAAAAAAATTCTATAAATACCCTACACTTTCAAATCATTTTCCACACAATTTTTCACTCTCTCAATTCTCATTCTCTCTCAAATCTCAAATCTCAATTCTCAAACATTCTATATATTTAATTTCCTAAAGTGCTCACTTTAATTTTTTAATTTTGCGATTACAAAGTACGAGTGGAAGTTTCTAAAGTCGCAACCTTCGCATACTTCCAAAATTTGGTATTGTCGTTCCATCTCTTACGTTTAATTTTTATTTAGTGTATTAATTATTGAATATTTAATTTTATTATATTTGTGTATTTTGATTTTTTTTTAGTTTAATTTATATTATGGATAAATTAAGAAACCTCGCTACTAAAGGTGTTAAATTTTTTTGTCCCGGAAACGATAGTGGTAGTAAAAAATGAATTACTAACGGTAGAGGTACTTCAAGTAGTAGATATACCCGTGTGCCTTCGGCACCGCTTAGTCAACCTTTTGAGGAAGAAGTAGGCGTACCTTTAGGTGTAGGTGCCCACGATATGGATTATGTAGAAGCTCAGGAAAATTACGGTATAGAAGAAGAAAATGAAGTAGATGCGGTTAATTTAGCCGAAGATGATGAAAATATTGATGAGACACCGCAGTAGAAAATGCTAACATTAGATCTGAATCGGTTAATCTCCCTCCCCGTTCTCCCCGTGCCCTAAGAGCTCTAAAACAACTAGTATTGTATGTCAATTTTTTTGAACGTATATCAGATACTGAGGTGCAATGCAATATTTGTTAGCAAATATATAAGCATAAAAATGGAGGCAAGCAAGGGGGTACGGGTACGTTAATGAGACATATAGATGATGCTCACAAAAGAGAGTTAAATATTGCACGAGGTGCTGAGGATGTTGGTGGGCCAATGCAAACTAGAATGGACCCAGCAACCGGTCAGGTAATGAAGAAGTATAATAAATTGAGGGACCGAAAAGAAATAGCTAAAATGGTAGCTGTATGTTGTTTGCCTTTTAGTTTTCCTTCTTCTGATGCCTTTATTAATTATATTCAAGCAATTTATAATCTTTTGTTTAATGGTATTCCTAAAAGTAATTGTCAGTCTGATATTTTTAGACTTCATTCACAATATTGATTTTATTTATCAACATTGTTAAAAAATATTCAATGTAGATTGTCTCTAACTTCTGATCTTGGTCGTGCTGTAAATAAAAATAATTATTTAACCGTTACTTGTCACTGGATGGATAGTAATTTTGTGATGCAAAAACGTATTCTTGCTTTTTTGTATGATGAAGATCGTAAACATACTGGAGATTTTATTGCTGATTCGATTGTTAAAGTTGCAAAATTTTATGGTATCGAAAATAAAATCTTATGTATTGCTTTTGATAATGCTTCTAACAACAAGACTGCTATAACAAAGTTAAAATCTAAGCTATCTCCGCCGTTACCTGAATTTTTCATTTTAACTGTGCATGTCATATATATAATTTAATTGTAAAAGATGATCTTGATTTTTTGAACTTTATATATTGAAAAAAATCGAAGAAAAAGAATTAGAGAATTTAAAGTTAAATGTCAAGAAAATGGACTTGCATCGATATTGATGCCTGAGAAAATTGATATTAGATGGAATTCTACGTATGATTTTTTAAAAACTTGTTATAAATATAGAGTTCCTATTACACTAGCTTTTAACCAACATTGTGGTTCATTTGTTGATTCTGTTGATTCCATGCTACATGATTCTGATTGGGTTGTAATTAATGATCTTGTTAAGCTTTTAGAAAAATTTTATATAGCTACGGTTGAATTTTCCGGTGCTTATTATCCTACTGTTTGTAATATTTTGGTATATATAACCGATATTTCTGGTTTGCTCAAAAAATATAAAAATAAAGAAGGTTATAAAGAAGCTGTTCGTGCCACGTTTACTAAATTTTAAAAATATTTTTTTTTCGATTCTCCCTATTTACTTGGTTGGTGCTATGCTAAATCCGTGTATGAAATATAATACTATATGCCACTTTAGTACTATTATTTATGCTAACTTAAAAATAAATACTAACAATGATTCTGAACAAATACAACTTGATATGTGGACGACTATGGGTGATGCGAATGAATACTTAGAAAAATTATATAATCACTATGCTGATTTAGTTGATTTAGTCGTACCTACAAATATCACTCCAACTGTCGCTCCTCATCCTCCCGAGGAGCCATCATCTTCTAAAAGGCCGGCACATAGTGGTTTTCCTGATTTCTTTTATGATTTACCTTGTTGGAACAGTGTTGATAAGAGAGCTTACACATCAACTTATCGGGAAGAGCTTAAATATTATCTTCGATCGCCGTCAGAGGATCGCAGACGACGGATCAATACGTTGGATTAGTGGAGAAGTAATGAAACACAATATCCTGTGCTTTCAAGATTAGCTAGAGATATCTTGAATGTTCCAATGTCAACCGTTGCATCAGATAACGCTTTTAGTCAGGGACGACAACAACTTGGAGACAACCGACACTCATTGGGAAGCAATGCAATGAATGTTCTAGTTTAGCTCAGAGATTGGATTAGAGCGGAAAGAAGAAATCAAGGAATGGAACCGGAGCCGAACGACGAGCAAAAACTTGAAGAAATTATGTCTTCACAGGAGAACTCAGCAGAATCAAGTCCAATGTATGGTTTTGCCCCCGTTGACTTTGACTATCATATGCAAGTTCCCGTTAATATTAACATGAATGAGTTGAAAAAGATGATGCATAATTTGTAGATTTTTCATTCATGTAAATTATAAATTTTGGATCATTTCGCAATCAATAAAATTCAACATTCATTCACTTCTTAGTCCTTACTTTGTAATTTTTTTCATTTAATGATTTAAATTAAATTTATAGTTTAAATTTAAAACTTACTTTTAATATATTAGTAATTTACTATCAAGTATTATTAATTTATTATATTAAGTAGCATATGTTTTGTATATTTGTGTATATATCTTCTATAGATGTGTATATTTAATGTATACATGTGTATATGTTTTATAAATTGTATATATATTGTAGTATATATATATATATATATATATATATTGTAGTATGTGTTTTATTTAAAGTAGTACATATATATTGAATGGTGCGTATATATGTGTATATATCTTCTATAAACGTATATATTTAACGTATACATGTGTATATGTTTTATAAATTAGTATATAACTATATATATATATATATATATATATTGTAATGTATATATATTGTAGTATATTTTATTTAAAGTAGTACATATATATTGAATGGTGCGTATATATGTGTATATATCTTCTATAGACGTGTATATTTAACGTATACATGTGTATATATTTTATAAATTAGTATATAACTATATATAACTATATATAACTATATATATATATATATATATATATATTGTAATGTATATATATTTTAGTATATGTTTTATTTAAAGTAGTACATATATATTGAATGGTGTGTATATATGTGCATGTATCTTCTATAGACGTGTATATTTAACGTATACATGTGTATATGTTTTATAAATTGTATATATATTGTAGTATATATATATATATATATATATATATTGTAGTATATGTTTTATTTAAAATAGTACATATATATTGAATGGTGCGTATATATGTGTATATATCTTCTATAGATGTGTATATTTAACGTATACATGTGTATATATTTTATAAATTAGTATATAACTATATATATGTGTGTGTGTATATATATATATATATATATATATATATATTGTAATGTATATATATATTGTAGTATATGTTTTATTTAAAGTAGTACATATATATTGAATGGTGCGTATATATGTGTATATATCTTCTATAGACGTGTATATTTAACGTATACATGTGTATATATTTTATAAATTGTATATATTGTAGTATATATTTTATTTAAAGTAGTACATATATATTGAATGGTGCGTATATATGTGTATATATCTTCTATAGATGTGTATATTTAACGTATACAGGTGTATATGTTTTATAAATTAGTATATAAATATATATATATATATATATTGTAGTGTATATATATTGTAGTCTATGTTTTATTTAAAGTAGTACATATATATTGAATGGTGCGTATATATGTATTTATATCTTCTATAGACGTATATATTTAACGTATACATGTGTATATGTTTTATAAATTAGTAATTAGTATATAACTATATATATACTTATATATATTGTAGTATATATATATTGTAGTATATGTTTTATTTAAAGTAGTACGTATAGTCGTATATATTGAATGTTACGTATATATGTGTAATTGTGTATATATTTTTTAAATTCTAATGTAGTTTATACTATATATATAGTGCATATATATTGTTTAACGTATTTAAAATGTATATAGGTTGGTATATATAGTGTATATTAAAAAAAAAAAATTAAAATTTTTTGACCGGGTTTGACAGAATTTTTAATCGGGTTTAGGTGGGTTTGACGTGGTTGGGATTAAGTGGGCCGGGTTAGAATATTATTTTTTTTACTATTGAATCCGGCCCCGGCCCATCCCACTTAACCATAATCCGGACCCGACCCAACCCACACCCCGATTAAAGTTAATGGGCCGGTTCCGGGTTTATCCGCGGCCCACTTAACACCCTTAATATATAGTAGTGCTAAAGTAGTTTAGAATAGATGGGACCTTTTCTTAAGCATTGGGCTTTGAAGATGTCAACATGTTCCTTGGCTGCAGCTGCTGCGTTGCTCACTTTCTCCTTTACCAAATGCATTTCTTCTCTATTTCTCTTCGGGGTCGTTTGACGTGGGATATTAAAATAAATAGTTTTGGAATAAATTTTTTGATGTTTTGTTTGGTTGTTAAATTTGGGATAACTTATTTCGGGACTAACAAATAGTATCGGGATAAGTTATCTCATCTTTTGGGTGGTATAAATAATCCAACATTATTTAACTTGGGATAAAGCCATAAATGACAAAATCAACCTCCAATTATCACTTTATCTATATATATCAGAGCCAAGTATTAAATACCCAAGTATTAGAAATATCATAATGATCATTTTTAAATTTAAACCTTTTAGTGATAATGAGCAGAACATTAGAGATATAAAAAGAGCTATAAATAGTAATTATTTAGAATATAAAAGGCTTAATGTAACAAAAAATGACCCAGACAGGTTAAATTATTTAATTGATATTATCTCTAGTTTAGAAGCAAGACTAATAGTTTTATTAAAATCCAGAGCACTGAAACATAGATCGAGTCAGCCATGGATAAAGAACAAGCTTTAAGAATATTACCAGAGTTAAAACAAGAAATTAACATCCGAAAAGAAAGATACGTATACAATCAATTTGCAGGAGTATGCAAACAATCATTATTTCATCAAAAGAAAACTATCTTCCTTTTAGAACAAGAAATTTGGCATCTAGAATTCAAATTAGATAATAATCTGTTTAAAAAATGAATAACAAAAAATTTATAGAAAAGGTCTTAAATAATTTAGATGACCTTTTAGCTATGCAAAGACATATAACTCTTAAGGTAAATTTAATAGAAGAAGAGATAAAAACCCTTAAGAATAATTCACCAGCTAATATGGGTAAAATTATTGAAAGAACAGATATTTTCAATAAAGAATTAGGGAAAAGAATAAGAAATGATATTCTTACCCCTAGAATCTCAAATAAAGGAAACTATCAACAAGGTAGTTTAGATGAAAAAATTATATCTAGATTTTTAGAAATAAAACAAAAAGAAGATTTAGAAAAATTGGAAAAAATTTCTAATAATAATGATAAAGAAGAAACATCTACTTCTAAAACAAAAGTAGAAGACCTAGTTGAAAAGGAAGAAAATGAATGAACTAGACGAACTAGTCTATGCTTTAGAAGAGCTTGATCTAAATGATCAAAATTATCGAGTAAATATGAATAAAGGGGACACAGGAGGACCTCAGGGAACCTTTAAGGCCCCTAAGGAAGAAAAAAGTGATGATCATATTCCAAGAAGTAGTTTCTTACCAAAATCTAAGAAATGGAAAGACTATAATAGTCAATACCATATAAATTCCAAGGCTAAATGTATGCCTAATAGGCTACCGGTGGGAGATGCTGGAGCAGCCCGGTTCCTTGATTTGGACTGTAAAAGAGAGCCTGGAGAATTTTTAAATTTATGGGCAAAAAACCTAGAATTATTTTTTATTCTAGGAAAAGGAAGTAATTACACTAGTGAAGAAAAATATTTAATCGCCACAAATATCTTTACAGGAAAGGTAGATGATTGGTTTAGAAGAGTATCTAAAGAAACTGAAGCCGTATTTAGACTAGCAGTTATAGCAGATTTTGAAAAATCAAGTAGAGAAGGTATAAACCATCTAGTAAGATATGTAGGAGCTGAATTCTTAGGAAGTCAGTCAGACATTTCCAAAGGAAAAGAAAAACAAGGATTACTAGCAACAGAATGGCTAGAAAAACTTCAAATTTGTAAAATGAAGTATATTCAAGAATATACTTGTGAATTTGAAACATACTACTACAAGCTATTCGATAGTAGTAAAAATTTAACTCCATTTATGGATAAATATTTTCAAAAACTGCCAGGATATTGGGTTAGCTATTTTAGAACGGAATATGCTAAAGAAGATCAAACCGATGACTCTTTAGGAAAAAGGATTACTTTTCTTAATCAACGACTTAGTCAACTATGTATGCTGCATAATATGCAGAGAAAAGCCAATAGGATTGGTACTCAGGTCTACTGTGACGATACAGAAGCAGCATCTCAATGGAGATGTCATGAGAAAAATCCGTTAAAAAAAAAAAGAAAACTCAGGAAAACTAAAGGATTAATTAAAAGAAAAAAACATTTCTAAAAAGAATTTCATACCAAGGAAAAAATATTACAAAAAGCGTAGAAATTTTAAAAGGAATTCTATAGATAAATGTAAATGCTATAATTGTGGAGAAGAAGGCCACAAAAGTTATGAGTGTAATAAGAAGAGAGTAAAAATCTCTAAAATAGATAGAGAAGAAATAGAATCAGACCTAGAGTCAATCTCGTCTATTGAAAGTAAAGACTTTTATACAGAACTTTATGAAGAATTCTCTGAATCAAGTACTGATTCAGAAGAATGAATCAAGAAATTGAGAATTTAGAAGAAACAACTCAGGTTATAGAATCTGAAGAAGATCAGCGAGGATACGCATTAAAAGCAACATTTGATGGAGAATTGTTAAGAAAAATCCAAGGATTAAAATTTAATCTCCGAACAGAAGATAGTATATTTAGTAGACTCCAAAGAACCTTTTCGAGAAATAAAATCTCTTACCACGAATATCAGGAGGTTGAAAAGGTAATAGAAGTCACTCAAACGACTGGGAGACATAAGCTTAACCTTTTAACTAAGCCTATGATAGACCAAATCTTAAGAAAAATTCCAGAAAGAAATAGAAAAAAGATGAACTATGTTTATCTTGGAGGAATCCAGATCATGGTTAAATCTACCTTTAAAGAAGGAATAGATTGTCCCATAGTAATAAATCTCTCAGACGAAAGATTCTTAAATACAAGAGAAGGAAATCTAGAAATAGTTGAAGGAAATTTGGCATACACCAAATTGTTATTCACTTATTACCCCAGGTATTGCATATCCTTAAAAGATGCAAATTTTAATGAAACATTAAGTTTGCATTTTCAGGTAAAAAAAAAGATCTTTTCAAATCAGGTAATCATATCATGAGCATCTATTATCAGGCTCTATATACGGTTACTAACTCAAACTATGGATATGTTTATAAAAACAAAAGTCTTGTCGAAATTGATCAAGAATGTGCAGGAATAGCAAGGATAGTTGAAGCAGAAATTCAACAACCAAACATTCCTACTGAGTATGAATTCCAGATAGGAAAAGCAATAGAAATAGAAAGCTCCTCTACTTCGAATCCGAGACTCTCAATAGAATATGGGAAAAACTCAATAAAAAAAGGTAACTCTACAAGATTTACCATTAATAATACTAACAGTATTATTGAAGTTTCAGGAAGATTCTTTAATGGAAGTGACTGGAACAAACAAATAATTCTGATATAATCAGGATCATCAGCAAATCACGTCAAGGAAAGTATCTTAGACGGGTTAATTAGCTATGAAGGTAAACCTTATATTTATAAAACATTTGAAGAAAATAGTTATGAATATTCAAAAATGGTAGAATTACCCATTCAATTAGGAACAATAAGAACAAGAGTTCCTTGTTATATCAGCGAGCATGAAAATGATTATAATATAATCTTGGGAGGATTATTCCTCAATAGTTTAGATCAATATAGTATCCAAAAGGAAGGAATTCAAATAACCTTAGGCGATAAAACTTGTTTTGTACCTAAAATTAATGCCTAAAGAAACCTCATTCAGAGTACCAGTATTCGTAGAATTTACATCCTACGAAACAAAAATAACTTCATGTTGTCAAATAGATAATGACTTAGAAACTAGTCTAGCCAAATCTTTTTTAATAAAAGATTGGGATATATCTAATTCAAACACCTATCTTGTAGGTATAACAGGTGATAAAGAAAAATTCACACATGAAAAGAAAAATGTAGAAATAATTTTAGGATCTAAGAAAGTTCCTATAAAACATGTTTATTCTTATGACAAGTTTGAAACCGACTTATTATTAGGAAATGATTTTATTCAACAGTTTCAAGACTATCATCAAACTATATACATGGTTAGTTTTAAAACACCATGTAATCATTTTATAAACATCCCAAGAAAACATAATCCCTATGTTTTAATAAAGGAGCAAGAAAATTTTAAACAGAGATTTTTGGAAAATTCAAAAAATTACTCTTGTAAATGCCTTAATTTAGAAAAGATAAAACAAGACTTACAAATTTCTTACGGAGAAAATCCATTAGAAAAATGGAATAATAGTCATGAAAAGGCAGTTTTAACTTTAAAAGATCCTAGTATCATAATAAGAGTTAAACCAATGTTGTACAATGAAGAAGATAAAACTGAATTTAAAGTTCAGATACAAGAATTACTTAATCTTAAATTAATAAGAGGAAGTAAGAGTCCACACAGCAGTCCCGCCTTTATGGTAAGGAATCATGCGGAACTCAAAAGAGGAAAACCTAGAATGGTAATTAACTACAAAGAGTTAAATAAAAATTATATTTTTGATGGATATTTTATTCCAAATAAAAATAATTTAATTAACCTTGCTAAAGGAAAAAACTACTTTTCGAAATTTGACTGTAAAAGCGATTTTTGGCAAATTAAGCTTTCAGAAGAGTCAATTCCCCTAACAACATTTAGCACTCCTAACGGACATTATGAATGGATAGTAATGCCCTTTGAATTAAAAAACGCACCACAAATTTTTCAAAGAAAGATGGATAAAAAATTTTCTGATTTTTTTTTTAATAGTCTACATAGACGATATTTTGGTATGTTTAGAAAACTACCAGGAACACTTAACACATTTGAAAGAATTTTCAAAACTCTGTGTTAAAAATGAGATTATTTTAAGCCAAAAAAATGCTGAAATAAGTAAAAATGAAATAGAATTCTTAGGAATGATAATTTCAAAAAATGGAATAGAGCTACAAACTCATATTTCAAAGAAAATAATCGAATTTCCTGACAAGCTTACAACAAAACAAGAAATACAAAGGTTTCTTGGTTGTCTCAACTATGCAGGAGAATTTATTCCTGACCTTGCAAGAAAGAGAAATCCTTTGCAAAAACTCATTAGAAAATCAAATCGACTAGGATGGACTAACGAACATACTCTTTGTGTCCAAAAATTAAAAGAAGAATGTGCTAAGCAACCAAAGCTCAGGCTACCAGAACCACATGATAATTTAGTTTTACAAACAGATGTTTCAGATTATCATTGGGGAGCATTACTACAAACATATCTAAATGAAATCTGTAGATATACAGGTGGAATATTTAATGAAGCTGAAATTAATTACTCCACCAACGAGAAAGAATTACTAGCGGTAGTAAAAGGAATACGAAAGTTTTTCGCATTTTTATTACCCAAGTCATTTGTTGTAAGGACAGATAATACCCAGATATCAGGATTAATATTCAACAAATTCCCTTCAGAACCACAGTACAGAAAGTTACACCGGTGGCAAGTAATATTATCATTTTATACTTTTAAGATTGAAAATATTAAAGGATCTGATAATGTTTTTGCATATTTCCTTTCAAGAAACGTTCAATATGGACGATAGAACTAAAGCATTGACCAACAGGATTTGGCAAAAGATGAATGACATCGATGAAGCCATAAATGAGAAGAGCAACATGCTATTCCAATTAAGAGATGAATTAGTAACAGTGTCTGAAAAGGCAAAAAAGTTACAGTTCGAATTAAGTCGGCTTAACACAGAACAAGCGGACAACATGGCGGAATTTCAACTTCTATGTGAACATTTAGAAACAAAACCTAAGGGTAACAAAGTGGCAGGAGATGTCCCACTAGCACATAGTGCCAAAAACATCTCGACGGTAAAGCAGGATATGCCGATAGTAGAGTCTTTAGACGAAGCTAAACGCCGTGCAAAGAAAAAAATTCCTAACAAAGTGGCAGGAGATGTCCCACTAGCACCTAGTGCCAAAAACATCTCAAAGGTAAACTCGAATATGCCTATGGCCGAATCCTCGGAAGAAGCCAAACGCCGAGAATCAACTCAGAGGACTTTCTCTGAAATTATACAATCAGTAACCACTGAAAAAACTTCTGAGAAATCAGAAAAAAGGACTAACTTTTTATCTGGAAAAAATATTTCTACCTTTCAGGTTGGCAAGATTCATCCAAAAGAGGAAGAATATTTGACATTCAGCAGAATGATTTATGACCTCCCTGAATTATGTGGAACAACATTTGGAGTTCTTGAGAACAAAAACATATACCCAAGAATCTCCATATTCCCAGGAGGAGCGGCTGATTTCACAATCAAATTATTTGAGTTCGGTTATCTTGATAGAGTTTATTCTAAACCTGATCTATCTGAGATAGAAGGACTACCTATGAATCTGACAAATTCAATCAAGAGCTTTGCCGGAAATGAAGCAGTTTATTGCAGATTCTACAACATAGCAATGGAATCTCAAGATGATCAAGTATATTTTCCCACGGTCAATTATGTTGAAGTGGAAAAATTAAGAGATTTTAGTATTAGCGCTACAGGTGTTAATTAGAAAATTCCATATTTCAACAAAAAATGGATTCAAACTAGACGAGCATTAGGGATGAAAGTTGTTTATCACATCCTTAAAAACAAGTTCGCATCAAATTATAAAGTCCTGAATAGGAATACAAATTGGGTTCTTATGACCAAAGGGAAATCAAAATCAGCTGTCTTAAGAGACAAAATAATTGAAATTGAAACTCATCAATTTCTAGCCACTCCAAACATATGGGCTATGGCCTGTAAGTTCTTAGAACACCCACATCTCAAAAGAAATGAAGAAGAAGGTGACTCTTCAATGTCCGAAGAGATGTAATCTACAGATGTAAAGCCTATTCAACAAAAGCAGAAAAAATGTAAAACAAAAAAGCATTTAAGTCAACATTGCCGGCATCAGACGACAAAAGAAGATTGGACAAGTTGGACCCCACAATCCAAAATCAGCCAATCACAAGATAAAAAAATCTTATCTTATCTTTTAATCTTATCTCGATAGGGATTAAAAGAGAAATATTAAATTATATAGGGACGACCCTACGAGAAATAAATATTGTAATCTACCCCTCCTTACTTCTATAAAAGGAGAGATAGAAAAACTTAGAAGATCGACTACATTTTCTCTGATAATCTCTTTCTTAGAAAAATGATAGGTATCTTCAATGAGTGAGTGAGCACTTTCTCCAGCCAGGAAAAAGTGATAATAGTGTGTATGTAAGTATAAAGAAAGATCTGATTAAAGATTTTTCTTATGTTGTAATAAATTCATGGAATAAACGTTTGTTTTATATACCTTGTCAATCTTTTATGCTGGTAATAATGATGGTTGCGATCATCGGCCTAAACGGAGGAAGAACGGAACAGTAGCCAAAATGGTAGGACAAGGCTAAAGGGGTTCTTCATAGCTGGAAGGAGAAACACTGCGGTGTTGATACGACCAACGTAAAGGAAAGATGAAAGGTACATGAATATACTCAATAGTCTCTTGAACTTATTAGCATAAGAAAAATTAGTTTTCATATCTACTTTATACATTCATACATATTGTATTACGTAGTACCTATAGGGAATTCTAAAATCATGAATAGTGTATACTTTTTAATATGAAGGTTGTACAACCAGTATTAAAGGAATATCGAAACTGGTTTTGGGAAACCAAAATAAAAATCAAGTTTTACAATCATAATGTAAAAATTTTAAAAAACTATCTTAATAGATTACATAGATTAAAAAATTATTTAAATAATTCTGAAATCAACAGGGTTAGAGTACTCATAAATGCCTCTCTAAATGAAAATCATAATCTAAAATTAAAACAAATATCTAGACTACAAAAGTATAAAAATAAATTAAAACAAATGACTCTCTATACAACATAATGAGTTATTATACTTGTTTTCTAGATGAAAAAACTTTAATCACTATTTTGAAAGTGATAAATTTAAATAAAGATCTACAGGAAAAAATCCTTGACAAAATTATAGAACCGCTTGTTCAAGAACAATGGTCTATCCATAGTTATTCATATATAGATTCAGATGAAGATGACTATTGGTCATATTCTGATGATAATGATTATTGGCCATATGAATATGATGATGGCTATTATACTGACTAATTGTCAAATAATCCCGCAACTTACCCTGTTTGCGAACAACACTCATTTTATATATATATATATTCCGTTACTTTACTACTATATATGAGAGAAATGTAAAATTTTGATAATCCTCAAATCAATTTTTTTTTGCCAATTTTATCCCTATGTTAAATTTTAATTACTCTACAAATTTTCATTCATTTTAGTTAATTTGAACAATTATATGAGTTTTTCAAATGCAACAAAAGTGATGAGTCGTGGAAAATGACAGTGACACCATAAAAACATTTATACAATAAAATTCAAAATTAATCCAAAGGTTGTAGAAATGTTTATTAATATTACTTCAAATTTTCATTTTTCCTTACAAATTTATTATGAACAAGTAATTAAAGTATTTTGATATTCCCTTTCTATTTTAGTACATGCTTAATTATTAAATAAAAAAATATTTTTATATATAGCTAAAACTGTTTGAAAATTTAATTTTTTTAAAAATATAATTTAACTCTCCAAATATTAAGGATACTAAATAATGGAAAATGAGAGTAATTCTTTTTCATATTTTTTGATGATGAATGTTTTTAACAAAAAATGGAATTACCAATATTTTATAGAATTTAGGATAGAATAAATAATTTAACATAAAATATTAAAACTTCATACACGTTTAATAAATATCAACACAAATTTCTTAATATGTATTTTTAGAAAAAAGAAACTACTAAAGTTAAAAAAGAAATAATTTCAATTTCTTTTGTATGGTTTAGTATGAAGGAAAATAATTAAGTTAAATAGGGTTAAGGATATTTTTGTAAACAAACTATCTATTCAATGCATATTATTTTTAGTACCACCAACCAAACAACCATTAAAAAATAATATCAGCATAACTAATCATAGGACAACTAATTCCAGTATAACTTATCCCAGCATAACTTGTTTCCAAACCAAACGACCCCTCTAGTCAAGACTAAGATATGTTTACCAAGTTCAATTAATTGGTGTTTGGATGTTTAATAAGGAAATCGTTTTATTACTACCACAAAAAAGCTAGTTTTCATTGAAATTTCAGTCACGTGAGGATTGTATTCCAAAGGTACAATGGTAGGATGGTAGAGTTAAAAAGTCCAGCCAAGCTTTTGCATTCCCAAAATGAATTACAACATATCTAAGATAAAGAGGTAAATATTAGTGGCTGTGGTAAACTGGGAATATTGGCAGTAAGAAATACACAGAACATAACTCCAAAGTACAACTACTAATTAACCTGAAAGCAACACATTTTCTTTGCACTAAATCAAGAGCGGTGAGGTGGCAAAAAAGTTGCTAAATCTGCATTGTATTTCGGGCCTCTTAATCCCAATTTCAACATCGATCCAATTTTCGCACACCTCAACTAATCTCATGAGATATGTATTATCTCCCGCTAGTAAGCTAGCATCAAGCAACGTTATCCACCAACGCTACCATGTAAATGTTATCGTGATTTTAGACTCTGAAGGAGGTAGAGAGATTGATGAGAGCAAATTAAAGAAGTTGATGGAAGAAGCTAACAGGCCATTTTAGTTTCATTCATCACCAATACCACTTGTTTTGGTTAGTTCTTATCAACATTGTTCACAGGGCATTCTTCCGGTTAACTGGACTTATTGTTTATATGTCATTATCTATCTATTTAGAAAAGCTAACATTATCACCGAAGCTCAGAAATTTGTAGCCTATAAAGATGATATATATATATATTACATATATAGCTTCTTCTTCTTCATCATCATTATTTTCATCTAAAATGCACAGTGCATAGACGGGGAGAGTGCCAGCAGAAGGTCTGCCAGGCTTTTACTCTGCACCTAAGCAGGAAGTACTGCTGGAAGTAATCAGGTATCAGAATGCATAAAGTTTCAAATCCTGCTACCGGAGGGGTAGAGAAAAAGGAAAAGGCGTACGCTGTACGTTCCCAGCGATAGTATCTTAATTAGTGTCTCAATGAAACTTGTCGGCAGCAGCATAACAGGAACATAACAAACAGATTAAGAAAATAGGTGATGGATCAAGGAAAGAAGATACAATTTCAACTACTTTAATCTCTGTCACAATAATACATTTTTTCTTCCGCAAAGAAATATGCACAGGGTACCATACTTGCTGGTGCAACTAAGGATATAATCTATTAACAACTTGTGCACAGACACATCTTTCTAATATAAAACAAATTAAAATGCGGAAAAGGGCCTAAAAAATGGTGCAAAAATGCCCTTCGGGCCTGAAATGTCCTTTCCGTCTACCTATAGGGCCTACTTTGCCCTTTTATTTAATAAATTAATTTATCCTCAATTCATTAATGACGTGGCTTCTTTTAATTGGTCAAGTAATAATTAATTAAACTAATTAATAACCCGACCCGCTAAACCTAACCCATCGATACAAGCATGAAGAGCACGAAAGAATACAAGGCATGGTCAAAGGCTCAAACTTCGGAATTGACAAGTGTTTGGAGCCTTTTAAAGTCTTGTCAAGTTGAAGGAGGAGAAGAAAATCAATACACTCAAGAGGCGCCTCACTTGAAGGGCAAGAAGGACTTTTCACCTTATATTTCAACACCCAAGAGGCGTCCTAAGTTAGGGCTATTATGGTCCTTTAAGACTTTCTTTTACACTACAAAGGAGCACCCTTTATTAAGGGTATTTTAGTCTTTGTTTGTAATAAGTATAAATAGACTAGTAGTCTTCTATTTTCATTAGTTTTGACATAATGAATTGAGTAACTTTTAAGATTGTAATTTTAGTGGTAGATTGTAGTCTTCCTCTTCTCCTTAAGAGAGGAAAAACCGAAATTAAATATTGAATACAATTGAAGAGGATTTCACTTGTATTGGATATTTGGCAAGAAAGATGTGCTTGAGGAAGTGTGAGTCCTTTGGGTCACCTAAGAGAGTGGTTTGAGCTTACATTGGTGATGTGTGTTTGAAGGTTTGATACATCTTCTAGTGCTATTCATTGATGGAAGTGAGGGTCTCTCTACTATCCTTACTTTTTGCATCTCTTCTTCATCTCTTTTCTTCTAAGTGTGTTGTTTTTTCTTTTTTATGTTTGCTGATTTTTGCTATCTAGTACTATTTTCGTGTTTTTGATAGTCTTTAGGCTATCATTTGGTATCAGAGCCTTGGTTAGGGTTGTTCCTACATCCCTAAATCTTGGTTTTAGTGTTCTTATTTAGAAAATCTCAACAAAAAGGAATCAAGAAATCCGAAAATCTCAAAAAAATTGTGTGTTGTCTTGTGTTGTGTTGTAGATCCGAACTAAAAACTTAGATCTACACGATTTTACTTTGTTTTGGAAGTTTCTTTTGTTAGATTCTTGTTCTCTAACACCTAGGGAGTCTAGATCTATACTTGGAATAAGATTTGGTTGAGTTTGAGCTAAGAACCTCCATGGATATGGTGTTTTTGAAGCTTTTGAGCTAGATCCGAAAGCTTTGTGATTTGGACAAGTTTTGTGGCTGATTTTTATATATTTGAGTTCACCTTGGCTTAAGGAATCTAGATCTACAAAAAAAATCCATATTTGGAGTTCATTTGGTTAGGGGTCAAACTTTGTCCAACTCTTAAATATTCATCTTGTTCTTCCATCTTCACCAAGTCTTGTTATGGAAGAGTATTCAAAGAGTGTGTTTGATCCCAAAAAGGAGAAGAAAGAGAGTGTACTTGGTGTTTGTGAAAGAATATTCCTTGGCATATTCATTGTCATTCAAAAGAAAGAAGAGACAAAGTGAATAATCAAGTACAATTGAAAGTACAATGTAACAGCCCAAGCTCACCGGCGCATGTGAAATTGTCCGCTTTGGAGCCTCGGCCCCTCACGGTTTTAAAACGCGTCACATACGTGGAAGGTATCCATGCACCTATATCTGTAACAGCCCAAGCTCACCGACGCATGTGAAATTGTCCGCTTTGGAGCCTCGGCCCCTCACGGTTTTAAAACGCGTCACATAAGTGGAAGGTATCCATGCACCTATAAGGCACACTTCGTTCCCCTTCACTACCGATGTGGGATTTGCCTAAGTGAATGCAGGCGTTACGTATCGCCGTCCCTACACTCACCCCCCGTAGGGACTCAGCGTCCTCGCTGAGGTTTGCCCCACCACCGGCACCGGCGCTGGCTCTGATACCATCTGTAACAGCCCAAGCTCACCGGCGCATGTGAAATTGTCCGCTTTGGAGCCTCACTTTGATTAGCTGGTATAGTGGGTGACTTACTAGTCCCCTCTCCGGCAGCCACATCTACTTGCTTACCAGTATTTTTGCTTCTGGTAACCGGCATCATTACTATAATAAGAGGAACAAACTGATTCAGTGGTCAACTATGACTTCATATACAATATAAGCTCTATCGCACGATCTAAGACATGAAGAAAAGAAACAATTCTTAAATGTCCATAGCCTCCTGTTTATAGATGTGGTGCACAACACACCGATAAACAAGACTCTACGTAGACACGGCTTTGTAGACTCACTAGGACGAACCGCTCTGATACCACTTTTGTCACGCCCCAAAATCCCATCGGGCCGGACTGGCACCCGAAGCCGAGAAGGCCCGGGAGAACCCGTTCAAATACCTGTACTTTCCCTTACATTCACCAAAAATTTGGGCAGCACTTCGTTACATACAGAAGGGTCTAATTCCCTGTATCAGCACAACACGCACAAATATATATATATAATATAATACTTGGCCGTCGGGGCCACCACATATACAAATATAACATCACTATATAAACTCCCATGACTTGACCCTTCCTTATGTCTACAAAGCCTCTAGGATATACATGACATAACTAGGGTCGGGACAAACCCCCGCCCACACATGACTCCTGTACAATAACAAAACATAAGGAACCGACTCGGAAAGCTCCGAAGCAAACTGGAGCTCACCAACAATAGCTGTATGATCTGGCTCCTATCTATGCTGCGAATGACCTGAAGCACCTGTGCCTGCAGCATGAAATGCAGGTCCCCCGTGAGGGACGTCAGTACGAAATATGTACTGAGTATGTAAAGCTGTAAATAATCATATGTAATATAGGGGATCAGGAAAATCAGACGCAAGTGAATAAATCATAATAGAAGTGAACCACACTTCATAAACACTTTTAGGATCATTTACATTATCATTAATCTGAATTGGATTCGTGAATTCGAACACATTTGTGGAACGGTATACATTCGTTCATTTCATTCTTTACAATTATCATTCGCCATTACCACCTCCTCCCGAACCTCCAACCACCTAACAATAATCAATATTGTACCGTACTGTGACCATTAGGCTGCCTCCAGTACATATCAACTGGGATCGACCCATGCTAGGCTTATGCCCCTGGGATACCACCCATAAACACATAAATAGGGATCGACCCATGCTAGGCTTATGCCCCTGGGATACCACCCACACGTATATCAAGTAACACACATAAGAGATCTTTCCAACAACTTAGTTCAAAAGCTTTTGAGATTATTACATTAGTGTTCATGCCAATATAGTACCTTTGGAACAATGATACATCAATAGGAATCAAGTAATAGACCTTCTATACAATAACGATGTTATAAAGACTCATTGGTACATCAACAATGTGTTTCAGAATCATCAATATCACAACAATGGAATAGGAGCCTTTTGGTATATCAATGAAACATTTTTACACTTTATAGAATGGAAACAACTTCGTTGGTAATGTAGAACAATACATGTTTTTGGACAACCTTGGAATCTTACTTGATGGAACATTGGTGTTTTCATGCCAAAGAACATTGTTAGAGTATGCTTTACATACCTCGTTGTAGATTCGGATACCAATTCAATACAACTTCCCGCCTTTACAAATCACTCATCTACAATGAAATATTTGGCATCTAGTATTAGCAACCCAACACCACAATTCTCTTCCATAATTCCATACAACCACTATTTGCAAAACATTCCAAAAACCAACTTGAACAATAGGTTTATGTGTATATATATATATATATAATCATCATTTCAATACCACATCATCCCTTCACAATTCAACATAATCCAACATCATTTCCCAATCATCTTTCAACAACAATCAAATAGCATACTTCTTATGCTCACATGCATATATATATATATATATATATATATATATATATATATATATATATATATATATATATATATATATATATATATATATATATATATATATATACATATTCATATAAATAACACCAACATAATTTACATTCTTACCATAAAATGGCCCTTTTGATTTTGAAGTCCTGTTGGAACAAATAAGGGATGCTTCTCGAAGCCCTCGAGACGATGAACACAACTACGGAATCAATTTGGACTTTCCACGGTTGAATCACAAGATAATTGGAGTTGAAATTAGGCTAGGGTTTCCTTATTCTCAATAATATGATGATAATTGATGGATATAAGACCAATTATATCTATATAATGACCAATTTTCGTCCAAGAGATGATGGAAAATGACCATATTGCCCTTAAAAATTTAAGTAAATCCGAATCTGTCCATGGTGGACTGTTTTGACAGGCTAAAGTAAATCGGCCATAACTCTTTTCTCCGATATTGGATTTGGGTGAAATTGGTATCTTTGGATAGATAATTCAAAGGGCTTTCATTTCATATAAATTAGGCCACCCAGTTCATCCTTTACAAGGAGTTATGATCGTTTGAAGTTGACCCTAAAAAACTGTTTTGAGAGGCTGAAGTAAAACGAGTATAACTCCTTACTCAGATGTTGGATTTGTATGAAACCAATTTCATTGGAAAGAAGACTCAAAGATATTTCTTTTGATAGGTCGCATACCTCCCAGTTCATTATATTGATAGAGTTACGACCGTTCAAAGTCGACCCAAAAAACTGGCAGGCCTCAGTAGTTTGAATTTCCTGCACATTTACTGTTCACAATTATCCCGGCCGCCGTTTTATAGTTTCGAACGTGCTCGATTATATCCGAAACTTATCCGTTTTTGGAAATCTTTGTGAGCTTGGGCTGTTACAGATGGTATCAGAGCCAGCGCCGGTGGTGGGGCAAACCTCAGCGAGGACGCTGAGTCCCTACGGGGGGTGAGTGTAGGGACGGCGATACGTAACGCCTGTATTCACTTAGGCAAATCCCACATCGGTAGTGAAGGGGAACGAAGTGTGCCTTATAGGTGCATGGATACCTTCCACGTATGTGACGCGTTTTAAAACCGTGAGGGGCCGAGGCTCCAAAGCGGACAATTTCACATGCGCCGGTGAGCTTGGGCTGTTACAGATGGTATCAGAGCCAGCGCCGGTGCCGGTGGTGGGGCAAACCTCAGCGAGGACGCTGAGTCCCTACGGGGGGTGAGTGTAGGGACGGCGATACGTAACGCCTGCATTCACTTAGGCAAATCCCACATCGGTAGTGAAGGGGAACGAAGTGTGCCTTATAGGTGCATGGATACTTTCCACGTATGTGACGCGTTTTAAAACCGTGAGGGGCCGAGGCTCCAAAGCGGACAATTTCACATGCGTCGGTGAGCTTGGGCTGTTACAGATGGTATCAGAGCCAGCGCCGGTGCCGGTGGTGGGGCAAACCTCAGCGAGGACGCTGAGTCCCTACGGGGGGTGAGTGTAGGGACGGCGATACGTAACGCCTGCATTCACTTAGGCAAATCCCACATCGGTAGTGAAGGGGAACGAAGTGTGCCTTATAGGTGCATGGATACCTTCCACGTATGTGACGCGTTTTAAAACCGTGAGGGGCCGAGGCTCCAAAGCGGACAATTTCACATGCGCCGGTGAGCTTGGGCTGTTACATACAAGGGGGGACCAATTCATTTAAAGCTCCAAAAGGGCTCCAAACCTTCAATTTTTCCCTCCCAAACGAAATTTCTTCTTCTCCTAAGTGTGTTTGGATGAAAAGGAAGAATTTGGAATTTGAAAATTTTGAAAAGTGACGTCCAATTACAAGCTGCCACATCATCACTAGCTAAATGGCCAAATTGAGTTCCTAGTTAGATTTTTTAGTTTCTAATTTTGATTCTAGTTTCTTTTAAGATAATTCAAACACTAATTAGCAAACTAGTAAGTTCCTACTAGATTGATAATTAGTCTAGAGTTCGTTTAATTCGTGTCTTCGGTTTTTTTGTGTGCTTTTCTTGTTTTAAAGTCGTAGTATTTTGTTGGTTCAAGTTTGTACATCACTTTATTTGAGTTGTTTCAAACAAATATCGATTCCGGACCAAAGCTTCTCACCTCTCAAGTAACTTGCCAAGTATTGTCGATTCTCCAACACTTGTGAGGCCAAGTGTGAGGTGAGGTTGAGTGTGAGTGAAGTGAGGCTTTATTTGAACTAACGTGTTTGTTCGCTTTATAGGTTTTTCTTTGCTGTTTTTTGCTTTTGTTAGGTACCATTGCCATGGAATCCGAAGGTACCACATCCCAACCTTTGAGAAATGATGCTTTGAGAGCCTTGATGGCTCAGTTTGAGGCCTTTGCCCGAGATATGAAGAGTAATCGTGATGCTTTGAGGAGTGATGCTATGAGGAGAGACATAAAGGGTTATATAGGATCAATGAGGGGTGACATGATTAGAATTAAAGCGGGGGTTGTTAGACTATGTCCACCGAAACCTCTACAAAATTCAAACCACCAAGTCCCAAATCCACTTGACCAAAGATCCTACACTCCACAAAGCCCCATGCCACAAATCTAAACCCATCATCAACCAAATCCGATTCCCCCTCTCCAAACTTCCCTAAACCGAATTCCCTCTATCCAAGTAGAAAAAAAGAAAGATCTAAAACCCATGGAAGGTGAGGCCGAGCCTCAAGATGGAGAGGAAATGGATGGTGAGGTACAAGAAGAATGTGAGAAAACAAAGAAGGAAAGGGAAGAGAAGGTCTTGGAATGTGAGCTTGAAAAGGGAAAAATAAATTTGATTGTGGGACTTGCCCACAAATGTGCCTTGATACTTCCTAACTAAAAGGCTAACATTTTGCATAGCTTTGATTCTTCTTATGTGCAGGTACAAGATAAAATGATATCCAAGAAGGATCCAAAAGGAGTTCCACATGAAAGCATGGGAAATGAACTAGTGACTACTTTGATCGAGAGCTCCAAAAAGATGGACTGTCCAAGCTTAACCCGAGGTGACTTTGCTATTCTTAACACTTTCTTGAACTCAAAAAGTTGTGATTTAGTGTCTTGTGAAGTGGTTTTGGGTTTACTAATGCATACCTCCTTCCTTAGTAACTCTTTTATTGTGAATAATGATCAACTTGCTCTTAAAACTAGTTTACTACTTGAATATGAGAATTGTGGGATTGAAAAACCTCAAGTTAGAGATGATGTTTATAATGTTGATCTTGATAATGAATATGGTCCCTTGAACTTCTTGTGTGGTGAGACCCTTGCTATTAATTGTGTTCTTGGTGACCATGTGTATGGAGAGATTGCGGATGATGAAATGTATGTTGTTAAGGGAGGCCTACTAAGCCATAGGTACTTAACCTTGTGTGCTAGTCTTCCCTTAAGAACAAATACTTTAGGTGATGTGATGCCCTAGTAAATGGAATGAGTAGCTTCGTATTATTCCCTTGGCCACTTTACCCATTTGATCCCGGTGTACTAGTGGGGTGGGGAAGGAATTGTTTTGGCTTGTGCTTATTTTCCCTTGATGTTTACCTTAGCCCTATCCTTTGTGATGAATATACTAATTGTTTCATGGGCAAAACAAGGGATTTCTGGTTGTATGTCAAATATGTACCCCCTTGGCATGATAATCTAGTACAAGGGATGCTTAACCACGACCTAAACCCTTGCTTACTATTTCCCTTTGACCCTGGAATACTTTTGAGATGTGAAAGTTGTAGTTTCGGGTCATGCTCAATTACTTTTGATGTTGATGCCATTCACTTTATTTGTATCCTTTATGCCAAGATTTTCATGCCAAATACCAAGGATACATGGATGTATGTTAAGTGTGAACCACCTTGGAGTAATGATATAATTGTGGTGCTAATGCTAACCCTTCTATCATGAGGATTGTGTGTTTGTTTTTCCTCCCTTTGGTTTTGCAAGGTGTGAATTTGAGGACAAATTACTTTCAAGATGGAGAGGATGATACAAGCATGAAGAGCACAAAAGAATACAAGGCATGGTCAAAGGCTCAAGCTTCGGAATTGGAAAGTGTTTGGAGCCTTTTAAAGTCTTGTCAAGTTGAAGGAGAAGAAGGGAATCAATACACTCAAGAGGCGCCTCACTTGAAGGGCAAGAAGTACTTTTCACCTTATATTTCAACACCCAAGAGGCATCCTAAGTTAGGGCTATTATGATCCTTTAAGACTTTCTTTTACACTCCAAATGAGCACCCTTCATTAAGGGTATTTTAGTATTTGTTTGTAATATGTATAAATAGACAAGTAGCCTTCTATTTTCATTAGTTTTGACATAATGAATTGAGTAACTTTTTAGATTGTAAATTTAGTGGTAGATTGTAGTCTTCCTCTTCTCCTTAAGAGAGGGAAAACCGAAATTGAATATTGAATACAATTGAAGAGGATTTCACCTGTATTAGATATTTGGCAAGAAAGGTGTGCTTGAGGAAGTGTGAGTCCTTTGGGTCACCTAAGATAGTGGTTTGAGCTTACATTGGTGATGTGTGTTTGAAGGTTTGATACATCTTCTAGTGCTATTCATTGGTGGAAGTGAGGGTCTCTCTACTATCTTTACTTTTTGCATCTCTTCTCTTCTAAGTGTGTTGTTTTTCCTTTTGTGTGTTTGCTGATTTTTTCTATCTAGTACCATTTTCATGTTTTTGATAGTCTTTAGACTATCACCCACCCAAATCTAATAACTCGACCCGCTAATAATACAAACCTAATAACCCGACCCGACCCATCCTAACCTAATAACGTTTAAAAAAAACTCAAATCAATCAGTTCTGTTCAAGATTCTGCGAAGGAGAAAACAAATTCCAGGATAGTGATAATTTCATTTGCAGGTGATCTAGGCAATGATCTTTCTCCTGAGGAAATAAAAATTGCTCATTTGACTACTAATGTGGTGTTTGCAACCCTTGTTGTTATTAAAGAACTTATTCGCTCCATTACAAGCTTGCTTAAGCAGGAAAATTCTGCAGATACTGCTACTTTTGTACCCTCTCTAAAGAGACTATTGAAACTTTCTCAAGAAGTCTGTAGGTTGACGAACTTGGAGCTTCTCTTTATCCCCCACAAGAAATTTCTGCATTAAAGGCTGCTATAGAGAAGATATCATACTGCAACCTACCACATGAAGTGATTAAGACTG
Organism: Capsicum pubescens; assembly: GCA_030864215.1. Lineage (NCBI taxonomy): Eukaryota > Viridiplantae > Streptophyta > Magnoliopsida > Solanales > Solanaceae > Capsicum > Capsicum pubescens. The sequence goes on from CM061538.1 coordinate 337,761,373, forward strand.
TTGTGATACGAGACAGCTAGTCAATATGAGTCATGGCACCTTGAGTAGCTTATGCTCAGATGATCGACCATGAAATTGTAGGCTTTGTGTTTCCGATAAGACCAAGAGCAGTTGTGTTTATGCTGATTGATAAACACATATATAACTCCCTTTTACAGAAGAGGACGAACGTATTTAGCTTGCTGTCAAAATTACAAACCTTGAACTCGCCGCCTTGTCAATAAAGGATTAAAAAGCCTTTTTAACGAAAATTGGTTGAATATGTTTCAGTTCCCATAGTGAATATGGATTGATTTTTCTTAATAAAATTCATATAAGACTACATTAGCAATTCAACTTACTAAGACTTCTGTAACGCCCCAAATCTGGTACCCGAAACGCTATACGGTGCTCATGACCCCGAAGGACCACAACCTAAGCCATGACTGATATCTGTACCTGAACACTGCATAATATACTGTATAAATGCAAAAATAAAGGCTGAAACGCCATAAGGTTCAAAACTGATAAAACATAACATCTGGAGGGGGGCATAAAATACCCAAAACAACTGAAATAACTGTCTGAACATGCTAGTCTGAAAAGTCTCTAACTGACTAAACTGTCTGAATAAGGAGTTGATGGGACATGTCCCCAACTAACTCCAACTACTGAAATAAATTAATGAAATAATAAAGTAATTGTCATGTCCTCGAAGGATGAGGACTCACTGCTAACTCTGACTACTGAGATTGGAATGCTACTGATGCTCTGCAGCTCGTGCTTCTGAACCTATGGTATAAAGCACCATAGCTCAAATGCATCAGTACGTTTGAATATACTGGTATGCATGTGAGGTAGGCTGAATGCAAAAGGGTTCACATGCATGAACTATACTAACTGGCTGTATAACATGAACGTGAGAGTACATGCATGGATCAAAGATTGTAACTGAATTTGTGATAACATGATTACTAAGTCTGAGTACTGGTAACATGAGATACTGATAACCGTATAACTGAAATAACTAATACTGAGCGACTGTATCTGACAGTCTATGTTCCATTGTTCTGATAGAACTAGTTGAGTTCCGTTCTGAGTTTACTGTATTTGACAGTCCTGAATTCTGTAGAACTATCTGAGTTCTATTGCTGAGACTGAATTACTGTATCTGATAGTCCTGATCTATAACTAAAACCATGGAAAGTAGTCATCTAACCGACATGCCCCAAATAATATATTATAGCTGAGTTGGGATCCAATTTGTAACCCCAATTGGAAGGGTGTCAATATCGCACCACCGATAACGACAAGCTGTGGGTGACCCTCATCTGATAGTGTCCCCAAAAGAGAACGGTGGGACCCTTATCTGACAGTGTTTATCCACCTCATCAACCCTCATCTGACAGTATTGATGTATCAACCTATGTTGGCTACATAGTTCTGGAACGCAAGGATGACTTCTAAGAATCGCACCCTCATCTGACAGTGTGTGTTCCCATCCTTGGATTCACTCAGTGTTAAATCCTACTCCCATCAGAATAGACACTGAACATGATTAATTGAACTGAACTAGACTGAGTTAACTGAGTTCTGTTGACTGACGGAATACTACTGAGATTATTGAATTCCTGAGATTCTGAGATTACTGAGTTTATTGATTTTTCCTGAGTCACGTGACTGACTGAATTTCTATGAACATGGCTCGACTGAGAGTATCTTGAAAATATGACACTGGCTCTAGGAACATAGATAAATTATCGGGTACAAGTACCCCAGGACTCGATAGCATGAAACTGACAAAGCATGACTTTCTTGAATACATGACCAACATCACAATCCATAATACAATAAGTTGGAAATTTCATGAAGTAGAAGTTCTAAAGCACCACAAGGCTACACATGTATCCATAATTCTCTAACTAAATCATTTCATCAAACATTTGACATGCATAAACTTGTACATGAATGGGGATTTCATATTATCACACTAATATGACACTTTTCCTTCACATAGGCATTTAATCAAACACATAGGGAACATACTTTGGTTATACCATCATCAATGCATCTAATTTTCATAGTTGCATAAATAAATATGCAAATTTGTAGGGTTTATCATGATTATTATGCAAATCATCATATACTAGGGTCAACCATTGAAATATGTAATTTAAAACATGAATCAAAACCTCACAACATCATGAACATGAATTCAATTCAATTTAAATCATGAACATTCATAAATACACAAATCTTGGATTTTGAAAAGAGATTCTTGAGCTTCATGGGTAAAAGAGACCCATGAATTAACACATGACATACCTGGGTTATGAGTTTCTTGAAGTTCTTGGACTTGAAGAACTTGAACCTCTTAGATTCTTGAAGAATGATTTGGATCTTGTTCTTGGGGATTATCTTTAAGAGAAAACCCTAATTTGATGTTGTAGATGGATAATGAACTTATGAGTCTATGTCTGATATTACTAGGTATAAAAAGGGATGGTAAAAGACCAAAAAGCCCTTTAAAAAAATGACTTAAAATAGCTGAACGAAGTATGCGACGGTGGGTGCGATGGTCCGTCGCTGGGTCGACGGTCCGTCGGTCCTGACCGTCGTACCTGGGCAGAATAGGGGTTCACTGCCTCTCCTACGATGTCTTGGACGACGGTCCATCGCTAGCTCGATGGTCTGTCGGCTCTCACCGTCGCACCTGGGCAGTTTTGATTGCTTTTTGTATTTCGTCCATAACTTTCTATCCTGATACCGAATTTGGACGAAATTGGTATCGTTGGAAAGCTCATTCAATTTTTCACTCAACGAAAAGTAAAAATTTTAAAAATTTCACGTGTACAAAAATGGATTCATCTTTCAAGGTAAGTTTCTAACATTCTAAGGATGATTTCAAGCTAGGTAGAAGTACAGGGTATTACAACTTCTTTAAGTTTTTGCAATGTAAAATGCAGAAAAGTAACAGTTTAAAATTGAGAGACTATTGAAACTTTCTCAATAATTCGGCCTGCAAGTTGACGTACTTGGAGCTTCTTTTTATCCTCCACAAGAAATTTCTGCATTAAAGTTTGCTATAGAGAAGATATCGTCTTCCACTGATAAAATATTGATGGAACTGGAAAAAGTTGAAGGGTGTTCTGAAGACTTTGGTAAAGCATGCATTGGTTTGCGGAGTTCATTGAAACAACTGAAAGCTGAGTTAGATCATTCAGATGCAACTGATACAGTAGCCAAGATAGAAGACCTTGTGATTTCGTAATTTTAGTAAAGGGGAAAGGGAAATGGGAGAAGAAATATATGCTTTTGAATAAACTTAGTTTTTTACTCAAGTCGTTTTCATTGAGAAAAGGTGAGGAAGAAGAGGAAAAAAACAGGGGAACGAGCTGACTTATTTTGCAATTTTTTTAAAATGTTATTAGGTTTGGATGAGGTCGGGTCGGGTAATTGGGTTTGTATTATTAGTGGGTCGGATTATTAGGTTTGGGTGGGTTAGGTTTAGAGGGTCGGGTTATTAATTAGTTTAATTAATTATTACTTGACCTATTAAAAGAAGTCACGTCATTAATGAATTGAGGATAAATTAATCTGTTAAATAAAAGGGCAAAGTAGACCCTATAGGTAGACAGAGAGGGTATTTCAGGCCCAATAGGTAGATGGAGGGCATGTTTGCACTATTTTAGATAGTTGAAGGACATTTTAGGCCCTTTTCCGATTAAAATGTAAAGGTATCTTCATATTTTTATCAATCCGCAACTGTTTGGTATACAAAATTTTCAGGAAATTTAAGTAAAGTATTATTCGATTGTACGTAGCCTTTCAAGCAACATTCTAATTGTTTCGTTGGAACACACTTACAATCTAAGTGATCTAAATGATTGCAAAGCTATAAGGACTGCACGAAATCAGCTAAAGTTTCAAGCAGAACACCTATAATTTTTTTTACCTCTTACAGTTTTTTTGGTGGTGCAACCAATTCAGTTGACGATGTTGCATTTGAAGTCCCAGATTCAATAATTGTTGCTTTCATCCCCACCCCACTTATACCAGGCGACATTGCTTTTTTAACATTTCTGTTCTCAATGGTGGACGGAAGCAGCTATTTCTTTTCTGTGTAAGAAAGAACGGTGAGACTTGTATGGGTAGCATTAGTGCTTACCCAAGATGACTTCCTCAGCTGAATGTGGAATAATTTATTGGACAACATCTGCTGGATATGGTCAATGAAAGGATCTGGAGTTGTAAATGAAAAGTAGTTATAAGACTTGAAGCACGCGTGGGCGACCAGGTTGAATTAACAAAATTGAAGATACATATAAATAAAGCCTCACCTAGACACAGGTTGTGTTGAATATATCCCCCGCTGTCATGGAAAGCATTTTTTCACCAAGTGCACTAGATATCAATGTCGTTGCCGAGCCACTACCATCAATAAGATCGATTTGGAACATGCAACTACGAGCGTAGTAAGTTAATACTGGAGGTATGCATTATGTTTTTTATAAGAAAAATTTATGTGTATAGAATGAACATAATATCGGGGCACTAAAGTTATCTTCCGCTCACACTTTGGACAATCAAATGGCTTCCTGTCCTTTGTGCATTTTTTTTTGTTGCAGCCTGGACACTCTAGCACACATAGCTTTAAAACTCATCTAATATTTACATTGCCGCCTCAATATTGAAAAATCCAACTTATCGAGGAGAACAAAAGTGTGTATTTGTTTAGTCTTGTCCTTGAATATACTGATCAGGTGCACATAGCTCTGTAACTTACAAAAATCTGTGAGGTCATTTCTGTAATAGAGGTTACTTTGTGAGAGTCAGAAGCAACAATGAGAGGGGTGGATGACGTAGAAAAGCTGCCTGATGCACGACTTGAAAGCACAATCGATGCCCGACCTGAAAGGATGCTTTTGTTTGATTTGATCCTATCCCCAGGCCAAATAAGTTAGCATCTGCAGTCCTTGAGGATAGGTTAGAGGTTGAAAAGAAATGTGAGAACTTCATACCAGTCGAGAAGTTCTAATGCCTGTGGATAAGAAGGATCAATGCGTATTGTTGTGTTGAATTTTATTTGCAATGATAAACCTGCATGTGTAAAATGATCGCATAATATTATGGGTTATATATGTTTTTTTTGAAATTTTTTAATGTGGTTATACCTTGATAAGAAGAAATTCCTATGTTCCTTCCGAGGATGACCGGGTACTCTTGTTTTTTCATTTTAGCCTGTAATTCAGACCCTTCAATTTCACTGAAGTTGCCACATAAAGTGAGGAGAAACTGAGTGTTCCTGAAAGTAGCGGAAGTAATTACCATTTGTTTCGGAATCTATTATAAAAATGTAGGTACTGTAAAGTAGAATCTTCACTATCTTATGTAAAAGGTATACTTATTGATCGTCAGCTATGGTGATCTCTTGACACCTATTTTGAGTGCGACCTGCATATTTCTCAGAGCCACAACGGATAACAACTCCTTGAATATCTAGTAGCAAGAAATGGGAGGATATATTTAGCATCTATCTGTGCAGGTGTATAAATTTCAGCCATACAACATTTGGCAAAAGTAGTATATCAATTTCTGCAGAGGGAGCGGGTGTCATCTGAGAAACATTGGCTAAAGCTATGAGATTCAACTTAGTCGGTGGTGGCAGGGGATTTTCAAGGTCATTGTTCGGGCCAATACGTTCAGCTATTGTTTCCTTATCAAGTAGCCAGTTAAACGTATGTATTGGCCAACCATATGATTTTGGCGAATCCCTTAACCGTGCAACCGAGATTAGGTAGGTGTTGAGGAGCATTAACTTGTCCGCAGAATAGCCAATGTCATCGCCATACACAACATCCCTGATTTGTTGGCCCTGTAAAATTGAAATCCTTCATACATATTCAAATGATTCTCTATTGGTTGCCTTCTTCAAAAGTTATATGCTTCAGAAGATCAAATTTGTTAGTTAATTGGTTGCCTAGTTTGGATGTATATCTGCTCATCCTCTAAAATGAGGTTTTGAAATCGGATTTGCTTCTCTGGACTTTCCCTCTCGACTGATGTCGATGATTTGGACCTTGCATGTCCATTCGGGAGTGTCGGTTGTTATCTTATCAATGCTCAATCTTAAGACCATGTATACTTAAAAGACAACGGGACATAATTTAGCATGAGCATTTCCTTGTGTTCAATCTATGCAAGCAATAATAAGGCACTAATAACTGCTCACAAGATGTTTTCTTTTCACCAAACATCTTAGGTGCATACTAATTTCTACTTCATACATACCAATTTGCACAACTATGCTCCATACATATCAACTCACACAACCATACTTACTCCATACATAACAGTTTACACAACCAAAGATATTTATTTTCAAACAGCCATATCCAATTAAGGTAGAATTGCAAACATTAGGGGTAGGCATGATATGGTATATACCGAATACCATATCGAAATCAATTTTTTTTATACTGCGGTATGGATGTTATGGTATTTGGTATGGTATTTGGTAGGAGTTTTAAATTTTTTTGATATTTGATACGGTATTTGGTATTTGTGCAATAAATACCGAAATATCGTATACCGCACCGAATTTTCTTATATGAATATATGTAAGTCGAAATCAAATAAAGTATGGCTACCGAATTACCATACTATAAAATACCAAAATCGAATTTAAAAATACCGAACCATACCGAACCGATTTGGTATGGTAATGGTATTGTTCTTTTAGATACCGAAAATTAAAATTACCGTATCGAAGTTTAAAATACCGTACCGTACCATGCCACCCCTAGCAAGCATGCATGTCAAAATTTTCTGAAGAATGGACAATAAACACAACTACAGCTGCAAGAATTGTAGCGATCAAAGTGTGAAATCAAGAAGTCACAAATTTTCTACGGATAGAAGAAGAAGAGAACTACAACAACAACGCACCATCAATTTCAATTTTACGAGGGAGAGCTGCAAAAGGAAAATGTTTGATAGAAACTTTTAGCTCCATTCTTCAGTATATATACCACGTAATTGGTAGTTAACACATGGATTTCAGGTGCCTCACCATCAATAAAAAGGGCCAGAAAAGAAAAAAAATTAAAAATCTCCCTGGTATATTCTGTGAAGCATGATGTACCATCATCTGATGCTGTGATAGTACAACCCTTGAAGCATTGTTAGTGGCTTATATAATAAGGGAATATCCATGGGAGCTGCCACGTGTCTACCATGCCACCTTCCTCATCCCGTTTTCGTGCCGTGAGCATAACTCGGATTGCTTTTTAATCGGATTTCACCTACTCCTCATGTTTTGACGAGAACTAATTTAGTTAAATTTTGGAGTTAAATTGAATTATATTTAATTTTATAAATTGCTTCATTAATGATAAAAGTATAGTACTTCTTCCGTCTCATTTTATTCGTTCCAAATTTCTTAATCTGCTGTCCCATTTTAATTTGAAACGAGTAAAATAGGACGGAGGAGGTATATTTTAAGTTTAATTTTTATTAAATATGAAAACACACCAATCTTTTTTGGTGATGGTTAAAAATAATGTTATAAAAAATTAACACAAATAATTTTGCTTATAATCAACGAGCATGTTAATCATAAATTATACTTTCTCTATTTGAAAATATTTATTGTCGATACTAAAATATCAATTTCAGAATGAATGATCACTTGATTTGCTATGTGGCAAGCTTGTTATGCTTTCACCATAAGTTTGATAGCACATATATATGAACATTAATTTGGAAAGAAAAGGACGACAAATATGAAGAATGAAAAATGAAATATGAAAAATGAAATATTATTTGTAATTTACTTTTGTGTTTGGTACGAACGAAAATATTTTTCAAAAAATATTTTTTGAATTTTCTTATATTTGGTTGGCTTATATGTTTGGTAGGCTTATATGTTTTGGAAAATATTTTTCAAATCAACTTATTTTCCTTAAATCTAAGGAAATGACTTCCCTTCAAAAAATAAGAAAAATATTTTTTCAAAACTCTCTTTCAACCTCACTTTAAAGTTGAAATGTTAATACAATTCTCAAAACCATCTATCCTGTGCTCCGCCCCCAATACCCTATCACACCAACACCGCCCCTACCCTTACCCCTACCCCTGCCCCTGCCCCCACCCCCAAAATTCAATTTTCAAATTTTTTTCTTAATCCATCTCCTATCCCCACCCCACCCCTACCCCTACCAGTCCCCTTCCAAAAATAATATCTACATTTTATTAAAAAATTCAAATTTTTCTCTTACCTCTTACCCTCCCCCTTACCAGTCCCCTCTCCCATCCCTTCCCCCACCCCACCCCACCCCTAACCTAAAAAAATTAAATTAAATTTATTTTTAATTTATTTTTAAATTTTTTCTTCCCCCTTCCCCTCACCCCCAACTCCTATTAACCCCCCTCCTACCCCTGTCAATTTCTAATTTTTTTTTTTAATAAAAAAAATTCTAAACTTTTTCTTACCCCACCCCTACTACCTATTCTGACAGCCCCACCCACCCATCTACCAACCCCCTTCCAAAAAAAAATATTTATTATTTTAATTTATTTTTAAAAAAGATTCTAAAATATATTTTTACGCTTTACTTAAACACTAAAATGTATTTTTTGAATAATATTTTTTCATTCACCAACCAAATACTAGAAAATATTTTTCAAAAAATATTTTCTATTCACTAACCAAACATAAAAAAATCAGTAAGAAATCAACTTATTTTTCAGAAAAATATTTTCTAGGAAAATATTTTCCATCATACCAAACACACCCGGTCTTCATTTTATAACATTTTACTTAGTAGTACATATTTAAACATTTTTACTCTATTTTTCATGTATAATTTTTTTTTCTTTTTCCAAAACATAATAAACTATATAATTGGGCATACGCGTATATATTACATCGCACGTGGATCCTCACTAGTTAACTACTCGAACCGTTATCCGGTTGCACACTGAAACAATGGATCTTCAATCTCCTTGTACCCCATCCACTTCCCTTTACCGGAAACCTCCTCTTTTCCGGCAACTTTCTTCTCTCAATTCCGTCAATTTCCCTTCCAGTTCCGTTAAATGCCGCCGGAATACCACACCGAAGTTTCTAACTCCGGTCGCCGTCGCTGTGTCCGGCCAAAATGGCAGCAGTTATTCTCCATCAGTTCCCACTCACAAAGTCACCGTTCTCGACCGCCAACGTGGCGTCGTTCACGAATTCGTCGTGCCTGAGGTACTATTAATTCTTTTTTGTTTTTCCATTATATGCTAAATTTCTGCTTCGATGATATATAAATGTGCCGTCTAACTTGACCTCAACTGGAATTATGTCCTCCAACTTTGAACATGCACAAGTAGACACTTAAACTATTTTAAAGTTAAACAAGTAGACGAGTGGTTCTACATGGCAAATTGTGTGAGATGTACGCGTCCTATGTGTCAAATTGCGTGGATTTGCCAAGTAGGAAGTGTGTATATTGATTCCTAATTGTTTCCATTTGTGCTTCGATAGTACATAAATGTGATCTTTTAACTTGGCCTCATTCGTGCCTTCCAACTTTGAGCATGCACAAGTAGGCACTTAAATTATTATGAAGTTGAATAACTAGATGTGCTACATGGCAAATTTTGTGAGATTGTGTGAGATGCACACATCCTACAATCGCGTGAGAATTTCCATGTAGGAGCGTGTTACTTGTTTAACTTTGTGATAGTTTAAGTGCCTAATTGTGCATCCTCAAAGTTGGAGGGCATAGATGCCAGCTGAAGCCAAGTTATAAGGCATGTTTATGTATTATGCATTTTAAAATATGTTAAAATTTCTTGCTTAAGTAAAATGATGTAAAAATGCAATTGAATTAGCTATGGTTAACTGAGAAACCTGTGTCGTGCACTCAGTGGCGGAGCTAGGATATTCACTAAGGGGGTTCATAAGTGAACAAACGAATTAACCGAAGGGGGTTCAACATCTAATATATATACATAAAATATAATTTTAACCATGTATATATAGCATAATTTTTCGCCGAAGGGGTTCCCTCGGCAAAGGGTAGATCCGCCACTGCGTGCACTTATTGGTTTGGTGATGCAGCTAAATGTTGTTAATTATTTTCTGATTAACAAGTTTATGAAGAGTTGATTTTGGAATGCAGGATCAATATATACTTCATACAGCAGAGGCTCAAAATATTACCCTACCATTCGCTTGCAGGCATGGTATTGATTCATATACAATAGATTATAAATCATTTCTTTTCCTAATTTATATGTTAGTCTAGAAGGGTAGCCTTGGCGTAATTGGTAAATTTGCTGTTGTTCAAGCTGTGAAAACAGTCTATTGCAGAAATGCAGGGTAGGAATGCGCAGAATAGTCCATTATGGTATGGTGCTTCCTCGGCTGCCGCGCATGGTGGGAACTTTAGTGCAGCCGACTTCTTTTATATAAAACTATAAATAAATACAGTTATATGTTAGTCTATTTTTTCTTACATTTTGAGCTGCTCTATTGTGATCTAAGTGGACCACTAAGGAATAGGTTAAAATGGAGGATGATAGATATAGATGATTCATGTCGCCAGTCTCAACTGGCTTGGTATTTAGTTGTTCTTACTTTTTTGTGATACTAATCTTGATTCTGCAATAACTGAAAGCAAAAGGATTTAATATAACTTCCGGTTTTTTTTTTTTTTAAATAAAATTGGAAGTGGAGGCCTTTACATTGTTTGGACCTTGAACTGTAAGTTGTCCTTTAAATTCTTGTCTGGCATATGCAAAAGAAAGAGTGTCAATATGCAAGTGCAATTTTCCAATGTCTAACTTTCTTCTTTCGGTTATAGAGGATAAATTAGAGCTGCCTTTATTCTTTTATAGTAGGATGCATGACCATGCTCCTGGTCCCTTCCGATCATTCTATATGCTACTGGCAGGTCTCTAGTGTTTTATAAAGATATATCTTCCCCGGACCATTAAAAAGCCTTAGTGCTTAAAGATCTCTTTATGGGTACAATTTTAAAAAAAGGGGATCTTTTTATGGGTAAGATCTAACATGTGATATTGAGGTAGCAATGGCAGGATGGTTGTGGACTTGTGGTGAATAACATTAGCCTTTGCTAATTCATTGTTTAATCCTATAACTGAGATCATACTTTTGTGTTAGATTTGGTTACTCATTTCATCAGCAAAATGATTCTGCAATTTATTTCCTATCCCTTTGAGCGTGCAACAAGTAAGGAACTTTTCCATTATGCTGTACAACAACTTGTGCAACAGAGACTAGAAGACGAAAAAGGACTGCGAACCTTGAAATAGAGCATCAGAGCTTTTCCAATGGTCTGACTAGGAGCTACAAGTAAGTTAGAAGGAGTCCAGACTAAAGAGAAGGCAGTTAAATGTAAAGCTTGACCATTCATCTAATTACACTTCATACTCTTTCCTGCCATCTCCTTACTTCAATTTCTCTCAGTCGTTCCTTAGAAGATTGCTTCTATAATTATTTCTTGGACTTCTCACAAAAGGGAGGATTCCTTGAGAAAAGGTTAGGTGTCTAGCGGACTACTGTTTAGAGGTGCCAACCATAATTCCTCGAGTTGAATTTTGAAGGCATAGTTTAAGAAGACTTAAAGAAAAAGGCGGAGGTCCCTGGACATTTTTTAGTGTTGTAAACCCGCTTTCATCCTCCCCCCCTCCACCCACCCACACTCACACAGAGAACCCCAAAAAGTTGAAGGAAGGATTATCAACCTCTTCATAAGGAATAGAATTTCATGTCACATGATGGGATGGGAGCATTTTCGCACTGTTAGCTAAGTGATTTAGGCCACTTTTGAAATGAAGGAGAAAGCGGTAGTGACCTTTGCTTTCAATATTTGATCACAATCCTCCTTTCTATTTGCCGTGAAGTTTCATTTTAGTGTCTGAGGTTTCTTTGTTCGTCTGTCGTGTCCACTGGAATTGTAGTCATTCAAAGTTAACGAGTTTTGCAAGAGAAATTTGAGAAATAGTGTTTCGAAATCACTTTTTGGACCTCTTTCAGGGTATCATGATTTCATTTTCAGGTTTATTAGGAGTATTATTCTAATTCTCTTTCGCTTTGTACAATATCTGATTTAATGGATTGGTCGTTTCTCATTGTGGACCTATATCTAGTGATTGAACCTTACGAATCTTTGTGTCTTAGCCCAAGTTCAGTTCTAACATCTAACACGGTAATAATAAACCCCTCTGTTGAAAAATATGAACATAGCCACAGTTTTAAATGTGGCAGTTTAAGATGGAAACTTTTGCGAAGAACATTTAGATAATTCAGCCAATTGGAGCTTTTATGAACAAGGTGGAGATTCAGTTCATTGAGAATTATGTCCCATAAAGTGGAGAAAGTTCAGTAAAGTAGAGCAAGTTCAATCATTGAGGAATAGGTGGAACAATTTCAGCTCATTAAAGATTAAGCTGAGACGATAGAGCAAGTCTTTTATATACACACTTTAAAAGATATTATTGGATTATACATTCCACCACTTTTTTAGTTGTATATATCTGGGTTTTTGCACACTTAAAACATATTAATGAAGCTGGTATCTCTCTCTAAGAACTGTAAGATAAGGAGAGGCCTTAATTTCCACTAAGGAGTACAATTCACTTTCTTTGTTGTTTGTTTTAACCTTAAGGTTCTCATTCTTTATTTCTTACAAATGCAACTTCTCTTTGGTCTAGGGTCGAACATGTTCAGCTTTTGTTGTTTTTCTTGAGCTTTTAACCATTAGCTTTTTCATCAAATTCGTTATATTACATTTCTCTAATTTAACAATCCAATATGTTGAAGGATGTTGCACAAGCTGTGCTGTTCGTGTAAAATCTGGGCAACTTAGACAACCCGAGGCATTAGGGATATCTGCAGAGTTGAAGTCAAAGGTATTTTAAATCGTGTAGTGTTTCTGTAGATGCAATTCTTATCGGCCTTTATTTTTGACTATTGACTCGTGGGAGCTTTAATAGTTTCTCCTTTGTTTGACCTCTAAAAGTAATTTCTCCTTTTTTTATGATCATATATGATATACTGGGTATATTGTTGTTGTTGTTGTTATGATCATATATGTGATATAACAAACAAAAAAGATATAAATCATATATATGATGTGACCAGGGATTCTTGTTCTCAAACTGATGAAGCATGCGCACCTCGTCTGCTTGTTATTAAAGCAATGTCGAGAAGTTGTTCCAAAAGGTTTTAGAATGTTTTTAATTCCTTGGCACATCATATATGTGACATGACTAGGATTTTTGGTCTTGATACCAATGAAGCATGATACTTCGTTTGCATGTTACTGTCCACAAAACAATCATGATATGTTGTTCCAAAAGATCTCGGAAGATGGAATATATGAATTTCCAGCTCAAGCTAGAGATTATGAGGGTGTTTGGAGTGTTACTGTAGTTTCCATGTCCCTCTCCTATCTCCTCGAATCAACTTATCTTATCCTTAGTCCTTCTTTCTCTAAACATGTAAGAGTATAGGCTCAGATCAGGATGATTCATACCAATTAGTTAAGGTTAATAGATGAGGACAAAAGGTGTACAGAGGTCCTTCTTACTGGTGCCGAAAAGAACTGTTTTTAACCTGTATCTTGATTACTAGATATAAGTGAAGTTGGTTTCTATTTTATCCTGTCTTGTTCTATTCTTATCTTATTTTTCACCCTGATTAACCAAATATGCTTTAATTTGTAGGGTTATGCACTTCTTTGTGTGGGATATCCATCTTCTGACCTTGAAGTTGAAACACAGGATGAAGATGAGGTAAGTAATAACTTTAGATAGCAAAAGTTTGACTTTGGTGGTAATAAAGACCGTAGCTACCTAACCAACCCATCATCACCTAAATAATCATGCACTTAGTAGTGAATCAAATGCTAGTGGTTTGCAAACTATTGTTCTACTTGACACCCACTTTTCATGCTTTCAGTTTGGGACATGAAGCATGAGTATGAACTATATGACTTCACACTAGTATCATACTTGTGTTAGGTGTCAATATTTGACAACAATCTTTGGGTTTGGATACTTACTGATGATGTCCCAATTTTCTTAATATGTTTTTGTCTTTTTAACATCACGCCCTTCAGTTATGCCGATCAAAGGGCATCACCAAGGTTTTCAACAGGCATATGGCGAGTGCAAAATTTTTTTCTTTTGGATTATCAGCTATAATGTTGCCATACCCATGCAGCCAGTTCTCACACTACCACAAAGACGTTATGTGTAATGCACATTCTTTTCTTTTCTAAACTTCTTTCTTATATTCTATAAGAAACAAACTACCCTTTCCTTTGTGGAACCAGGACATATATGGTTCCTTTGATTAAGAATATCTCTCTCTCTCTCAAAAAAAAAAAGAAAAGAAAATGAAGTGAAATATTTCTCAAGACACATCATGCAAACATATATACAGAAATTTCTGCTGTATTTGGAAAGAGATTGGTTAAAATGGAGTTAATGAAATGCCCTGGCCCTTTTAGCCTCACCTACTTTTAGCCTATAAACAGTAGGTTTTTTTCCCTTGTGAGTTGTTTGGTTTTTATCTCATGCCATTCTCACTCAACCTGCACATTTTTCAGTCGAGCCTGGGCTCAAATCTATACCGCATTTTATGCACAAAAATGTTAGTGATGAAACGTGAAATTCGACCAGGGAAATGGCAATTCATAAGAGTTGTGGAGGAAATGGCCTCCAATTTTATGCTTTATGATATATTTATGTGTTTATACTAATTAAGTGCGTAAAATAAGCTGATGCCATGATGAGCAAATGGCAAAGGAATAGCTATTGACGTGCTATTATATATTCTTCTTCTGAATGAATGGTCAGAAAGACAATATAGAGCTCTTAGAGGACTAGACGAGAAGCAGAAACATGTTTGTGACTTCAACCCTACAGGACAAGAAAGCAGTAAAATATTGAGTTCCAATAGGGTTAGGAAAAAAGGCAGTGACATCTCAGAACTTTTATCCCAATGAACAATCTTGTTGTTTTGATCTATTATGCCACCACGGAAACCTGACATCATGATATATTCAGGTATATTGGCTTCAATTTGGGAGATATTTTGCCCGAGGACCTATTGTAAGACTTATGTTCCTATAATTTCCTATTAATCTAGAAAAGCAGTTAAGAGACGACATTGATGATGTAAGCAACCCGAACTAATGCAAGTCAAGTTCCTAAAGGTTAACTTTTCTTCCCCTGTTGCAGGAGAGAGATGACTATGCCTTGGAATTAGCTTTGGGAGATGAGTGACATGTCAAGAGTTGATTAGAGGAGACAATATGGAATCAAAGCAATATGTACAATTTCTTGTCTCTCTTGCTATATCTGGGTGTAATATGCTCTCTTAGCCTTTTCCTTAGTGGATTGGCTTATCTATTGTACCACTAGCATATTGAATAAAAAATTATATTCTGTTTTCTTGTCAGATAGGTGCCTTCTCAATGACATCTTGTTTATGCCTTAAGGTTCTTTAAAGTCTTGAAGATCACATCACCCTGAGGTGCACTTTCAAGTTTCATCTCAGTTAATGAGAATTTTATAGTTATTGAGCATTATTGTAACACTCGCAAAAACTTCCAACTCTGATCAATTAATGGATGAAATCTTTTAGAATTGGAGATACAGATGTTCTACTCTGCTCTTTCCTTTGACCGGCGAACCAACTTCTTGCCAAAGACCGACCTTTTCTTTCGAATACCTTGTTGCCTAATAACATTTGACCTGAAACATTAAATGAAACTAAACTATAGTTTCAGCAAAAAGTTAAACAGAATTAGCATTCAGTATAGTACGTTTGGCGAGTCTAAAACAGCTATTATATGAAATTTAGCGAACATCTAGTGAATTGGTCATTCTCCTCGGGAAGTAATGAAAATGTTCATTATGCTACTGTATAAATTCAAGGCTGAAATGTTCTAGTTTGTTCAGCTAGCTTCCTTACTGGTGCAAGATGTAAAATTTTTAGTTCAAACTTGCACCATCCTGATATATTAGATGATGTGGAAAATAATATAGAATCACATTCCGCTGTATAGAATCTCTTTTTCCTTTTCTCAGATTTCGTCGATTGAATAGTATACTATCTAAGATGTTTTATTCTTTCTTTAAATTGTCCTTGCATTTGTTAAGGGTGGAAAATTTAGGAAGCTCTACTAGTACTTATTCTTCCGTCCAAAGGGATAAGAAAGGTAAGCAGTAAAGAGAGGATATAGTTATGTGACCCCAACTTGCATATGGCCGATATTGCATCTACAATTTGACCATAACTCATCGTTAGATAGGAGGACAGTGACAACTTAGTGAAGTGGGTAAGAACCAACAAAAACTAAATAACTTCTTTCAATGATGAAATGCTGACCCTAATCTTTGCTCATGTAGAAAAGGTTTGAGTATATAGCCTACTTAATGGGAAACCGAAGAACATTTTAAAAACCATTTCAATTCCATCATACGTCAACATATCATTTTCATTATTGAGGAAACAGTATTTTCTGCTTAGTTTGATTCTCCTTTAAACCAACGGTGTAGCTGTCGGAGCTCAAAATATCCAGATCACCCATGTGAAAGGACCATACAAGTTAAGGTTTTTCCTGTCATCTTATCCTGTGTTGGAAAATCAAGCGCATCTTTTTCATCTAACTGGTCCTGAATTTTAATGAAAGTTCCCATTGATGAGGAAACCACGTATTAGTAGATTTCTTTCTTCTATATCTTCATTTGGACAGAGACACAATGTTAATGTGCATCCATAGTCTACATACTGTATTAGCTAGTTATTTCAACTGTGGGATGAATTGTTCAGCAGTTCTGGCCATGCCCTGTATATTGTCTGTGGTTATAGTTATTAAGAAAGGGATGTAGTTTCCAAAGCTTGTGGTTACTGATTTGACAGGAGGAGAATTCATACAAGAAACTAAACAATGTGGTTGAAGTGTCTATATTTGAACACATGTGCATATTGAACTGACATGCTTACTTCAGTTCATGGGACACTGAAACGTGAGATGTACCTCCTCTCAATAGTCCCCCGAGCTTTGGTCTACTGGTAAGAGCGCAACATGTGATGCATGAATTAGGCGCAGATCACTAGTTCAAGGTTGTCCCAGAGAAAAGTTGGGTATTTAACTGGAGAAGGGTAGAGGAGATGGGCCCCCATTATCTGTCGAGTTTCGTACTGAACCTCAGGGATTTCTCTGTAATAAAAAAAAAGAAAAAAGAGGAGAGATAGGCCCTCCTCTCTTTCTGGGGGCGCTAGCAAAGCAACTAGTGACAGAAAGAAACCAGGCTGGATTACCTTTCAAATAGAAAGAACTGTATCTCCTTTATCTCTCAGAAATTGATTTTGCGGTTTGGTGGAGGCATTGATATTCTTCTGTTAAACGAAAATATCTGACATTGACATTCAGGTCTCATAATTCAACAGTCCTATTTGGAAGAGTCAATTTTTAATTCTTGACCAAGACTGACTGAATGAGATGTTGATATCTCCCCTTTGTTTTGTTTTATGGTAGATATGAATCTAATTTGGAAAGTTCATTTGACAGTCAATATTTCAGCTTCCTTTGGATGTTTATTATTATTTTTTTATCTTATCCTTTCATCTTGAAATTTGCTTCAGTTAAGACATTTTAAAGTTATAAAATTGTATTTTTGGCATCCCAAAATAAAAAACAATATTTATGGTAGGTGAAAGGAGTCTTCCCTATCCAGGATTTTTCAACCACACAGACGCAATACCATTATATACAATACCTTTTGTAGGCCAACCTGCAAAACTGCTTATTCTATTACAGATACGTGAGGGAAAAAAGCTCTATAATAGCTCTATACTTGTAGCAAGTAGAAATGTCCTCTGGTTGATGGTTGCTGCAACACCTCTGACACATAACACGACAACTTTAGTCATAGAAGTTTCTAGCACTGGCTCAGCTGCTTTAAAATTAGCTGTTAAACTTTTGCTCGGCTGCGCTCGTTGAAACCTGGATTGCCCAGAGAACATTTTGTCAAGTATGATTAAAAATGTGGTAGGAATGCTTTAAAGGCCTCAAAATGAAGTAGGAATGCTTTAAAAGCCTAGAATTTTTTGTATGTTCTATACAGTGATCATAACAATTATAATTACTAACTGTGGGTCTGGGTCTCCAAGAAGACTATACTTGCTCCAGGCTTGGCCAATAAGGCTTAGCTGATCATACCATTATGGAGTCAACTTGAACAAGTGTAACTTGACCCGATTTGAGGGACGGAGAAGAAATTTGTGGAACTAAATCCTTACTGGTTTCATTGCATACTTGTACTGATGAGTTTAATTAAATGCCATCACAGTGACATGTTGAATAGAGTGCAACGTAGAGCTGCATGAACACAAAGGATTCATATAGCCAGTCCTAACTCCTAGCTACTTTGGGATAGAGGCATAGTTGATTGATTGATATATTATAGTGACGTATCAGACTTAATACTATGGAGGCTTTAATCTTTTGTAATGGAACAAACACGAGCTGTGTAAGGGGAAGGAGCAATACATATGCACATTACTACTATCACTAGTGCTATTTCTGAAACTGTTTCAAGAGAGAAGAAGAAAAAATGGAACAATTCCTTGTGAGCATCTGGTTATACTGGACTAGGTAGTATTAATAGAAAATTAACAGAAAACGACTGCTTGAGCATAAAAGTATTGCCTTGATTTAACTTTCATAACCTTTTGCAGACATTTTACAACAACAACAACATACCCAGTGTATTCCCACAAAGTGGGGTCTGGGGAGGGTAAAGCGTACACAGTCCATACCACTACCTTAGATGAAGTAGAGAGGCTGTTTCCGATAGACCCCCGGCTCAGGGTAGATAACAGTATTTTGCAGGCACTTTACGGTTTTTACATTTTTAGGTCTTTATACCGAGTGCTGAATTATATATAAGTTTAGCCAACTAACTGTTTCATATTTGTTAATTGGAATGTGGTACACAAAGGTTGACATGTGTGTGACATGTGTGTAGTGCCTTTTTTAAGTAATTTGCTGGGAAGGCCTAAAGGTGCTTGGGCTCGATAAGAATACTAGTCTTTGTTAGGTGCTTGGGTTCAGTAAGAATAATAGTCTTTATGCTAATCGCTATACTATTCTTGTATTCTTACTATATATAAGTGTGACTTAGTACACAACACATGGTCGTCATGTGTGCTTGTTGGAATTTGTTGTTTGTTTAAGGGTATTTTGCATTTTATTGTTCTTTCAAGTTGTTGTACTTAGATGCTATATGCATGTACTTCTTCTACTTTGTAACATAAAGCCTAGGATAGGTTGGGTTTATTACCAAAAAAGCTGTATTTTAGCTTTCCAGCAGGAAGGTCCCACTTAGTATTTTGGGATCTTTTCATTAATAGTTTCCAATTATGTTTCAATTATTTTTTCAATATATACATGGACCTATATTTAATTTGTTTTTTATACGAGACTCACTTAAATTTTTTTACACTATTTTTATAGCAATTTTGCCATATCACTTCTAATTAATTATTATGAGTCATTTAATATATATCCGCTTCGCTACTTAATAGTGATATTTGATTGACTCTCAAAATTATATATTTGTCGTTTAAACTGGAATACAAGAAAAAGTATATGAATCACAACAATTAAAAACTTAAACTATTTTTAAAATATAATTGACTATTAATGCCACAAAAGCTTGAACAAAGAGAGTAAAATAAATTATAATAGCTAAAAGCTTAAAATATTAAATTACAAGCCTAAAAAGGTATTATAAATTACAATAGCTAACAACTTAAATTTTTTTTAAAATATATTAAAAATATAATTGAACATCTAAATTTTAATGTAATTATTTTATTTTTAATTTTAACTTGTTATATATTTGAAAAAATTGTACTCCCTCCGTTTAAAAAAGAATGACCTACTTTGACTTGACACAAAGTTTAAGAAAATAAAGAAGATTTTTGAATCTTGTGGCCTTAAATTAAAGTTGTGTCAAATGTACCAAAATGCCCTTTAATCTTGTGGTCCTAAACATGTCATGTGGAAAGTTGAAATTAAAGTATTGCCAAAAAAGGAAAAGGGTCATTCTTTTTGAAACAGACTAAAAAGGAAAGTAGGTCATTTTTTTTGAAACAGAGGGAGTAATAATTATTAACTTTAAATTATTTGGAGACACAAAAAAAGTTTCGGTTGACTTGAAATTTTAATAATGCAACATTAATTGGGTTACATTATTTGAAAAATTCATGAAAAATAATATAAATCACAATAATTATCAATCTAAAATATTTGAAAAATGTATAAAAGATATGCTTGACTTTTTAAATTCTACTGATGTCATATTAATTGAGATAAAGGGCTATTATTTGAAAATTACGTAGAAAGTCGCATAGATCATAATATAATTAACAATTTAAAATATCTAAAACTATATATAACAAATTTGATTGATTTCTCAAATATGTCATCAATGTCACATAAACTGGGACAAAAAATAGCATATAGCATTCGAAAAAGTAACATATTGGGCCAGTGCTGACACGGGTTCCAATATCTAGTATAGAAAATACAGGGGTAGAATAATTTGTTTGATCGTCAAGTTCTGCTCTTTTGAAACAAGCTTAACAGGTTACGTTTTCATTCCTTTGGGTTGTTTTTGTAAGCTGACATGCTACATGCAGGTCTTAGTTGGTGTTCTATGTTGAAAAGTTAATTTATATAAGACTTGTTGAGAAATTCACACTACTATTTTCCTCCTTCAACGTTACAATTCAAATATCTTTGGTGCTATGTTTCCAAGATGAACAAGGAAACTGTTCCTGTTTAAGTAGATCCTGGTAGTTTAAGATTTAAACTGCAGAATTTTGATAGTGTCGGAATACTAGTTCATCATTGACTGCAACATGAAAGATTGAAGGCTCAATACTAAAGAAGATTTTATACTTACCCCTACCGATGTCACAAAATTGCACACTGCACATTTCACTGATCTTGCCCCATATTGGTACATCAGCAGCATGCGGCAGTTGCCGCAATTCACATGTGCTACCTGATTTGCTGTGACAATATCATTTATTCTTACTTTTACTAGTAAGGATATGTACTAATGGATTATATGAAATATCTCCATACATTTCAAAAAGCTGCAGTCACTTTACCTTCCATAGCTAAGTTGACTGTGTGACAGCACGAACATTGCACGCTTGTTGCTCCTCGAATGTACATTAGTAATGTGTGGCATCCTCCGCAAACCAACTGAGCCATCTCAGTGCCTGTTTCAGGTCAGTAGCACGTAAAAGGCTGTTCCTTAAGCCCAACACATCTTTAGGAACTTAAATAAAGAGTTAAAAATATTCTCAGTCAAGTCAGCTTAGAGAGCTCAACAGATCAAACAATTTGGTAGAATGCTGGGCATGGTAGCTGATATGGAGAGTAAAGATTCCTTACAAAGTAGCATCTTTTATGGCTGAATGCTAAAGGGGCAGTCCTTACTCAGGACAACTTAAGCCCCGAGGGATTTCCAATTATGTTCTAGATGTTACTTATGTCGTGAGCAAGCTGATACAATCAATCATCTCTTTTTACACTGTAAATGGGCTGATAAGCTTTGGAAATTTTTTATTAATCTAAGAAGCATGTGATGCCGCAAGGATTTAACTGATGTTCTAGTTAGCTGGAACAGAGAACAAGAAGGCTTAGAAGTAGAATCAACTTTTGATGTTCTAGATTACATTTAGAAAGTTTTTTAGGTCTTCCTGTTGTATCACTATTGGTCTGGGTGACTACACAGCTTGCGTAGGCATATTATATTGATAGTACTACTTTACCATTCTCAAAAAAAGAAAAAAGTTTCAAAATTTTGAGGCTCTCTAATAACGTGCATACCTGGAGGTGGTACTGCTGTGACCGCATTGCAAACTGTACAGCAAACAGATGTTGCTCCAACTGGATAGAGTAAAAGATTTCTGCATCCAGAACACACAAGCTGGCTTTGTGTACCTGCTAGCCCCCATATTTCTTCGTAAGATATATGATAAAACAAGGTAATTTTGGTGTAGTGTTATTTACATTATTTTGTGAACTGGCTTGATTCTGCTGGACCGTGAGGCTGTTTCACCCGAAAGCTGAAGTTGAATTCAGATTAGTTACTAATCATGGCTGTAAATAATGTATTGGTGCCCCTGAACTTGTCCTAATTGATTTGGTCTATTTAATAAATACTGTTTGATCTATTTTCACAATTCATCTACAAATGCTTAATTGAACTTTGATTTGGATTTCAGAACTGGAGATTTAACTCTTGATCTTCCAGTCGTAACCATCAATATCTAGCTCATTGTTATGCATGACCATCCTTTTCGTTTCTTTCTACGTATTATTAGCAGGAAGAAAATAGTAAAGGAAAAATGCTGTACCGTTAGCAGGTGGTGTAAATGGGGTTGGTGGTGTAGGATACGGAGCAAGCGGAACTGGCATTGTGAAGCTAACAGAGGGAGTCCTCTTCCAAGATCTCAAAAGCCTACTGCTTCAAAAACTTCGAACAGAGCAGCTGCTTCCATCTTACTGTCTCCTGAAAAAAATACGGGAAATTATACCGGATTGAGCTAGCAACTGAAGGACCTAAAATTTCTGTTTGATGAAGGATGGATTGAATACAAGTATGAAATAGGATTAGGAAGAAAAAGGGAATGGACGGTGAAGATATAACGAAGAACTTTGCATATTCATATATTAAATTTCATACATGATTTGTTATTGGTTCATCGACAGAGCATTTGAAACATAGAGGAGCTTAGTCAAGCATTATCGAGTGAGGCAGATACAGACCTTTACATACGCAGATGTAAAGAGAGAGAGAGAGAGAGAGAGAGGGAGGGAGGGAGGGAGGGAGGGTGTGGGGGGGGGGGGCTGATAGGAGGATGCGGGGGATAGATGATTCAAAGAGTAGGAAGAAATGGTGGTGTCAAAAATAAGACTTTTTACCATGTTCCTTTGCATATTTCTTTTTATTGTAAGGTGCAGTGTAGCTTTCATTTTCTTTTGTGGTTGGCTAGATTATGGTGAATTTCTATTTCTCTTGTTGGTATATCAAGATCAGTTTTGTCAGGAAAAGTTGGGGCCCCTCCCTCTCTCCCTCTTCTTTATCTTATTTTTCCTTCTTTCTCTCTCATACATTTAGTGCAACTCACTGCATGCATGTGAGTGATGAGTTTTAGCCAGGTATTCCTTTCTTCTGGGGCATTGGACAACTCAGATTGGGCCACGTAATTCAAGAAGGGGTTTACTTTGGTGTCCCGGGATAAAGACAACAAATACCAGGTGATTTCTTCCTATATGTCTTTAAGTTTTAATGGATAATGTTATTTGGTAATTGTGTCGTGGGAGATAAAAGTACGCGGTGAAATAGACAAGGTGCAAAGGATAGAAGGAATTGTGATACTTTTTGTAGGTGGTGGTCCAATTTTTTGCTGTCATTCCAGTGTGCTTGTCCTTCTCAACATCCCATTCCCCCTTTTAACTTTGGTAGTTGTAGTAAATTAAACTGAATTATTACTGCCTTTAGATGCTTACAACGAACGCAGCCTGTTTTTCTGTGTGTGTGCACTTGCCTATATTAACTATGACAGGACCCAAGTAAAATGTTTGTTTCAATTTTGTGTCATCAAATCATCGTTTTATTACCTCTAATTTGATCTTGGAGTAGGGCCATTTGTTGTACAACAGTTGATAAGTGACTGCACCTTATCGTCCGGTCCCCCTCAGAGAGTAGTATTTGGGAGCACACAGGTTTTGCAAACAACCCAGTTTTCATGGTGGTTTGACACTCAGGAGGGGTGCCAGTAGGTAACCATACAATGACTTTATCAACATTTTATCTTGTAGTTTTGTTGGTGAATAGATGCACCAAACTGAAGCATTTTTAGAGATTTGATTCGTCTGTGAGCTGGGAATGCACTATGGAAGGACAAAGCCAATATGTTGTGATTCACTTTACATGGTGGATCTGAATTTGTGGCCTCACTAATTTGGAGGTGGGTGCTTTGGTGGTCTTTTATTAGAATGTCATGATCATGTATAACAGCTTCACATCAATCAGAAGTCCAAAATACAGTAATATACCTGATTATGTGTACGCATACAAGTATTTAGGGTCCCATATTGTTTTTTAGTGTCTTAAATCCGACCGACATTTTACCTGAAAAACTCGTTTAAGTTTGAAAAGCTCGGTGGTTTTTTGTATATATAGTTCTTTCCCTCTATGGTGGTGTGGCTGATAGTAGATATCTATCTTGTGGAATAGTTGAGATACGCAAACTTTAGCGTGGATACGAGAAGAATGTGTATCAAACATCTTATCCAGATTCAGCTCATCAAATTATAACTAGAAACACAATGAAAACCAGGCTTACCCTTGTTTGATTTAATCCTAATGGATAACTTAATTGTTAGGTTAGCGTAGAGAGATATTTTCATGATGCAGAAACATTACATCTTTACATGTGCAAAAGTCACAAGATCATAATGAGTCACAAAGGACCGTAAGAGTAGGTTTTTTGTTAATGCTGAGCCATAAAGGAGACAAAACTGTTGTAGTTAGAGATAGAGAACCCCAAGTCTTCTCTTGCCTGATTTTCCCCAATTTCTACTCCACCCCCCCACCCCCGCACCCCACCCCACCCCACCCACACACACAAAACCTTAAATCTAGGCCACACAAATGCTTGAATTGGCTGTACTAGAATATACTAGGCACAATAGTCTCAGTCGTCATTTATGATCTTCTAACTTTGGAACACACAAGTAGACGCATAAACTTGTTTAAAGTTGAACAAATAGACACACAGGTTTTGTGCGGCAATCAACGCCGGGCGCCTTGTAGGACACGGGTGTTTATGTGGTGAGACGCTTTGTAGAATGCGGGTGTTTACTTGTTTAATTTTGTATAAATTTTAGTGTTTACTTTTACACATCTAAAGTTGAAAGGCATAATGTGGACAAAGTTAAAAGGCACATTCATTTATTATGTAAATATACTAACTAAAGAACTTTACAGCCGTAATGCGTTACTGGCATTTAATCTTTTCATCAGTCCTCTCTAACGGTATGAACCTTAACCAACACTTTAATATATATTTTGTTATCATATTAATATGAAAAGTATTGCAACTTCTAATATATTTGTATAATTTTCAATATCTAAATTTTAAATATTGCTTTAATCTAATTGAATTAGCTATAAAAATTAGTTAAAATGACTTTCGTGGATAGAAACGTCAAAAGAAAAAGTGAACAGATGTAGTGTTTTAATGAAGTTTGGCTTATTTGATGTTTGGATCCGCATTACAAGGAATAGTACTCCTGCATGTAAATTCCCCACACGTAAAATTTTCCAATTTCATTTCTTCCAATTATAGAATGTCCATCTAAAGGGAAAAAAGAATTCACTTTATTTTTTTCTCAAAATACTGGACGTGTCATTACATCAGAAAAATTGAGCTTGCTTATTTTATTTTTTATAAATATAAAAAATATGTAACCCCCCCCCCCCCCCTCCCCTAAACACCTTCCAGGAAAAAAGGGTATGGGAGTTTATTCATTTTCTTCATGATAACAACAAGAGTATGTGGTCCACTTTACCGAATCTAAGCAATCTGAAAAATCAGAAGGTTGCATCTTTAGAAACTTTTCTTTTCAATAAAATAATTATTGTCTAGGAAAATAAGAACACCGTGGCTAGAATTAAAATATTGTAAAAAATTGGAGAACCATATGTTATTATAATAATAAAAATAGTACAGAAATAGGAGAAAAGTGCATCAAATTACCAACACCAACAGTTCAGAGAAAAGGAGATCCGATGCATTAAATTTTCGTTATCTGTTGGTATAGAAAATAGTTGGATCATAAAGATTTATGTACGCAATCTTACCTTATCTTGCATTTTTGTTAGAAATTATTTCCACGACTTGAATCCGTAATCTTGAACACCCACAGTCTAGAAGTTTCATTAAAATATTCTTCAGCATCCTCCGTCTATAGAAAAATGCTCAAATTTTCTTTGGACCAACTTTTAAATGAGAATCCTTGTAATTTTCCTTTTTTGATAATAATAAAAGTACAAAAATCATTGTAATTTTTCATTCGGAGATGCTATAAGTTGCATTTTTAGCTGCAAAGTTATAGAGTAAATTTTGTCGTTGTAAATGATGTATAGGTTCCTACAAATTCCAAAAAATTGGTCTGCAGTAGAAAGCAAAGCCTAGACAAAATTACATGCAATAAACTAAATTTGAAAGTAAATGAATTACCCCCTTTATTTCATTTTACTTGACATTTGTTTCAATTTATTTATCCAATTTGTAATATATTCTTTCAAAACTATTTCTATCATTTGATGACCCATAAAATAAGTAGTAGTCAAACTTAGATTTTCAAAGTATAATTAATAAAATTAAGTTAGTAAAATAAATTTTTAATAAATAATTTCTTAAAAAGAATTGTCAAATCAACATGAGACAAGTAGGGGTGACATTAATTTTTGTTAAGAAAAGTTTTTACTCAAGCAAAGGTGTTTGGGTTGGGGTTTGGGGGGGGGGGGGGGTAGAGGTAGGGAGAGAATAATTTTGATTTTAAGTTTTTTTTTTTCCTCTCTTTATGGTGGGTGGTAGTCGTGGGAGGGTGGCAATGTGTTGAAGATAAAAAAAGGACCACCAAGGTAGTGGTGGGGGTGCTACGTACCCGTTCATTTTTTATAGAGGTTTTCATATTATCGAGGCTTGGTGGTGAAACTTATTTTGTGAAGTCATAAAATAGAACTTTTTAGTGTAAATTTAAACAAGTTAAATCTCAATATGATTATCGAATATCAAATAAAAAATAAAACGAAAAGGACAAAATGTACATTAGACGTAGAAGTTAGAAGTTTTGTGGAGCAAAATAGAAGATTCTAATAGTAGAATTCGCTTTGTCATCAACATGCATATAGAAACATACCGACAATTTCTAAGTTTGTGGAGATATAAATATGGAGAAGTAGTGGAAAAGGACAATACTTACTCTGCAGTAATGTGAAGTCTATCAAAGGGCAAAGACTAAAGACTTTAGGTATGGGCAATGAACCTTTTTGCAGGTATGGTTGGAATTTATTAGGGTTTCATTTTTTGGTTTGAGTTGCTTTTACTCTCGTTTTGTTTTGTTTTACTTGATCTCTATACTAAAAATATTTATTTTAGTTTACTTGTTTTTCAATTTATGTAATCAAGAGAATTTTATTGTATTTTTCTCTTTCTACTCTTAGGCATTAAATAACATAAAGTAATATAGGAATAGGAAATAGGCCTTGAGGGTAATGTCAGAGCCTCAACCTAGCCTTGCAATCACTTCACTCCAGCGTTTCCTCAGTTTTCTTGCATCTTTCCAGCTTCTCAAATCGACTAACAGCCAAGCCTTGTGAAGAGAAGAGTCGTGCATCCCGAAAAAGATATGAGGTGCTCGATAATGGTCGAAATAGTTGAATAGGAGGATCACTATGAATATAACACAGAGATAAACTAAAATGATCTATTTGATAGTATGAATGACTGGTTACGAAGGTGTGGGATGCTTGTTTAACCTCTGTATTCATCTTCTTCCTTATCGTAAAATTTAGAGTTTCAGAGCATCATTAATAAGGTTGATTTAATAAATACACTCCTCGTTGATGACATTTTCTTAAGAGTTGTATCAAATCAATCGGGACGAAGTAAAATAAAACGAAGGGAGTTTATTTTCAAATACATATTAAATTGATTATATTTCAGTATAACATTTAACAAATCAATTATTTTTTAAGAAAAATATATATGTAGCCTCCTCCATAAAATCACATGCATTGTCTAAGAATTTAGACATCTCTAAGGAATATAGTAAACTTACTTATAGTGATTTTCTTTTATGCAAAAATAATATAATTAAAGATTAATTATGATACATCAAGATATCTTGATGATAATTGAATTAAACAATGATCAATAATTAAAGGACTTAAAAGACAAGTTACTTTAAACGTGAATTAGAAAATCAAACCCGAAAAAGTATCAACTTTTTTATTCTTCTTGAACGCCCTAGTTGGAGTTCATATCCGTTAGCAGATATTATAATTTTGCATTTTGAGAATAATTTTTTTTTTTTTAATTTTGCTTTGTCTACTTTAATATTTTTATTTGAGACGAATATAAATTAATCAAATCAGTAAATTTTCGATGTTGAATACCTAAAAGAAAGACTATATAGGCATGGGCGATGTAACCTTTTTTTCATAGCTAAGCTGCAATGTGCAAACACCCAAGAGAAACCCATTACTTTTGGATTGATCACATTGAATTTCAAAGGGACCACCCCCTACTTTTTGTTTGTACTTTTTTGACCCTACTGTGTTCATTTTTATCTTTAGATCCCAATTTCCAATTGGATATCCTTTTCCCAATTCTTGAAAAGTCAATGACATTTTCTCTTTGGCTTTAGCTAAGTCAAGGCTAGGGGAAGAGATTTTTCTTTGGGTTATTTGGACACATGTAGCTTATTTAGAGATTTGAATTATAGTTTGTATCAGTTGAGCGTCTGAGTATATGATTAAGGGGTCGTTTGGTAGAATGTATAAGAACAATGTAGAATATAGTGTATTAGTAATGCTTGAATTAGTTTTACTTGTATTAGTTATGCATGTATTATTTCTTATACATTGTTTGGTTTGATGTATAAGAAATAATACATCTTACATAATTTCTATAAAAAAAATGTTTGTTTACAAAAATACTCTTATTTAATTTTGTACAATTTTTTGCAACAAAGTTCTTTTGTCATCTCAAACATAATTAGTATTGTTGAACTAGTATATAGAGGTTTAGGATTAATTGCAAGACCTTTGTCTTTGCGCATGAAATGTTACGCCGATGGATTAACATAGTCGAAACAAAAATAAAATATAAAACGTAAAATTAAGAAATAGTCTCAATTTTTGTAAAGACCTTCGAAGCAAAGAAAAAATATGTTACAGTTATTTAAATCAACTATTCATTGTTGTAAATTAAAATGATGGGAAAAGAAATTGTGAATGTTTTGAAAAGATTCACTATTGCAAATTAAAATGACGGGAAAAGGAATGGTGAAATATTTTGAGAGAAAAATTGAGGGGTATTAAGGTCATTTAATAAGTTAATGCATGTGTTTAAAGTCTTTGTATTACTAATACATAGGAAATGGAGTGTATTACTAATACATACTTCAATACACAATAGAGTGTATAACTAATGTTTGCAGTAGTTATACATAAGCAAAAAGACGTACCAAACAAGGTATTAGTAATACACATTAACTAATGCATGCATTATATTTTTCAATACACTCTACCATATGACCCCTAAGTGTTCTTAATTAATATTTTATTTCAAATTGAATTTTTAAGATTAATAGCTTATTTGGGATTGCTTATTTCCTAAAATAAGCACTTATTTTGAGAAAAAAAATATTTTTTTTAAAAAGAAGGGTGTTTGGAAAACGTGCAAAAATACTTTTGAAAATAAGTAGAATCAGTTTTTCTGCTTCTGGGGAGAAGCAGAAATAAAAAAAAGCAGAAGCAGAAAAATATTTTTTTATGACAAAAATATTCTTATCACACTCAAATATATATATATATATACCTAATTAATTAATTAACATATCTTACAAATTTGATTAACGTTTGATTTTTAAAATTTTACATTTCATATTTAGGTCAGAATTCTTTATGATTTATATATTGTTATTTTATTTCACTCATTTGCTTTAAATAAATTT
This sequence comes from Capsicum pubescens, assembly GCA_030864215.1. NCBI lineage: Eukaryota > Viridiplantae > Streptophyta > Magnoliopsida > Solanales > Solanaceae > Capsicum > Capsicum pubescens. The sequence continues at coordinate 337,791,225 of CM061538.1, forward strand.
GAAAATATCATTGATGATGATGACTAAAGAACATATAAATTATTTTATTATTAGTAATGATAACAATTGACAGATGAATCACGTTACAAGATTGTATTTTGACATCACATATAATTTTTTTCTCGAATATTTAATTTTAAATAAATAATTCATGAAAAGTAACATATTTGTTAAAATATAGTGTGTGTGTATATATATATATATGATGACTGCTTATTCGTAGTAAATTTTGACACCGTAAAAATATATTTAAAAAAGATAACAAATAACAGATAGAATTTTATTTTAAATATTTGTCATCAGGTAGTATACGTATATGAATTTGGTTCCATAATTTTAGAATTGAAACGGTAAAAACATATCCAAAAGAAAAGGTAACAAATAACAAATATTATCTCATTTAGATATTTGTAAGCATGAATATAGTGTTTGCTAACTTTTATTAAGTTTGACACAGTAAAATGAATCCAAAAAATAAGGTAACAAAAAGAAGATACATTCTAATCAAATATTTGTTTGACCTTTTCTTCAAACCTTCTATTCATTCAACGAGTTTATCGTATTGCACACCTTTTACTTCATCTATAAATAACAACAACAACAACAACAACAACAAATTCAGTGTATTCCCACACAACGGAGTCTAGCGAGGGTAAGATGTACGCAGTCCATACCACTATCTCCGGAGATTCCTTCATCTATGAATACAGATAATATTTCTCATATATACATATACTTTATTGCTCTCCAAAATATAAAGTCATCTCTATTATTAATAAGTTATTTTTTGAATCAAAATTGTTTTCTCATTTTAAGATAGATTTTTTTAATAATTATCATGATATAATTAGATTTTTTATGTGCACACAAATAGGAGCATATGTGATAATATCGTTGTATATGAAATTCTTAGATTTTGTTAAGTTTTTATTTTGATAATAATATATTTCTTTCACTTTTTTGTGTAATGTTATTATTATCAATCATATATCTCTAATGCATAGAAAGTGAGTAATGTTAGAGAAGGCTAAATGGAGTACAAAAAACGTAGATTAAATAAATAAAATTAATTAAAAATATTATAATAGATATTTAAAATAATTTTTTTCTATAAATTGATTTTAGTAATAAAAATTTATTGATAGATGTTCTTTTTGGTCATTTGTCTCAAAAAAATACTTCTTGAAAAAGATTATCTAAATATAATTTGATTATCAAAAGCACTTTTCGAATGAATTTACCAAACACAAATTACTTTTTTTTAAAAGTATTTTTTTGAAAAACCATTTTATAAAAGTACTTCTCAAATAAACAGTTTTGTAACAATAATTCCAAATAGGCCTAAGTAAATTTGAAATATAATTTTTAGGTTTGAAGAAGTTTGAACAAGTCAATCTGAAGTCTGAAAAGATGACTTTTACTCGAGACAAAAAATAAGATGGTTAACTCACTAACAAGGAAGAAAGCTGGGGGCAGAAAAGGAAAATTAAAAGAAGAAGGACGTGTCACCTTGGCAATTATTTATTAGGATTATAGAAGCTCTGAATATTATGCCAGAAATAAATAAACTGGATAAAAAATCAAAGAGAGAGTGATTAATAACTTATTATAGTGAATTAAATTGAAGAGCACAGCTTTATTTACATTATGACTATCTGATATCTAGTAGTATAAAATAAGAAAAATATGTCATTTTTCTTATGGATTCATAGAATATTTAAATGTGTTTTGAGAATCATGTAGAAGTGACTTCACGTGTACATGTTCCGTGACTAGTAGGTTCCGAAAATTTCTTGGGAAATATTTCCTTAAATAAATCGTATATGGTTGGTGTTTTTACTTCTTTAAGTTTTGTTTCAAACTACCTTCTTTTCTTTTCTTTTTTTTTGGTTGGTTGGTTGGTTGGGGGACCTTTTACTATAGCTTTTCCATATTACTTTTATATTTATTAAAATTATTTGCAAAAGATATTTTTTCTTCAGTCGAGACGGAGTTAGCTTATGAAAAAATAATTTCTCTATTTTATACAATAAGTAGGAGTAAGGTATCTATCTGTATACCCTCTCTTACTAAAATTGTGGTAAGATTCTATAACGGAAAAAAAGAAGCATGGCGAAAAGTCAATTTTTTTTATTCGTTTAACGAGGGAAGATCTTAAGTACTAAATTAATAAAATTACATATATATCTTGAAAAAGAATTGGTATAGCTTTTAGCACACACCTTTTATCCTATGAGGAAAGTTACTCTTTTCGATTCATGTCTGGCCCTTCTCGGGGCTAAATCACAGTATAAAAATGACTTTGTTCCTAAATTTATTCTATGATCACACTATATATGTCATTGGTATATTAATTTATGTGACATATGTAAAATTTTCACTTGTTCATTGTCAACATTGACGGCGGCTTGAGGTTTGGTTTTGGGGTGTTTATTTTCAACCTTGTTTTGGTTTATGAAACGGCCCTTTAACATCAACTTTGATGTGACCCGGGCTACTCCGACGCCGGCGCCGGCATAGACGCGCCGGCGACCAGTAAGTGGACACCCTATCTATCCCTCCTTCTCTTTCTCCCCCCTCCGCTCCCTTCCCCCTTTCGCTCTCTTCACTGTTATCGTCGGCGGGACAAGGTTTCTTCCGGCTCGACCCTGACGACGATAGTTAGTATGCATCACCGGCTACTCAGGTTGGTATGACGACAACCGGTGTCCAGATTAACAGGATGTGCTCGACCAGATTTGATTCCGACAACACCCAGATGACGCTTCAGCTACATTCAGGCAACGCTCCAGCGACATTCAGGAGACGCTCCGGCAACATTATTTCGACAATCAATTTCTACATTAATTTGTCGGAACCCAGCATAGCACGCAAGAGGAGAGGACTTGGCCTACACGAGTATCCTGGTGACTTCTAACCTTTGATATCTAGTTTATTTTATTATTCCGTTTCTCTTGAATTTCCTCTAATTTGTTGTGACTGGATGCTTTCTTGTATTGGTGGATATTGTTGTGTTGTTCTAGCTGTTAGGCCAACTAGTGTGTATTGTGAATGCCTTCTGTTTTCTACTGTTGTTTTTGTTTTTGAGTAGTGGCTTTGGGGGTTGATGGTAGGAGAGGGTCATGTCCGAGAGGGTTGGGGCTGAGGGCTGTTTTGGGGGTAGGGGAGAGAAGAAGACTGGGGTGGGGTGGGAGTCGATCAAGGTCTGGTGTTAGGGCTGTTTTGGGAAGGAGGGTGAGGGGTGGTAGAGGTAGTCGCCAGGAAAGAGATAATAGGTTGGGGGTAGAGTCTTGGAACATAGGGACCCTTCAAGGTAAGTCCATAGAGTTGGTGAAGATTCTTAGGAAAAGGAGGGTTAATATTGCGTGTGTTTAGGAGACTAAGTGGGGTAGGTAATACAGGACAAATGGCCACCTTATCTTTTGATTACATCTTTAGAGGCCAACACATAGAGGCTCAAGACTTGGTCACCTCGAGGATACAAGAACATGCATGGAGGACCCATTTTGAGCATGTCATTAAACAAACTCGTGTGTGGAAGATTGCGTGGGGGCTTACATTTGATGCCAATTCGAGACTACAAGTTTTGAAGCGTGGCCCCATGGTTTTGGAGCATTGAAGAAGCACCCTTCATTAAGGGTATTTTGGGGATTGCACATGTTAAAGAAACAACTCATGACCTCCCCTTTCATTAAGGGTATTTTGGTCCATTATACTATGTAATAAGCTAGGCTATATATAGTCTCTTATTAGGTCTTTTCTTTTTTAGTTTATGAAAGATAAAAGATTAAAACACTTGAAATTCTCTCTCTTGAGAGTAGACCACCTTAGTATAGTCTTAGTTAGGACTTGGAAAAGTCATTCTCAGTATAGGGCTTGGAAAAGTCAATATTGTTCTTTGCTTGGAAACAGTGGATCTTGAGGTGAGTCGATTACCTTGGCGGTCACCGTAAGAGTGTGTTTTTGATTATTACATTCATTAGGGATTAATGTTGAAATATACTTGGTTCTTAATCTTGTAATAATCTTGGTCCTACTAGCTATCCTTTCATTATTTTGCAAATCTGTGTGTTTTTGTGTTTGTCATCTTGTATTCCTTTGTGTTGCTTGTTCTTCTCACATTTTGTAGACTGTTTTGGCATCTTGGTGGACTGATTTGTATCATCTGGTATCAGAGCCATCATTTATTTCGTTCCCACGAGATCAATCTTGGGTTTGTTCACTCAAAAATTAAAAAAAAGTGTTGAAAAGCTGAAAAACTCAAAAATAGTAATCTGTCCACGTTTTTGTGTTTAGGCCGAAATTTGAAGTCTAGTTTTCTTGTGATTTTTGTGTGTTTTGTGTGTTCTAGTGCTAGATCTTTGTTTTCTAACATTAAAAGAGGTGTCCAAGGTTGAAAATCTCACAAAAAAAAGTTATTCTACGGGTTTGGTGTCTTGGCCGAAGTGTTGTTGTTGTTTGGCCGAATTTGTGTCTAGATTTAGGTGTTGTTTTGATTTTCTTTGTTGTTTCTTGTGTTGATTTTATTTCTGTCTAACACTACTTGAGTCTAACCCAAGTTCTTGAGCAAAAAAAAATTGTAAGTTGTTGTGGGAAAAATGGACGTTTTTTTTGTTGTTGTTGTTGAAGTTCTTGTGTTGTGTTGAAGAAGTCTTGTAAAAGATTGTTGTTTGATCCAAATTCAAAGGGAAGAGAGTGTGGGTTCTTGTTAGTCTTGAAACAACTTTCAAGACATTACCAAAGGAGAAAAAGAACAAAAAAAAACTCCCAAAAGTCTTCATGCCAAAAAGAAGTAAGTTCATTTTTCTAGACAAGCCAAAAAAGGAAAGAGGGACAAGACCTCTAAAAGGTTGTCTTTCCAAAAAGGTGAAAATTGGTCAAGGTTTGAATTTTGAAAAAAAAAAAAGACTTAAAGTTGTTTGTAAACCTACCAAAACCGAAATTCCCCCATCTTTGTGAAATTTGAACAACCAAAATTGTGGAACATAAATTTTCAACTTCAACAATATTTGTTTTATCCATCGACCAATAGTCGAGTGCCACATCATCAATAGCTCAAGAACATTGGAATTCCTAGTTTCACTTTTTTGATTCTATTGGTTTCCATTTTGTTGGTTCTCATACTAATTAGCAAACTAGTAAATACCTACTAGATTGTAGATTAGTTTTTGAGTATGTTTTCTTTCATGTTAAGCGTTGTATTTTGTGTTTTTCTTGTTTATATGTCGTAGTATTTTCTTTGTTTCAAGTTCGTAAGTAAATTTTGTTTTTGTGTCTTGAGTCGATCAAACAAGAATTCATTTCGGCCGCCAAGTAGAATTGACATTCTATTGACTATCGGAGTATAAAAAACTTTCAATATTCGCTGCTCCAATTTTGAGAATCACAAAGGTGGGTGTATACGAGTGTTGGTGAGGAGCTTTTACTACTAATCATGTTTGTTCATTGTGTGGGTACAAAAGTGATATAAGGGGAACATGTCTTCGATAGTCGGGGATTATTGTGAATACAACATGGGAGACTATGATTGTAGTGAAGGGTTTTATGGCTACGAAGTTGAGGGAGATTGCGGAGGCTATGAAAATAACCATGATCAAAACTTGGGCAGATTTGAGAGTTACGGTTTTGAGGGGGAAAATGAGGTGAATGAAGTGCCTAGTGCTTATGGTGAATTTGGAGATGATGTAGGACCTCGTGATGGATCTTATGATGACATTGGGGCATGTGAGGAGTCTTACACTTCTCACTCCGAATCTAGATTTGGTGTTAGGTAGAACCCTTTCATTCGCAAAGCTTATGAGAGATATGATGAGAGTACACGTGAGGAGTGTGAAGATTCATATTCTCCACCTTGTAGTATTTCTTATCAAGGTCGATATAGTGTGAATGGTTATACTAGATCTAGTAGAGGTTGTCCAACGAGAAGAAGAGGGTATGCATCTCCAAAACCGAGGGGTACTCGTGTGCTTTACAATGTTGATCCGAGAAGGAGTGTACACTCCAAAAAGGTGACCATTTGTGGGATATCGGGTTGCCTCATTGTGTTAAATGATAGGTACTATAGTAACTACATCGTTCCATCCATGGTTGACTACTTGGGGTTGTTTTGTGAGCCTTTACTTGTTCCATACTTCTTGGACGGGTTTAAGGTTACCGAGAGGGTCAAAGTTGTCTTCTCCCAATTTGAATACCATGAGGAGGTGTGGTTCGATATTCTTCTATTGAAATACGGTCATGTATGCTTAGGTGCCAATTGGTTTGCACAACATAGAGTTCCAAATATTCAAAATTGGCCAAATATTGTAACAGACCGGTGGGGAAATCACCTCGTCACATACATGTTTCCTGAACCGTAAAGAGAAGTGAATACTTCAATCCTAATGCTTATGAGAGAAAATATTGAGAGGAGTAAAGGTGTGCAAGGTGGTAATCCGAGAGTGGAAAAGGAGAGGTTGTGTGGAGCAAAGTGAGGGGATTGCCGCCAAACCGAGCTAACATTGTTTATCCTCTATTTCTAACGATATTTATGTAGGTACCGACATGGCAAGTGAAGGAGAGCAATGCCAAAGTGAAGTTGCTTCCCAAGCTTGTGGAGGTCCTTCACAACACGGCAAAGGAGAGTCGACTCAAGAACTTAAAGGTAAAATAGCTAACTCTTACACTTTTGTGCATATGAATGATAATTGTGTGGTTAGTAGCCCATTGAGTGTGAGTAGTAGCTTACCTACTTGTGAGTTTAATGATTCTTTGCCTTTTGTTGATGATGTACATGTTGTGAGTGTGGATACACTAGTTGATCCTATTGATGAATAAATTGACTCTTCCTGTAAGATCAATTTATGTCCACCTAGTGTTGAAGCCTATATATTGAACGAAAGTACATTGTCTTGTGTAATTGGTGTTGATCAACCTATTTGTGAAAATTGTCCACCACTTAAGTATATGTGTAATGTGATTAATCAAACTCAAGTGAGTGAAGTATTTGAAAAAGTTGGTCAACAAAAGGGGAGTGAACCCGAGAGCTATGTTTGGGACAATCTTGTGCTTGAAACCGCTTTGAAACTTGATATTGATCTCTTAGAGAGTAAGGAACTTGCTTGTTCCAAATCTGCCCGTGGGTTGGATCATGCACTCTTTAGGTATAATGTCTTGTTTGAAAAATGATATAAACACTCCTAATGAGCATAGAGGTGAACAAGATGGTATAGCTTACCTTGGAGGCTATATCCTATATGTTAACCCACTATGGTGTGACAACATTCCTCCAAAAAATGAAAATCTCTTTTTGGAAGATGAGAGTACCCTTAAGGGTAAGGAATGTGTAGTCTTGAAAGTTACTCCTACTTCTACTTTATGTGACTTTATTGTTGAAAGTACTCATGGTGATGATTGGGAAACTAGTAGTGAGTACATACATGAGGGCACCTTAGTAGAAGTCAACTTGAGTGATACTTTTCTCTACTCTCTATTTTCTTTCGATGATATGTATGTTATTGTAGAGAGTGTGTCATTTAATTTGGGTGGAGACCACGGGAAAGGGGAGTGTTGTCTAGACCTGTGTCTATGGTCACTCTTCCCGTTTGACCCCGGAGCCAAATATGGAAATGGTGATGTTGGTGCACCCAACTTGTTGCTTTGTCTACGTGACAAACAAAGTGTCACTCTTGGTGAATCCTATAACCAAATCTTTCGTGCATCTTTCATTGAGTTTTTAATATTTCATTCAAAGGATCTTTGGTTATATTGCAAATATATGCAACCTTGGCATGTTGAGATGATTTGTTGTGCTAACCCTAACCCTCATGCCATGAGGAGTTTGTAGTTGTTTGTTCTCTCTTTGGTTTTGTAAGGTTTGGATTCGAGGTCGAATCTTTTTACAGAAGGGGAGGATGATACGGGACAAATGACCATCTTATCTTTTGATGACATCTTTAGAGGCCAACACATAAAGGCTCAAGACTTGGTCACCTCGAGGATATAAGAACATGCATGGAGGACCTATTTTGAGCATGTCATTAAACAAACCCGTGTGTTGAAGATTGCGTGGGGGCTTACATTTGATGCCAATTCGAGACTACAAGTTTTGAAGCGTGGCCCCATGGTTTTGGAGCATTAAAGAAACACCCTTCATTAAGGGTATTTTAGGGATTGCACATGTTAAATAAACAACCCATGACCTCTTCTTTCATTAAGGGTATTTTGGTCCATTATACTATGTAATAAGCTAGGCTATATATAGTCTCTTATTAGGTCTTTTCTTGTTAGTTTATGAAAGATGAAAGATTAAAATACTTGAAATCCTTTCTCTTGAGAGTAGACCACCCTAGTATAGTCTTAGTTAGGACTTGTTTCGGTTTATGAAACGGCCCTTTAACATCAACTTTGATGTGACCAGGGCTACTCCGACGCCGGCGCCGGCATAGACACGTCGTCGACCAGTAAATGGACACCCTATCTATCCCTCCTTCTCTCTCTCCCCTCTCCTCTCCCTTCCCCCTTTCACTCTCTTCACTGCTATCGTCGGTGGGACAAGGTTTCTGCCAGCTCGACCCTGGCGACGATAGTTAGTATGCATCACCGGCTACTCAGGTTGGTATGACGACAACCGGTGTCCAGATTAACAGGATGTGCTCGACCAGATTTGATTCCGACAACACCCAGGTGACGCTTCAGCAACATTCAGGCGACGCTCCAGCGATATTCAAGAGACGCTCTGGCGACATTATTTCGACAATCAATTTCTACATTAATTTGTCGGAACCCAGCATAGCACGCAAGAGGAGAGGACTTGGCCTACACGAGTATCCTGGTGACTTCTAACCTTTGATATCTAGTTTATTTTATTATTCCGTTTCTCTTGAATTTCCTCTAATTTGTTGTGACTGGATGCTTTCTTGTATTGGTGGATATAATTGTGTTGTTCTAGCTGTTAGGCCAGCTAGTGTGTATTGTGAATGCCTTCTGTTTTCTACTGTTGTTTTTTTTGTGACTTTGTTTTTGTTTTTGAGTAGTGGCTTTGAGGGTTGATGGTAGGAGAGGGTCGTGTTCGAAAGGGTTGGGGCTGAGGGCTATTTTGGGGGTAGGGGAGAGAAGAAGACTGGGGTGGGGTGGGAGTCGATCAAGGTCTGGTGTTAGGGCTGTTTTGGGAAGGAGGGTGAGGGGTGGTAGAGGTAGTCGTCAGGAAAGAGATGATAGGTTGGGGGTAGAGTCTTGGAACATAGGGACCCTTCAAGGTAAGTCCATAGAGTTGGTGAAGATTCTTAGGAAAAGGAGGGTTAATATTGCGTGTGTTTAGGAGACTAAGTGGGGTAGGTAATACAGGACAAATGGCCACCTTATCTTTTGATTACATCTTTAGAGGCCAACACATAGAGGCTCAAGACTTGGTCACCTCGAGGATACAAGAACATGCATGAAGGAGCCATTTTGAGCATGTCATTAAACAAACTCGTGTGTGGAAGATTGCGTGGGGGCTTACATTCGATGCCAATTCGAGACTACAAGTTTTGAAGCGTGGCCCCATGGTTTTGGATCATTGAAGAAGCACCCTTCATTAAGGGTATTTTGGGGATTGCACATGTTAAAGAAACAACTCATGACCTCCCCTTTCATTAAGGGTATTTTGGTCTATTATACTATGTAATAAGCTAGGTTATATATAGTCTCTTATTAGGTCTTTTCTTTTTTAGTTTATGAAAGATAAAAGATTAAAACACTTGAAATCCTCTCTCTTGAGAGTAGACCACCTTAGTATAGTCTTAGTTAGGACTTGGAAAAGTCATTCTCAGTATAGGGCTTGGAAAAGCCAATATTGTTCTTTGCTTGGAAACAGTGGATCTTGAGGTGAGTCGATTACCTTGGCGGTCACCGTAAGAGTGTGGTTTTGATTATTACATTCATTAGGGGTTAATGTTGAAATATACTTGGTTCTTAATCTTGTAATAATCTTGGTCCTACTATCTATCCTTTCATTATTTTGCAAATCTGTGTGTTTTTGTGTTTGTCATCTTGTATCCCTTTGTGTTGCTTGTTCTTCTCACATTTTGTGGACTGTTTTGGCATCTTGGTGGACTGATTTGTATCAGTAGGGTCTAAGGTTAGGGATGCGGATGGGTACAAGCTGTGGTACTTAGAAAGCGAGAGACGTAGGAATGAAGTAGACATCTAAGTAGATGAGGGGCTTAGAGGGCAAGCAGCGGAGGTTAAGAGGATAAATGATAGGTTGATGAAAATTAAGTTGGTCATTGGGGGGTTTAATCTTAATGTGTGTAGTATTTATGCGCCATAGGTGGGCTTGGACGAGGAGGAGAAAATGAGATTTTGGGAAGCTTTGGACGATGTAGTGAGAAACGTGCCTAGTTCTGAGAAGATTGTCATAACAAGGGATTTCAATGGGCACATTGGGGTTTTACTGGGAGGCTATGGTGATATGCATAGAGATTTTGGTTTCGGAGATAGAAATGGAGAGGGAGTGGCTCTGTTGGATTTTGTGAGGGCCTTTGGGCTGGTGATAGTGAATTCAAGCTTTTTAAAGAAGAAGGGTCACCTGATTACCTTTCAAAGCGCGATAGCCAAGACTCATATTGACTTTTTTCTAATTAGAAAGGGGGATAAGGCTTTGTGTAAGGACTGTAAAGTCATTCCGAGTGTGAATCTTTTGACCTAACACATGCTTCTGGTGATGGACTTGGTTATCAAGAAGGACAAAAAGAGGAGGGCGGGGTAGGATCGACCCAGAATTAAGTAGGGTGACTTGATGCCAGTTAGTGCGTTGGAGATAGCAAAGAAGGTAGCGGGAATGAGGGTATGAGGGTGTAGAGGAGACGTGGATGGTATGTGGGATAGGGCTGTAGTTGCATCAAGGAGACTTCTTGAGAGGTGTTGGATATTTTGAGGGGCCGGGCAGGACAATATCCGGAGGACTGGTGGTGGAATGAATAAGTTAAGAAGAAAGTAGAGATTAAGATGGGGCGTATGTTAAGTTGATTGGGAGTAAAGATGAAGAGGAGAAGCGGGTGAATATAGAGGAATACAAATTAGCTAGGAAAGAGGCTATGTTAGTAGTTACGACTTCTAAGACAACAATATCTAAGAATTTGTATGCGGGGTTAGAGAAGAGAGACGAGAAAAAGAGGTTGTATAGGCTTGCTAAGGCTAGGAGTGAAGGGTCGTGAACTTGATCAAGTAAGTGCATTAAGGGGAAGGATGGTCGAGTACTGGTGGAGGATGTTCATATTAAGAGAAGATGACAGACGTATTTTCATAGACTCTTGAACGGTAATAGGGATAGATACATTGAGTTGGGGAAGCTAGAGCACTCAGAGGAGTGTCGTGATTTTAGTTATCATAGACATTTTAAGGTTGAGGAGGTCATAGAGGGTATTCGCAAGATGAGGAGGGGTAGGGCGACGAGGCCTGATGATATTTCGATGAATTTTTAGAAGTATACTGGCGGGGCAGGTTTAAGGTGGCTGATTGATTTGTTTAACGATATTTTCAAGACAGCGAAACTAACTGAGGCTTGGAGATGGACTATGATGATTCCTTTATATAAGAACAAGGGTGTCATTTTGAGTTGCAACAACTACAGAGATATTAAGTTGTTGAGTCACACTATGAAGATTTAGGAGAGGGTGATCGAGCGGAGGTTGAGGAGGATCGTGTCTATTTCAGGGAATCAATTTGGATTTATGTTCAATCGCTCGACGACAGAGATAATTCACCTGGTGAGGAGATTGGTGGAGCAGTACAGGAAAAGAAAGAGAGACTTACACATGGTGTTCATCGACCTGTAGAAGACGTATGACAAAGTCCCTAGAAAGGTTCTTTAGAGATGCTTGGAGGTGAGAGGGGTCCCGGTGGCGTACATCAGATCTATTAAGGACATGTATGATGGAGCGAAGACTCGGGTGAGGATGGCGGGAGGAGACTTAGATCATTTCGTTGTCTTCATTGGATTGCACCAGGGATCGACTCTTAGTCTGTTCTTGTTTGCATTGGTGATGGATGTGTTGACGCAGAGTATTCAAAAAGAGGTGCCTTGGTGTATGCTATTTTTGAACGACATGGCTCTGATTTATGAGACGCGGGAAAGTGTGATTGATAAATTAGAGGTTTGGAGACAAATCCTTGAATCTAAAGTGTTTACATTGAGTAGGACCAAGATGGAGTATAATAAATGCAAGTTTAATGACTTGAGGCAGGAGGACGAGGTGGTAGTGAGGCTGGATTCCCAGGTAGTTTGTAAGAGAGATAGTTTTAAGTATCTTAGGTCTATGATTAAGGGGAATGAAGAGATTGACGAGGATGTCTCTAACCGTATTGTGGCAGGTTGGATAAAGTGGAGGCTCGCCTCGGGAGTGTTATCTGATAAGAAGGTGCCCCCTAAGCTTAAAGGAATACTCTACAGAGTGGCAGTCCATCCGACCATGTTGTATGGAGCGGAGTGTTGGCCAGTCAAGATCTCCCACATTCAAAAATTAAAGGTAGCGGCAATAATAATATTGTCTTGGATGTGTGGACTTACTAGAGGGGATAAATTTAGGAATGAAACTATCTGGAAGAAGGTAGGAGTGGCTTCGGTGGAGGACAAGATGCAAGAAGTGAGGCTGAGATGATTTAGACATGTGATGAGGAGGGGCACAGATACCCTAGTTCGTAGGTGAGAGAGGTTAGCTTTGGACGGTTTCAGGAAGAGTAAAGGTAGGCTAAAGAAATACTGGAGGGAGGTGATTAGACGTGACATGGAGCAGTTACAGCTTACTGAGGACATGACCCTAGATAGGAAGGTATGGAGGTTGCAGATTAGGTTAGAAGTCTAGTGTCTGTGGGTGAGTCGTAGCAAGTAGTTAAGAGAGCTTTGGTGTAGCCGAGCTAGTAATCCTAGGACTGTGTCCATAGGTTGGAGCTTCTAATTAGGAGAGTTTGGGTGTGGTGGGTGTCTTTGATTTGTGAGTGTATGGTATTACTGTAACGCCCTGAAATCGGGTCCCGAGACGTCACACGGTGCTTAGGGTCACAAGTGACCCCAAGCTAACCCTTCTACTGGCATAACTCATAAGCAACTTAATAAAAATACAAATCCATACAAATCAGCAAAAATTAACTCTTTTTTGAATCTGATCGATACAAAAATGGAATTTTACAGGATTATAATTCTGCCTTTACAACCAAAATTGAAACAAAATACATCAACTTCTACTGACTATCTATGAAGCCTCTACTAGTACTGACTGTAGGTAGTCGGGTCATGACTCCCGACTACCCCAACTCAATATGACTAAATAAAGAAAATACAACATTATAAACTCTGCATAACTAACCCAAGCCCTTGAATCAAAAGGACTCATCACCTGCTGGATACCACGAACTGACTGGATCCGAAGGTGCAACTATACCTTGTACCTACATTTCGAGAAAATGTAGCCCACATACGAATATGTGGGTCAGTACCATGAAAAAATACCAAGCATATGGGGGTGTATGCAGTTGTATAAACATCATCATCATAAATATTTATAAGAAATGTATGAAGGACTCACATAGCCCGAAGAAAATTATCATAATCATGAGAGGATGAAATAAGTATAATAACACATGTGAGTCATCATATAATTTGTCAATCACTTTCAGTTCATCAAGAATATCAATTCTCATAATGTAAATATCATTTAAATCTTTCGAAAGAATAACTTTCACAATTCCACTTTCAAATCACTTCACCGTTCACCATAGACACAAGAAAACACACACACACTTTGGGAGATCCTATAACCGACATAAACCATGTGAGCTACATGGAGTCCAACGTACAACCCACGTTAGGGAGAGCCGTCCTATCCTTGCCATCGGAGTAGGACTTCCAATATCAATCCAAAAATACTAGTGATCACTATATAAATCAGCCTCAGGCTCACATCCTACGGGGGCACGTAGTTCTAGGGAAGTAAGGTCACTTTATACCTCCCACTCGATGCTAAATATTACTCTCGGACTTAGCTCAGAAATTTAATTCAGCCTCAGGCTCACATTAAAGAAAATCCACAATAAACACTTCAACAATTTTCATCGGGAGCCAATTTGCTACCCCTTTATCATAATCAATAAAAACGTGGATTTCTTTCACAGTCGAGTTCAAAATAACTCATTCACGACCAAAAGGTCAAATCATTCAAAATATCTCAAATATTCAACATCAACGTGCATATAACACACATTTTCTCAAAGACACAATTTCAAATGGGGTTCAAGACCCAAATATCAAAATCATAGTAAATTTCTTTCAAGCATCATGCTTAAGTCATAATTTCATATAAATTAGACTTTTCAAAGTCATAAACATCATAATCTCAAGATAACCAAGATAGAATATAAGTTCATGCTCCAAAATCATAATAAACATATAAAAATCATATCTTCGTAAAGAAAATTACTTTTGGGCACAAGAACGAAAGATTGTTCTTGTTGAAAAACCCCACATACCTTAAATGATGAACTTTAGATCGATACTCATTTTTGAGATGTTAATCGTTCCTTTGAATGATGGTTCTTGGAGTTCTTGAACTAGGAACTTGGAATCTTGAATAAATTTGCAGAATTAATGGTGAACTTTGAAGGTTCTTGAAGTTGGATGTAGGAGCTTAGGATTTTCTTTTTGAGGAAATTTGATGAAATATAACATATAGTGCTTCTAATAGGCTTTAATATAGGGTTTGGACGGATTTTGGGTGAGGAGGAATGACCAAAACGCCCCTAAAAATTAAATAATTCTCGAATCTGTCCTTTGGTGGACTGTTTTGATAGTCTGAAGTAGATCAACCATAACGTTTTACTCCGATATCTAAATTGGATGAAACCAATTTCATTAGAAAGAGGACTCTCATATCTTTCCGTTGATATATAGTATCTCACCCAGATTATTGTGTACGAGGAGTTATGATCGTTTGAAGTTGACCCAAAAATTCACTTTTGATAGGCTGAAGTAGATCGACCATAACTTTTTTCTCCGATAGACAAATTGGATGAAACCAATTTCATCGGAAAGAGGACTTGTAGAGATTTCCGTTGATATATAGTAGATCACCCAGATCATTATGTACAAGGAGTTATGATCGTTTAAAGTTGGAGAAAAAATACGCCAGGCCTCAGTACTTTTTTTCCTGCACGTTTTACTGTTCACTACTATTCACGGTTCGATCGGAATGTTCATAACTCATCGCTCGGGTGTCCGTTTTGGATGATCCACATATCTTTGGAAAGCTTATTCGATACTCTACGCAATGGTGGGTAATAATCTAAGACATTCCGCACGAAAAATTTATAATTCATTCTAGAAGATAGAACCCAACACGTATACGCACAAAATTTCAACGAAAAATTTCCCGGGGTATTACAATTACTATGTGGGTGACTTATTTCTTATTTCTTTTATTCCATCCATCTCGTTTCATGTTTCATTGCGACTTTGTTTACTATTCTTTTTCATGAGCCCGGGGTTTATCGGAAACAACCTCTCTACTTCTTCGGAGGTAGCGGTATGGACTGCGTACATTTTACCATCCACAGCCCTTACTTTATGGGAATACACTGGGTTTGTTGTTGTTGTTGTTGTTGTGTATTAATTTATGTGTCTAGCATAATGAATTTAGGATTTAAGTTTTATTGTTTTAATCTTTACTTTAAGGGGTCGTTTGGTGTAAGCTATAAGGCATAAGTAGTCACGGGATAAAATAAAAGATTATTTTATTCCATGTTTGGTTGGAGGTATTAGCTAATACCGGGATAACTTATCCCACCATTTACATCATAGTGATGAGGTAAGTTATCCCATATAAATGATGGAATAAGTTATCCCGGGTTATTCCAGGATAACTAATTTCGGAATTAATTATCCCGGGATAACTATTTTCCAACCAAACGACCCCTAAGGTTTTTAGTATACTGAACTCACTGCATTTTTATTTTTCAAAATTATGAATTCATACCTCCTATTTATTACTTACAACTTTTATGTATATTTATACATAAATTTATATTCTCAATCAAAAATATAATATTTAAATGAACTCGATATTAATACGCTACGTTGTCCTAGTATTGCCAAAATTCTGAAAGGCATGTGTATGGTTGAGGCACTCATAATATATTTCTACAATCTATACGAAGATGACATAATTATCAGGGGTTACTCTACTTATGACTTGTCACTTTCAGTTTATTGTCATAGAAAATGACACATTATTTTAGTGCGATAAAGTAATTAAATGGAAAATAAATTATAATTAAAGGAGAAGGAAATTAAAATTAAAAAAAACTACAAAATTTCTCTTTATCAAACTTAGGTGCTTTGCCTTGACTCTTTGAAGCAAACACTAACACAAAATTAGTGGTATCATATGGATGAGTTAAATTGAATTTAGGCGAATCAAAATAAATTGGACTAAAAAATTATATGGATTGAAACGAATTGAGCTAAAAAGTCAATCATAAGTCAATGCAGGTCTTACCAAGTTATTTATTTTTTATAATTATTTAAGTTGCTAATTAAAAAATTCTTTGTTATGATTGTATATAATATTTTTTTAAAGAAAAGATATTTTTTAAAAAAATATTTTAGCAAGTCTTCGTATGGATCAATTTGAACTATATCGATCCATTTCATAAATAGACTGAAGTTGATGAGTCATAATGCTTTAAGCCAATATAAATAGATTAATAATTTGCCCAAACTTAAATAAATTAAACGAATCATATTTTCGTATCACTTTTAATCATACAAACAATCGACATACTTGAAGACAAGCAAAGAGCTTTTAGCAAAAACCCAAAACATGATTTGATGAGCATTTAAGCATATGAATTGGCATTACCTTCATAACAATTAATTGGAAAAGATATATAAATGTGTTCAAGTGTAAGGCCATATAAACAAGTAATTACAATTAAATATCATTATCATATCATATCATATCAATAAGATGAGATTTCTCATCTTGCTGCCGGAAAATTAGACTCTTAATTTGTAAGGATAAAAATCTTAATAACAAGTAAGTATTTTCACACTCTCATTTTATACAATATAGTTAATATCACTACTATTTTGGAAGTCAAATATCTTTAGTTGCTTTTCAAAAATGTTAAAGATATTCTTAAGGATTCTAATCCTGATATTATATGATTAAACACATTTAACGTTTAATTCATCAAAATATGTGTTCATATCATATCCCTCTATATAGAAAATATATAATACTTGAGACTATTTGTTGAAATGTATTCCCCTCAAATATAAAGTACCATTTCAAACTTTACATAAAATCTGGATTAATTAATTGCTGTGATGATTAACAAACAATAATTCATAAAATATGTGAAAAGTTGTAGGAAAAAGAATAATCAAAAATGTAAATTTCAAATAATTGAAGATTAAATATACTTGACCAGATATTACAAGAACTAAGTCAGAATCTAGTAATATTTAAGTGACTAAAAACTCAAATTGCCCTATTCTTCGATATAATGTATTTATGATTTAACACATGTTATTGTTTCTAAATATGTAAATTTTACTTTAAAAGATTGAAAATTAATTTTGAGTTCGTACAATGAATTAGATATTGGCTAAGATAAGACTAAAAAGACCATCCTTTTTAAACTTCATTTGTGAGATTACACTTATATATTGTTGTCGTATTCCAATTTTGTGGCTTTTTTGGGGAATGGATATCGAAAATCTGATTGCTTAGAGGCAACCACTAATTAGGAATATTTAGGATTAGATGAGTCTTAATTATAGTTCATTGAATAGAGATAGAACTTATAAAGATGTTAGAATAAATAGATAGAATTAGGTTAGGTTATCTTTTTGTTTGTTTATAATCAGATACAGACATACTTGCATTTATTTATTAATTTTTAATTATAAATCTTCTCTCTTATTCAATGAATTAAAGTTAAGTCTTATCTAACACTAATTAGTGGCTACTTGCAATAATTTATTTTTTGGCCTAAACACACGTTTTCTTTGCTACTAACACTTTACGTCAGAAGAAAATATAACATATTCTCTCAGTTTTAGAAAAAATAATCTAATTTGATTTGACACGTAATTTTAAAAAATAAAAAAGATTTTTAAATTTTATGGTCCTAAATTAAAATTATGTCAAATGTATTAAAATGTCATTTAATCTTGTAATCTTAAACATGTCAAGTGGAAAGTTAAAATTAAAGTATTGTCAATTTTTTTTAAAAAAATTATTCTTTTTTAAATAGATTAAAAAAAAAAGTAGGATCAATTTTTTTTATTAAAACAAAGAGTATCTGAGATTATGCTGAAATATTGGTAGGGTAGTTTGTGACTGCATGCCACATGCATATTTATCCTGTCTCAAATTATTTTAGTAGGTTAGACGTGAACTTTTCTGGTTCCATTCAATCCTTGGAATCTAATAATTTGAAATTCAATTAATTTAAATTCGTACCGAAGGAAGGGAGGAGGTCATAAATACGTTTCGTCAAAAATAATTTTATTTTGGATAAAAAGATATAAATAGCATTTTGGATGAAATATAGACACGAAAAATGGTCATTGAATTTTAATATCATTTTCCAGCCATTTGTTGAGAGCTTTATGTAATACTGATAAAATTTGATATATCTCTTATACAGATATGTATTTTATGCAATAAAGATATAATTTTTATATGCATTATACAACAATACAAATTTAACAACTATGATACAAATTTTATGCACATCATATTAAGAAATACATATTCTATATAAGAATGATACAATTTTTATCCATAAATTTGTTGCTTTATTTTTGTTACGAACTGTATCAGTATGGTATATGACTTGTATCAATGTAGTATAAGAACCATATCTGAACTACCTAAGCTAAAGTGACTCAAATTATAAAATGACCATAATATAAAATTTATTTGAGCCGATTGACCATGAATGTCCAATAGCCCAAACAGGGTTCAATTGTTTTGAAAAAGACCAACACATCTACTTTTCCCGTTCATCATTTTAGGGCACGAAATTCACCACAACTTGATCTGCGAATGCTAGTAACATTTGTAAGTTGATGAAGTACCTTTTGTTATTTAACAGAATCTATGAAAGATCACGTATTATTGAATCAATCCAAAATAATATAAGCTCTACATGTGCATTGTGCCACTTGCTGTGGCAAACAGATAAGTCAATTAAGTTCATTTCATCAATCATACATTAGAAATTGACTATTTTTTAAAACTTATATCCATGTATTACTTCATTGAAAGTGAGTGATTT
Source organism: Capsicum pubescens (assembly GCA_030864215.1). NCBI lineage: Eukaryota > Viridiplantae > Streptophyta > Magnoliopsida > Solanales > Solanaceae > Capsicum > Capsicum pubescens. Next base: position 337,810,524 of record CM061538.1, read on the forward strand.
TACATCGATTCTTTTTTCTGCATTCCTGAAACTAAGGAGCTGTAAGTACTTTATTTGTGGAATAGCTTTCACTTTATTTAAAAATCAGTGTGTAATCATGAAAATTCCAAATTCAATTTGATGTTATATTTTAAATTTGGAACATAGCTTAAAAACTGTTTACTTTTTCACTTTTGAAGTTGTTTTAAATACATTCAAGCTAGAAAGTTATTCCAAATATTCTTCATTTTCAGCTCCAACCCCCATAAATTCAAAATAAAGAGAAAACATTTGAAATCTATGCTCAAACGCTTACTAAGATAAACAGCTTTGTACTGCAGAAACAGTCTCTCTACTTCATCTAAAGTAGTAAGTAATATATATGGATTTCGTACATATTAACCCTTCTCAGACCCTACTTTGTGGGAATAAACTGTGCTGTTGTTGTTGTACTTTTATTAACAAACATTTATTTAGAGAAGTTCACTATAAAGGACTGCCTCACAAGTCCAAGAGCCTAATTCTAAGGAATTCAAAGTTGACAACCCCACTGAAAGCTTGCACCCCTACCCCATACACATACACCTTTACCCAAATAGCCAGCAAGATGTACGTTAAAGCTTTTTCTATCCATTATACATAGAATTATACATCCATAGACTATTTTTAGTTTAAGCAGTTGGGCTATGAGTGTGCACATGTATATATGCATGAAAGGGAAAAAGAAAAAAAAAAACAAAGCGAGGTGTCATTGAGAAGTTCACTATACAGACTGACTGGCCGCTCGGGCCAAAGAGCATAACATAATACATTAGAGAACTTCATATGAACCTTCACCTTTTAATGTCAAACTATCTTGTTGGTGAAAAAGCTGTTGATGCATGAATTGAAGTTTTCCAAGAAGCTACTACATATTTACATGATCAATGGTCAGCAGGAGTTAGTTTATCAGTGTCACTTTCATCACAATCGCCATACACAACCGAGATGTAGTGGCCCAGATCCTTTGGTGTTAAGCCTGGAAACCGATGTAAACTGCTAGGCCGCGGGTCAATTTGGACAAATGGCCATCTCATACTTTCTGCTGCGTTACATTCTTCCCATCCATCTCCAATAACACAAAACTGCACGTTTGGCCCACTGAACCGCTCCTTTATCCATGAGAAGCACTGGAGCTTGCCCACTTCCCATGAGCTGTAAACTAAAATCATGACAGAGATGTTAGAGAATGCTCCCGGGAGTTGCAGCTTGCATTATTATTTATACGTTGACAAACATGAGAAAGGAAGAATGTTAACTATCGCAGGACCTAGATCCATGGCTGTGCCAGGATATGCACGAGCTTAGGCATAATTGATTTGAAACATACATGTATCCAGTTCCTAAACTCAGGGATAATGAAGCTCTCCCTCCGCCCCTTATTCCTAAAGGGAGATTGCCAATTACTAAACATAAAAATATGAGCTGGAGACATCAGTGATATTTCCAAAATTCATTCAACCACGGCTTGTAACTTTGCTGGTGAAAGGTTAAATATAATTAGAAACAAGATACTTCAATTAAGATTCAAAACTAGGAGAGTCAGAAATGTTAGATATCAGAATGACGAAAGAACTAACCGTTTTCGCTAGGGAATAAATCATCCAGGCGAAAGAGCAAGCATTTAACTAAGCTGGGTATCAACGATCCGGAAGTCACCAAGATATTCACATGCTGGAATATAGTATCTCCTGCATCATTGGTAGAAACAGTAGAGGCGGCCAAATCTTGATTCCCAACTGCACACTGCTCCAAGCAAGTCCTAGCTGCATTGGAAGGAGAACGAGAGAATTTAAACGAGCAAATCAAGTACATCTTATGCAAAAAAGCATCATCATGTATCCGTAGAGAACACAGAATTGACGAAAAACACCTTCAAAAAGTGTAAACACAAAAACAACTGTAGAAAGTAACTGGAATTAACATCCAAGCTTTAAAAGTAAAAACTAGTTGAATTAGAAAAACTAAAGGCGGCCTCAGAGAAAAATATCTTATTTCCAACTTGTATCTATCAATGGTGGCTCCAAATATGCGTCCATATCCAAAGTTATCAAGATATGAAAATGATTTTTTTTGGAATGATAAGCGGCATTTCGTTGATGACAAAACAACACCAAGTGCTGGTATATTTACAACATTAACAAAACAGTGAGCAAAAAGAAAATAGGCAAGCAGAAGGCAATAAAAGAGGCAAAAGAAAGATTTGGCTGATGTAAATGATACTGATGCACTTTGCAAAAAGATGGAAGCTGCTTTGAGAAATAAGGTAAGACGAGGAAGTTAGTTTAGAATTTTAATGTCATGTATTTACTTCTAAGTTGGTGACTAGCACATTTAGCGTTTCATCAACTCGTATATTTCTTGTTTGCATTTGTTTGTTACTCTAATATAAAATATCAGAATGCCCAACTGCTCTTTAATATATATCTATCCTCATCCGATCACCAATATCATCCCACCTCCTCCCACGACGTGGATGGCAAAGTAGAGAGAAATAGTAGTATAATTTACAGTTTTTGATTGCCCCAGTCTGTTTTAAAATTAAAAAATAAAGAAAAATTATGAAAAAGAAGGAAAATATAAATTTAAAGAAGAGGACTCTGAAGTTCTCCAGATCGAAATAAGGCAAGTTTCGGAAATTCAAGATAATAGAAATAGGTTCAGATTTGTGATTTCTAGAGCACTGGGAGTATAGAATCCTTTTGACTTCTCTCTCGCACATGGATAGTGATGCATGGATCTAATATTACTGAAGAAAATCTAGAAGAAATAAGACACATTTTAGATCACTTCACATAAGGGGGCAAACAGGAGAGGCAGTATTCTGGGTAGTCTCAGTTGAGTTGAGGTAGTTTATTATCTGGTCTTATTTGATGATTTCGATGAAGGTGTAAATTAACTTCTTTGGTGCAGAAAAAAAATTTAAAGCATTCTGTGCCTATACAAACACATGAATTCAAAATACACAAACACAGCAAAAGAAATATGTCCTATGCTTGTCCACATTTGCGACATTCTATCATTGCAGTTCCCAGTACACAAAATTAAAATCCATACGGCACGATGATTCACTAAAGTGATAGAATCCAGAGTAACCTACCTGCTGAGAACCACAAATCAGTATAACTATCCGTGACATCATAAAGCTCGATCCATGATTTAATCATGTCTTGGTCAAGAATACTATGTAACCCCTACAACAAATGGTAAATGAAGGTTGTTATAGTAATGTTATGTTAAACTTGAATGCAAATTACTCAAAATATTCAAACGTAAGCACCACTTCTAAGAACGAAGTTAGGCCCGTAGTTTTGATAAACTAAAACAAGAAGCTGTGACTATATATTTTCCTTTGGTTGAGAAGGGAGACTGTTGAACAGAGGGGAAGGCCCTAAGCACTTTATTTCGTGATCAATACACCAAGTCTGGCCCAATGTGTAGTTAATGACCCCAGCAAAAATAGAGATCATATACAGCCTTCAAAAGGTTCATCTTAGTACAAAGATCTATAAAGTTTTTGTTATGGTCTAACGTTAACTAGAGGAAAATGCCATGTCTTTTTAGAACAACCAGTCGGTCAGTAGAACGAGAATATTTGATTTGAGAAGGAGAGATAATTGTTCCCTTATTTGGTCAAGTTGAGTTGCTATTTTGTAGATTACCTGCATATCCCTTAGGTAATGGAAATAAATGGTCCATACGATCTAGATGCATAACTTTCTTGAATTCGATTTTTACACATCAAAATCACGAGCATTCTTGTTTTAGCCAAAACCAGGAACAATCCAAGATAGAAATTCAGACACGCTATTTATCACGTCTTTTTTTTTACAAGTAACCATGCTATTTATCCTGGTATCCTAGTTATGAAACAAACATAGAATGTAGAGAAACTAGAGAACCACATCAACTAAACTTATCGAGTAGGTTTCATCAGAGTTGGACAACAATGATTTTCACAACAAAGTACTGAATGGAGTAGATTTTTCACTCTTAACACACGCTGGCACCATTCGGCAGCCTCCTGTCATTACTCAGGCCACAAAGGCAATTAGATGCACCACAGAAACCTTTAATCAGATAACTTTTTAGCCTATCAAGAGCATTCCAGCTTTAGGCAATCTTCTCAGTTATGAAGTTACTTAAACGGGTTATCTAAATGATAAAATAACTTATTTCACAAATAATCTAAGTAAGAGCAACGAACCAGTTCATCCATAGAAATTTCAACTAAAAACCTATCTATTTGTCATAAGCGATACAGAAAATGGACTTTTATAAAATAATCATAACATTAAAATACCAAAGTAGTACCTTTTTGTACTTTTGTGCTACGACCCGATGACGGTACGCTAATCTCTTTTTGTTAAGATCATCATTTGGGGGACCAAAGCCATCTTTATTGAAGTCATAGTCAGTGAGATCTCGACCATCATCATATTGTTTCATGACATCTAGATATGGCATATTGCAATTTTCAACCTGAAAATCAACATAATATAACAGAGTTAACAAGCTTAATGTCCACGATCAGCAAGACTCATGAAGACTGTGAATTAGTTCCCCGGTCAAATATATCATAAGAAGATTAACTAACCTGCTCGTAAAAGAAGTGGTCATCACATATCTTAAGAATATGATTCTCCCACATCGTACCAATTTCTACACCACTATGTACATTCTTGGATCCATTGAATGCCTCAGCATATGTCCCATTTATTAACGACTTCAACAATATGAGGGTTTCATCCATGTCCCAGATATATACATTCATTTTCCGATCCATATAATTCCAGCAGAAACCAATGGATGAAAATTTAACAAATCTCCCGATGACAGGTGAAACAAATGTATGTATAACCTAATGAATGACAAATTACTTTTCAGATTCTACGTAATATGAAATACAATTGTATGGAAATGGCAAAAAGTTATAGACAGGGACAACATCACACAAAGAATAAGTCTGAAATTCGCATAATCCCCAATCTACACAGTTTAGAGTGAAATGTCACCTTTGCCTCAACGAAATGACAAATCAATAAAAAGTACACAGGTGCTCTTCCCACAAAAATTACAGGTTCTCAATCATCTTTCGGCACGCAAATGTTACTCAAAGTAAATGATAAATTCTTTCAAGCTTTTTGTACTAAGCTTCATTAACATCCTTCTCTTTCGTTTTGATCAATCAAAAACTTCAATACAAACACAATCCAGTGTCACAAATATGTACCAGCTGTTTATATGACTCCGTTCGAGATCATCCACCGTCATCTATCAAGTTTTTCAACAATATATTGTGACACCCCAACTTAGGATTAAGGAGTCTCACATCGGCAAAACACAGGAGGGATGCTGACTATATAAGTAAGCAAACCTTACTCCCTAATGACGCGTTTTAAAGCCGTGCGGACCTGGACCCAAAGCGGGTCGTGCGGGCCTGGACCCAAAGCGGACAATATCACTAGTGGGGAGTTACAGGGGTCTCTCGGGCCTTGATAGTTCGGGATGCCTTTCGTGGCCCCTCGGGTCGTGACATATATACAAAACAATATTCTTACCATGTTTTTAATTGAAAATCATTTCCATTCAGCTAATCCAATAAACATATCACACACACAGCAGTGTCAAAATCAATAATTATCTATTTTCTTCTTCTTCTGTTTTTTGGATAAATTTTGCGGACACTTTACCCTCCCCAGACCTCACGTTGTGGAACTACACTAGGTATGTTGTTGTTGTTGATTATTATCTATTTATCTATGGTGCAGGTAAGCAATCATAAGGCAATTTTATGACTTTATTCACCATTCATAAAGCACAAAGTTGAAAACTTTATCTTGAAATTCCAGGTATAAACCAAGAAACAGCTAAAAGAGATCTACAAGCCTTTACTTAAACAAACCTTCCCCAAAATTTTCAATTTTTTATCATAAAACTGTACAAAGAAGTGGATAAAAAAGAAACCCACGACCCTTTATCCCTAAAAAAGAACATAGAAACTAGAAAAAGAGCAAACATGGATATCCAAACAAGTTATAATTTTTTTCATATCAACAAGATGAATCATAAAGCCAAGAAAAAATAAAATGTTGAGGACAAAAATAAATGGAAAGAAAGAAATACAGTACCTAAGAGTAACTATAAAATTGTTTGAGGAATTCCAAACTTCAATTAGTTCTGACAAATTTTTTAGCTGTTTTGTTATTGGCAATTTTGACTGATAATTTTTGATACTACAAAGTACAAAGTTGGAAGAAGGCAGGTACAGCCTGGGCTTTTGGGCCAGTTACAAAATTTGATGGGCCAAGCCTGTGAAATCCAGCATTTTTTTTACGAACAAACAACGTAAATTCCGACAATTTGGAGCTTAATTATAAAAAATTCTAACATTTTGCATAATTATTAAAACTATTATTCGAGATACATACTTAGCTACTGATACATCCAGATAAGATATATTTTTCCTTTGTAAAGATACATAATTAGCTCTCGATATATTTTTTCCAATTTTGGGTCTGTCGTGATGTATAATACATCTAATGAAGGTACATTTTCCTCTTGTAATGATACATAATTAGCTCTTGATGCATCTTTTCTGATTTTGGATCTGTCGAGATACATAATTAGATACCCGATACATCCAACAAGATACATAATTAGTTTGAATTTTTATAATTATCTTGTAAGGGTGTGGATTTATGCAAATATGATAAGTTAAGGTGTATGTTTATGTTATTTTTCCTTTTTTTAGACGGTGAAAATTATATGAAGGGCATATATACCCGATTTTCGAGTCGCCACGTCCTACATGTCAAATCGAGTGAAATTTGCCATGTAGAACGTTTGTGTTTAGTTGTTTAACTTTATGATGATTTAAATATATAATTACTAAAAATTACACAAATACACAACTTATGTTTTCAATATTACAAAAATCCCACATATACACAGAATGCTATGTATACATCGGCTATGTTATGTATATTAATAAGGAGAGAGTAAAGTAATTAAAAAAATGGGAAAGATACTTTTAAAAGGTTGGTATTTATGTTACTCAAGTTATAATGTTGAAGGGCATATATGCTAGATGGCCCAAAGTTAAAGTGAGAGTTTATGTATTATGCCATTTTTACATGATGTACAATTAAGAAGTTGGCAATGAATGACTATTTCACACATTTAGGCCATTAAAACTTGAGCCCTATAACTCTTAAGTCCACTCTTTCTTTAAAATGATTGCACGTACCATTCTAAAATGAGTAACATTTTGTTTTGGTTCAAGGTTTTCTTTGTGGTGATCAAGTATAGTTTAAGGGAAGTTTAAGTAAAATATGTCCAGTTTAAAAGTGTCTTTCAAATGTTTGGTCATACATAATTCTGCAACAAACCGTTTTATTTGATGTACTCTACTAAACTGAACTGTACTTTTAAAGCTCTTAATAAAAAAAGGATCTTTGGTTTCATTAGTGAATTAATTTATGGTTTGTTTAACAAATTCTAACTGTGGTATCATCATGTATTATGGAATCCGAAGGATGTGTGCAAAAGTATATGGCCTAACATTTGCAATTCTCGTGCATCATATGACTATAAGTTGAATAATAGCGTACACATGTTCTGCAAGACTAGAGTAGATCTAAATAGCTATACATGCATTCATTTTCTTCCAATTCCATGGACATGTTTAATGAGTTATTCAGATATGGATATTCTCATATTTGTGTGAGTCTATCGGTTTTGAATAAACTTGGTATAATTAGTAGATAAACTCGTTGTCAAAGTGTCGACAAGTGCGTGATGTCCCATCTGTTTTTGTCTTAAAATTTTTGTTAAGATTATTTCTTGGCAACAATAGTAAGACAAACATGTTCCTCCTTTAACTGAAAGAAATGGAGTATCAGTAAATAGCATTAGTAATTGTCGAAAACCGATTTTTTTCCCTGACCAATGTGTGACATATGCCGGCAACTACAAAAAAAAAGTGACCAATGTGTGACATGTGCCGGTAACTACATACGCAGGGACCAGGGAAGGGCCGAACCACAACGGTTTATAGTAAAATTGCAGACAACTAATTTTTCTTAATTTGCCTGCAAGGTAAATTGATACTCACTTGGCCTTCCCAAAGATCAACTACAGGAACAAGGAATATGGAACTAAAGGAACTTACCAACTAAAGATTATCATGTTCACACCAGAACTTCAACCAGGACATACAACATTTTGTTTAGAATAACAATGCTCTTTCTTATAGAAGGTAACAGTGCTCTTTCTTCGACGCATACAGAGTATTTGTCCTTCAATCTGGAATGGTGAAACGCCACATTTGGGCCAGTTGTTTCTGTAATAAGTTGAGACAAAAAGAACTCACCATTTGCAACCTGCAGAACAAGAACTGCAGTAGGGAGCAAATTCAGCTGACTCAGATAAAAGGAAACAGACTTTATTTAAACCTCTTTTAGCAAGTATAACATATACATCACAGCAACAATATGTGCCTTTCCTCTCACTTGGCCTGGCTGATCAGTTACTTGCACTTATTAGTATTACTGATTCAATCAAGCAGCCTATGTAAACAGTTATGAAAAAATGTTTTGTCTTCTTAAGAGACGGTTCATGAGCATGCCCGTCTTCAAATAAAGCTTGCACAAGGGCCTACGAAGTTACACCAAAGACCCCGATTCTCTGTTCAATTGGAACCCGGCAGCAGGGGCATATAGCTCTTCCCTTCTTCCCGTAGTTGTCATTGCAGTTCGCACATAGAACCTGATGAGCACAAGGTAAGAAAACAACTGAAACTTCATCCTTCGTGCAAATTAAGCATTCCCTATCACCGCTAACATCCTTCTCAGAAGAATCCTTCGATCTATCAAAATCATGCAGCATCCTTGCAACATCTCCTTCCGGTAGCTCATTAGATGCTTTAAGCCGAGACAGGTCTTGTTCAAGCCGTTGGAGGTCATCCTTGTGCCGCTGGAAATCTATTTCCATCCTAAGGCGCAAAGCTTCGAGCTTTCTTTTTTTAGTAGCCTCAGCTGTTTCCTTGAGGCGCCGCTCCTCTTCTACTTGTGCCAAGGCTTGCTTCTTAGCCCTTTGTTCCTGCCTCCACTTCGCCTGTCAAAAATTGGATATAGAACCATTATTCATTGCCCAATAATGTGTTCTCCATGAAAGCAAACAGGTAAAGGAAGCAAATAAAGAATGTACCACAAGAAAAACAGGTTGTGCACAAAATCAGACTGATGAGGAAAGACAACTGTCAAGAAACTAGAATTGATATTATCCAAAGGGAAGCCACACGTACCAGTTTTTTCGCAACACAAACATAATAATGGGGAAAAAGGGAGTAAGATTTGACAACAAATGTGATATGCTACTTTTGCATGTAACAATTACCCAAGTGAGATATAATTTCAGAATGTTACAAATGATCTTGAATGTGTTGCATTTCCAAGTACAGTTTCGGAATGTAATAATTTGGTAACAATGATTGATATTTTTAGCCAACTTATCAGAAAAGGGGGGAAGAGGGGGGGGGGGGGGGGGGCAAGCCAACAATTCTTGAAGTAAGAAGTCCCACTCGCCCCCCCCCCCCCCCCCCCCCCCCTCCCCAAAATAAAAAAAATCATAACTCACTCCAAAGAAATTAGCCCAATTTCTCAAGAAGTGATGCAAATACTGTGAACTTTCATTTACACGACAAGAAGGAAAAACAAGTAAACAGAAAATAATAAAAAGCAAAAAGTGCATACCTCAACTTCCTTTTGAGCTGACTCAACCTCAACCAGTTGCTGCTGCAAATCTGAAATCTTCTGCTTCTCTACCGCAATATTGTCCTGCAGCTTGTTTTTCTGTTTTTCCCAAGCTCCGAGCTTCTTTAGGCACTTCCTCTCCCTCCTTACAACCTCCAAGCAGGTTGTTGCAGATTCTGATGCGCTTAACTTGCAAGCCTCCATCTCTGCCCTAATTTCAGCATTTTCATTCTCAAGCTTTTTCACTGTCAGGTTTGCATGGTCAACGCGGCCACTTGCTTCCTGTAGAGCAATCTCCATAGGTGACTTTTTCGTGGTAGAGTCGTCGCTAGCCTGCTTGCCCTTCTTTATTCTGTGATTCTCCTCCCTTTCCATCCGCAACATCTTAAGCTCATTTAAGTCATTACTGAGCTTCCTTGCAGCTTGCATTGCCTTCTGGTGGGCCCAGTCTTTTCGCTCCTTCACCTGCCTTTCCAAATCTTTTATTTGATGGATCAAGTTCAGAATCATCTCGTCCTTCTGGTCCATCTGGCCAAGTACCTGCTCCGAATTCTCATCAAGTTTCAAATCACTGAACTTACTCACGACGGAGCTAACCACTTCTTGACTTTTCAGATTCTGAGATTCATCAGATTGCCCAAGTCCACCTTCAAACCGTGATGTACTTCCACTTGGCAGGTCCCCACCATGCAAAGAACTAGGACAAGCTTGAGATTGATTTTGCAGGTACTTTGAGTTTGCCCTTAATCCAGCAGCAACAGCTGCAACGTTCCTCTTCAACAATGTTTTCATTGAAGGAGTGAGATTAAACCTCTTTGGACATTCAATCTCCCTTTGCAAAGAAGATTCCGAGGCATACGAGAAGAAACCATTCACAGGAAACTCATTAGCACCCCCATTCCCGAAACCCCAACCAGCGTGAAACCTATACATAGCAGGCACAACACCAACACCAACAGGACTAGAATCAACACCCTCAACCGGGACACTAGGCAAGCAATCTCCACTTTGGGGAGGAGGAACAATCGGAATTTCCATCACACTAGCACGACCAACATGAAGATCACTCATTAGCAAATACCACATTGCATCCCCTTTACTCAAATGTGGCTTAACTTGTTGCAACAAACACACCATACCAGCCAATGAATGCTCCTCTAACTGCCTTAAATCCACAAATCTATCCTCCGAATCCTCAACATTTTCATTACTCAAATACAACAACGAGTTATGCAATATATTAGTCAAAACATCCATACCACCATAACAATATCCATTTCTAAGGATAGCTTTCATTGCCACTTCTTCATCATAACCCAAAGATACAAGCTTTGCGATAGCCACATTGTACAAATAATCCAAATTCTTTAACAAGATTTCTTCTAACTGTTCCTCAGTACAGTAACCCCATCCATTATCATCAAACACACCAACCCCATTTGGCATCTGACAATTAAATGGCCTAAGCCCAAATTCAGTTAAAAACTGAGATATAACATCATTTCTATCCGTTTGGCCATAAAAAGTGCAAGTAGTTTTTAGGAAAAATCTTGGCAAAAATTGAGCATAGCTATTATTGACCTGACACCTATTACATTACTTAAGCTTACTCTTTCTTCAGGATACGAAACGAGCAGCCAAAAATTTGGCATTTTTTGGCAAAAAAACCCAAGAACCCAAAAACTAGGAAAAAAAGTAGCTTTTGGGCCAAATTCTTATCTCTTGGCGAACTAATGGAAATGTGTGCATTTACGCATGTAAATCAAGTCAGTAGTGGATAGAGCTTATAATCATCTATGGGATTTTTTTAAACACGAAGCATATTTACCACGGAACATGTTCATTATAAAATGAGTATTTTTCATAGTTTTTACAACTTATTGGTATAAATCATATTTTATGTTTTTTTCTTAGAAAAAGTGAAATATACTTCCCAAAAAGGCCAAACATAGAGATGAATTTTCACCCAAAAATGACTTTCGGCCATAATTGAAATTAGTTTCACAATTTTGAGTATTTTACCTTGGATGGGCTCTTCTGTTCTTCTCTCTCATTTTGGGAATTTCACAACCACCCTGCAATTCAAGAACAACCTAAAAAGTAAATAAATGAAATCAGCAATAACAAGATTCTGAATTCTTGAAGAGTTACCTGATATCTGCTGTCGGCCGTGGATTTCGTCGGAGTACGCGCACAGTTAATAAACGAAATAAATAAATAAAAAAGATTCTTGAAGAATTTTATCAGTAAAAGAATTGAATTGTGGATGTGCAAAATGGGACCTCAAGCTTAGTGATTATAGCTGACAAATGCACTCAAGAGTGTTATAGAGAGAGAGATTGAGAATTCTAAAAAAAATGGAAGTTATATATATATATACTGGGTTAGTTAATAGATAGATGGCGATGGGTTTGGATTTTCATCATCTATGAGATAATTTTAGGTTAGTTACAGTACGGGTGGTTTGGTACAAAGAATCATTATTTTAAAATTAATTTATTTTATGATTGGTTAACATAAAATATCTGGGATAATTTATTACGTGATTTGTTATTTTGCAATTGTGCTACTTCCTCATCTTATTTTATGTATCATAATTTGATCGGATACGAAGTTTAAGAAATAAGTAAAAATTTAGATATTTTTTATCAAATTGTTCTTTATTAAAATAATATACTATTATTATTTTTAATTAACTGGGGCCTTATAAGTGAGATCAATAAGAATAAAACTGAAATTGTGTATTTAAATAGTTAGCAAATAAAAAAATGTGATATTTTTTAGGAGACTAACAGAAAAAAATGATGACATATAAAATCGAAATGTAGGTGAATAATTAATATCGAAATGATTTATTTTCAATCAAATGATTCCTGGACACTTTAGTATTATGATTTAACTAGTGAAATAGACTGCGCTTCGCGCAGTTATGAAAGCTTTCATTAGAAAATTGATTTTTTTTTTTCATAACATACTCACTAAGTCATGATCAGATAATAAGAAAAGAGCACTAGCAAAATAAAATATTGATTAAAAGGAAAGGTTGTTGAGCTTGCAAATTTAATTCTAAATTGTATAATTAGCTCATCTGTTAAATTCCTTGGAGGACATCCGATCAAATGTCATGACCCGAGGTTACCCCCTAGTCGCGACAACAGTGCTTACGGTCACAAGCTAACCCATGAGCTGGTATCTGCTGTGAGCACTAAGTAAACTAGTAGTAAAACATGTACACGGAAGATAAACTAATAAGGTAAAACTAATCTGAATACTGAAAACGTGATTTAATCACAAGTCTTTAACATCTGCGAAAAATACTGAAACACGATTGATAAGACTGATAAACTAACTGACTGTCTGAAAAGCCTCTAAGGCTGACTTTGGAGTTGATGGGATAAACCCCCAACTAATTCCAACTGACTAGGAAAAAGAAATGCTGAAATAACTGAATGAAAGGTAAACTTGTCCTGGAAGAATGGGGATTCGCCACTGTTGTTGCTGCTGTAATGCTAAACTGTCTAAGCACGATAAAAAATTATGCGTCCAAACCTATGATATAAGATATCATAGCGCAAAGAAGAGTATGCGATCAGTACATTGAATGTACCAGTATATGAGATGAGGTTAAATTGATATACATGAGGCACCGTGCATATGAAATAAGTACTAACTGAGTAGCATGGGACAACAAATCATGAATGCATGAGAAATTGTATTATCTAAGAATGCAAGACCAAGCATACAATATTTCTGAAATAATCTGTAATTTGAAATACTAAAATTTGATAATTGAATAAATGATAATCTGAATTCTTTGGTCAAGCAAACCTGAACTGAATTCTATTCTGAATACTGCACTGAGACTGTGGGAGGTATCATCTAATCGATATTCTCCAATCTGAACTAATCGAGGTCCAACCTGTATCCCAGTTGAAAGGGTGTCGGTACTGTGCCACGGGTACTAACACTGGCTACATGGATCCACTAAACTGACATCCCAAAGGACTAAAGAGTCACCTTATACTAGCAGGAGCACCCATGAGATATGTGTCAACCCTAAACTGGCAGGAAGACATCTCAAACCTACGCTGGCTATGTAGTTCTGTAACTCAGGGATTGCTACTAAGGGTCACACCCTAAACTGGCAGGAATGTCCCTATCCCTGGGTTCGCTTGGTGCTGAATCCTACTCCCAACTGAATGACACTGATTATTGAACTGAACTAAGTTTAACTGAGCAGACAACTGATCATAATAACTGACTAAATGACAATATTCATGATTTATCTGAAATCATTCTGAGGATACTGAAATTATGTAAACAACTAAGTATCGAGTGTTCATAACCCACCAGCACTGAATAAAGTAATAGTAATGCCATATAAAAGCTTTAAAAACTATAATAAGGACTCATTGTTCAAAACTCAAAACTTAGGCAATTCATCAAACACATGAGAGTCATAAACTTAAGCATGAGAATGGGTAAAACGTGCGATAATAACATAGTTACAATACTAAAACCATGAATTAGGGATTTAAATGTGAAGATTTCAATATTCAAAACATGTAATGGCTCATTCCACTTAGAAACACTTATAACCATAACTTGAAATCAAACTATCAAGATATCCATGGATATAGTTAAACTTAAACATGTAAAACTCATGATTTAAGAACAAAATGGGATTCTTGAACTCCATGGGTGAAAAGGGCACATGGATGAACATCACACATACCTTAAAACCTTAATCTTGGAAGAGAAACACCAATCTTGATGCTTTCTTGAAGGTTCTTGGATTTGGAAACTTGACTTCTTGGTTTCCTTGGATAGAAAGTAATTGAATTGATGTTCCTTGGAAATGAAGAGGGTTTTCTTGAGAGAAAAATTAAAGAAGAGGGGCAAATAATGCCTTAACTGATGATATAAGTCGTGATATAACAAACTGGATTGAGGAAAAAGGACATAATTACCCTTCAGGCAATTAAATTCGTAACTGCGTTTAGCATGCTCACCGCAACGCGGTGTACGTGCCAACAAAAATAGCACCACAACACGGTGCTATCGCGGTGACTTACTGGATTCGTGATCCAAACGTGACTCAATCCTCATTTGAAAAATCTGAAACTTCTCAGAGACATGCTTCTTACACCCCCAAATATGAATTAACTCAAAAACCAACATCTCGGAGTCGGAAAGACCAATTTAAAAATCCTCGAAGTTAAGATGCCTTAAAAATGACTAAGTCCCCAATACTTAGTGAAATTTTTAGGCTTTAAGCCCCTTATGCATGTAACTAATAACTGAACTGAGCTAAGAATAGTATAGGGTATTACAATATCTCCCTATTGGGAACATTCGTTCTCGAATAAGACAGATTAGACCGAGAATACTTGGAAAACTGAGATCATATACTGAACATACATAACTGGAAACATGATTACATGACTGAGTCTGAAACATGATATATGAACTGAACTGATTTCGTGAATGCATGCAATGACATGAGAATGATTATATAACTGGAACTGAGAATGGAAAAAAGATAATCTGAGGAGAACTGTTATCTTAAGCTGAGTCTGAGTTTGCGGCGAAAAGATGAGGGTACTTGGTACGCATATGTGCTTCTGCTTCTCAAGTGGCTCCCTCAACGGACTAATTCTGCCAAAGAACTTTGACCAAGGGAACTTCTTTGTTCCTTAGTCTATGAATCTGACGATCAAGGATCTCGACCAGGATTTTTTCGTAAAAAAGGCTATCCTAAACATCCGTTCTTTCTAAAGGAACTATCACAACTGGATCACCAATACACTTCTTTAATAAAGAAACATGAAATACTGAATGGACTGATGCTAAATCTGGAGGCAACTCTAGCTCACATGATACCTTCCCAAAACGGCTCAAAATTCTGTAAGGGCCAACATCGGGGACTAAGCTTACCCTTCTAACCAAATATTTTTACTCCCTTCATAGGTGATATTTTCAGATATACCAAATTCCTAACTTCAAACTCTAGATCTCTTCTCCTCACATCTGTATAGGATATCTGATGACTTTGGGTTGTCTTCGACCTTTTCCAGATCAACTGAACTTTCTCCATCGCATCAAATAATAAATCTGGCCCTATCAAAGCAGCTTCTCCTGCCTTAAACCAACTAATAAGATATCTACATCTCCTCCCATAGAAAGCCTCAAACGGATCCATCTAAATACTGGAGTGATAATTGTTATTGTAGGCAAATCGATTAAAGGTAAGTGATCATCTCAACTACCTTTAAAGTCGATAACACATGCTCTCAACATGTCCTCTAGGGTCTGAATGATCCTCTCTGGCTGACCATCTGTCTGAGGATGAAAAGTTGTGCTGAGATGAACTTGGGTACCAAGGCCATTCTAAAAATCCTTCCAAAAGTGAGAGGTAAACTAAGTACCTCTATCTGAAATGATAGACAACGGGACTCCATGCAACCTAACCAACTCTCTGAGATAGAGCTTGGCGAAATCCTCGATTGAATAAGAATTATGAACTGGCAAAAACTGAGCATATTTAGTCATCCTGTCAACATCAACCCAAATCGAATCATGCTAATGACGCGTACGCGGCAAGCCCATCACGAAATCCATGTTCATATCTTCCCACTTCTAAGTGGGAATACTAAACTCTTGCAATGTACTACTAGGCCTTTGGTGCTCAACCTCGACCTGCTGGAAATTAGAACACTTAGCTACAAACTCTGCAATATCCCTTTTCATACCACTCCACCAATAAATTTCCCGCAGATCACGATACATCTAGTGGCTCCTTGGTGTATAGAGTAACGTGGACCATGCGCTTCTGCTAAAATCCGTTGTCTCAAACCATCAACACACGACACACACAACCTACCCTGATATCGCAACACACCATCTCCCCCTTGGGATAAAACCTCTACCTTCTAATCTCTAACTGATTCTTTCAACTTAACCAAACTGGAATCCTTATCTTTTTTTTGTTTTACTTCGGCAACTAAAGAAGATTCTGAACCATTCTGAACCCATATACTACCCTCAACTGAATTAACTAACCGAACACTTAATCTAGCAAACTGATGAACCTCTTTGACTAACTTCCACTTATCATTCTTAACATGAGCAACACTACCCATAGACAATATACTAAGGGCATCTTCCACATTGGTTTTTCTCGGATGATACAACACACTCATATCATAATCTTTTAACGATTCAAGCTACCTTCTCTGAAAAATATTTAAATTTTTCTGCGAAAACACATACTGCAAACTTTTGTTATCCGTGAACACATCAACATGAACCCCATAAAGATAATACCTCCAAATTTTCAAGGAAAAAACAATAACTGCCAAATCAAGATCATGGGTGGGCTAATTCTTTTCATGAAATTTAAGTTGTCTAGATGCGTAGGCTATGACCTTATCTCTCTGCATCAAACACAACCAAGACTAACTCTAGAAGCATCACAGTAAACAACAAACCTATCTGAACCATCTGGCAAAGTCAATACTAAGACTGATGTGAGTCGAGTCTTCAACTCCTAAAAACTCCTTTCACAAGAATCTGACCACTGAAACTTGACTTTCTTGCAATAGACGAGAATCCTTCAACAAACCATTTGTAATAGCCAGCCAAACCCAAGAAACTCCTGATATCTGATGGAGAGATGGGTCTGAGCCAGTTTTTCACTGTTTTGGTCTTTTGAGGGTCAACTCTAAAGCCATCACCGAAAATAATATGTAATACCCCGAGAATCCCAGTCAATATTAGAACCATGCTTCAAGCTCATGAGAAATAAATTTTAGTTTTTTGGTAGTTTTATGAACGAGTTTGATGTATATTAAGGCCTCAAGTAACTCCTAGCTATTAGACGAATCAAAATATCCCTAATTGATTGAGTTCTTGAGAAGGATGTTACTATAGTCCACTTTAAATGGGTATATTTTTTGTTTTACTAAGAATTTTTGAGATCATAACCTACAAATAGATAGATATTTGAATTATCTTTCCAATGATACCAATTTCGCCTTAATTTGATACCTGGATGAGAAGTTATGGCACTTTTAGTGAAAGAAGTAGTTCACCGCGGTAAGCACCGCGTCGCAGTGAACTCCAAAATCACATTCGTCGTTTTCTAGTAAGGTAACACAATTTCACCGCATCACGGTAATGGGAAAAATGAGGCTCGTTCCTTTCCAGTGACGCAATGCGATAGCACCACATCGTGCCAAAATGGAAAATTGAGATTGTCTGTTTTCCAATGGCTCGACACGATTGCACCACGTCGTACCATTGGGTAAAATTGGGATTTTTCAATCCAGTTCCGAGTTTAATTTCCCAAAGGTATTTAAGTCTTTTTTCCCTTTATCCTATTCAATCAAAAACAGGATTTACTCATTAGTTAAAGCATTATATTTCATATTTTCACAATTCTCTTCAAAATAAACCCTAGCCACCACCCAAGTTCATCAAGTTCAACCATTAATTCCTCAAGAAAGCTTAAGGATTCAAGCTTCTCCACCCAAGAACGATCAAGAACTATAATTCTCTTGCAAACATTAAAACCCTAAGGTATGTTAGATGTTAGATGTTAATCCATGGGCCCTTTTCACCCATGAAGTCTAAGAATCTATCTTTTGTGTTTTAAATCATGAAATTACATATTTATAATGATTTATCTCCATGAAGCTTTTATGAATTTTGATTATACATGATGTTTACAATCTATTTTCATTGAAACCAGACCTTATTACATATTTTTATGAATTTTGTCCATGAATTTCAATTTTTTATCATGTTTCCATGAAAGTATTGGTGATATTAAACCTTACATGTTTGAATGGTGTTGTTTGTTGAATTTAAACCCTAATTGGTGATCTTAGAAGTGAAATCATGCTATTACTACGAGTTTTAAAACTTTTTCCATGCTTAGTTTAAACCATGAATTTCAAGTGTTTGATGAAATGCCTAAATGATTGGATTTTGAACAATGACTACTTATTACATGTTTACAAGTTGAGATTTTGAATTTGTTTCAAGTGGAATGCATTATAGTATGTTTTTAAATATTGTGGTTTCCATATCATGTTCATAAGAATTCGGAATAAATCCTCAGTTTATGACTTTGTTATGTAATCGTGCTATCTCATCATGTTTGAAAGTATCCCCATGTTAAAGTCTTGGTCCCCATGTATTTGACGAAATTCTTAAGTGAATAATTGTGGACAATGATTTTCTTCATGGTTTCAAAGCTTTCATGTGTCCCTGTTGTTATTGTTATCGAGTCCTAGGGGTTATGAATACCCAAAATTTAGCTATTTACTTAGTCTCAGTATTTTCAGAGTAGTTTCAGACACGTATGAGCATTATCAGTTCAGTCAGTTATCATATCAGTCAAACTTAGATCAGTTCAGTAATCTAAGTCAATTCTCTCTTCAGTTAAGCGTAGCTCAGTCTCGTACTCAGTGTTAGTTCTGTTGGGAGTAGGATTCAGCACCGAGCGAACTCAGGGATAGGGGCATTCCTGTTAGTATAGGGTTTGACCCTTAGTAGCAATCCCTGAGTTACAAAACTATGTAGCCAGCGTAGGTTGAGATATCTTTCTACCAGATAAGGGTTGACACATCTCGCATGAGTTTTCTTGATAGTGAGGGTTGAAAAAATTTCTTCTTACCAGATAGGGTTGACTCACAACCATTGTTAGTACCTGTGGCACGGTACTAGCACCCTTCCAACTGGGGTCACAGGTTGGACCACGATCAGCTCAGACTGGGGCATGTCGGTTAGTATACCTCCCATAGTTTTAGTTTTAGTTTTAGTATTCAGTTCAGAACTCAGTTCAGTTTTTCTTGACCATAGCATATAGTTTATCAGTTATTCGGTTATCAAATTTCAGTATTTTAATTTACAGACTAGATCAGAAATATGTTATATGCTTGGTCATGCATTCTCAGATTTTATAGCTTTCACGTATTTATATTCAGTATTCTCATGCTAACCAGTCAGTCTTTGCTTCATGCATGTTTACTAAGTTGTCTCATATCATTCAGCTAGTTATTACTTCATGTTTAGTTATTCCATGCTATTTATTCAGTCTGTTATCATTCATGCACATAAACCCATGCATCTCAGCGTTACCTCATTTAGCATACCAGTACATTCAAAGTACTAATCGCATACCCATTTCTTGCGCTATGATATTTTATATCATAGGTTCGGACGCTCAGGTTCCTGACCATACCTAGATATCCCAGTGCACCAGTAGCAGTAGTGGTGATTTCTCATGTTCCGAGGACTAGTTATGTTTATTTCAGTTTCTCAGTTTTAGCAGACAACCGAAATTAGTTGGGGGCTTGTCCCATCAACTCCTCAGTTATTCAGTTAGAGGCTTTCAAATTAGTATAAACAGTTAGTCAGTTTTTAGTATGTTTTCAGACTAACATCATGTTTTAGTATTGATTACAGTTGTTAAAGACTTATGAAATTTTCAGTTAAATTCCACAAAATAATCTTTTGTTATTATTTTTATTAAGTGCTCATAGTAGGTACCATTCATGGGTTAGCTTGTGGTCACTTGTGACCGTAAGCACCATGTGACGCCTAGGGTATACTCTCGGGACGTTACACAATATGGCCAAGGAAAGCTACTGATCTTAGCCAAAATTCACACTTATTGAATTTGGCGAATAACTGATGGGCTCTAAGAGTTTGCAATACAATTATGAGATAGTCTACATGATCACTTTCACTACGGGAATAGACAAGAATATCATCAATAGAAACTATGACAAACATGTCCAAGTACTGCGTGAACACTCTATTCGTCAAGTACATAGAAGCTACTAGGGAATTCGTTAGTCCAAAAGACATAACTAGAAATTTGAAGTGACCATACCGAGTTCTGAAGGATGTCTTCGGAATGTCATATTCTCTGACTCTGAACTGATGATAGCCGAATCTAAGGTCTATCTTAGAAAAATAACTGGCACCCTAAAGTTGGTCGAACAAGTCATCAATCTTGGGGAGTGGATACTTATTCTTGATGGTGACTTTGTTCAACTAGCGATATCAATGCACATTTTGAGAGAACCATCTTTCTTATGCACGAAAAGGTCTGGAGCGCCCCATGGGGAAATGCTGGGCCTAATGAATCCCTTATCTAAGAGATCTTTCAACTGTTCTTTCAACTCCCTGAGTTCAGATGGAGCCATTCTATAGGGCAAAATAGACATAGGCTGGGTATCTGGAAGAAGATCTATTTCGAAGTCAATTTCTCTTTCGGGGGGAACTCCAGGAAGATCTTCAAGGAACAGATCTGGAAATTCCCTTACTACTAAAACTGACTCGAGACTGGGGTCTCAGAACTAAAGTCTTTGACTCGAACAAGATGGTAAAAACACCCCTTAGATATCATCTTTCTCGCTCTAAGATATGACACAATATGACCTCTAAGTGCTGAAGTACTACCCCATATTCAATAACTGGTTCATTCGGAAACTGAAGCTGAATGACTCTATTTCTATAATCAACTGAAGCATAGCATGAGTGGAGCCAATCCATGTTGAGAATGACATCAAAATCAGTCATCTCTACCTCCACAAGATCAATTGAAGTAATTTTTTGGGATACTATAACTGCGCAATTTTTGTATACCCGTCTCTAGCTATGATAGACTTACCTATAGGGGTAGACACTGAGAAGGGTTTTGCTAGTGTTTCAAGACTGACACCGAAATAGACAGCTATATACGGGGTTATAAAAGAAAGTGAGGCTCCGGGGTCTAGTAAAATGCATACATAAAGATGAAAGACTTGTACCGTACCCGTAATTACATCAGGAGAACTATCCTGATCCTTTCGGTACTGGAGTGCATACAGCCTATTCTGACGTTGCCCACTGGTTGTACTGGACGTGGCACCCTCCTGAGTAGGGCGATCGGTTGGAACTGGAAGGCAACTATGCTGACTCTGCTGACCAACCTTTGGATATTCTCTAACTCTGTGGACTGGCTTACCTTCTCCAAAACACACATCGCTTCCTGCCCTACACTCACCTGATGATTCCTGCCATATTTCTAGCAAAGTGGATTAGTGCGATTACTGGTCACACTACCCTGAGACTTAGATCTTGGTGTTCTTTCCCGACTGTCATTCTTGAATTTTGGCACTGGCGCACTAGCTGAAGATGGAGCTGGAGATAAAAATTTCTGATGGAACTGAGGGTGGTTTCCACCCTCTAACCTTGGCTGTGAAAAGTTGAAACTACCTGTCCTAGACCTCTTATTCTTTTTTTCTTTCTCCTTAATTTCTTCTTCCTCAATCTGCTGAGCATGAAACATAAGTTTAGATAAGTCCATCTCTTTAAACAATATGGCAGTCCTACATTCCTGGACTACACTATCAGCTACACCAGAAATAAACTTACTCATTCTAGACTTGTTGTCAACCACCACATTAGGAGCATACCTCGCCAACTGAGTAAACTTAAATGAGTACTCCTTCACGCTCATAGTACCCTACTTTAAATTTATAAACTCCTGCACCTTAACTTCCCTCAACTCTAGTGAAAAGAACCTATCTAATAAAGCCGTGGAAAACTCCTCCCACTCTATAGGCCCTGCCTCAAAGCCCCTATTCTTCTTTCACTGCTTAAACCAGGTGTGAGCTACATCCTGCAACTGATAAGCAGTTAATTTTGTACTCTGACTCAAAGTGACACCCATAATTTTAGTCCCCTTATGGACCATATCAAGAAACTCTCAAAAATAAAAGGGGATTCATCCGAGTGAAATCCCCTCACTACCTATCCTCTTATTTCTTGTAATCATTTAAGTGTTTGTTCTTAATTCTAGTGAAAATCATTGGTTGTTGTTTCTTTTGTCTTATTGTCCATCCTGTTGTCTCGTGTTGTTGACCCTATCTGCAACTGTATTTGCCACCGAATTAGCTGGGGCAACAACTTGCTGATTATTCTGAGCCACTACTGAATGAGCTAAGGTAGTGAAAGAAACTCTAAACTCGGTGAGAGAGACATGCTCATTTAGAGGATCTTTATGAACAGACAGAGGTGAGAGCTGGTCCTTATCCCTTATTTTATTTTTCCTTCTGGAGGAATGGTCTGTAAGTAAAATGAAGAATGAGTTAGAAGAAGAGTTTAAACAGAGCTCATGCTCAATCGCACGACATGAATACTGAAAGAAGGGAAACTTTTCCTAAAATGTCATGCAACCTCTTGTCCATAAGTGTGGCGCATTTCACACCCATGCACAAGACTACTCAATGCGGCTTTCAGACTTCCTAGGACACTGTAAAACCTTATCTCTGATACCAACTTTTTTCATGACCCGAGGCTACCCACTAATCGTGACAACGGTGCTTACCGTTACAAGTGACCACAAGCTAACCCATGAGATAGTACCTACTATGAGAATTGAGTAAATTAGTAATAACACATGTACACGGAAGATTGACTATAAGGTAAAACCAATTTGAATACTTAAAACATGATTCAATCACAAGTCTGTAACATCTGCAAAAAATACTGAAACACAATTGATAAGACTGATAAATTAACTGACCGTTTGAATATCTGAAAAGCCTCTAAGACTGACTGTGGATTTGATTGGACAGACCCCGATCTAACTCCAACTGACTAGGAAAAAAATGTTGAAATAACTGAATGAAAGATAAACTTGTCCTTGGAGGATGAGGACTCACCACTGCTGTTGTTGCTGTAATGTTGAACTGTCTAAGCGCAGTCAGAAAACTATGCATTCAAACCTATAATATAAGACATTATAGCGCAAAAAAAAGTATGCGGTCAATACTTTAAATGTACTGGTATATGAGATGAGGTTAGGCTGATATATATGAGGCACCGTGCATATGAAATAAGTACTAACTGAATAACATACGACAATATATCATGAATGCATAAGAAGCTGTATTATCTGAGAATGCAATACCAAGCATATAATATTGCTGAAATAATCTATAAATTGAAATACTGAAATCTGATAACTGATAATCTAAATGCTTTGGTAAAGCGAGCCTGAACTAAATTCTATTCTGAATACTGCACTGAGACTGTGGGAGGTATCATCTAACCAATATGTCCTAATATGAACTAATCGGGGTCCAACCTGTAACCCAGTTAGAAGGGTGTCGGTACCGTGCCACAGGTACTAACACTGGCTGCATGGATCCACTAAACTGGCATCTCGAAGGACTAAAGAGTCACCCTATACTGGCAGGAGCACTCATAAGATATGTGTCAACCCTAAACTGGCAGGAAGATATCTCAAACCTACGCTGGCTACATAGTACTATAACTGAGGGATTGCTACTAAGGGTCACACCCTAAACTGGCAGGAATGCCCCCATCCCTGGGTTCGCCTGGTGCTAAATCCTACTTCCAACTGAATGACACTGATTATTGGACTGAACTAAGTTTAACTGAGCAGACAACTGATCATAATAACTGACTAAATGACAATATTCATGATTTATCTGAAATCATTCTGAGGATACTGAAATTATGTAAACAACTAGGTATCGGGTGTTCATAACCCACCAATACTGAATGGAGTAATAGTAATGCCATATAAAAGCTTTAAACACTATAATAGGAACTCATTGTTCAAAACTCAAAACTTAGGCAATTCATCAAACACATGAGAGTCATAAACTTAAGCATGGGAATGGGTAAAGCAAGCGATAATAGCATAGTTACAATACCAAAATCATGAATTAGGGATTTAAATGTGAAGATTTTAATATTCAAAACATGTAATGGCTCATTCCACTTAGAAACACTTATAATCATAACTTGAAATCAAACTATCAAGATATCCATGGATATAGTTAAACTTAAACATGTAAAACTCATGATTTAAAAACAAAATGGGATTCTTGGAATCCATGGGTGAAAAGGGCCCATGGATGAACATCACACATACTTTAAACCCTTAATCTTGGAAGAGAAATACCAATCTTGATGCTTTCTTGAAGGTTATTGGATTTACGAACTTGAATTCTTGATTTTCTTGGAGAGAAAGTAATTGAGTTGATGTTCTTGGAAAGTGAAGAGGGTTTTCTTGAGAGAAAAATTGAAGAAAAGGGGCAAATAATGCCCTAACTGATGATATAAGTCATGGTATGACGAATTGAATTGAGGGAAAAAGACATAATTTTCCTTCAGACAATTAAATTTATAACTGCGTTTAGCATGCTCATCGCGACGCGGTGTACGTGCCAACAAGAATAGCACCGCGTGACTTGCTGGATTCATGATTCAGACGTGACCCAATCCTCATTCGAAAAATCTAAAACCTCTCTGGGACATACTTCTTACACCCCCAAACATGAATTAACTCAAAAACCAATATCTCGGGGTTGGAAAGACCAATTTAAAAATTTTCGAAGTTAAGAGGCCTTAAAAATGACTAAGTCCCTAACACTTGGTGAAATTTTCTGGCTTTAAGCCCCTTGTGCATGCAACAAATAGCTGAACTTAGCTAAGAATAATATATGGTATTACATCAAATAAATCATATCACATAATATGTTCCACGTCTTTTAATTCATTCAAAACTATAAGAAAAAATATTATTAATGAGAGAAATAGATTTTTTTAAAATCATTGTGCCATTCTTTTATGGAACAAAAGAAAAGCAAAAAATAAAATAAAAAGTTAAACGTTTGCTCTAGAAAAGTGTCACATCAGCGTACCCTTAGATCATTTTCTACATCCTTTGTCCTCCTCGCGACATAAAAGAAAAAGTGAATTCATGAAGCACTCTTATTGTTATTCTTCTAAATTTAGTTTAGATGGAGGGAGATTAATTGTTTTCATGTATGTGCATACAAATTGAATTCTATAAAATCAATTAACTTAAAAAAATATCAAAATACTTTTATTAAAACTAAATTTAGAAATGTGAAATTATAGTAATATTTAGTAATCAAACAAAACTTTATTTTGTAATCAAAAGATAACAAAGTAAAATTTCAAATGATCGAATAGCTGGCTTATTAATCTAATAATGTAACATTTGGGTGATTTTTGAAATCAACTTGTGAATATGTGTGTTTTTAAAATCAAATAAACTTTAAATTAGAGGAAAATGAAATAGAAAGACCAAACTATCCAATATAATATTTCTTATCTTTTCATAATTTCAAAAATAAAATAAAAAATCAATGATATAAATAAAATAAAAGTTTAATTGAGATAATGACCTCTGAGAAAATGAGAAAAAAGAAGCCTCTTGTTTGTTTAAGTTCTTACTTAAAAGAAAGAAGTGTGCAAGCTAATTCAGACACCATGATTATAGAAAAAAAATAACGTCATACAAGAATATATCCTGTACCTGAAAAAGGGATATGAAAATGTTATTTCTTGATCCAAATTTTGAAGCAAAAATATATAAAAATTTCATTCAAAAAAGAGTACAATAACAATTGAACAATTACTCAAATGTTACACTATATTATTTTATTCTTGATTATTAGTTTATTGCTTCTATCTTTTCCTATGTTGTGGTTAAATTCTAAGAAAGCAATTAAAAAAATAAAAATTATATCATAATATGTATGAAGCTAATGTAGTATACATCAAAATGAGAAAATGAGTATACTGTATTTTCTAATGCATAGCTTATTTGATATTGCGATCACCTCAAGTGTGTTTTTATCCACTTTCTTTGCCTTCATTTAATTTTGATGCAATTTAGTGTCAACCTCATTCTTATAAGTTGTAGATTGTGATAGAGGCTTTTGGATTTTGTGTTCTTTAATAGGATCAGTTTTAGTTTGTAATATTGCATTATCCTACAATTAATGAGTTGCAAGAAATGGGTTAACCGTAGAAAAGAAAATTTTAAAATTTTGTGTCATCTATGTAATTAATGAGTTGCATCAATATAGGTGTCTTTTGAGAAAGTTTGTAACTATTTTTATCATTTTAATAGTAATTAAATTATGGCTAATTAAGAGGGCAATCAATCTTTTTTTACACACAAAAAATAGGAAAAGAAGAAAAAATTATAAAAAATCTGAGAAAAAAAATAATTACCTTTCATGGCTTATGAGAGGTGCCACATCAACATTTTGTTTGCTCTTCTCCTCTCCCTCTTTATATATATAATTATAGATAAAACTTTTTATATTTTAATAGCATAACTTTATTCTATGTATAATGAAGTCAAGAGTGAAAAAATACACTTAAATTGTATCAACTTTTGAGTTTCACAACTAAAGCAATCTGAGTGAGAGTTTTACAACTGAACTATCATTCAACTAGTTAACTTATCCGCGTGAAGTACTTATTATTTTGAGATATGATGATCTTTTAAGTAACTCTGGTCTCATATACATACATACATACATTCATCCATCCATCCATCCATCCATCCATCTCTCTCTCTCTCTATATATATATAGCACCACGACTCTCGATGTCACCAATTCTTGTGATCATATTTTCATTCGAATAGTAAAAGATTATTATCGTCGATTGTTGATCATGCACCTTACAAATCCATAAAATAGAATATATGCAAAAATCTTATAAAGACTATCTAAAACCACAAAATCTTAGAAAATGCATAAGAAAATGTCTTGCCTATACACCATAATCTAATTTATTTCTGTTGTCACTTAAAATAATTATTTGTATGCACCAGATGACAAAAGATTCACATTCTTATTTTAGTGAAGTTCCATATTGACATGATTTCTTCATCTTTTCTGCTAGAAAGGTGGAAAAAAATAATACAAGATCATTCAAAGTTGCTTCAAGATTGACAAATCCTAACCTGCAAACAATAATAAATCAGCTATGTTGATTACCATTTAAACTAACTGAATTTATAAATTATATTTGAAAACACAAGACAACAAATTTAAATTTGTAAA
Source organism: Capsicum pubescens (assembly GCA_030864215.1). Classification (NCBI taxonomy): domain Eukaryota; kingdom Viridiplantae; phylum Streptophyta; class Magnoliopsida; order Solanales; family Solanaceae; genus Capsicum; species Capsicum pubescens. The sequence continues at coordinate 337,838,221 of CM061538.1, forward strand.
ACTAAATTTTGATAACCTTATAAGTTTAACTTGAAATATAAAGAACAAATTGACTCCACATAACGGAAAGATTCTTCTATTTTCATTTTTTTTTGATAAAGAACACAAATGAAAATTTAATTTTATAATTGTCAATTGTGACACTGAACAAAGTTCAATTATATCCTATATCACAACTCAAACTAAGTAAAGAGTTTATCAAAGAAAGTACATCCACATAATGATGCGACTAATTATATAGTTAGCAATTTTTTTTCTCAAAAAGTCATAACTATTGAGCCAACAAATAACATACTAACTCTCTGTATTGGTGTTAAGTATTTTCTCCATTTCTTTTCAAGTGCTCTGTTTAGGTTGTGTTTGTATTTCTTTTTAAGTGCTCTTTTAATTTTTCAAGAATAATTTGGTTAAAATCTTCCTACTATGCCCTTGTTCAAATTACCAAGATCATTAATTGAGAAGGAATTAGGGGTGTACCCAACCTAAAATTAATTAGGGGTATAATAATAAAAGTACTTTGAATTTATAGAAATAAGAAATTTATTATGAGGTATGTCCAACCTAAATAGAGCACTTAAAAAATGAAGGGAATAGTCAATTAATGCTCATACTTCCATTTATTTTTCTTCCTAGACAATATTCTTCACCCATATGTTGAAGTACATTTCATATTTTTCAATTTGTATGTATCTCTTCTTCCTTTTTTTTTTTTTTTAAAGATTTTAGCTTATATATGTTGATAGTGTAAATAATATGAGCATGCAGAGCATATGCAGCTAAAAATATAACTTACAATTTTTTATTTCATGTATTTTGTTGAGAAATTTTATGATATGACTCCTTTTAAATTTATCTTCACACATCAAGTATAATTTTCTCGAAATTTCAAAGTGTTATGTAGAATGAGTTAAGCTGTTAAGATTACATAATCTATAACTTTCACGTTCTTTATCAATTTTTTTTATTTGAGTTGGTAATTATTTGGTAGCTCAAAGAGCATAACAACAATAAGTTAATCATTGTTTTCTTTCTTTCCCCATAATAATGTAGGATCTGGGAAATAAACGTTAAGCAAATAACCATAACCAAACTTCACAAAGAAGAACTTTTTTAAAAAATCTATGTGAAAAGTGTTTTTTTTTTCTCAAAGTACAATTATTCGAAAGTATTGTAGAGTTGAGCTAAAGAAACTATAGAAATCTACCGATCTGAATTCAAATTAGTGAAGTTCTAATACAGATATCAAACACCAAGTGATTTTTTTTAAAAGAAAAATGCAAGAAAATTATTCTTTCTTACCGATAAAACAATGAAAAGAATAACGTACCACAATCAAATAGAATCCTAGAATACTGAATACGCAAATACATGAATTTTCAATTAAACATAAAAAAAGAACAAACGCATTATAAAATTAGAAAAAGAGATTTACCTTTTAGAAGTAGGGGAAAGCCCATATAAGATCTAGCAAAAATGAGAATAATAAAAAATAAAAACTCCATGAACACCAATACAAAAAACAAATGCCAATTTCAAAAAAGAAAATTTACCTTATGATTTGAGAGTAACAACAAGACATACATATAGAGGGAGAGGGGGGAAAGGAAAGTGGAAAAATAAAAAGGAAGAATTGAAAAGATGGAAAGGCTGCTAAAGAAGAGGAAGAGAAGCAGGCAATAAAGTGGTTTTTTTAATAAGATAAAAATTGTAAAAGAAGAGGAATAGAAGCAGGCTTTAATACAAATGTTTTAATACGGAGTTTGTTGAAATTTTAAAACTTAAAACATTAAAGCAAACAATTGATTGTAATAAAAAATTTAAAAGAATAGAAAAAGCTCAAAAAAAGGAGAAAAAAGATAAACAACATTCCTTGATTCTAAAGCATGCCACATAAGCATGCCTATGTTTCTCCTTTATTTATATACTAGTGTGGTTGGCCCGGGTCAAGTCCAGACCCAAGAAAGATTCAAAGACTGCACTAGAGTGAAGTATATACCATCAACACTCAAAGCTTCCAAATGCACTTGGAGGACGCTGATTTGTTATATTAAGAGAAAAGTAAATGATACTCTTACTTTTGATTGGGCAGTACTGAATGAAGTTGATGTTAGCCTTGAAGCACATATCACATTCTTGTGAAATAAGATTGGAAGCAAATGGTTACCTGAAATTTAGTTATTCTTTTGCGAGCAAGCTTCTTGTTTTTTGGGAAGTATACCTGTGAGCCCATTTGCTATTGATTACCTAATCCAAAGGAATGGAAGTACAACGTAAATTGCCAATAAGAGGACATTACAAGTTGAAAATAGTATGGACTCCATAAAGAAGGAAAAAAGAGTGAAGTCATGGATATAATACATCTATCATGGCACAATCGCCTCAAGAAAAAATTTATCACAGAAGAAAAACCGCCTTGAATATTTTCATTTTAGGCAACTCATAACCACTTTCCAGCGATGAAGTGAATATTTTTTCATCCATTTTGATAATTCTAGAGAGCACATTGGAAGGATCACAAAGTCAATCTTGACAGGTCTAGCAACAATTCACCGCTTGCGTGATATAAATTTCGTTGATTTTACTGTAAAGAATAATTCAGGTGTTAAAATAAAGTGCAACCCTTTGTGAAAGCAGAAGGGTTGCTTACGTGCACCCTGACCAACCCATTGTCTCTAAAAAAAATGAATGACATGTCAGTGTTTTATAATGTCATTTTAATGTAACTTCTCTTCTATTGGGGAAATATTGATACAATTGCTAGTTTATACTAAGCTAAGAAATATATTTGCACACAAGTGAAGAAGAGTTATCAATGGTGGCTAATATGTAAAAGATACTACAAATACTGAACACTGAAACTGTAGTAATCAGAGGATACCAGTGGTGAAAAAATAGTTTTAGGGCCAGTTTTGGGCACCAATTTTACTCATCTAACTTGCAGCTCCTAAGATGTGGCTACAAGAGATGTTTTTCCAAAGGACCAAAGGGCAAGTAAGAGGAAAAAGTAAGCGATGCAAAATGGAAGACATACCATTAACCATCAAATATTTGTCAAGACATACAGGGCAAATCAATAGATGAGATCAATAATAAAAAAAACCCAGCTTTTCAAATAACCATTAACCAACAAATCTGGGAGCTACAACTATCACCTTGTCTTTAAGTACAAATTGCAGAAAGTTCACATATTGTCCTCTTCGCATGGTCAGGACTAAATCTACCAGCAAATATTGAAGTCTGTTTTTTAAGCATTATCAAGCACTCATTGAAAATCAACCCCAATTCATCTTTGCTCCGTCTTTTTTCATGTAATGCAATTTCTTAGTTGAAATTATGTTTACTTTTACCCGTAACTTTATTGTGTACATCTTTTACAATATTCAAGAACTCAAATTTAATAAGAAGCAGCACAAGTTTGAATGTAATTTTCTATACCTTAGTCTGATAGTTAAGATACAAATGGTCCCTGAATATAAATTTGTCAATATCCTATAAGCAAGAATAGAAAGAATGAGCGACAAAAACTATTTTTTCAGTAAACAACGTCATCTTTTCTACTATGCCTAGCACTGCCCCTTCCCCAGATAAACATAAACTTTGAAATTTAAAATTGGCTATAAGTACGTCATTCCAAAACTTCATCAAATAAAAATGCCACTCCAACATACAACATTAGAGACTACAAAGCAAGCATAAACATCAAAAATGGAAAAGAAAAAGGAAGGAATTATTTATTTTGTTGCTCGGATTCTCCAAACATAGTGCATATTTTGGAGGATTCAACACATGCCAATCGATATTTTTGAAAAGTCCAAGCAACATGTATTATTCGTAAACATTGACATAATGTTAACATGACCATTTCCCAGCTAAAGATTATTGAAAATACATTTACATGAAGAGTAACCGAGTCAAGCTCAGCATAGTTATTATGTGAATAAACGCCACAGCTTTGATCTTGTCCCACTTTCCAGAGATGAGCTGTTTTATCAACTGAATATTGTAGTAATATAATTTAAACCAGACAATACACAGTAACAACGTTTTCAGGAGACTAACTATGTTTTCAGGAGCTAAGTTAGATTATAATATAGGATTATCAAGTTGTCGTAACGCCTCAAAATCTTATTCCGAGACGTTACACGGTGCTCAAAACTACGAGTAGCCTAAAGCTAACCATGTCTGCATACTACTGAGCCTAAATCTCATAATGATAGAAATATAGTCATAAAGTCATGCTAAATGTGGAAAACTGTCTGAATATAATATCTGAGAATAATATCTGAAACATCAATACTGAATAATATGAATCAAAATTGGCAGTCTAACAAGCCTCTACTATTAATACTAGAGAGTCATTGGGACAAACCCCAGCTAACTCGAACTGTCTAAAAGAAATGCTAAAATCTCATAAACTGATAAACTGCAAAATTTGAGTTATAAGTCCCTGAACTATGAGGACTCACCAACTATCAGATGTAGATGGAGATGCTCGAACTATTCACACGTCTGATACTGAGCACCTGAACCTACATTATGAGACAATGTAGCACATAGACATATATGTGGATCAGTACGTTGAGGATGTACTGAGTATATGAGGGTGAAATGCATAAGTAAAACATCATCTCATCATCATAATTTATAAGATAATGCATGCTAAATGTAAATGACTCACATAAGCTGGAATACCTGAAATACTGAAATCATGAATAATAAATCAATCATACTTTATAAATCTAGTGAGTCATAATATTTAGTTTTGAAAGTTGTACTCGTGTTCTTTCTTTAAATCATACTGTCTAAGTTAAGAAAGGACTCACTCTAAATTCTAAAATCTGAAAGCTGAAGTCTGTAGCTAATATCATTCTGTAAAGCATAATCTGAGTAAACTTTGTGAGCCTCTACACTTAGTTTTCTAAAAGCTTTTCTATTAATCTTTTCTAAAATATTTAGTCTGTAGGGAGGTTCTCTTAATCTATATAAACTATGTGAGCTAACATGGAGTCCGACATCTCGTCCTACTAAGGAAGAAACCTCACGTTGGGGAGAGGTGTCATACTCTTGCCAAGGAGTATAACCTGAGCTAAGTGATCACATCTAAAACTATCATCCACGTAGAAGTGGGAATAATCTGATAATCTGTACCTACATTGGCTACATAGTTCTGTGGAAGTAGGATGCGCTAAACCCACACTTCCCGCTCGGTACTAAATATTACTACCTTTTTATTTGCTACGCTCATTCTATTGGAAATCCACTTTAAAAATAGCATAAGGGTTTATCTAAAATCAATTATGCATTTATTTGATAAAATCTGTAAATAAAGTTGATCTGAATTTCATAATCTGTAATAATCTGAAAAGTGAATTCCAAAACTTATCTGATGATCGAAAGATCAAAGCTTTACTGAAAATTTATAAATAATCTGATAATAGGATACTAAAGCATCATCTTTCTTGAAATAATAATATGCAATCTTGGGGTAATAACCCATGCTTCAATCTCATGCCAAAACATCATAATAATTATGCTTGATATTGAAAACACTGATATTTCATCTCAAAATTTGTAAATTACTGCAATAGGCATGAAAATATGAAAATAGACATGCAACCCATCTTCTATAATATTAGAAATATCAAAATCTTGCAAAGAGCAATAATGGGTATGAACCCTAATTCAAATCTCAGGCATAATCATTCACAATCATATAAATTTTAAATAAAAACTTGGTTTTGGGCACAAGGATGGAAGAAGATCTTTGTTCATAAACTCCAATACCTTGATTGATGATTAAATGGAGATTCTTGAATTATGGATTCCTATTTGAGTTCTTGATTGATAATCTTGCCTTGGGAATCCTCAATTTAGAGCTTTCTTGGAGAATCTATAGAGGATTTTGATTTCTTGGAGAAGAGGTTTTAGAGCTCTAGGGTTTTGCTTTTGAAGAGAATGATGAATAATGAGCACAAAGTGCTTTGAATATGATTAATCTTGGGTTTTGGACGGATTAGGGCCTTGGGGATTTACCAAAATACCCCCTTTAAACTTCTAAGCAGAACTAAAAAACATAACATTTTTCCAATTTGGGTGGCCACCGTGATACGCTACTATCGTGGTGGCTCACTGGAAAAATGATGAGTGGGAACTGAGCTTTCTCCGCGATGTGGAACTATTGCGGTGCCCTATAGTTTTGCCATTTTGGCCACTAGAGCGATGCGCCAACATCGCATTGGGCTACTGAAAATCGACAATTAAGAAATTGGCCCTCTCCACGACGCGCCAATATTGCGTTGGTCTACTGGAATAGGATAATTGGGAATTTGGACTCCTCCGTGATGCGGGGCTATCGTGGAGGGCCACTAAAATTTGAAAATTATCTTTTTACCCTCCTCCGCGACGCGCCGAGTGCCGAGGTGGTACACTGGCAACTTAAAAAATGTTCTAACTCCTCAATCGAGTATCGAAATTGGGCGAATTTGGTATCGATGGAAAGCTTATTCAATTTTCCACACAATGGGAGGTCTAAATCTGAAAAATTCAATACTAAATAAATATTCTTCATTTCGAAAGCTATTTCTTAACATTCTAGGAACAAATTTAAGCTAGAAAAAGTATGGGGTATTATAATATCTCCTCCTTAGGAATATTTGTCCTCGAATGTGGCTAGACAAGCTAAAAATACTGAGGAATCTGAGACTATAAGCTATCATGCACAACTGAAATAAACTAAATAACTGAATCTCAATTAAAATGAGCTACTGAACTGATCTGAAAGTGCATGAATTCTCATGAAGATAACTATATAGCTGAATCTGAAACTGGAAAAGAACTTAATGAAGGAAAACTATTACCTTTGGCTGAGACTGAGTTTGTGGAAAAGAGATCTGGATACTTGGTACGAATGTCTGCTTCTGCTTCCCAAGTAGCACCCTCAACGGACTGATTTCGCCATAGAACTTTGACCAAGGGAACTTCTTTGTTCCTTAGTCTACGAATCTGATGATTAAGAATCTCTACCGGGACTTCTTCATAAGAAAGGCTATTCTGAATATATGTACTTTCTAGAGGCACTATAACGGCTGAATCGTCCATGCACTTCTCCAACAAGGACATATAGAACAATGGATGAACTGAGGATAAGTCTACGGGTGACTCAAGCTCATACGCCACCTTCCCAATTCGGATCAAAACCCAGAATGGACCAACATAACGGGGACTAAGCTTCCCCTTCTTGTCAAATCTCTTCACCCCTTTTATGGGTGAAACTTTTAAATTCACAAGATCATTAACCTCAAACTCAAGATCTCTTCTTCTCACGTCGGCATAAGATTTCTAACTACTCTGGGCTGCTTTCAATCTCTCTTTAATCAACTAAACTTTCTCCATGGCCTCAAACACCATGTCCATCCCAATCAAAGCGGCCTCACCTACTTTGAACCAATCAACTGGCGATCTATATCTCTGTCCATAAAGAGCTTCAAATGGATCCATCTGAATACTAGCATGATAACTGCTATTATAAGAGAACTCAATCAATGGAAAAGGATCATCCCAACTACCTTTGAAATCAATAACACATGCCCTCAACATATCCTCTAAAGTCTGAATGGTCCTCTCTGCCTGACCATCTATCTGCGGATGAAAATTTGAACTAAGATAAACTTGGGTACCAAGGCCCTTTTGAAAAGCTCTAAAAAACTGAGTACCCCTATCTGAGACGATGGACAACGGAACTCCATGCAATCTAACTATCTCTCTGATATACAACTTAGCATAATCTTCAGCTGTATAAGATGTGTGAACTGGCAAGAAATGTGCTAACTTAGTCAATCTGTCTACAATAACCCAAATCAAATCGTGTTGACGACGCGAATGGGGTAAAACAGTCATAAAATCTATATTCACCTCTTCCCACTTTCAAGTGGGGATACCAAACTCTTGCAATGAACTATCAGGCCTTTGGTGCTCTACTTTAACCTATTGACAAGTTGCACACTTAGCTACAAACTCTGGTATATCTCTCTTCATACCACTCCACCAATAGATTTATCGCAAGTCATGGTACATCTTAGTGGCTCCAGGATGGATGAAATAACGCGCACCATGTGCTTCTGCCATAATCCGCTGCCTCAAACTATCAACACATGGCACACACAACCTACTCTAGTATCTCAACACACCATCTCCCCCTTGGGAGAAAACCTCTATCTTTTGGTCCTTGACTGACTCTTTCAGTTTGAAAAAACTAGAATCCTCATCTTGCTTCTCCTTCACCTCCGAAACTAGGGAGGATTCAAAACTACTCTGAACCTAAACATTCCCTTCAGCTGAGTCAACCAACCTAACACCCAATCTAGCTAAACGATGCACTTCCCAAACTAACTCCTTCTTATTATTCTCCACATGAGCAACACTGCCCATGGACAATCTACTAAGGGCGTTTGCCACTACATTGGCCTTGCCCGAATGATACAACACACTCATATCATAGTATTTCAACAACTCCAACCACCTTATTTGTCGGAGATTCAACTCCCTCTGAGTAAACACAAACTGCAAGCTTTTATGATCCATGAACACATCAAAAAGCACCCCATACAAATAATGTCTCCAGATTTTCAAAGCAAACACAACAACAGCTAACTCAAGATCATGGGTTGGGTAATTTTTTTCATGAGGCTTAAGCTATCTAGAGGCATAGGCTATGACCTTACCTCTATGCATTAGAACACAATCCAAACCAACTCTGAAGGCATTACAATACACCACAAAACCGTCTGTACCCTCAGGCAACGCTAAAACTGGGGCTGAAGTGAGTCTAGTCTTCAACTCTTGAAAATTCTTCTCCCAAGAATCTGACCACTGAAACTTAACTTTCTTTTGGGCCAATCTAGACATAGGAGACACAATGGACGAGAAAACCTCAATGAAACATCGGTAATAACCAACTAGACCCAAGAAACTCCTAATGTCTGATGGAGAGATAGGTCTTTTCCAACTTTTTATGGCTTTTGTCTTTTGGAGATCAACACTAATACCCTCATTGGAAATGATATGACCAAGGAAAGCTACTGACCTTAGCCAAAATTTGCATTTGCTGAATTTGGTAAACAACTGGTGATCTCTAAGGGTCTGTAACACAATTCTAAGATGGTCTACATGATCATCCTTCCTACGAGAGTAAACAAGGATGTCGTCGATAAAGACTATGACAAACATGTCCAGATACTGCTTGAACGCCCTGTTCAACAAGTTCATGGAGGCTACTGGGGCATTTTTTAGTCTGAAGGACATGACTAGAAACTCATAATGGCTATAACGGGTTCTGAAAGCTGTCTTTGGAATATCACATTCCCTTACTTTAAGCTGGTGATAGTCGGATCTAAGGTCTATCTTTGAGAAATAACTTGCACCTTGGAGTTGATCAAATAAGTCATCAATTCTAGGAAGAGGATATTTGTTTTTAACTGTGACTTTATTCAACTGATGATAGTCAATGTACATACGCAGAGAACCATCTTTCTTTCGTACGAATAGGATGGGAGCGCACCATAGAGAAATACTAGGCCTTATAAAACCTTTATCTAAAAGATCTTTAAGTTGCTCTTTCAACTCCTTAATCTCGGCGGGAGACATACGATATGGAGGTATAGAAATAGGCTGAGTATATGGAAGAAGGTCAATACCAAATTCTATTTCCCTATAGAGAGGTACCTCTGGCAATTATTTGGGAAGGACATCAGGGAATTCATTGACCACACTGACTGACTGAACTGTTGGATTCTCAGACTTAGTGTCTTTAACTCGAACAAGATGATAGATACACCCTTTGGAGATCAACTTTTGGGCTTTGAGATAATATATAAAATGACTCTTGGGAGACACTGAATTACCTGACCACTCAAAAACTGGCTCATCTAGAAACTGAAACTTCACCACTCGGGTTCGACAATCTATAGAGACATAACAAGAATGAAGCCAATCCATACCAAGAATAATATCATAGTAAACCATATCTAACTCTATTAGGTCTGCTAATATGACTTTATGAAGGATAGTGATAGGACACTTTCTATAGATCTATTTTGTAACAACTGACTCCCCCACTGGAGTAGACACCAAGAAAGGCTTAGGGATCTTTTTAGAACTTATCTCAAAATTTACTAGAACTAACGGGGTCACATAAGAGAAACTCAACCCAGGGTCTAACAATACATAGACATAAAAATGAAATACATGAAACATACCAGTAACAATATCTAGTGAATCCTCCTGCTTCTAACGGGATGGTAAAGCATAAAACTGATTCTGGCGCTGACCGCCACCGGTACTGGATGATGCACCCTGAGGAAGGACTGGGCGACCTAAAGGAGCTAGTGCACTATTAGCCTGAGTCTGGGGACAAAAATATCTATTTCCCTGCTTAGTATGTGGACAATCCCTAATATTGCGACCCAACTTACCACATCCAAAACAATCTTTCTGACCGGCCAAACACTCACTCGAATAATTCTTACCACACTTATCACAGGTCAGATAATTGGGCTTTCCAGTCACACTATTTTGAGATCTGGAGATATAAGACTTACTCCACTGCTCCTTTCTACCTCTGGGAGTGGGAGCACTAGCTGAAGATGGTGCTGGCATAGATGAATAATTCTAAAACTATGAATGATTTTCTCCTTGAGACCTATTCTGACCATACTCAAACTGCCCTATTCTAGCCTTCTTATTTCCTTTCTCTCTTCCCTTCAACTTCTCTGCCTCAATCTGTTGAGCATGCATCATCAACCTCGCAAGATACATGTCTCCAATGAGCATGGAAATCCTACACTCCTTGACTTTCAATCTAGACACTCCTGTAACAAACTTACTCATACTAGCCCTAGGATCAACCATCGTATCAGGGGCATACTTAGACAACTGGTGGAACTTAAGACAGTACTCCTTCATTGTCTTCGAGCCCTGCCTCAAATTCACAAACTCTTCTATCTTAGCTTTCCTCATCTCACGTGGGAAGAACCTATCCAGAAAAGTATCCTGAAATACCTTCCAACTCATAGGAACAATATTCTCACCTCTACCATTCTTCCACATCACTACCCAATCACACACTGCATCCTTCAGCCTATAGGATTCTAACTCTACACTCTTCTCTTCAGAAATATGTATAATCTGGGTAATCTTCTTCACCTTATTTAGATAAAGTTATGGGTCCTCACTTGCTTTCGACCCAAAGAACTCTGGCGGGTTCATTCTCATGAAGTCTCTGATTCTAGCTGCTGCTAAATCCCTATTCTGCTGAAGTGGGACTGTATCCTGATTCTGATGGTTGACCTAAACATTAGTAGTCACAGCTTGGGCTAAATCCTGAAAGACAACCCTAAACTCAGCATGGGATACATTCTCATTCAAAGGATCTGTGGGTTGGGGTGGTTGGTTATCATTTCTGCGGGTGTTAGCTCGACGAGGAGGCATATTCAACTATCACGTAAGAGCACGAGTTAAAAGAACATAGAGATACTATAAGCATGATAGATTATGAAAGAAAGAGATAATTTCCAAAGGACGTTTTGTAGCCTCTTGTTCATAAATGTGGCGCGCTTCACACCCATGACCCTCTACGTAACGCAGCTTGTCTGACTCCCTAGGATTCTTAAAAATCTTAGGCTCTAATACCAAGTTTGTAATGCCTCGTAACCTGGTCCCGAGATGTCACACAGTGCTCAAGACTATGAGTAGCCTTAAGATAACCCTGTTTGCATACTACTGAGCCTAAATCTCATAATGATGGAAATATAGTCATAAAGTCATGCTAAATGTGGAAAACTGTTTGAATATTATATTTGAGAATAATATCTGAAACATCAATACTGAATAATCTAAATCAAAACTAGTAGTCTAACAAGCCTCTACTACTAATACTAGAGAGTCACTGGGACAAACCCCCAACTAACTCAAACTGTCTGAAAGAAATGCTAAAATCTCATAAACTGCAAAATTTGAGTTATAAGTCCCCGAACTATGAGAACTCACCAACTGTCGGATGTAGAAAGAGTTACGTGGCTGATACTGAGCACCTGAACCTACATTATGAGACAATATAGCACATAGACATATATGTGGATCAGTACTTTGAGGATGTACTGAGTATATGGGGGTGAAATGCATAAGTAAAAAATCATCTCATCATCATAATTTATAAAACAATGCATGCTAAATGTAAATGAATCACATAAGCTGGAATATCTGAAATATTGAAATCATGAATAACAAATCAATCATACTTTATAAATCTAATAAGTCATAATATTTAATTCTGAAAGTTGTACTTGTGTTCTCTCTTTAAATCACACTGTCTAAGTGTAGAAAGGACTCACTCTAAATTCTAAAATCTGAAAGCTGAAGTCTGTAGCTAATATCATTCTGTAAAGCATAATCTGAGTAAACTTTGTGAGCCTTTACACTTAGTTTTCTAAAAGCTTTTCTGTAAATATTTTCTAAAACATTTAGTCTGTAGGGAGGTTCTCTTAATCGACATAAACTGTGTGAGCTAACATGGAGTCCAACATCTCATCCTCCTAAGGAAGAAACCTCACATTGAAGAGTGGTGTCATACTCTTGCCAAGGAGTATAACCTGAGCTAAGTGATCACATTTGAAACTATCATCCATGCAGAAGTGGGATTAATCTAATAATCTGTACCTAGTTAGCTATGTAGTTCTGTGGAAGTAAGATGCGATAAATCCACACTTCCCGCTCGGTGCTAAATACTACTCCTTTTTTATTTGCTACGCTCATTCTATTAGAAATCCACTTTAAAACTAGCATAAAGGTTTATCTAAAACCAATTATGAATTTATATGATAAAATCTATAAATAAAGCTGATCTGAATTCTGTAATCTGTAATAATCTGAAAAGTGGATTCCAAAACTTATCTGATGATCGAAAGATCAAAGCTTTACTGAAAATCTGTAAATAATTTGATAATAGGATGCTTAAAGCATCATCTTTCTTGAAATAATAATATTCAATCTTGGGGTAATAACCCATACTTCAATCGCATGTCAAAACATCATAATAATCATGCTTGATATTTCATCTCAAAATATGTAAATTACTGCAATAGGCATAAAAATATGAAAATAGATATGTAACTCATCTTCTAAAATATTTGAAATCTCAAAATCTTGCAAAGAGCAATAATGGGTATGAACCCTAATTCAAATCTCAGGAATAATCATTCACAATCATATAAATTTTAAATAAAAGCTTGGTTTTGGGCACAAGGATGGAAGATGATCCTTGTTCATAAACCCCAATACCTTGATTGATGATTAAATAGAGATTCTTGAATTATGGATTCCTATTTGAGTTCTTGATGATGGATTCTTGATAATCTTGCCTTGGGAATCCTCAATTTAGAGCTTTCTTGAAGAATCTATGGAGGATTTTGATTTCTTGGAGAAGAGGATTTAGAGCTCTAGGGTTTTGCTTTTGAAGAGAATGATGAATAATGAGCACAAAGTGCTTTGAATATGATTGATCTTGTGTTTTGGACGGATTGGGGCCTTGGGAATTTACCAAAATACCCCCTTTAAACTTCTAAGCTGAACTGAAAATGTAATATTTTTTCGATTTGGGTGTCCACCGCGACGAGCCACTATCGCGGTGGCTCACTGAAAAATGATGAGTGAGAACTAGGATTTCTTTGCGATGCGGAGCTATCGCGGTGCCCTATAGTTTTGCCATTGTAGCCACTGGCGCGATGCGCCAACATCGCGTTGGGCTACTGGAAATCGACAATTGGGAAATTGGCCCTCTACGCGATGCGCCAATATCGCGTCGGTCTACTGGAATGGGGCAATTGGAAATTTGGGCTCCTCTACAACATAGGGCTATCACGGAGGGCCACTAAAATTTGACAATTATCTTTTTACCCTCTTCCGTGACGTGTCGAGTGCCCAGGTGGCACACGAGCAACTCAAAATGTTTTAACTCCTCAATCGAGTATCAGAATTGGGCGAATTTGGTATCGATGGAAAGCTTATTCAGTTTACCACACTATGGGAGGTCTAAATCTGGAAAATTTCACACTAAATAAATATTCTTCATTTTTGAAGCTATTTCTTAACATTCTAGGAGCAAATTTAAGCTAGGAAAAGTGTGGGGTATTATAGTTGTGCGCTGCCAGTCAAAAACACATTTACAACTCGCAAGACTACACAACTATCAAGTTGTGCGCTACTGGACAAAAATAAATTTACCCAAAACAAATGGTGTTTGTCACCCCTTTCTCGCCACCTTAAAACAACGGACAAAGAGAGGTAGAAATTTTGATAGAACGTATATGCTAACAATGAACTTAACTAGTCTCATGAAACAGAAAGATAAGTGTATCATAATCATTCTTCCATTGAGCATAATATGCAATAGGATATGATATATTCAGTGAATATATCATTCTCTCTATGACAACCTCTTGTAGAAATGCAGGGTAAGGCTGCATATAATAGACTCTCGTGGTCTGGCCTTTCCCTGAATCACACACGAGAGAGCATCAGTGTACTAGGTGGCCCTTTTTATACAACTCCTTCTATGACAACCAACTCCAGACAATTGAAACACAAAACATAATTAATTTCCAAACTTGTTAGTTTATTAGATATACCCAGAGAGAGAAAAAGCAATGGAAAAAATGAGAAGGTTTAAGAGATATGCATCTGTATCTACTACATCATATAAACTGCAACTGTCATCTATTGATCCCATAACCCCCCCTCCTCATCAATTAAAAGCACTAAATCAACAAAAGCCCATCGAAAAATACAGCAAAAATATTTAAAAAGTGTAACAACAATGTAATCAAACCTTTCCATCAGGAGAATAAGAAATAACAGTTACTATTTATTTTATATTAGTCCAATTGCAACAACATACACACAAATTAGGAAACAACACCATATGATGTAGCAAACACCCTTACACAAAGCTTGTATAATCAAAGTATCAAACATCTAAAGTAATAGAAAACAATCACCCATTTTGAAAATGTTTCTTTGATTTTTGTTGGAGTGGCACTCACAGTCACAATGCTAGTTGATACACCTTCAGTACAGATACATCAATTTATTTATTGATATGACTATAATTAAGCTGGTTCTTGCATCGGATGATCAAGAATATGAATTTAACAGCAGCTGACCTTACCATTTGTGTAACCAGTAGACTTGGACAACACCTCGTTTAATTGCAAAAAAGTGTTGATCTCTTTTTTAATATTCGGAATAGCTGGATGTGATCTGCTTGGCAGACTAATGAATTTGTTATTGGATTCTTTGTTTATTTCTTTGCATCCTACTTGAGATTTTAAGTTTGGTGATCATCAAATGCATTTGAAGCTCATCCTACTTAGACCAAAGTTGTATAGAGTGTGACAAAAAGCAAAGTTTTCTGATTTTTAGATATGTATAATAATATATAGCATAGGCCTATGCTGAGTCTTTTGATAATAGTTGAATATTGTAGTGAAATAATTTAAATCAGACAATACATACTAACTACGTTCTCTGGAGCTAGTAAGATAATTTAAATCAGACAATACATACTAACTACGTTTTCAGGAACTAAGTTAAATTATAATATAGGATTATCAAGCAGTGCACTACTAGACAAAAATAAATTTACAATGCGCAAGACTACACAACTATCAACTTTTGTGTTACTGGACAAAAATAAATTTACAATGCCCAAGACTACAGTGCGCTGCTGGACAAAAATAAATTTACAATGCATAATATACTTATATATTATTTAATTAAGTCAATTTCAAAATATAAATATCAAATATTAATTAATTATTTATTTATTAAATTATTTGTACTTCATGCTTTATGAAGTACAAGACCAAAAAGCTTTAATCTTTTCATTTACTACTCACAAGATCAAAAAGCTTTAATTTGACTATCTTTTCAAAAATAGTTCGTTTAAGGATATCTATTTTTAGTTCTTCGATTTTTTCTCTAAACACTCTACTAATAAGAGCAGGTCTATTTTGTGCTTCATCCACACATGCTAAAATGTTTTTTTATTTTAGGTCAAGATGAATTACACGTCATGGTTATAAATAAATCAGACTTACCAAAATATTTAACTGATGCAATAACATTCATGTATTGTTGACGCATATCTTTGGGCCCACCAATAAAAGAATTTGAAAAAACTCTTTTTTTTTCCAATATTAGAAGCATCTCTTTCACCCAATCTCAAAATATCAATAACTCCTTATAATACATCTATTCTGAATAAATCTTGATTACATGATTAAAAATTCAATCATTGAGTTTCAAGTTTTATATATTCATCAACAGTATATTGTTGAAATATTCTCCCCCTGTGTAAAATTTTATCTCCCTCATCATCTTCCATTTGTAGCTTATAACAATAACATTCACGATAAATACTGTATTTCATTTCCGCTTTCCTTTATCTAGAATATTATGTTCCATTTTAAGATATCTGTCGAGAGAATAAACATTTTGTATATTTGGTATCTCATCAATTTCAAAAGTTTTAGGATGTCTACAAACATTTTCTATTTCACAAACTTTTTTAATATCACAATGCCATCCACTTTGACCATATGAAAATAACAGTGGATATTGTAAGGCATCATAGCATATGTAATAATAATTTACTCTTCTTGGACAATTACTGCGAGTATATATTTGAATATGAGGCACCCGAATAGCATTTTCATTATTTTTCTCAACCCATATTGTTGCAATATCAGATGAGCTAGGTAGATTATATACTAGTTGGTCTAAACTTGAGTCACATCTAAGAGCAATGTGAAAGTCTTTTAAGTTATAAATATTTACCAAAGATCAAAGAAAAATAGAATATGGATTATTTGATAATATATCCATTAGTTTCTTCACTACTGATTCATGAACTTTGTTGGAACAAGCCATCCTATATGCTAGCTCGTTATTATTATCATAGATGTACAATTGTACATTTTTTTATTTTTCATTTTGTGGATACAAATTATTTATAAAATGATACATTTGTTCTTAAACTTTGAAAGTGTATACACCACAATCTCTTTTAGTCAATTTTTTATCATACTTTGCACCAAGTGATGTAAATGCAAATAAATTATTATATGTTCTTATATATGTTCAAAAGTGTAGGAATTCTTCATCTTCTCCAAAATATAAATTTCATAATTTCATTGACATTTTATGTGAAGTCAACTTGACAGTATCATTGACACAACAAAATTTAGGTGGTTCATATTGAAATCTCTTTGCAGAACAAAATTTATAGTTTGGGACTTTTTTGAGTGAAACATAATTTGATTGAGGATGTTGATCAAATACATTTGAAGTTGAACCTAGAATAAAAAAAAGACTAATATTAATCAACACCCATAACCCATTGGCATAACTAATACAAGACTACGTACTCACCTTTTTCATACGTGTACAATGCAAGCATAGTAGTATCTGTAGACCACATGGATATTGGTACCATTTCAGTTGATTGAGAGAAAGTATTTTCAAGAATTCGACGTCTCTTTAATTCTTGATATTTAGATTTGCAGTGCGACAATAAAGCTTGTTTTTCTTCATTTGTCAAGTTATTATATTTTTCACGTCGCTTGATGTTTCTATTTATTATCGAGAGAGATTGTTTATTTTTTTCACGATTCATCAAAATCTATTGTTCGAATAGATGTTGGTCAAATTATGTTCAAACTATATTCTTCGCCATTAAGAGCACATAAGTTCAAAATATGAAACACAATAAGAGATAAGAATAAAATATATATCATAAGGCACACACTTGTGATGAACATAAACACTACTTCACATATAGAAAAATAAATTATCCTAAAGTTATATACTTACATGTACAATGCTAAATCCTTCTCAGAAAGGCGTTTATTTCTTTCATTTTGTGCATCCAAAAGCAAAAGTAGCAGTCCTTGAAATATAAAATAACTTATATCAAATTTAGTAGTCAAACACCCAATAGAAAAATTAAAAATTCTATCACATTTACAAATTCAATTTGTACGAATAATAACTCAATTTCACTTAAATTTTGACATTATATTTGAGTATTCTCCACATCAGACAGTTCTATACTACACAAATTCCTAGAATTATTTTGATATTCACTAATTAAATCAGTAAAAACACAGCTATTCTAACTAAGTACCTTAAAAGTAAGCTCTAACACTAATCCACTCCCATTTCTTCCTTTCAAATTCAACATAACATCAAAGAGTCCTAAACTACCATCATCCCTGACACTACTTTCCTGTTCATACTCAATTAGATTTACTCGCTATAACACGGAGAATGACAAGTCTCTTAAATCTTTCAAATAGAAGCCTTTCGAATCAAATACTCCGAACAACAAACGCCAATAGATCCTTAATCAGATTCTCAAAATTGTCCATATACTTACACAAATTACTAAACACGACTAAAATTTTGAGATTTTTCACATGTAATACAATATGAATCTAAGAATTTTGGAGAATTATCTAACAAAGAACTCAGAATTCGATAGTTCCTAATGAAAAAACTCCCCAAAATAACAAACTCAACACCCTTAAAATCACAAAATTGATAACACCTTAATGAAATTTCCACTAACTCTCAAGTACTCCATACAACAAAAATCCACAGGATCTAACCAGATTTTTGAAATTTTCCATATAATCATAGAAATCACCAAAACCTACTAAATTTTCTTAAATTTTTGCACGTAATACAACAACGAACAGGAAACGTGGCAGAATTATCAAATAATGAGTTAAGAACTTGGTAGTTTCGAATGAACAATTTTCCTAAAGTACAAAACTCAAGAACTTCACAATCACAAAATTCTCAACACCTTGACTAAAGGAAAAGAATTAACCGGTGTATAAATTATTGGATTGTATGCTTCAACAACAATCAACACATTGAATTAATCAAGGTATATGATGATTGTTAAAAAAAAGATGAATAATCACGACTTTTTTTCTAATACATTCAAAACAACTGATGAATCAAATTCCCCATCAGTTGTGACTGATGAATCAGCTGTTAGAAGAAACCAAAAAAGCTCCTTCAACAAATGATCGATTTGTTGCAACAGATGGTATATCTGTTGCCACAGATGGGTTATCTGATGCAATATATATACAATCTGTTGCCACAACTCAATAAAAATGGTTATTATTTTATTAAAAAAATATTTATTAAAAAGGTGAGAAGTCTTCGATTATTTAATTGAGAAAAAGGTTATTTAAATTTAAGAACTAATTAATAATAATAAGCTGAGAACTCATGACTTGTCACAATATCAAAAACTCACCAACTTGATTTAATTAAGTCATTTCTTTTCACAAAAAATAATAAGAAAAATAAATGATAAACACAATTTATAACCGTAAAAAAATAATTATTTAATTTGAACAATTGTTAATATTAAATAGGCAACAAGTAGTGACTTTTCACCATTTTTATTTTTAAATCAGTTTTTTAAATTTATATAATAAAAGGTCACCAATTTGGATTAATGAAAGTACATGATATGATGATTATTAAAAAAGATAGATTATATGTTGTAACAGATTGATTATCTGATGTAACAGATGGTTGATTTATTGCAATAGATGGTATATCTGTTGTCACAGATAGGTTATCTGTTGTCACAGATGGGTTATCTGATGTAACAGATATACAATCTGTCGTCACAACTCAATAAAAAGGTTATTGAAAAGGTGAGAAGTCTTCGATTATTTAATTAAGAAAAATCTTATTTAAATTTAAGAACTAATTAATAATAATAAGCTGAAAAGTTATAACTTTTCACAATAATAAAAAAATCACCATTTGAATGTAATTAAGAAATAGAGGTGAACAGTCGCACCTTTTTGCCTAATTGATTCAAATTCAATCCTTTATAAATAAGTTCTTCCTTACTCGCTCATTATACTACACTCTATTTATTGTATCTTGTTTTTCATATTACACCTTCAACCACTTTTTATTCAAAAACCAGATACTAGATACCTTTTCCCTGTCTCAGGTAATTTTTTTTTCTTGCTTTTTGTGTAAATATACCCAATTGGTAGTATACGTTGTATTACATTCAAACTCTTTTCTTCACTTGTGTTTTTACTTTTTTTTGTCAATTCATGTGTGTTCTAGATATGGATGATCCTTTTTGAGACGTTGCTTTTCAGCAAGACGCCGTGCGAAAACTTCGAAAGTAGGTTCATGACCTACAGTGAGAGTTGGGCGCCGTGAGAGCAAGGATGCTCCGAGAGATTCACAGGTTGAGGAGGGCCCTGCTACTGCCGATTGACGATTGGCCGGCTGACAATAATAATAGTAATGATGATGATGATGATGATGATAATAATAATAATAATAATAATAATAATAATAATAATTAGGTTATGTATTTTTAGCATTTTAGTTTTATTTATATTCCAACTACCTACCTAATGTATTTTATTTTTGTGTAATAAAAAAATCATGTTTCTATCTATTTCTTCTTCTCAACAAATATGTCGACAATTGAATGTAAGAAATAATTTTGAATCCAGTAGCAATAGTAAGAGTTTTGAAACATATTTGGTTATCTGTTCGGTTTGTGATAGGAGTTGTTCTGTGTTGTTCCAAACAAATTACTCATTTGTTGCAACAGATAACTAGTCTGTTGCAACAGAAAACTCGCCTGGTGCAATAGATAACTAGTCTATTGCAATAGAATACTCGCCTAATGCAACAGATAACTAGTTTGTTGCAACAGATGACCCATCTGTTCGATTCATGTTACAAGCACTATATAGAACCCGCTCATGAATCCAACATATGAGTCTTCCAATGCAACAAATTACTCATTTGTCACACTAGATGAGTGATCTATTTAAGCAAATGGCTCTTATGTTGGATTTATGAACGAGTTCTATCCATTGTTTAAGAATAGCAGTAGCAGTGTACCCAGATGACAAATCCAACTAAAAATTATAACTTCACTCACCAAAGTCACTTATGAAGTAATGCCAAAGTGATGTACGAAATAAAATTTGACCTAAAAAATTGTTAAAGTAGTAGCAGTAGCGGTAAACACAACAACAATGGTCGACAAGAGAAACATGAAGTGTATAATGAAGCAAAAATGATGATAATGAAGTTGAAAATGATGATAATGAAGTAGAAGATGATGAATAAAGCAGCAACAACAATGAACAATAAAAATTACAAAGAGAGAGAAAACAACAACAGATGAGAAGAGAGAGAAACACATTTTTTTCTTTGTTTCCTGTTATATTAACTAACATTTAGCTCAAAGTATAAATTTAAAAACTTGTGGATTATTTTCAAACTTTTTCAACTTTCTTAATACATAATAATAATTGTCACATCCACTCAATTATTAAGACTTGAGTCACCTACACCTCATTTTCAAACTCTTTTGTTACTTTTAACTCAATGCCCTACTTACATAAATATCAACCACTAAGGTGACAATAATCTTTTGTATCACAATTTTTTCTACAATTACTTAATATTTCACTTTTAATTTTTTTTTTCTTACATATATTTGACCTTGATACATATGTGTTTAGATACATTTTAAAAAAACTATTAGCTAAATAAGGAAATAACAAAATCTCCTTAAATTGGGGAGTAAATCACATTTCATCTATTTTGGAAGCACAATAAATTTAAAAATTAACCAAAAAAATCAAAATTTCATCTCTTCAATTAATACTCGATTGAAAATTATAATTTAAACATAAATTCTTCATTATTATTATTATTTTCTTCTTCATCTCAATTGCACGTTAAACGTGGTAACGAAACTTCTAAATTTTCAATTGATACTTACGACAGTTTGCTAAGATTTGAACACTTTTGATACTTTTATTAGCTGATACTTTTAATACATTGTTATCCCTAATTAAGTGTTTTTGATAATCTATACTTTGTATAATATTTGTTGTATTTGTTAGACTTGATACATTTCAAGTCTGATATGTGAGTTTAATACATTTGAAACATTATAATAGCATATTTTCACTGTCATGTTTTTACACAACATAAATTTTTTTTAGTAAGTAAATTTTTATTCACAAACCAAGTGGAAAATTTTGTACAAGAACCAAGTGTTACAACAAGCTTGGTAAACCTCTCAACTCAACTCCTATCCTACTGCTCAAACAATCGACAATTAAGCACTTCTAAGGTACACCTCAGGATCCTTCATGCATATCTATCTAGATACTGCAATTTTCCTACAAGATTGCTATTTCTACTGTCCCTACAAAACACCTCCTGAATAACAGTATTGCTAATACTATGTAAGTTGCTATGTCGTTGTTGAAATACTCTGAGGTTGCGCTCCTTCCATATGTAATAAACTCATGCTGTAAATGCGTCCTTTGACTGAGTTACTGTGTGCATTCTCTGTAGCCCACTTAATTTCATCAAACCAGCCTTGTGGTTGTTTCATTACTTCTTGCTAAGTTAACACTTTTTTTCAGACTTCACCTGAAATTGAACATTGAAAAAATCAATGATTAATATTTTCCGATCATGCGTTACACATTGGACATGCCATGTTGTTAAGATCTTTCCATTTAGCAATTCTGTCCCTTGTCTGTAATCTATCATGGATGGAAAGATAAAGAATAAAAATCCATCTTAGAGCTCCCAAATTGTTGCATATCAGCTTACTTCACCTTTCCTTTGGGAACTCTCCTCTTAACGCAATATACATTTTCCTGATGGAGAAAGTAGGCATTTGTTCCAAATTTTAAATTTGCATCCCCAATTGCTCCATATACTCTGCATCTTTTAGTATTTTCTGAACCATCTAGGAGGCTTGTGTTGGTTGAATCCTCCATATGCCTTCAATCTCATAGTAGCAATGTATCCATTTTATTCAGAGCTTATCTTTCTTTTTACTCAAGTTCCAAAAAAGTTTGCTCATAGCTGCTTTATTCCATACTGCCAGATCAAGAATGTTTAGCCCTCTAGCAGATTTAGGTAAATTCAATCTTTCCCAAATAATAAGAGCTATCTTATTCCATTCAATGTCTCCCGACCATAAGAATCTTTTACAGATGCTTTCAACCAGTTGGATAATTTTCTTAGGCAAAGTAAATATTTGGGACCAGAAAATTTTCACCGAGAATAATACACTCTTGATGAGTTGGAATCTCCCAGCATAAGATAACAATTTTGAAACCCAGCTAGTTATTCTCCCTAAAATCTTATCAAGCAGGGGCTTACACTGTATTATGGGCAACCTTCTTGAGCTTAGAGGTACCCCCAGATACCTTATAGGAAGTTCTTCTTTCACAAAGCCTAGCACTTGTAAAATCTTGATACAAAATAGTCCAAGAACACAAGAAAACAAACACCAAAATAGTCCACTAGTTCAAGGAACTATGGACCTCTTTTGGTGACCTCTCTCGGATTCAAGAACTCAATAAGAAAACCATGTAATGAGGTGTTTAACACCTATTTTCCAGCAGTAAGCCAAACTATATTATGATAATAAAAATGAAGAACAACAATGTTACAACAACAATAACCAAACGGCTTGAACAACAACAACACAAACTACAAGATTAGGACAAGAAACAAAGATAGATAATTAGACAAGTGTTGATGTAGTCTTAACAACCCAAGAGCATATTCCACTCTTGGACCTTTAACACTTCATACAATAAAAACCTAATTCTTACAATGACACAAGAGGGGAATCCACCTCTCAAAGAACCAAAGTCTCAAGCTTTGCAACACACAAGAGAATCCACTCTTATGCTATGCCCTAATTTTAGTTTTGAGAGCTCTCTCTCACAAGAGTAGTGTTCTTCAATATCAAACATCAACTAAGACAATAAACCCTACCATGTTATATTTATATTACAATGCAAAATAATAGATAAATGACAAAAGGGCCCTTCCATAAAAAAGGCCTCAAGGCCGCCCCATGGAGTGCATTCAAAAACTGATTTGGGCCTCATCCACACTTGGGCTTGTGCATTCTTTAGTTGGTCTTAAAGTTTCTCAAAAAATATCTAAGGTCATTATCATTCCCGTATCATCCTCTCCATCTTGAGAGGAATTTGTCCATAAATTCACGACCTCACCTCTTTAGAGAGGTATTTCACATGACCCCTCACACGGCCACACATCTTCTACTTCCTCCTCAACTTGAATCCCAACCTCTTCGTGCTCTCCATCTTGAGGCTTTCCATCAACCTTATCCGATTCAATCACCACTTTCTCTCCTAGGTACTATAACTTCCCCTCCTTTAGGATCACATTCATCCGATTTAGACACTCACTAGCCTTATGCCCCCATTCTTGACACTTGAAGAATTAAAACCCCTTAGGATTGGAAGTAGAATTCAATTTACCTTTATACCTTGGAGGAGGTTTTTGGACAGCCTTGGGGATTTTGAGTTGGGCAGCCACGAAAGAGTTCTCTTTGAGCTCCCTCTCCACCTCTAAAGCCGCTTGGAAGATGCCCTCTTTGGTGTTGACTTTGTGAAGCATCATGAGAGTGGAGATGTCTTTGTTTAACCCAACCTTGAACCGGATGATGTCGTTTCTCACTTGCTCTCCTCTGTGATCAAGTTTCAAGATGAGTTGTTGAAATTCGTCATAGTAGACTACCACGTTTTTGTTTCCTTGCTTCAAGTTGTATAATTTTGCAAGGATTTCATGTTGATAGATTTCGGGAAGGTACCTTTGCCTCATAATATACCTTAACTGAACCAAGGAGGGGTTTGCCTCTCAATCAATACATTTTCAAAACGTTTGACATATTCCCACCACGTGGTAGCATATCCCTCAAAATGAGCAATGGTGTAGCAGGTCTTCTTCTCCTCCGTGAGATCATTCACTTGAAAGACTCTCTCGCATGCAGATTCCCATGCAAGAAACTCTTCGGGGTCACTTTCTCCCTTAAAGATCGGAAGCCCCATTTTTATGGTGTTGAGGCCAACATCCATTTCTCGAACACCTTGGCCGCCCCTACCTTTAAGACCCCGATTATCCCTAGGTTCTACCCTTTTACCTCTCATCCCATCTTCCATTAAATAAGGATCATCATACATTCCATACCCTCCCCTTCGGTTCTCCCTCACAAATCCCTCTTCTTGCATTGACGGGTTTTGGATATTTGGAATTTGGTATGGGGGATTGGCATTTAGTGGTGGAGGTCTTTGGATTGGCTGATTTTGGTTTGGAAGAGTCGGATTTAAGGGTGGAATTTGGGTTCCAAATCCGTCATGTGGGGCTTGGTGATGAGTAGAATGGCTAGGTACTTCAAGGCCTCGGCCTTATGAATAATAGTGTGGTTGAGGTATGACATTTGGTAGGTACATTCTTTGGTGTATTGCTTCGGGGGTAATGGTTGGGTATGTATTTTATGGAGTTAAGGGACGAGAACTCCGTTGACTTTCTACCCTTTCCATTCGGCCACTAATAGAGGCCACTTCCACTCCCAACTTCTCAACCGTAGCATTCACTCTAGCCACGTCTCGAGACAAGGACTCAAGACTAGCTACAAAGGCATTCATAATATTATGATCTACGGTTTGTGCATTGAAAGTTTCAGGTTCCATGTGTGGTGGTTCCATTTGCAAATGTACCTTACAAGTGTGCAAGCTTGATGGAGTCCCGTACTTGAGAGGTGAACCAAGACTCTACAATGACTCAAGGAAACAATAACAAAAGAACACACGAAGGATAGTAAACACGAAGAATGGTTACAAAACTAACTTACAAACTAGTTGGATATTACTAGGTTGTTGATTAGTGTCGATTCAACAAACGAAACTATGAAGCAATAATACGAAACTATGAAACAATAATAAAAAACTAAGAAAAATCTAAAATTTGAGCTTATTAATGACGTGAACAGTAGCAAATGGTTGACGTGGCAGCATGCAATTGGTCTTGGTCCCATACAAGTTAATCACAAATTCTAAAATTTAAATCTTCACACAATTTGGAAAGGATGACAATTTGTTTTGGAGGGAAAACATAAGTCTTGAATCTCTACAAGTCCACTCTCAAAAGGATGACTTTTGTCTTGTACTAGTTCCACAAAACAAGGTTCTTGAAACAAGGAAAAGTAGCTTGTCCCACAAAACAAGGTTCTTGAAACAAGGAAAATGTCTTGTCCCACAAAACAAAGTTATTGAAACAAGGAAATTTATCTTAAAAGTAGAAGTCAAGTCTAGGGAGTGTTGGGTTCAAGTCTTCTCAAAACAAGTTTTACAACTTTCACCTTCACTTTTTGAATCTATATTGCATCCCCTTTTTTTTGTTGTCTTAAGTTGTAATAAAAGATGAAGAACTAGATGAACACCACAACAACCTTCAAGAACACAATACAACACCAATCGGCCTCCAATCTTCAACAACAAGACCCAACACATAGCCAACTCAAGTTCACAACAACAATGTCAATATTATAAGCTCAACCTTTAGATATAGACACTTGTAGTGTTGGTGAGAAAGAAACCAACACTCGAAACACTCTAGACAAGCAAAATACTACAAGATCTAGTCAAGAAAACAAGAAAATCTTGTCCCATACAATAACACAATATAATTTTCGGCCAAGAACACAAAGATGGACAAATTTGACTGTTTCTGGAATTTTTCAGTTTTCAATTTTTTTTTTTTAGTTTTCAAGTCTCAAGCCCAAGATTGATCTTGTTAGAATAAAATCAAAGATGGATCTGATACCAAATGATACAAAATAGTCCAAGAACACAAGAAAACAAACACCAAAATGGTCCACTAGTTCAAGGAACTATGGACCTCTTTTGGTGACCTCTCTCGGATTCAAGAACACAATAAGAAGACCATGTAATGAGGTGTTTAACACCTATTTTCCAGCAGCAAACCAAACTATATTAAGACAATAAAAATAAAGAACAACAATGTTACAACAAAAATAACCAAACGTCTTGAACAACAACAACACAAACTACAAGATTAGGACAAGAAACAAAGATAGATAGTTAGACAAGTGTTGATGTAGTCTTAACAATCCAAGAGCATATTCCACTCTTGGACCTTTAACACTTCATACAACAAAAACCTAACTCTTACAATGACACAAGAGGGGCATCCACCTCTCAAAGCACCAAAGTCTCAAGCTTTGCAACATACAAGAGAATCCACCCTTATGTTGTGCCCTAATTTCAGTTTTGAGAGCTCTCTCCCACAAGAGTAGTGTTCTTCAATATCAAACATCAACTAAGACAATAAACCCTACCATGTTATATTTATATTACAATGCAAAATAATAGATAAATGATAAAAGGGCCCTTCCATAAAAAAGGCCTTAAGGCCGCCCCATAGAGTGTATTCAAAAACTGATTTGGGCCTCATCCACACTTGGACTTGTGCATTCTTTAGTTGGTCTTCAAGTTGCTCAAAAAATATCTAAGGTCATGATCATTCCCGTATAAAATCTCCTGTTGCATAGCCTGTTTAACACCTCCAAAATAAACTGAGCTCTTTTCCTGATTGGCTTCTAAGCCTGATGCTTTGGAAAACAAGAGAAACAAATCATATAGTATTTGAACCGACTTTTTGTCTCCCTTGCAGAACAGTGGCAAATCATCAGCAAATCCTAATTGTGCTATGTTGAACTTAGCACATCTAGGATGATAATTGAACTCCTTCTGGTGCTTCAGACTCTTAAGGCTTCTGGTAAAGAATTCCATAGCAAGCACAAATAGATAAGGAGACAAGAGATCTCCTTGTCTCGGGCCTTTTTTGCTTAGAAAGGTGAAGTAGGATAGCCATTGACAGCCATTGAATAGGTCACAGTTTGTAGGCATTGAATGATCCAGTAAATAAATTTATCGGGGAAATTTAGATGTATTAATACCTGTTTCAGGTAGATCCATTCTAATGAATCATACGATTTTCTCATATCTATCTTCAACATACATCTGGGAGAAATAGATTTTCTGTTATAGCCTTTCACCAGTTCATGGATTAATATGATGTTATCTGATATCACTCTACCTGCACAAAGGCTAACTGACTATTATCCACTAAATGATCCATAACTCCTTGCATTCTATGTGTCATCACTTTAGAAATCAATTTATATAGCATGGTACAACATGCTATAGGTCTGAACTCTGTTATCTTGGTGGGATTCTATACTTTCGGGATGAGTGTTATGTTGGTACAATTGACTGGGGTATACATTTGTCCTGTGGTGAAGAACTGTTGAATTGCTTGCACTACTTCCTCCCCACAACATAAATTTATTTGATATATTTTGATATATGTATTTGATTCATCTGTTTTGTGTTAGTATATTTGGCCTTGATATATATAATATTTTGTGTCAGTGTATTTGACTTTGATACATATAATATTTGGCCTTGATACATATAGTATTTTGCCTTGAAACTCATCAGAATACAATGTTATATGTTCGAAATAAAATCTACCACTTCACTACTTGAAGAACCAACAATGTTCTTATCAATTTGGGTAACACCCAAACTAAATGATGGTAAATCATTGAAATCTAAAAAAAAAAAAAAAAAAAAAAAAGCACACACACAAAAAAATGTGTTTTGAAACTAAGATAAATTAATTTTTCTTAAAACCAAGTTCAACATTCCACTTACCTCTAAAAAAATGAGATTTTTTCTTCAACAAATTGACTTAAATGTCGTTTACAGTCGATGAGTGATGGAGATAATTGATTGAAACCCAAATTTGGAGAAAAGTTATCGATTATTTTAGAGTAAAAAAATTTTTAAATGAAAAAGAGAGATTTAGGACTAAGAAATAGGAGTTTGTGCGATTTTGTGAGTGAAAATATATGTATAGTAAAAACCTAAAAATAATATATTATGAAATATTTTAAAAGATGTGAAATTTTTAAAGATAATAGTGCTTAAATTTGATTATTTATATAATTTATTCAA
Organism: Capsicum pubescens; assembly: GCA_030864215.1. Taxonomy (NCBI): domain Eukaryota; kingdom Viridiplantae; phylum Streptophyta; class Magnoliopsida; order Solanales; family Solanaceae; genus Capsicum; species Capsicum pubescens. The sequence continues at coordinate 337,867,239 of CM061538.1, forward strand.
TAAAAAATTAAAGGACTGTAAGTCGCTGGCCTACAATGACTTATAAGTCACTGATCCACCAACAATTTCTAAATTATCGGGCCATAAACATTTTGTTCCTTTTAATTTTTTTCAATATTTACTGTCCATTTTAATATTTTGCTTAAAAAATTAATCCTTTCAGCTCTCAGCTTTTGTGAAATATATAATAGGGATAAAAATATTTAATAATAAATAAAAATATCATTAGTTATAATTATATTATTTTAATAATACACCTGTATAAGGAGTGTAAGTATTTAATTTTAAATATACACGGTACATTTCTAACTAAATCATAGTATTACTAGATGATGCTTAGTGTAATCAATCGAAACTATTAATTTTTCACAATCCAAACCCCCATTTACAGTATAGAAATATAAATATCTAATTTTTGAAATATATGAGTTTTATAGATATTTCTCCATTTTAAATTAATTGATCTGACATGAAATTTAAGGTAATAATTTTTTTTAATCTTATGATCTTAAATTAAATATTTGTCAAATATATTAAAATATTATTAAACATTATGTCTTAAAATTTTTAAGTGTAAAGTTATAATTAAAGAATTACTAAAAAAAAAGTATAATTCTTTTTCTTAAAAAAAAATAAGACAAAAATAGTGCTCACTCTACTTTATTTTATGTAACATATATTTTTTTAGTCTATTTAAAAAAAATGTAATCTTATTATAATTAAAATATTTTTTTTTATCGTTAATAAAATAATCTAAATTATACAAATATTGAAGAGTTATTATAAATCATAAATTTTTAAGATTTATTTTTTTCCTTAAATATTGCGTCAAAGTCAAAATATATTTCTTGTCTATATAATAGAAAAGAAGGTTTCAACATGTCAGCTTCAGCAGGCTGCTTGCTCCGTTGTTTTACTATATCATCCATAATTAATTATTATAAATTATTTATATATTAAAAATTAATAATAATTAATTAGAAAATAAAATAAATATTTATGACATGTCTGTTTCAGGTTCTTTAATCGTGATTTTACTATATTACCCCTAATTAATTATTATATGTCATTTATGTATTAAAAAATTAATAATATTAAATTCATAATTTTACTACACGCCCTTAATTAATTATTATAAGTCGGTTATGTACTAAAAATTAATAATATTCAATTTAAAAAGGTAAAATAGATATTTATGATATGTCTACTTCAACAGTTATTTTATTATATTACCCCTAATTAATTATTATAAGTTATTTATGTATTAAAAAATTAATAATATTTTATTAAAAAATAAAATTTACATTTATAACATGTCTGCTTCAGCTACTTCAATCATAATTTTACTAAATATCACCCCTAATTAATTATTATAAGTCATCTAAGTATTAAAAAATTAATAATATTTAATAAAAAAAAGATAAAATCTACAAAATAATAATTAACTCTTGATGTTTTAAACTAACTCGACGTCTTATATGAGGTCCACTTAAATTTTTTCTCACAAGTATTTTGTTTATAGTAATTTTTCGATATCACATTTAGTTAGTTGTTGTAAGTTATTTAAGACATGTCTGTTTCACTGCTTCAATTGTGATTTTACTAAATCACCCCTAATTAATTATTATGGTCATCAAATAATTGTACCGCTTAATTTGAAATAGAAAAAGTATTATAAATCACAATAATTAAAATTTTAAATTATTTAAAAAATATAATTGATTATCGACGATACAAAAATTTTGACAAGGAGAGTAACATATATTATTTCAAAATTACATAAAAAATATTATAAATTATAATAGTTAACAACTTAAAATATTTAAAAATAATGTAATCTGTTATATATTTTAAAAAATATGTAAAAAAAAACTATAAATCACAATAATAAACAACTTAAAAAATTTAAAAGATATAAAATATTTGATTGACTTTCAAAATTATATTAGTGTCGCTTAAATTGGAATAGAAGAAAAGTATTATAAATCATAATAATTAAAAACTTCAGTTATTTAAAAAATATAATTGACTATCAATGCCACAAAAGTTTAGAAAAGGAGAATAACGTATATTATTTGAAAATTACATAAAAAATATGCATTACTAGATAACTCTTTAGCATATGATTAAAGAACTAAATTTAAAAGCGCAACAAATTTTGTCATTTACATGAATAAAATATATATAATTATTTTATACGACTTGATTTTTTAAAAAATACTATCAACTAGTTAATATGTTAATTTTATATATTGATATTTTATAATTCATAATTCAAATTGATATCAACTGAACTTTCATGTATAACTAAAATATTTTAATATTGAGCCCTGACACGCGGGCAATGCTCCTCTATTGTTAGATAGAAAAGGAAGGAGTAATAGGATTTTTCACAATCCAACACGTCACTATGTGTAGCCACGTAGTATATAACTCCATTTTTGCCAGCTTCTCAAATTCTCCGTCCTTAGAGAGAGCAGAGCACCTGTCAAACGGCGATTATCACTGTGCTGTAACTCTCAATTCATTCATGCAAAATTCATTTCTTTTATTATATAATAATTCAACGAATAAAATTGACAATCTTGTTGTTGCGCATTTCATTTTTCAGGTGTTGGTGAATTCCATCGTTGTATGACATTCCCAAAATGAGAGAGAACAACACAGCCCCATCTAAGGTAAAAACTGAAAATTCATCATACGCCAATTTCAATTCTTTACATAGAAATCATGTCAGATTTTCACAATCCAACCCATCACTCTCTGCTATAAATTTTCTGAATTCTCCATCTCTCTACAATCTTGAGAACACCTGTCACCCTTGAAATGTAGGTTTAAATTTATTTTCATAAGTATAATTGTGAATCTTGTTGTTGCTGATTTTATTTTATTGCTTTTTCGTTTTTCAGGTGTTGCTGAATTCCAGTGTGGGTTGGTGAAATTCACAAAATGAGAGGTAAAAACTGAAAATTTCAATCTGTAACTGATCTGGGCTTAGGCCATTAAATTCTCAGATGGATTCATACCAACACCCAAATGTGTTTGATGATAGTGGATGGGGTTACTCTACAGGGGAACAGTTAGAAGAAATCTGGTTAATGATTATTCGTAAAGTGTGGCGATTGCAAAGATTGTTTCTTTGGGTTATGATGAAGAAGTGGCAGTGAAAGGTGTACTTAGAAATGGGTACTGTTATGGTGGTATGGATGTTTTGGACCAATCTATCGCATGACTCATTGTTGTATTTGAGTAGTAAAATGCTGCTAATTCGGAGGGTACCGAGCATAGCTTTGCGGCTTTGAGGCAGTTAGAGGAGTATTCGGTGGCGGTATGGTGTGTTTGTTGTAGCAAGTTAACCCTCATTTGAGTAAAGGGGATGCAATATGATATTTGCTAACGAGTGATCTTCATCTTGGCCACGTTACTATGATGGAAGTTCCGATTCTTCCTCCCCAAGGAGGGAGTGGCTCCACTAGTGTCCCAGTTGAGGGTGTTGATTCTGGTCCTGTCGTTGTTGTGCCTACTATGTGTAGGTTTCTCGGTGGTTGGGGTTTCAGGAATGGGAGTGCTAATGAGTTTCCTGTGAATTTGTTTCTTCTCATATGCCTCAGAATCTTCTTTGCAAAGGGAGATTTGAGTGTCAAAAGTGGTTTTAATCTCACTCCATCAATGAAAGCTTTGTTGAAGAGAATGTTGCAGCTTTTGCTGCTGGATTAAGGGCAAATTGAGAGTACCTGCAAAATCAATCTCAAGCTTGTCCTAGTTCTGTCTGGTGGGGATCTTCCAAGTGGAAGTATTTCTATGATTTCTGGTGGGTTTGGGCTGTCTGATGAATCTCAGTATCTGAAAATGCAAGAAGTGGTTAGCTCTGTCTTAAGTAAGTTCCGTGATTTGAATCTTGATGAGAATTCAGTGCAGGTCCATAGTCAAATGGACTAGAAAGACGAGATGCTTCTGAACTTGTTCCGTCAAATAAAGGATTTGGAAAGGCAGATGAAGGAGCGAAAAGAGTGGGCCCACCAAAAGGCAGTGCGAGGAAGCTCAATAATGACTTAATTGAACTTAAGATGTTGTAGATGGAAAGGAGGAGACTCAGACTAAAGAAAGGTAAGCAGGCCATCAAAGGCACTACCACGAAAAGTCTCACACATATGGAGACTGTTCTACGGGAAGCAAATGGCCACGTTAACCATGCAAACCTGGCAGAGAAAAAGCTTGAGAACAGAAATGCTGATATTAGTAGAGATGGAAGCTTTCAAGTTAAAGAGCATAAGAATCTGCAACAACCTGCTTAGAGGTTGTAAGGAGGGAGAAGAAGTGCCTAAAGAAGCTTGGAGCTTGGGAAAAACAGGAAAACAAGCTGCAGGACAATGTTGTTTGCAGAGAAGCAGAAGATTTCAGATTTGCAGCAGCAACTGGTTGAGGTTGAGCAGCTCCAGAGGAAGCTGAGGTATGCACTTTCGTCTTTATTTTCTTCTGTTTACCTGCATTGCCGTCATGTACTGTAAATGGAAAGTTCACAGTTTTGCTTACGAAATTGGGCTATTTTTTTTGTTCAGTCTTTCTAATGCCACAATGCACCTTTTAAATCCAAAGAATATAGGATTGTGCTAGAGACTTATGATGGTTCTAGTGCAGTATTTGTGTGTTTTCTTCATCATCAGTGACAGCGGCAATCTTTGTTAGCATTTTTGGGTTTCAAACATTTCTTTCTATTTTTATATGGTTTATGCAGAGGTGCTTAGCGAAAACGTTCGTATGCTTGGTTCATGAGATATCTTAATAGTAAGGATAGACAATGCACCCACATTACCTAAGATGCTTTATTTGATTTAGCTTTATCTTGGATCTGATTTGTATATTTCACTCTGTTTTCTATGTTGATAAAGAAAAAGGAATTATATGTTGCATATAGAGAATTTGGATCTGTGGCAAACATTTTGAGATTACTTTTGAAGTCTTAATGAAGCTACTCAATGAGTTGCGGCTAAACTTCTGCAGATTGTCAGGGATCCTATCTGTTCTTTGCTCCTTCACAGCAGTAATTACAAAATTGACCAAAGCATGATGAAGCTGGATGGAGATAAAAGATTGGGTGTTTTCGTATTGCAAAACTTGTATTAAACCCCCAACTTCAGGGACTGCCAGGAGATGATATCGATTACAAGCCTCCTTTTCTGCCCTACTATCTGCGCATCAGTGTCAACCAGCTGCCCTACTGCTTTTCTGGAGAAATATCCTCTTGCAGCTTGTTTTTCTGTTTTGCCCAACCTCCAAGCTTCTTTAGGCACCACTTTTTCCTCCTTACAACATCCAGGCATTTTCCCTGCGTGGTCAACGCGGTCATTTACTTCCCGTAGAGCAGTGTCCTTATGTGAACTTTTCGTGGTAGTCTTTGATGGCCTGCTTACCCGTATTTAGTCTTTGAGTCCTCCCTTTCCATCCGCAACATCTTAAGCTTAGTAAAGTTACTATTGAGCTTCTTGCACTTGCATTGCCTTCTGGTGGGCCCACTCTTTTCTCTTCTTCACCGGCCTTTCCCAAATCCTTTATTTGATGGATCAATTTCAGAATCATCTCGTCCTTCTGGTCTGGTCCATCTGGCTGTGGACCTGCTTCGAATTCTCATCAAGATTCAAATTACGGAACTTAGTTAAGACAAAACTAACCACGTCTTGGTTTTCCAGATTCCGAGATTCATGAGACAACCCAAATCCACCTGAAATAATTGAAATACTTCCACTTGGAAGGTCTCCACCAGACAGAACTAGGACAAGCTTGAGATTGATTTTGCAGGTACTCTTGAGTTTGCTCTTAATCTAGCAGCAAAAGCTGCGACATTCCTCTTCAACAAAGCTTTCATTGACGGAGTGAGATTAAAACCTATTTGGACACTTAATCTCCATTTGCAAAGAAGGTTCCGAGGCATATGAGAAGAAACCATTCACAGGAAACTCATTAGCACCCACATTCATTAGCACCCCCATTCCTGAAACCCCAACCTCCGTGAAAACCTATACATAGCAGGCTCAACAATGACAGGACTAGAATCAACACCCTCCACATTACTAGTGCTACTAACTCGGACACTAGCTGAGCCATTCCCACCTTGGGGAGGAAGAACCGGAATTTCTATCACACTAGCCCGGCCACCATGAAATCACTCATAAGAAAATACCACTTTGCATCCTTTTTACTCAAATGTGGCTTAACTTGCTGCCATAAACACACAATCCCAATCAACTGATATTCCTCTAAATGCCTCTATCCTCAAAGCTATGCTTGGTATCCTCTGAATTTCCAACATTTTCATTACTCAAATACTACAACGAGTTGTGGAATATATTCGTAAAAACATCCATACCACCATAACAACACCCATTTCTAAGTATAGATTTCATAGCCATGTCTTCATCTTTACCAAAAGAAACAAGCTTTGCAATAGCCTCATTGTACAAATAATCCTGATTCTTTAAAAAGATTTCTTCTAATTGTTCCTCCGTACAGAAACACCATCTACTATCGTCGAACGTATCACCCCCATTTGGATGTTGGAATGAATCCATCCGACAATTTAATGGCTAAGCCCAGAGTCAGTTATAAGTTGAGATATAACATATCTATCTAAAGAATTGAAACTGGTGTTGTGCGTATGATCAATTTCAGTTTTGTGGATCGATACATTGTATGGGCTCTGTACTTCTCTCTTATACGGGAACTGCACAGTGTTGGAGCAACTTGTGATTGCTTCTGCAGGTAATTTGAGTTTTCTCGAAATACAACAAACAAGAGTTTTGACATTCCTATTCAACAAACCTTTCATTGAAGGAGTGGGATTAATCTTCTTTGGACGTTCAAGATGTGCAAAGAAGATACTGAGGCATTTAAGAAGAACCTTTACGAAGTAAACTCACTAGCATCCCCATTCCTGAAAAGGCAACCACCTTGAAACCTACATATAGAAGGCACAACATCAACATATGGACATCATTAGTGCCACTTTTCGGAACCTTTTCAAAAGAAAGATTACAACATTTATTACTTTTATCTTCTAGATGAGCTTTTTATCATTTCAACTTTTTTAAGTACCAAGAATTTGATTATCTGATGTCAGTTTAAATTTATGTACGCATTGATAAGCTTCATTTAAACTGATGTATTGGTTGTTCCTCCCAAATGCTCACGCATTAATTTGTTGTTTATGTAACTGTATGCTATAAATGTTTTCTCTCTGTGCAAGTTCCGTCTCCTTGGAGCTAGCAGATACTGATGTAAGACAGCTTCCTTTTGAGGAATCACTTGGTTCTAAATGCTCTATCTTTAAAGCACCCTTTCTCCTTCATTTTAATGATAAAACATTCTCAATGAAGGAGACTTACATAATATCTATGTTGCTCGGACTCTCGGACTCTTCGAAATCCTTGTCGCACACGTGTAGACACAACGTGGGTGTGGGTGTGGGATCCACACCTGATTAGGTCTACTTACCTTGGTGATTTGCCTACATCAATCTATAATCAAGAAGTATTGATTGATATTTTGGTTTTAAATATAATATATCCTTTATCTCATTCTTATATAAAATATGAGAATGTTTTGCTATTACACGAGGAAAGATTGCTAGTACACGAGATATCTTATGGATAAATTGTTAGATGTTTGTTGAACAATAAGTTTTATTAGTTTTAATTCAGCAACTTTAATTAATCGAGATCTATACTTCATATTTTGTAAACATTTATTGACCTACATCTATGACCAACTTGTATTTATGAGATGATCTTATTACATTAGTGGAGAAATGTTTGGTAAAATAGCTTGCATTCTATTTCTTAAAACTTTGCTATGCTAAAACATAAACACCTGAAGACCATAGGGTTGTAACCTTATTTTACAAGATAGTAGTGTTGTACAATGCCTTACACCCTGAAGCTAGGTGCTATGCAGGTTGGGCGCTTCCCTTAGCATATGCGGGTACTTTCATGCCATATATAACTTATGTACTAAGGCGTGCAACTAAACAATAAAATTGCCGGCAAAGCTAGGTGCTATGAGAGCTTGGGGGGGGGGGGGGGGGGTTCGCATCTGCGACATTTTAGTGCAATGCAACTATGTACTAAGGCAAATCAATTTATTCATTGTTATGAAAAACATCATGGGTGTTTACGTTATTAACTACTTATAGGCAATTAGAAATATAGTTTGCTGAAAGTAGTCACAAATTTGAACTTGAACTCAAAACTCTATTTTGCATCGAAGTTGGAATTTAAAGTGAGTTTGAACTTGATTCACAGGGTTTTTACTCCACGTGTTTCGTGTGGAAGATGTAAAAGGGGTTGAGAGAGCTTTAACATATCTCCTTTGAGGTTGGGGATGGAAGTAGGATTAGTTGTTGAGCACATAAGTGGTGTAGGGAGAGCTATGTGCACGCATTGTAATGATTGCCTACAGTTTTATCGGTAGAGTCTCATTTCCTATTGTATGTATGGGTAATCTTCTTCATTTTTTTGACACTTGATTCATGTTCTTATTTCAAGAATGCTTGGCTGTTGGCTGAAAAATCCCTTCTTTTGTTCCCTTTTCTGATAAGATGGCTAAAAATATTGGTCCTCATTACCAAATTATTACATTCCGAAACCATCCTTGGAAATGTGACACATTCAAGATCATTTGTAACGTTCTGAAATTGTATCTCACCTGTGTAATTGGAATGTTCATGCAAAAGTAGCATATCATGTTTGCTATGAAATCTTACTCCTCCTCCCCATTAATATGTTTATATATTGAGATAAAACTGGTATGTGTGTCTTCCCTTTTGATAAATATCAGTTGCAGGTTTCTTTAGCTGCTTTTTTACAGTTGTTTTTCCTCATAAATCTGATTCAGTGCACAACGTATTCTTCTTGTAGTACTTCCTTTACCTACTACCTGTTTGCTTTCATGGAGAATACATTATTTAAAGCAGTACCTGAGCAATTATTATCCTGAATGAACACGATCTGGCTCATTGGGCAATTCTCTGTCTAATTTTTAACGGGTGGAGCGGCGGCAGGAACAGAGGGCCAAGGTGCAAGCCTTGGCACAAGTAGAGGAGGAGCTACGGAGTTGCACCAAAGGCCCGGATTCTCTGTTCAACTGGAACCTGGCATCAGGGACATATTCCCTTCTTCCCGTAGTTGTCGTTGCAGTTTACACATAGAACCTGATGAGCACAAGGTAAGAAAACAACTGGAAGATCATCCTTCATGAAAATTAAGCATTTCCTATCACCGCTAACATTCATCTTAGAAGAATCCTCCAACCAATCAAAATTATGCAGCATCCCCTTCCAAACGCTCATTAGATGCTTTAAGCCGAGACTCATCTTGTTCAAGCCGTTGGAGGTGAAGAATTATGAATGATTACACTAGGATTAAGAGTTATATGATCAGTTCATATAGCAGTAGAGGAGAGAAGAAGAAAAAATCAGAGAAGAAAGAAAACTAGAGAAGAAGAAGGATGATCAGATTAAGATTCAATAGATGAGAGAGGTTAATACATTGTGTATTGAATTTCTTAATTGTCTATTATACATGAGGGAATATATATAGAGAGATGTAGAGACTAACTACTTCTTTAACTGTCTAACAGTAAGTGTAACTAACCAGTTACTGTGCTTAACTAACTTCTGGACATTTGTATTTTCTGCATGATTGACTTTTCTTTGGCTTCCATTCCTACTCCTCAACACTCCCCCTCAAACTTGGTACCGCAAAGAGATTGACAAAGCCAAGTTTGGACATAAGATACTCATGCTGAACCTTACTTAGACTCTTAGTGAAAGCATCCGCAGGTTGATCATTAGTTGAAATGTACATAGTTCTGATGAGCCCTTGTTGAATTTTCTCCCTCACAAAGTGACAATCTATCTCGATGTGTTTGGTTCTCTCATGATAGACTGGATTAGCAGCTATTTGCAAAGCTGCCTTGCTGTCACTTAATATAGTTACTGGCAGTTGTAGTTGAACACCTAAGTCTTTGATTAACCCAATCAACCAAGTTAATTCAGCAACTGTAGATGCAAGGCTCCTGTATTCCGACTCAGCTGAGCTTCTAGATACAGTTGACTATTTCTTAGATTTTCAAGAGACAAGTGAATCACCTAGTTTGATGATAAAAACTGTGATAGATTTCCTGGAGAATGCACATGTAACCCAGTCTGCATCACAATGTGCTGTAAGAGTATCCTTCTTGCTATTAGACATAAAAAGTCCTTGACCTGGTTTTCCTTTTATATATCTGATGATCCTGAGTGCAACATTCATATGAGACTGCTTTGGCTGCTGTAGAAATTGACTTAATGTCTGCACACTATAGGCTATATCTGGTCTTGGTCTTGTGACTGTAAGGTAGATAGCTTCCGAATTATTCTCTGATACATCCCTTGATCTGCAAGGATTTCCTCATTAGAAGGTGTGCCACCTATAACATGTTGATCATATTCTTTGGTTGTCAGTTTTACAGTAGTATCCATAGGTGTAGGAGCTGGTTTAGCAGCACTGAGTCCTGCGTCAGAAATCAACTCCAAAGCATACTTTCTTTGATGCATCACTATTCCTTACTTTAATCTTGCAAATTCAATGCCCAAGAAATACTTTAGCTCTCCTAGATCCTTCATTTTGAAAGCTTTGTGTAGAGCTATTTTGGTCTCAATTATCTGCTCAAGCTTGTCACCAATTATTAGTATGTCATCCACATATACTAATACAACTATTATCCCTTTACTTGTTTCCTTGATGTATAGTGAGTGATCATATTGACTTTGTCTGAATGCACAACTCATAAGAGCTTTAGATAATTTTGCATTCCATTGTCTTGGGGCTTGCTTCAGTCTATACAAGGATTTTGAAAGTCTACACACTTGTCTACCATGCCCCCCGTCTGTCAAAACCTTGTGAGGCCTGCTCCCCCTTACTTATGAACCCCTGAGGTAGTTCCATGTATATCTCATCCTCCAAATCACCTTGAAGAAATGCATTGTATACATCCATTTGATGGATGTGCCAGTTTCTTGTTGATATAATAGCTAAGATGGTTCTGAGTGTTACCATTTTAATAACTGGACTAAATGTCTCTTGATAGTCAATACCTTCCTTTTGACTATAGCCTTTAGCCACCAATCTTGCCTTGTATCTTTCAACTTCTCTTGAGGCTTGATATTTAACTTTACAAATCCATTTGCATCCAATTGGTTGCTTGCCTTGAGGAAGTGATACAACCTGCCAGGTGTTGTTGTTCTCAAGAGATGCTATCTCAGCTTGCATAGCCTCCACCCATTTAGGATCTTTAATAGCTTCTGAATATGTGTTTGGTTCAACAATATTAGAAAATTTAGACAGATAACATTGATATTTAGAGGTCAAGTTATCATATGATAAGTAATTAGATAGAGGATAATGGAATATTGTCATTGATTGTTAATGACACAAAATTTTTCATCCATCCAGGAGGATGTGTTCCTCTTGTAGATTTCCTTTGTGCATCCTCAGTCTGTCTAGCAGTGACACTTCTTGTTTGTCTAGTGGTAGGTGCAGTAATTGTAGCATTTCTTGATTGTGTTGCTCTGGGTATAGCAGAAGGAACTACTGCAGTAGGCAGTGTAGACTCAAATGAAGTTGAAGTAGTAGTAGTTGATTGTAGTTGAGTGGAATCAGATGCTGAAGAGTGAGGCATCTCATTATAACTTGTAGATACTGGAATATCTGTGTCAAGCAGCATATTTGTATCAGTAATGGGAAATATAGCATAATGAGTTTGAGTAGTATTATATCTTCTTGGAATAGTACATCCCCAGCCACAAAGAACATCTTGATAGTAAGATCAAATAAGATATAACCCTTCTTAGTTTCAGAGTAGCCCATATGTACAACTTCTCTTGATCTAGGCATAAGTTTATCTGTTTCATTCACAACCTTAGCATAGCACAAACATCCTAACACTCTTAAATGATCAAGAGAAGGTTTCTTATTATAAAGTTTTTCATATGGAGTTACATTATCAATTACAGGTGTAGGTAGTCTATTAATCAGATATGTAGCAGCTTTAACACAATATTCCCAGTATTTTAGAGGTATGTTAGCTTGAAATCTAATGGATCTTGTCATTTCTAATAGATTCTTATGCTTTCTGTCAGCTACCCCCCATTCTGTTGAGGGGTGTAAGAGCAAGATATTTGATGTATGATACCTAAGTTAGCAAACAGTTCAGCACACATGTTATTCACAAATTTAGTGTCATTATCAGTTCTTAGGATTTTAATGCATGTATTGAACTGATTTTTAACATAAGAAAGAAAATGCTTGAGTATAGCAAATACATCAGACTTTAATTTGAGAAGATATATCCATGTCATTCTTGTGTAATCATCAACAATAGTAAGGAACCATTTATGACCATCACAAGTTGCTACCCTATAGGGGACCTAGAGATCCATATGAACCAAGTCAAAAACATTTTTACTACATGTCATACTAACTGGAAAGGGCAACCTAGTTTGTCTAGCAAAAAGACAAACACTACATGTAGAAAGTTTATCTAAAAGATCCTTTGACATAGAGAATAGTCTACAAAGAACTTTGAAGGGAACAAGGCCAAGTCTTTTATGCCATAGTTCAATATTAGAATTATTTGTATGTGTCACATTGGAGCAACTTGCTCTTGTATGTCCCGGAAGCTTTTTGTTCAGTAAGAAATATAGAACATCTCTTTCTCTATCAATCTCCTTCACCTTCACATTCCAGAGATCCTGAAATATGCAAAAGTTAGGATAAAATGTAGCTGAACATTATAACTGACTAGTAGCCTTGGACACTGACAATAGGTTATACTTAAATTGTGGTAAATGAAATACATTTGAGAGGGTGCTACTGTCAGATATGTTACTTGAACCAGTGTGTGTTACTTTTGACACATCACCATTTGGCAACATAACTTTCAGAGGACACACAGACTTAGATAGTGAACCTTTATTCAGAAGCTCAATATCTGAAGCCATGTGATTGGTAGCTCCTGTGTCAATAATCCACTCAGGTGGATTATGTGTGACTAGCAGGTCACTATAATTACCTGCTACATTCACAGAATTAGCTGAAGGTGTTGATGACATGTCATAGCCCTGAGTCTGTAACATTTGACAGATTTGTGTACACTGCTCAGGTGTAAACCTTAGTGGTACAGATACCAATCTTGCACCTCTTTGTGCATGTTAATGTAGTTGACTTGACTGTAGTCCATGTGGAGTCCCAGAATTTTCAAAAGAAGATTGAGGATCATGTTGATGTTGAGGCTGAGACTGCCAATCTCCAATCATAACATTGTGTGCACTAGAACCTGTTCTTCTTTGCTTAGACCTGTTATCATAATTTTGCCTATGTGGATTATAAGTTCTTGACCCATCAACCTTATCAAACCTCTCTTTCAAATCTTGCTACACAGCCTGGGAACTAGATACATGTACTACCCCTCCAAGAAGATCAGTAGAAATTGAGTTCATCAGCCACGACAGAACAATGACATTGACTCTTTCCCATCGATTTCCCAATTCAGTAGGAAACCTATCTTTTGATCGGGAACCATCAACAATGCCAAACTTATTGCGACCTAACAATGCTATCCTAACTGCTTTTCTCAATACAATATAATTCTCACTCTCTTTCAATTGAAATAACACAAGGGAGTTACCTAAAATATCAACAGTTGACAGATAAAGGGGGTGATTAATATCCAACGCAGTCATGGATTGATAGCTGGTACCACCATTATTTTGAGGAATTGATGGAGATGAATTCCCAACCCCATTTCTAGTAGAATGTACATCAGTAGCCATGGATAAGAATCCGAGAATTTCCCAATAAAATTTCAGAGAAAAAAAAGCTGTCAAGTTCTTGAATTCAAGAAGAAACTTAGAATGAGGATCGCGTATGAATATTGATTTGATTCAGTAGGCTCTAAGATATATGTCATCAACATAAACAGCAAGTACAACAAACTCCAATGTTGTTTTCTTTATAAAAACACATAGGCAAATTTCATTATTTATATAACCTTTTTTTAGATAAATACTTACTAAGAAGGTTATACCATATGTGTCCAGATTGCTTCAAACCATATAATGATCTCTGTAATTTAATTCAATACATTTCCCGAGATGCCTCATGCATTTTATATCCTTCAGGAATTTTCATGTATATCTCATTATCAAGTGATCCATAAAGATAGGCTGTAACCACATCCATCAAATGTATTTCAAGCCTCTCATGAACAGAAACTAATAAGATAACGTAATGTTATTCCATCCATAACTGGTGAGTATGTCTCTTCATAATCGACGTCAGGCCTTTGTGAAAATCCTTGTGCAACAAGGCATGTCTTATATCTTTGTATTTTATTTTTCTCATTTTTTTTACGCATAAAGGCCCATTTATATCCAACGGGTTTAATACCATTTGGTGTTTGAACAATAGGTCCAAAAACTTCATGCTTGACAAGTGAATTCAACTCAGATTGAATTGCTTTTTGCCATTTTGGCCAATCAGTTCTTTGTCGATATTCTGACTGACTGAGGTTCGAGATCCTCGCTGTCTTGCGTGATTTTTCTTGCAAAATTATATGCAAATACATAGTCTACCACTATTTTTGATCAATTTAAATTAGCTTCACCGTCACTTGTATTTATGGATAATTCCTCATTTTCTTGAGGTTCAGGATCATTGGTTCCTTTAGGGATATCAAAATTGTTCAAATCTTGAACTTCCATATGAGATTCTTTTGTAGTGTCATCTTGACCATTTATTTTTCTTTTTGTAGGATTTGCTTAGAACCTAATGTTTTACCACGCTTCAGGAGTGCTTTAAACTCATTAGCCACGATACTAGTAGATGGTTCTACAGGGACCTCAATTCATATTGAGACATTCACTGCAGGAATGTATGATTTTGTAATCCTTTTTAAATCTATAAATATATTTGGCATTTGATTTACAATTTTCTGCAAGTGAATAATCTTTTATACCTCTTGCTCACAAATAGAAGCACGTGGATCAAGATGAGACAGTGATGGATTTTTTCATAAAATTTCTCTTTTGATTTCATTATTTTATCCCCCTAATTTTGGAAAAACAGTTTCATCAAACCGACAATCTGCAAATCGAGCAGTAAATGTACCTCCAGTTAATGGTTCAAGGTAGCGAATAATAATGGTTCAAGGTAGAAAATAATAGAGGGTGATTCAAACCCAACATATATTATCAACCTTCTTTGAGGGCCTATCTTTGTGTGTTGTGGTGGTGCAAAAGGCACATACACAACACAATAAAAAATTCTCAAATGAGATATATTAGGCTCTTGATCCAAAACCAACTGTAATGGAGAAAATTTATGATAATTTGTCGTACTTAGACGAACAAGTTTGCAGTATGAAAAATAGCATAACCCCAAACAGAGGTGGGCAACTTAGTTTTCATAAGCAATGGTATTGCTATCAATTGCAGGCGTTTAATTAATAACTCAACAAGGCCATTTTGAGTGTGAACATGAGCTAGATGATGTTCAACTTTTATCCCAATTGATACACAATAATCATTAAATGTTTGAAATGAAAACTCTGCAGCATTATCAAGGCGAATAGACTTGATTTGATTATCAGGAAACTATGCCCGTAGTCATATTATTTGTGCCAATAATTTTACAAATGCCAAGTTATGAGATGACAATAGGCACACATGAGACCATCTAGAAGAAGCATCAATCAAGACCATCAAATATCAAAACGACCCACTAGGTGGATGAATAGGTCCACAAATATCCCCTTGTATATGTTCTAAGAACACAAGGGATTCAATCCCAAATTTAGTTGGTGATTGCCTCACAATTAGCTTACCTTGATAACAAGAAATACAAGAAAATTCATTATTTGAAAGAATCTTCATCTTCTTTAATGGATGCCCATTTAAATTTTCTATAATTCGTCTCATCATTATAGATACAAGGTGTCCCAATATCGTGCCAAAGTTGAAAAATATTGGAATTAGTAAACTTTTGATTTACTATAGAATGTGCCTCAATCGCACTAATCTTTGTCCAATACAAGCCAAAAGATAAAGTAGGAAACTTTTCTATAAAACATGTCTGCCCAAAGACATTCTTGATAATGCCAAGATATTCATGATTCAATTTATTCATTGTCTTGATATGATAACCATTTTCACGGATATCTTTAAAACTCAACAAGTTTCTCAGAGACTTAGGAGAAAACATAATATTATTTATGATGAGTTTAGCTCCCTTAGGCAAAATTATAATGGCTCTCCTGAAGCCTTCAGGCAAATTAGTACTACCAGAAATTGTAGTAACATTTATTTTGCCCATACTTAAATGAGAAAATATTTTGCATTTTTAAATATTGTGTGTTGTACCAGAATCAATTAAGCAAATGTCTTCATAATTGCATAACTTGCTTTGAAAATTATCCACATCTTCAAATAAAATGACATACACAAAATAAATATATATTAAATATTAATGATGGATAAACTACAAAGTAACACTAAGTAGTATAATAAATTTGAGCAATTAAATGAGTGGTATTCACTTTCTGGTAAGTATTAATAGAAAGTCACAAGTACTAAGATTCTTTTTTCACGTACTTGTTGGGAAAACAATATCAATAATAATAGTTGGTCCATGTTAAAGAAAATTTATTGATAGTTTGATTAAATGTTTCTCTATAAATATAATCCGGTGAACTATATTTTATGATATCCAAAAAGATGCAAGAATTAAGACTATAATTTAATGAGCAAATTTTTTTTCTTTTCGTAAGCAGACAGTACATTGAAATATTAAAATATTATAGGATCAAACCAAAAATAAATTACTAAGAAACTTACGATAATATGACTAAAACAAGAATACTAATAAAATAGAACAACTACTCGTAAATTAACATTTATTCACTGCACTACTATTACTAACAAACATTAAAAGTTGTTCACTCTTCCATAGCCACAGAACCATCAACAATTACGTGATCTATCTTTCCCTCAGGATGCTTGAAGAAATCTGCGACATCTAAATGAGCAACGTCAATATGATTTTCAGAGATAAAATTATTTTCAGGATTTTTTTTTCTTTATTGATGCTTGATAAAGCTCAACAAGTGTTTGGGAGTACGACAGTCACGTGCATAGTGTTCTTTTGCACCATATCGAAAACAAACATATGCTTTACCTGCTTCACGTTTCTCATTCTTTCCTTGTTCCTTTTGGTTGAGCCATTTCTTTTACGAATGACTAACACCAGGAACATGATTTCTTTCTTAACCATAATCATAGCCACGTCCACGTCCACGACCAGACCCGCGACCCTTTCCATGCCTAGCATAGTAGGCGTACACCTCATTCACTTTAGAAAATGGTGTAGATCCAGTAGGTCAAAGCTCATGATTGTCATTAATAAATCATTATTTTGTTCAGCCACAAGAAGATGGGAACTTAGTTCAGAATATTTTTTAAAACCTTTCTCTCGATATTGCTGCTGCAAGAGCACATTCGAGGCATGAAAGGTGGAGAATATCTTTTCCATCATAACAACATCATTAATAGTCTCTCCTCATAATTTCAACTGAGAAAAAATTCTGAACATGACAGAATTATACTCATGAACATACTTATAGTCTTGAAATCTCATATGCATCCAATCATATCGTGCTTTTGGATGTATGACCATTTTTAGGTGGCCATACCTTTCTTTTAGTTTATTCCACTAAACAAGTTAAAGGTTATTCCACAAAACAAGTGGATCCTTAATAGTAAGATATTCAATTTTTAAAATTTCATCAATATGATGATGCAAGAATATCATAGCCTTAGCAAGATCTTGGTTTGATGCTTTATTTTCTTTTTAATGGTGTCTCCAAGATCCATAGCATCTAATGGATTTCAGCATCCAATACCCATGAAAGGTAGTTCTTGCCCGAACTTTAAAGGGAAACGAACTCAAGTTTCGTAAGATTAGACGTATTAAAAAGGAAGAGAAAATAATATCTTAGCCTTTAAATTTTTGGATAGTAGTGTCTCGTGCTAATAACGTGTTATAAAATAAAATAATAGAGTAAAGAAACTGAGAAACAGATAGTAGAGGCTTTTGTTAATTTTTGATCCGTATATATAAAATGGAGGCAATGGTATGCCTTTATAGGCAACCTTGCCAACCATGGTAACCAATAGGCTTGTGCATGGGAAATATACATTTGACAAACAAGACACCGTTGAAAATCAGAGACATCCACACTTATGTTATTTCTTAACATAGTATTGTGTAAAGAACTAATAAGATCATTTAGTGTTGATTGAAGTAATTATACCTTTTTTGTCTTCACAGCTATTTACTATGTAAATAGTTTCTCTTAGCGTTTGCTTTGAAAAGAGATCTTTCTCTATTCCAAACTGAAAAGAGTCAGAAAAAATCCAAATTTTATTCGATTAACCCCTTTCCCCCCAAATTACTTATGGCAATTTAGTCAAAAAGAAGTAAAGAAATATGTTTACAGTAAAAGAAAAGCATGTTCTGATTCTAAAAGCCTTACAATTTAGCATTGATTATAATTGGAGGACGTTAATTGGCATTGTATCTACCCCGATGAAATTTTAGCTTAAATAAAGAAAATAAGAAATATTGATATGTATCCACTCTTAGAAGCTGAAAGCATTTCTAACTTCCTATGATTTTCAATGAGATAATGAGCCAGTCCTTGATTTGGACAGTTAGTAGATAATATAAAGAAGGGTTGCCCGGTGCACTAAAGTTCCTGCTATGCGTGAATCTATTATACGTAGTCTTATCCTGCGTTTTTGTAGGAGGCTGTTAGCTAGTAGATAATATGTGAAGGTATTTTACATCCTTCTGTATATATCAGGGCATGCAGTTATTATTATGTATCATCTACACGTGAATTTCTTAATTTAAGTTTGATAAATAATTGAGTGCATATTGAAAGAAAAAACATATATTGTGCAGTACTACAAAGACAAGTTGTGTAATATCTTCGCATAGGAAGAATCAGAAATGCATGATGGCCACGAGTCTCGATTGACTCAGTCGGTTCAGTAGCAACATATGCATCATCAATTGAACTATGATTGTGTTAGAATATGAGTAGAAATAGGAATAGTATATCAAATCCTACTTTAAAAAGGATTGTATTGTAGTGTCTATAAATAGGGTGTCAATGTAATTATGTAGACAACAATTCAATAATACTTTTCACTTATATTCTCACATTGTATCAGAGATTGGTGAGAAATATCAGAAAAGATAACTCAGTCATCGTGCGTCAATTTCGATGACTAATTTGGGTCAATTTTTATTTTGTGGGTTGTGTGAGAAATACACCACCACCAAGAGGATCGGAAAGATCAGGCGACCAAAAACCCGATGAAAACTGCCAAAAAATTACCCTCCACGCACCGCCACGCGCCAGCCGAAATCCAAAAATTCCGGCGAGATCTGCATCACGCGTCGGCGCGTGAGCCCATCTCTGGTCGATTTTTGAGTTGTTTCTTTTTCTGTTGGGGTCGCCGGTCTATTCCGACTCCGACCACTTGCTCTTTTCCAGATTCCGATTGTAATTTTGAGATTCCGACCGTTGGAACCCTAATTCTGGCGACATCAGTTTTTTTTGGAGGATTTTTTTCCAGAAATTCAGATTTGGTTCTTGGGATTTTCAAGTCAAATTTCCAAGATATCTTTTGGGGCATGATATTTTTTGGCTCCAAAAATATTGAAATTGGAAGTTCAAGTCCTATGATTAAATCCAAGTCCTTAATGAGAAGATCAGAAAATCAAACGTCACAGTCCATGAAGAATCGACGAGGGGAAGTTCAATTTGGAAGATCTCGTCCTAGGTGTAGTTATTGTAAAAGGCTTGGACATACTCGTGGCGTATGTTATTCTCGACTTAAGTGGAGTTATTGTAATAGGCTTGAACATACTCATGGAATATACTATTCTTTGCATGATCGACCAACTAAAAATGCTCATGTTTCTCAGTCTAACACCACAGGTGATCAATAGGTGTATTTATCTGACAAGGAATATAATGAGTATCTTCAGTATCAAGTAAATAAGCCTATATCTCTACCAATAGCCTCAACTGCACAATCTCCTACCTTTGGATCATGGGTTGTGGACTCAGGTGCTTCTAATCATATTTTTGGTGACAAATCACTTCTGTCTGATATTGTTTATTCACAATCTCTTCCTGTTATTACTTTAGCCAATGGAATCCGAACAGAGCCAAAAGGAGTTTGATACGAGTACGATCACGTAGAAGGGCTTATGAGGGCGTACGTTAGACTCGAGGCTTGGTGTTTGCAATGAAGTACAAAGGAGAACCTAAATGGACACCAAAACAGTCCACTACATGCACTAAAAGGGCCAAATCAGTCCACTACATACACGAGAGGGGTGCCCCTTCACTAAGGGGCCTTTTGGTCATTTTACCTATTATTTGTAATACACTATAAACAGAATAATATAGGGTTTCATTAGTTAAATTTTGATGAATATTATGAGTTTATAACACTTGAAACATTTCCTCTCTAAGGAGAGAAGACCACCAACCCGAAATTGTAACTAGGGAAATCAACTTGAGTGTGGAATCACTCATGTTGGATTCAAGCTTGGAAACGTTGGATGCTTGGGAGATCGGGGTCACTCTTTTGCCAACGTAAGAGTTAGGTATTTGATGTGTGTGATGTTAAAGGTCCAAGAGCGGAATAGGTTTTTGGGTTGTTAATATTATACCTTCAATTTGTCTAACTATCTATCCTTTTGTTTCTTTGTAATCGTGTAGTAGTGTTGATGTTGTAACCGTGTGTTTGTGTTATTAATGTGGAATCCGAAATTAGTCTATTGTTCATCTTGTTCTTGTTGTGTTGCTACTGTTTTGGTGTTATTACACGATTGTGCCTTGTATTCTTCTTGTTGGTAGCGAATCCGAGAAGGGTCACCAAAAGAGGTCCTCGGTTTCTTGGCTAGTGGACTGATTTTGGTATTTGTTTCGTGTTTCCTTGTCTTTCTTGTATCATTTGGTATCAAAGCATGGCTAAATCTTTTTCCTACAAGATCAATCTTGGGCTTGATTGTTAGAAAATTCAAAAAAAAAAAGTTAAAATCTGAAAATTCCAAAAAGAAGCAAATATGTCCATTTTTGTGTCTTGGCCAAAATTATGTTCTTGTTGTGTCTTGACCAAGATTTTTCTTGTTTTGAGTCTAGATCTAGGAGTCATTTTATTTATTTTGTTGTTTCTAGTGTTAGCTTCTTCACCTCTAACACTAAAGAAGTCTAGATCTAGATTTGAGCTTTAATTATTGATGTTGTTGTTGTGAACTTTGGCCATGTGATTGTTGTTGGTATTGTTGTTGCAGATTCAAAGCTTGTACGTGTGGTGTGTTGTTGGTTCAAGGTTTGAATGTGTATTGTGGTTATTGTGTTGTATTTTTAAGCTTGGAAAGGTATTGTTGATGTTTGGGGTCCAACTTGAACCTTAGAACTTCAAGATTCAAAAAAATGTGTTCTTGGTGTTCTTCACATCTTCATCTATAGTTGAAGAGAAAGTGGATGTTTGATCTTGGAACTTGAAGAAAGAGAGTGTGTATTTTGTTAGTCTTGAAAGACATATTTCCAAAATTTAAGACCTCTCAAGACTTTTACAACCAATTCCAACCACTCAAGGTCTTTAACAACCACTTTTCCAACAACCTTCCATGATTTAAGGACAATGTCTTGAGGAGAAAAGTCAAGTCTTGCTTTTTGATTTTGAAAGAGGATTTTAAGACTTATTTTCTCTCCTTAACCAATTCCCACCAATTCCAAATTACAATTGAACCAAGACTTGAATTAGAAAATAAAATTTGATAACAACCGCAACCAATACGTGGCTGCCACATCACATTTTTTACTGTTCACCGACAATTTTTAAGCTCAAATTTCAGATTTCTTACTTTCACTTTATTATTTCCTAGTTCCGTTTGTTGGTTCGAACACTAATTAACAAACTAGTAATCTCCTACTAGATTGTAAGTTAGTTGTAGAGTCCGTTTGTTCGTGTCTACGTTTGTTGTGTGCTTTTATCTTTTGTGAATTCGTTGTATCTTGTTGGTTCAAGTCCGTAAATAAATTTTCTTTCAATAAAATCAAACAAAAATCTATTCCGGGCAAGAGTAGCTCGACCCTCAATCACTCGCGAAGTACAAGCCGACTTTCAACACTTGTGAAACCAAGTGTGAGGTAAAAATTGAGAGTGAGAGTGGTGAGACATTTTTGAGCTAACAAGTTTGTTGTTTTGTTGTTCGTTGTTGTCTTTTCTTTTAGGTACCATGGTTGCCACCAATCTCGATGCCACGTTTGACCGCATCACTAACAATATTGAAGACATGAAAGGGCACGTTGAAAGGCTACGTCAATTGGTATCCACACTTATCCCAATAAATTCAAAACCTAAGGTCCAAACACCTTGCGGTGAGAGCTTCCCGAAGGAAGTTGTTGCCCCAACTTGTGAAGGACTTTCACATCGAGGTAAAGACGAACATACTCATGAACGTCAAGGAAAAATAGCTAACTCTTATACTTTGGTATATGTGAATGATGAATATGTGACTAATAAGCCGTTGAGTGTGAGTAGTAGCTTACCTACATATGAGTATATTGATTCCTTACCACTTGTGGATGATGTACATGTTGTGCGAGTGGATACACTAGTTGATCTTATAGATGACCGAGTCGACTCTTCTAGTAAGATCGATTTGTGTCCACCTAGTGTTGAATGAAAGTACATCGTCATGTGAAAATTGTGTTGATCAACTTGTGTGTAAAACTTGCCCACCACTTGAGAATATGTGTGATGTGATTAATGAATCTCAAGTGAGTTAAGAATTTGAAGATGTTGGTCAAGGACAAAGGAGTGAACCCGTGAGCCTATGTTGTTGTAAAGATTCTAATGTTTGCTTGGCTCATAGGGTTAATCATGTGCTTGACATATCTTTGAAAAATAATTTTATTTGTACTCCTTTGCATGACACCCCACCCGTGCTTGACAAATATGATGACTTGAATTGTGATCCCTTTGATGTTAATAGTGGTTTGTGTCTACTCGAGGATCGTAGGGCAAATGTGTCATTGTCTCTTTGGGGTGTTGCTCATATCCGTGCATCCATGTTTGACACACTTGTATTTAAGTTATGTGAACCACAACTTGAGGATTCCAAGTTGTATTCTTATTTGTGGAAGGTTCCAAGGATGTTAAAGACTTCTTGTCACCTTCATGGGGTTGGACAAGTTGAAGTATCTTGTGGGTCTCTTAGGAGCGTGCTTCATATCATTTGTAGAGGGAAGCCGAGTTCTTGGGCAAACTACTTTCCTTGGATTGGATTGTTGCATGGTAGTTTCCCTATTCCCTCTATTGGTATGACTCCCTTGATGGAATGCCTTCCCTCGGTAAGTGGTTGGAAGGAGAGAGGTCCTACGTGCTTGCAATGTCCCTTTCTCTCATTGTGTGTTCCTACTTGTGAATACACCTTAGATGAGAATTGTGTCTTTGGTGCCTTTCTTCACTACCTATATGCATATGATGATATTCATGATGTTGTTGGATATACATCGTATGAGAGACGTAGTCTTGGTTTTTGTCCCTTAATTCTTAATGTTCATCCGAGCCCTTTCGTTTGTGATGTTGTACAAAATCTTTTCATAATTAACACTAAGGATCCTTGATTGTACTTCAAGTGTGTACCACCGTGGCATGATAGTGCTAATTTTTTATTTTGCTAACCCTAACCCTCATGCCATGAGAATGTGTACTTGTTTGTTTTCTCTTTGATTTTGCAAGGTACAGATTCGACGTCGAATCCTTTTCAAGAAAGGGAGGATGATACGAGTACAATCATGTAGATGGACTTATGAGGGCGTACGTTAGACCCGAGGCTTGGTGTGTGCAATGAAGTGCAAAGGAGCACCTAAATGGACACCAAAACAGTCCACTACATACACTAAAATGGCCAAATCAGTCCACTACATACACTAGAGGGGTGCCCCTTCACTAAGGGGCCTTTTGGTCATTTTACCTATTATTTGTAATATACTATGAATAGAATAATATAGGATTTCATTAGTTAGATTTTGATGAATATTATGAGTTTATAACACTTGAAACATTTCCTCTCTAAGGAGAGAAGACCACCAACCCGAAATTGTAACTAGGGAAATTAACTTGAGTGTGGAATCACTCGTGTTGGATTCAAGCTTGAAAACGTTGGATTCTTGGGAGATCGGGGTCACTTTTGTGCCAACGTAAGATTTAGTTATTTGATGTGTGTGATGTTAAAGGTCCAAGAGTGTAATAGGCTTTTGGGTTGTTAATTTTATACCTTCAATTTGTCTAACTATCTATCCTTTTGTTTCTTTGTAATCGTGTAGTAGTGTTGATGTTGTAACCGTGTGTTTGTGTTGTTAATGTGGAATCCAAAATTAGTCTATTGTTCATCTTGTTCTTGTTGTGTTGCTACTGTTTTGGTGTTATTACACGATTGTGCCTTGTATTCTTCTTATTGGTAGCGAATCCTAGAGGGGTCACCAAAAGAGGTCCTCGGTTTCTTGTCTAGTGGACTGATTTTGGTGTTTGTTTCGTGTTTTCTTGTCTTTTTTGTATCAGAGTTGGACAAGCTAATTCCCTATCTTCTGTCACTATAGACTCCTTTCTTTATGTCCCTGGTTGTCTTTTTAATCTTGCATCTGTTAGTCGTTTGGCACGTGCCCTTCATTATAGTATAACTTTTTTTAATGATTCTTTTCTAATGCAGGACCGCAAAAAGGGACAGACGATTAGCATAGGACATGAATCAAAAGGCCTTTACCATCTTACCTCTTCAAATTCCTTCACAGCATACTCCGTTACAGACCCTCCCGACATTATTCACAAACCTTTGGGACATCCAAGTCTATCCAAGCTACAAAAGATGGTGCCTAGTTTGTCTAGTTTATCCACATTAGATTGTTAGTCGTGTCAACTTGGGAAACACACCCGTGCTACATTTTCACGTAGTATTGAGAGTCGTTCAGAGTCTATTTTCTCATTAGTTCATTCTGATATTTGGGGTCCTAGTAGAGTCGTTCACCCTTAGGATTTTGTTACTTTGTTACTTTTATTGATGATTTCTTGAGATGTACTTGGGTTTACTTGATGAAAGATTGTTCCGAGTTATTTTCTATATTCAAAATTTTTTGTGCTGAAATACAAAACCAATTTGTTTTTTCTCTTTGTGCTTTTCGTAGTGATAATGCCTTAGAATACTTATCCTCCCAGTTTCAGGAGTTCCTGACTCATCAAGGAATTATTCACCAGACATTATGCCCATACACCCCTCAGCAGAACGGTATAGCAGGAAGGAAAAATAGGCATATCATTAAAATTGCTCGCACTCTTCTCATTTTGAATCCCATGTTCCGCTGCGTTTTTAGGGCGATACAGTCCTCGCATCTTGCTATCTCATTAATAGAATGCCATCATCTTCGATCCAGAATCAGGTTCCTCATTCCATACTATTCTCTCAATCACATCTCTACTCTATCCGACCTCGTATTTTTGGGAGCACGTGTTTTGTTCATAACTTTGCCTCAGGAAAAGATAAATTAGCCCCTCGTTCCCTCAAATGTGTCTTTCTTGGTTACTCTCGAGTTCAAAAAGGATATCGATGTTATTTACCTTATCTGGGTCGCTACCTTCTGTCCGCTGATGTCACATTCTTTGAATCTCAACCTTACTATAAATCTTCTGCTCATCTTGATATCTCTAAGGTTTTACCCATACCTCTAGTCTTACCCACACCAATCTTTGAAGAATCTACGGTTACTTCTCCATCTCCAGCTGTAGTGCCACCAATTTTGACATATCACCACCGCCCGTGTCCAGCATTAGTCCCAGATAATTCATGTCATGCGCCTGACGCTTCCTCTGCTGCGGACCTGCCTCCTCCTAGCCAATCAGTTGCACTTCGAAAAGGTATAAGATCCACTCGTAAAGCTAACCCATATTATACTTTCTTGAGTTATCATCGTCTGTCATCACCCCATTATGCTTTTGTATCATCTTTGTCCTTTATTTCCATTCCTAAGTCTACAGGTGAAACACTTTCCCATTCAGAATAGAAACAGGCTATGATTGATGGAATGTCTGCTTTACATATGAGTGGTACTTGGGATCTTGTTTCCCTTCCTGCAGATAAATCTATGGTTGGTTGTTTTTGGGTTTACACAGCCAAAGTTGGTCCAGATGGTTAGGTTGATCGGCTGAAGGCTCACCTTGTTGCCAAAGGGTATACACAGATATTTGGGCTTGATTATAGTGACACTTTTTCTCCCGTAGCTAAAATAGCATTTGTTCGTCTTTTTCTCTCTATTGTTGTCGTTCGTCATTGGCCACTTTATCAGTTAAACATTAAGAATGCTTTCTGTATGGTGATCTTGAGGAAGAAGTCTATATGGAGCAACCACATGGTTTTGTTGCTCTTGTTGCTCAGGGGAGTCTAGTATCCTTGTATGTTGATTGGGCAAGTCACTCTATGGTTTGAAACAATCCCCTCAAGTCTGGTTCAGAAAATTTAGCATAGTGATTAAGGAGTTTGGCATGATTCGCAGTGGAGCTGATCATTCAGTGTTTTATCGCCATTCTGAACCAAATTTGTGTATTTATCTGGTTGTTTATGTTGACAATATTGTTATCATAGGCAATGATCAAGAGGGTATCACTAACTTGAAGCAACATCTCATTCAACATTTTCAGACTAAAAACCTTGGCAGGCTGAAATACTTTCTAGGTGTTGAGGTTGCACAGTCTAGATTAAGTTTTGTTATTTCTCAACGCAAGTATGCTTTAGACATTCTTGAGGAGATAAGAATGATGGGATATCGACCCATTGACACTCTTATGTATCCAAATGCTAAACTTCTGCCAGGACAGGGAGAGCCACTTAGGTATAGGCAGTTGGTTGGAAAGTTGAATTATCTCACAGTGACTAGACTTGACATCTCTTTTCCCGTGAGTGTTGTAAGTCAGTTTATGACTTCCCCCTGTGATAGCCATTGAGATGCAGTTGTTCGTATTTTGATATATATTAAGTCATCTCCAGGTAAAGGACTACTCTTTGAGGATCGAGGCCATGAGCGTATCATTGGATATACCGATGCTGATTGGATAGGATCACCCTCTGATAGACATTCTACATCCGGATATTGTGTTTTAGTAGGTGATAATTTGGTGTCCTAAAAAAGTAAGAAACAGAGTGTGGTTGCTCGATCTAACGCCGAAGTAGAATATCGAGCAATGGCTGCAGCAACCTGGGAGAGCTAAAATTTGGAGAAACCGGTATGATGGAACTTGTATGTGATAATCAAGCAGCCATTCATACTGCTTCTAATCCAGTATTCCATGAGAGGACCAAGCACATAGAAACTGATTGTCACTTTGTCAGAGAAAAGATACTCTCGGAAGATATTGTTACAAAATTTGTGAAGTCAAGTGATCAACTTGCAGATTTTTTCACCAAGTCTGTAACACCCCGCATTTCGAGCTAGAAAGAAAATCGTCATTTCTATGCTAGATAATCCAAAAGCCTTAAATCCTATGCAAATTTGACATGTTAATCAATTATGTAGTGTGGAAACCTATTTGAGCATGAATTGAGATCATAGAGGTCCCTTAACTCAAGGACTGGTTGAAAGCTTTCCTATCGTTCAAGTGTTAGTGAGCGTCAAAACTTAGATAAATTTTAATCGATCATAACTCCTTGTATATGACGAACTGGGTGGCCTACTATATATCAAATAAAAGGTCTTTGAGTCCTCTTTCTAACGTCACTAGTTTTGCTTTAATCTAGTATTGGAGTAGAAAATTATGCTCATTTTACTTCGAAGTTTCTGTCTGCCAAAACATGACGACGAGGCTGACGACTTATCAGCTGTATGACGGCCCGTCAGACCTGGTCGTCAGCCTAAGGCAGTGAATGTTGAAAACCAGCCCAAAAATGATGACCTGGGTGACGACTTATCACCTAAGTGACGGCCCGTCAACCCTGGTCGTCAACTGATGCAATTATGCGATTTTTTTTGCGTTCCTTAGGGGTATTTTGGTCTTTCCCTCACTCCAAAAACCTTTCACACGAATTAAATCACCCCTTAAGCGTTATTAATCAATCACTATCAGTTTTACAACATCAAAAACTTTCTCTTCACTCTCATAATACGATCAAACTAGGGTTTTCTTCAAGAACAAGAAATTCAAGAAAATCAAGCCTTAAGTTCAAGATTTCCAAGGAACGAATCGAGATTCGAGTTCTTCTCTTTAAACTAATTAATTTGAGGTATGCAGGGTTTTCCTAAAATCTCATGGGCATAGAAATCATGATTTTAAGAAAGGGGTTTCGAATTTATGAATACATTCATGTTTTAGAAGTATTGATGATATTGTTTTGGCCTTTAGGCCTTCCCCCAAATTGATTTGAAATTATATATATATATATATATATATGTAAGCATGTGTTTTAAGGTTGATGATTGAATTAAGAGCATGACTCATGAAAAATTCCTCTCTTGTTATGATTTTTCTTTACTTATGATATCCTATGAATGGTTTTGATTGCATCTTGAAAAGCATGATATGAAATGTCTTGAGTAATGTTATATTTGGGTTATGATTTTGATTTCAAAAGAGAGGGTTGTACATGTTGATAAATGTTGAATATGCTTATAATGAAAGAGTGCATGGTTTTGCCAAAAGCACGTGACCACCATATGTTTGAAGAATTTTTGCATAGTTTTGACTTATGTTTCGGAATATGAAATCTCTTATACTATCTGTATGTTTGGGTGGTCTGAATTGAATTTTTGATGAAAGAATCTTGCATGATGCATTATGGATCAGAAATAGGACTTGCAAGTCTTGGTGTGACGACACCAACTCAGATAATGCCATGTTAATTCAGAATAGAATAAAATACATGTTTGAAATTAGATTTTCAAATTTTGAAACAAGAATGATGCATGTTTCAGAACAGCCTAAAATTGGGCATAAAGAGAGCTTAGGTGATTCCCCGAAGAAGGCACGAGTTCAGACAACTCATTGTCCAAAACCGTAATTTGCCGATCCGGGTATATTATTATACGCTGGCCTAGTGCCCTGTCTCGTATCAGACTCAGACACTCCAACCCTTGCGGCACACTTGGGTTGGGGGCTTCCCTGCCGAGTCAATGGTGGATTCCATATAGCCCGTGGAATATCAGACTTGTAGGGGAGTGTCACCTAACTCAGAAGTAATACAAAGATCAGAAATTGCATTGACAGAAAGGTTTTATGAGTATAAAAAATGCCCATGTGTTTTGGAATTTATATCCTATATGATGTTTTATGATTAGCTCTCAACTATTTTATTTATATGAAAAACTTTATTTTGGATTGCTCTGCGTACCAGTACATTTGTATTGATCCCCCCTTCCTCCCAAGGTCTAAAACTCAGTTCAGAGGTAATGCTAAGCCGTAGAGTTTTTAGACAGCAGTGGTGTGTGCAGTTGGTGAGCCTTCTTTATTCTAGAAGGCCTATGTCTTTCAGATTATGTTATTTATTTTGGTTTAGGTCCACTGGGGGCCTTGTCCCAGTTTCAGACAGTTCTCATTTTTGATGTAGTAGAGATTTCGCAGACTGGTTCAGATGTTGTTTTGTTGATATTGGGGCTTTACACTTCATTGTTAAATTAAATTCAAAGTATGACCATGTTTCCGTATTCGATTATATTTTCACATTTTCTTTTATTAGATGAATGTTGTGCATGATTACCAGATAGAGAGGGCGTTTCGAGCCTTCATGGTTCGGGATGTCCATCACGGCCAGGCCCCAGTTCGGGTCGTGACAAAGTCTCTCATCAGTCCTCGTATTAATTACATTTGTAACAAGCTAGGTACATATGACTTGTATGCACCAGCTTGCTTGAGGGGGAGTGTTAGAATATGAGTAGAAATAGGAATAATATACCAAATCCTACTTTGAAAAGGACTATATTGTAGTGTCTATAAATAGGGTGTTAATGTAATTACGTAGACAACAATTCAATAATATTTTTCTCTTATATTCTCACAGATTGCTTACAGCAATTGACGGTAAAACTGTATCCACTGAATTGTACGATGGCAGAGGGGGTTGAGAAATAGAAGTTTGATCCTGATATTGTGGAGCAAAGTTTTCAGGATCATTCGTTGTTGTATAAGAACCATCAGACAAATAATTGTGATGCCGTCTAGAAGACTGATAATTGGGGAGCCTTGGTGTGTCACGCGGATTATAACCTTGTTATTGATGATGATGTGCGTGATTACGGAAAGAGCTATGAGTTTGCCTATAATTGCTCGTAGTTTCTTTCATAAAGAAATAAAACGATCAAATTTAAGCAATGCAATGACGATATTTGAGCTCCAACAAAGTATAAATAGAGTTTTAGTATTCCCAATATTTGGATTCAGTTTAACTCAATTGACCTTAATTTATATGAGTTGATGTAAATCACATAGCAATAGAAATTAAGGCCAGTTGAGTATTTGAGTTTAAATTGAATCCAAATTAAATTGGGTTTACTAAATCTCTATTTATATTTGTTGCAGCTCAAATATCATCATTACATTGCTTAAATTTGTTTCTTTATTTATTTATTAAAAGAAACTATGAGCAACTATAGGCAAACTCATTGCTCTTTCCGTAATCATACACATCTTCAACAACAAAGCCAACGAGGCTATAATCCGTGTAACACTCCAAGGCTCCCAATTATCAGTCTTCTAGACGACATCACAACGTTCAAAATAATCCTGTCGAGGAATTATTTGTCGTTTCTGTTTGATATTTCTTATACAACAACTGATGATCATGAGAACTTTGTTCCACAATATCAGGATCAAACTCCTGTTTCTCAGCCTCCTCTGCCATCGTACAGTTCAGTGGATACGGTATGTCGTAAACAATCATTCCAATTGATGATGTTGCTACTGAGTCGATCGAGACTAGTGAAAATGGTGAGGAAATGCGAACTGATGCTGATAGGTGAACTGTCTGGAAATGACAAGAATGAAGGAGCTTCTGAGATAAAGCCAAATCTGAAATCAGGCAGCAAAGAAGAGACAACAAAAGGTGGAGAAAACTACTAGAACTACTCTGGGCGAGGTTTAACAAAGAACTGTTACAGACTTTCAGTTTCTTTGACCGAACCGAGCGTGATATGTTAGGGTTGAAGATATGCAATTAATCTTCCACAACCTGGGGAAATTCCTTTCTCACAAAGATGTCAAGGAACCTGTGCAAATTGCACTTTAGAGAGCAACACTGGGAGAGATGACCAGGTTCTCTACAAGAAATTGATCAACATGAACTTGTGAAGTGTATTGCAGGATTAGCTAGTGGATAATTATCAGATTTCAGTGCTGCCTTTTCGAAGAATTAGTTAATGGCGAACAATCTCTTCCCTGGAATATAGACTTGAATTGCGGCTAGCGGTTAAATTATCGAAACCAAACTCATTACAGAATATTCAATACTTATGGAAAGTATTTTTCATAGTTTCAGTTCTCAATCAGCGTGGCAATTTGACCATACAACTACATTCACGAGTCTATGCCAGACAGTGCATAAGGCAGATGTTGTAAAATATGCCTATCTCAACGATGATATTCGTTTGTGAAGATATTACCTTTAACTTCTTTCCTTTTTCCCTTTTCTCCATGTACTGTGGCTTTGCTCCTACAACTGAATATGAAAGAAATTCCCTTGACCTGTTGCAGCTTGGGAATCGTGGTTCCAATCTGATGGAGGACTATTGTCTAATTTGCAGGAAAAGATTAAAGGAAGACCAGTTTCTCAAGATGAGGTATTAGAGGAAACTCAAATGAAGAAGCTGTAGGATGGATTATTTAATGGAAAAGGCATTAAATAATATGCTCCCTACTGTTCTGCAGGTTGTAAAGGGCGGGTTCTTTTTATTTCAACTTATTACTGATACAACTGGCTCGAATGTGGTTTTTCACCAATCCTATTGTTGTTGTTGTGAACTAGAATTGGTGAAGGAAAACTATTATGTTTGCGTCGAAGAAAGAACATTGTCACCTTCTTAAAAAAAAATTTGTTGCAGTAGTGTATTGTAAGTAAGTTAGGTGCTGTAGGAGAGTATTGAAGTGCAAGCATACAAGAGTTGGATCAAACACACCTGCCTTAAGAGGAATCTGTTGAAATGTAGCATCTCCACTTAATTCTTTCTTCGTTTTTTTTTTTCTATAAGGCAAGTGTATTTCATTCATAAACATGGCCAAGTTGGCCATATCCTAATTCTATGAGCTTAAACTAGCAAGATCAAACCTCTTGCTCTTGTTACATTGTCAAATACTAATATTATTTACTTGAAATCCTTCCATAAGACAGTTAGTCACTTGAATAGGAAAAGATCATCCATCTTTAGTAGTCAGTTCTTCAAGTTTATGATGCTGAAATCATTTTAATCTCAATGTTACTTTTTTCTGGCATAATACATAACACATGCCCTTTATCTTGGCCTCAAATCACATCTATGACCTCCAACTTTGGGTATGTACAAGTAGGCACTTAAACTTATATAAAGTTGAACAAGTAGACACACACGTCCTATGTGACATAATACACGCAGGACGCCTCGTAGGGCAAGAATTTGCCACGTAGGACGCCACATAGGACATATGTGTCTATTTTGTTCAACTTTATACAAGTTTAAGTGCCTACTTGTGTACACCCAAAGTTGGAATCATAGATGTGATTTAAGGCCAAGTTAAAGGGCATGTTTATGTATTGTATTTTTTTTTTCATGCGAAAACACAGACATGCTTTTCCTTTTTGTGATATGCTGTGCAGTTCACTAATTTGCATGACCTAGCTTTATCATCTGCTCTTTTACTACTAAAATCAACTAAAAAAATGGACAGGATGAAAGGCAAAGAACAGAGAGAAGCAGCAAATGAGCTCGAGGTAATCATATGGTAATCATTCATATGATCAAAGCTCTTGCTGCACCCAACAAGAAACCATCTTGGACCTTGGAATTGAACATCAGAATATACAAACTGAATTACATATCAAAACAATGTGATTTATATGGAAACCTTGCCTATCAAGGTCAATTTCATGTCAGAGGTTCGACAAAAATCATATGGAGGAGTAAACATTTCCTTTATTCTCAAATGGAAACACAAAATCACCACTTATGTTGGTGTGCTGATGCTGCATGATTTTGATAAATTGGAGGATTCTTCTGAGGAGGATGTTAGAGGTGATAGGGAGTGCTTAATTTGCATGGTTTGTGAAGTTTCAGTTGTTTGCTCATCAGGTTCTATGTGCTAACTGCAATGACAACTACGGGAATAAGGGATGAGCTGTATGCCCCTGCTGCTGGGTTCTAATTGAACAGAGAATCCGGGTCTTTGGTGTAACTACGTAGGCCCTTTTGCAAGATTTATTTGAAGACGGGCAAGCTCATGAACTGTCTCTCCCTCTCTCTTTTTTGAGGTGGTCTCATGAACCGTCTCTTGAGAAGTCGAAAAAAGCTACAATGTTTTTTATGTAGGCTTGAAAAACATGCTAGATGGAATCAGCAATACAAAGTGCAAGTAAATAAGCAGCCAGGCCAAGTAGGAGGGGAACCACATATTTTTGTTGCAATGTATATCTTGTTGGAGTCTCACATCGGTGTGTTAAAGGGTTCTTGATCTCCTTATATGGTTTTTCGCAAAGGGTTCTTGATCTCCTTATATGGTCTTTGGCAATCCTTCCCTCATGAGCTAGGTTTTGAGGTTGAATTGGGTCCAAGATCCATTCTTTACACGCTATCAGAGTCAGGCCCACCCAATTCATTTGTTTCCGATGTTGGGTCCCCCATCTTATATTGTCCACGCTCCAAATGTCCAATCCTGGACGTGCGGGGGGTGTTGGAGTCCCACGTCGGTGGGTTAAAAGGTTCTTGATCTCCTTATATGGTCTTGGGCAATCCTCCCCCTCATGAGCTAGCTTTTGAGGTTTAGTTAGGTCCAAGATTCATTCTTTACATATCTAAAAGGAGTTTAGATAACATCTGTTTCCTATTATCTTTGAGAAGCAGAATTTGCTCCTACTGTTCTGCAGGTTGCAAAGGGTGAGTTCTTTTTATCTCAACTTTTAACAGCAGAATGAGCATTGTTACCTTCTAAATGAGGATATCAATATCTGAATGACTCATAAACATGTACATAGAAGAAATTTAATTCATGCAAAGCTATTTATCTACTCTAATCTTGTGGAACAGACTTGCACACTACTATACAAGAAAAATCATAAAGTCATTCACAATTTCTTTCAATAAGCCTAATACTGAAGTGATACTAGTTTAATTATTGGAACATTTATGGTCATATGAAGCACGAAGGTTGACTTTGAACTCTGAAGTCGGCCAAGTTAAAAGGGCATGTTTGTGTATTATGCTTTTGACAAGGCGAGACCATAAACAACCCAACCCATGTTCCTAGTCCCTAAGTAGTGATGTTTTTTTTCGTTCTCTTCTTTATGTTTGGTGTTGATAGTATGCTTAAGTTTTGAATGAGATAGTTCAAGTTAGGATTACATAGGGTTTGAAGTGTGTATTTTAATTTGAGAAAATGGTTAAATGCCCCTCCAACCTATACTCAAATTCTCAACTCCACACTCCAACTTTACGGGGTCCCTATTACCCCTAAACTATTTAAAAATGAAATAATTACTCCCTTACAAACTCACACTCAAATTTATAGTAGGGAGTGTTATGCACGCACCATGCCACGTAATATTACTTTTGTTTTTTACCGTAAAAAACTGATTATTTTTACTTAGTATACCTTTTTCTTTGTTATTTTTCTTTTCTTTTTTTTTCTTTCCATTGTCATTTCATTCTCTTTTCTGCGTTATTTACCATTTTCTTTCAATAACAGTTTTTCCCGCGATGTTCTACCCCCAAAAAAAAAACTTTTCCAGCGATGAACACAGAAGTGAAGAAGACGACGTCGGGCAAAATCTCTCAAATTCAAACTGTGGGATGGAAATATAGTTTATCCTACCTAAATCAAGAAAAATCTAAGATCCAAGTAGATCGGAGAAAAATTTAAAATAAGTTTTCTAAATCTGAAATGAAGGAATATACACGTGTTAATTTTATTTTAGATTTGTTTGTCCTTGTTTCTTTTAGTGATAACTGCTGCAAAGTTTGAATCTTTACGTTGATTTTGGTTAATTTTCTTTTGTTGAAAGTTGAAAAATGAACTTTTTTTGGGTGTTTTATATTGAAGCACATTCATGAAATTGAACACAGGTAGAAATTTCAGGAAAGCCGAGAAGTTGTTAGTGATAAATAATTTAAACAATTTTACGTCATCGTCGACGGTGGAGGCAATAATTATGAAGAACTCGTAGCGGCAATTTTGAAAAGGGGCGAGAAAGATGATGGATGAATGATGCCATTGATGATGTTTGAATGAATTCACAAAAAAAGATTTGAGAAGATGATGATGGTGGAGATGGAGATGGAGTTAGTGACGATGGCATTCCCATGTTGAATAGAACATTGGATTGTTGAAGGAAAATGGCAACAAAGAAGATGAGAAAATTAGCCGTGGATGCCATTGATGAATTTATTTTTGGAGCTCTTTTTCTTTGAGAGAGTTTCTGGATGAGAAGGAATGACTATTGATGTGAAGAAGAAAGAAAGAAAACAAATATTGAATAAATATTGTTTAATTTATATATATATATATATATATGAAAAAAATATTATAAATAAAGTTTTAATTTTTTTTTTCTTGCCACTCTCTCAAAGAGAGTGACATACACTCACATTAGGCAATTAGGTGGTAACTATTTCATTTTTAAGTAGTTTAGGGTAATAGAACCTCCTTAAAGCTGGAGTGTGTAGTTGAGAATTTAAGTACAGGTTGGTAGGGCATTTGATCATTTTCTCTTTTAATTTTTAAAGTGAGTAGCAAAATGCAATTCTCTCTACTTCACTTATTTTGGGAGGCTAATTTATAGTTCTAGAGTGCTAAAACCTGCAAATAAAAACAATGCATTCTAAGGGTGTGTTCGGAATAGTAGAAAACATTGCTAGGAAGAAAGCACTTATTTGTCTAAATTGAATCTTTCTTAATCCTTATCTCTGAAAGCACTTGATTTACATGAACTAGATAGGAAGAAAGCCAATTTTCGAGGTCAGGATATTAGGAGAAATCATTTGAAGATTTTAAATTTTTGGCATATGAAGGTTGAGAAAGACGTCTATATGCATATGCTAAGCTCTAAGCATTGATACAAACTATTGTCAATCTAAAGCATGAGTATGCTTAAAAGTTGTTCTTAGCCATGATGTTAATTTTTGAACTTGCTCGAGGATGAGCAAAAGTCCAAGTGTGGAGTGGTGATGTTCGGCTAAAAGTATATATTTATAGTTAAAAAAATTATGTTATCGCCTCATGTTTTATGCATAATTGTATTATTACGTCATTATCTTGGGTGTTTTGAGCTTATTACGAGTTCTATAAAAAAAAGGCAGTCCGGTGTACTAAAACTACTGCTATGCGCGGTTTTCGGGGAAGAGTCCCACCACAAAAGTGTATTGTATACCGTCTTTACTTGCATTTTTGCCGGAGGCTGTTTTCAAGGCTTGAACCCGTGACTTCCTGGTAACATGGCAGCAACTTTACCAGTTACTCTAAGGCTCCCCTTAAAAAGGGCAGCCCGGTGCACTAAAGCTACCACTATGGGCCGTGTCCAGGGAAGGGCTCCACCACAAGGGTATATTGCATTTCTGCCACAGGCTGTTTCCAAGGCTTGAAACCGTGACCTCCTGGTCACATATCAGCAGCTTTACCAGTTTTATGTGTATAGAAAATGTATCGGATGAACTCAACCAAAAAATGTAAGTTTGGTTTGATTTAAAGCAAAAGAATGAGGATTGAAGGATGGTTGGACTCATCTGAGGTCCACTCCTTGCAACATAGACAGGAGAGCCAAGAAATAAGGGAATTGTGGAGCGGGCCAGTCTTATCTAGGGTCCTCGCAAAGTGAGAGTTTAGACAAGTCGAGCAAAATTGTTCCAATGAGTTTATTTGAGTTCCTATAGATCCTAGCTCATATAAATTTCCTAGAAAAGATATTGTGAAGGGGCATCACTTTTGGGACGCATTATTTTGGAGGTGAGAACACACAAGGAGTGAAAGTGACAAAATTCGACTTCAAGTTTCACTTTCTTTGTTTCTTTTACTTGTTCGTTATGGAATTCTATGCTATGCTCTTAAATAATATTATGAGTAGCTAGATTTCTTATTTTGATGGAACCTTTTGTAGGATGGATGTTATTACATTTTAATATAATTGAGCCTTTGAATTTCTCTACTTGTTCAACTATGTTCTTATTTTGGTTGATTGAATGACCATCAATTACATGAACCTATTTATTATGTATTGCTGAATCCATATTTAGATAGTTGTTGAACAACTTCATTTCTTAGGTATGTGAGAGATACCATTATAGGGTATAGTTATAGGATTTCCAATAGTGTGAAGATGTAAATATTAGATCTTAAAATATATGGGGTCTATCCATAATTTAATTTTAGTACTAGGATGTTTAGTGTAATTAATCCAAAATTAAAAGATTTTCAGAATCCAATTCCATTTTGCACAGTATATAAGCATAATAACCTCCATTGTGCAAGCTTCTCAAATTCTCTGTCACTCTCTGAACACACCTGTCAAGCTACTCAACACCTGAAAGAAAAGGTGATAATCTCTAAGCTGTAAGTTTTCCTCTTTAATCTTAATTCATGTAAAGCTCATTTCCTTTTTCTAGAATTGATAATCAGGCAGCCTGTTTTGGAGCATAGATTTTATATATTTTGGCTGTATTATTTTGATGCTGCTGATGCCCTTGCCGGGCCTGTTTTGATGCCACTGATGCCTGTACTATTTTGATGCTATTGATGCCGCTGTAAGGCCTGTTTTGATGCTACTGATGCCCTGTATTATTTTGATGCTATTGATGTCCTTGTCAGGCCATTTTGATGCTACTGATGCCCTTGTCGGCCTGTTTTATTGCAAAATGCTTGGTGCCCCTTTTCGGGCTTGTTTTGAATGAGAATATGAAGCATGCTGATTTTGATATTAATTCTTCGTTAATGAATAGAGTGTTAATAAATTCTGAGTTTTTTTTTTTGCTTTTTTGTGTTTTTAGGTGTTCGTGAATTCCAGCTTTGCTGTAAAATGAGAGAGAAGAACAGAGCCCATCGAAGGTAAAATCTGAAATTGATCATACCCCCAATTTGGATTCTTTAGATAGAAATGTTTATATCTCAATCTGTAACTGAATTGGATGTGGGCTTAGGCCACTAAATTGCCAGATGGGTTCATCCCAACAATTTCAGAATGGTGTATTTGATGCTAATGAGTGGGGCTACTGTACAGAGGAACAGTTGGAAAATATCTTGTTAACGAATTCGGATTATATGTACAATTGGGCTATTGCAAAGCTTGTGTCTTTGGGTTATGATGAAGAAGTGGCTATGAAAGCTATACTTAGAAATGGCTACTCTTATGGTGGTGTGGATGTTTTAACTGATTTATTGCATAACTCATTGTCTTATTTGAGTAACGAAAATGTTGAGGATACCGAGCATAGCTTTGCTGATTTGAGGCAGTTAGAGGAGTGTTCGTTGGCTGGTATGGTGTGTTTGTTGGAGCAAGTTAACCCACATTTGAGTAAAGGAGATGCAATGTGGTATTTGCTAAGGAGTGATCTTCATGTTGGTCGGGCTTGTATGATGGAAATTCCGGTTCGTCCTCCCCAACATGGGAATGGCTCGGCTAGTGTCCAAGTTAGTAGCACTAGTAATGTGGTTGGGGTTTCCGGAATGGAGGGGCTTATGAGTTTCCACTTAATGGTTTCTTCT
Source organism: Capsicum pubescens (assembly GCA_030864215.1). Classification (NCBI taxonomy): domain Eukaryota; kingdom Viridiplantae; phylum Streptophyta; class Magnoliopsida; order Solanales; family Solanaceae; genus Capsicum; species Capsicum pubescens. The sequence continues at coordinate 337,906,327 of CM061538.1, forward strand.
CGTATACCTCGGGATCTTTGCAAAGGGAGATAGAGTGTCCAGAGAAGTTTAATCTCACACCTTCAATGAAAGATTTGTTGAAGAGGAACGTCGCAGCTTTTGCTGCTGGATTAAGGGCAAACTCCAAGTATGTGAAAAATCAGTCTCAAGCTTGTCCTACTTCTTTGTCTGGTGGGGACCTGCCAAGTGGAAGCACATGAGTGTTTGAAGGTGGACTTGTGCAGTCTTCTAAATCTCAGAATCTGGAAAACCAAGACGTAGTTAGCTCTCTCTTAACAAAGTTTCATAATTTGAATCTTGATGAGAATTCGGAGCAGTTCCAAGGCCAGATGGACCAGAAGGACGAGATGATTCTGAAATTGATCCGTCAAATAAAGGACTTAGAAAGGCAGGTGAAGGAGAAAAAAGTGTGGGCCCACCAGAAGGCAATGCAAGATGCAAGGAAGCTCAGTAATGACTTAACGGAGCTTAAAATGTTGCGGATGAAAAGGGAGGAGACTCAAAGACTTAAGAAGGATAAGCAGGTCATCAATAACACTACCACGAACAGTTTGGCACATATGGGGACTGCTCTACGGGAAGCAATTGACCAAGCTCACTGTGCAAACCTGACAATAAAAAAGCTTGAGAATGAATATACTGAAACTAGCGCAGAGTTGGAGGCTTACAAGTTAAGTGCATCAGAATCAGCAGCAACCTGCTTGGAGGTTGTTAAAAGGGAAAAGAAGTGCCAAAAGAAGCTTGGAGCTTTGGAAAAACAGAAAAACAAGCTGCACGAGGATATTGTTGCTGAGAAGCGGAAGATCTCAGATCTGAAGCAGCAATTCGTTGAACTTGAAGCAGCTCAAAGGAAGCTGAGGTATTTGCATCACTTTTTGAGAAATTGGGCTAATATTTTTTTTTGGGGGGGGGGTCTTTCTAATCCAATAATGCACCTTTTAAATTCAAGGGGTGTAGGATTGTTCTAGTACAGTATTTGTGTGTTTATTCATCATCAGTTAGATTTGACATGATTTATACAGAGATGCATCTGAATAGTAAGACGAGGCACTGCACCCACATTACCTAAGATACTTTATTTGATTAAGCTTTATCTTGGTTCTTATTTACTTTACCCTGATTTGCATGCTGATAAAGAAAGTGGGATTTGTGTGGCATACATTTTAAGAAATTTTAGTAGATTCATGTCAAAGGACAGTTGACTCATCCTTCATCCAGAAGTTTCTTATTTTATATGTGGCAAACATTTTAAGACTATTTTTGCTGTCTCAATGGGCTGAGGCTGAACTTCTGTTGATTGTCGGGAATCCTATCTGTTCTTTGTTCCTTCACAGCTGTAACTAAACTTAAAAAGCATGATGAAGCTGGATGGAGATAAAAGATTGGGTGTTTTCGTCTCGCGAAACTTGTTTTGAACCCGAAACTTCAGTGACTGCCAGGAGATTTTCACAGGTTACAAGCCTCCTTTTCTGCTCTAATATCTGCATTCTCAGTTTCAATCAGCTGTTGCTGCAAGTCTGAGATCTTCCGCTTCTCTGGAGCAATATCTCCATGAGCCTTTACTGTTTTTCGGTTTTTCCTAGTCTCCAAGCTTCTTTAGGCACTTCTTCGCCCTCGTTACAACCTCCAAGAAGGTTGTCTGGTCGTCTGGCCAAGGACCTGCCTCAAATTCTCATCAAGATTCAAATCATGGAACTTACTTAAGACAGAGCTAACCACTTCTTGTTTTTTTCAGATATGCCCCGAATTAGCAACATTTTCATTACTCAAATAGGATAATGAGTTATGCAATATATTAGTCAAACCATCCATACCACCGTACAGTACCCATTTCTGAGTATAGATTTCATAGACGCGTCTTCATGAGAACCCAAAGAAACAAGCTTTGCAATACCCCAATTTTACAAATAAACCAAACTCTTTAACAAGAGTTGTTCTAACTGTCCCTCTGTGCAGTAAACCCATCCACTATCATCACACACCATTTTGAAATTGTTGTGATGAATCCATCTGACAATTTAATGGCCTAAGCCTAGATTCAGTTAAAGATTGAGATATAACGTTTCTACCTAAAGAATTGAAATTGGTGGTGTGGGTATGATCAATTTCAGTTTTTACGGGTCAATACCTTCATTGTGCTCTGTTCTTCTCTCTCATTTGGGAATTCACAAGGCTGGAACAAGCTTGTGATTGCTTCTGCAGGTAATTTGAATTCTCCTGAAATACGACAACAAAAGTTGTGACGTTCCTCTTCAACAAAATTTTCGTTGGAGGAGTGAGTTTAAACTTCTTTGGATTTTTCGAGATATGCAATGGAGATACCGAGGCATATGAGAAGAACCGTTACAGAGGAAACTCATTAGAACCCCCATTCAATTACCATGAAACCTACACATAGCAGACACAAAATCAACATGTGGACATCATTAGGTCCACTCACTGAAACCTTATCAAAAGAAAGATTACAACATATATTACTGTAGTCTTCTAGATGAGCCTTTTTTCATTTCAACCTTCAAGGAACCAAGAATTTGATCATGTGATCTCAGTTTAGAATTATGTATGCATTGTTAAGATTCATTTAAATTGATGTATGGCTTCTTCCTCCCAAATTTTCATGCATTAATTTATTGTTTTTATAACTGTATACTACAAATGCTTTCTCTTTGTGCAAGTTCTGTCTCCTTGGAGCTAGCAGATAGCGAGATACTGATGTAAGATGGCTTCCTTTTGAGGAATGACATGGTTCTAAATGCTCTATATGCAAAGCATCCTTTCTCCCTCATTTTAATGATAAAGCATTCTCGATGAGGGAAGCTTACATAATATCTATGTTGCTCGAACTCTTCAAAATCCTTGCCGCATGTGTGTAGATGCAACATGGGTGTGGGTTGGGATCCACACCTGATTTGGTCAACTTACCTTTGGTGATTTGTCTACATCCATCTATGACTGAGAAGTCGATTGATTGTAAAGTATGAGAATGTTTTACTATTACATAAGATATCTTATGAATAAATTATTAGGTGTTTGTTAAAGAATAAATTTTTGCAGTATTAATTCGATAGCTTTAATTAATTGAGATTGTATGCCTTATATGTCGTAAACATTTATTGATTGTGGATCTATGACCAACTTGTGTGTATGAGTGATCTTCTTACACTAAATGTTTGATGAATAGGTTGCGTTCTATTTCTTAAAACTGTGGTGCGCTATGGGCAGCTCAAGGACGTTGGAGGCCTAAAGCGAACCTTCACTAAGAGGCTTCGAATTTAAATAATATTTTACGTAAATTTTGACATAAAATCTTCAACTTTTTAAAATAAAAAATATAGTATAAGTCTATTTACATATACTATACTAAAAAATTTACATAGTTAGAGACTATATAAAAAACAATCTAACTCTATTTAGTTAACAATTCAAAATATTTTTAAAATATCACGCTCAAAGAAAAATAATTGTTGACTCTCCAAATTGTAACTAAGACACATAAATTAAAACGAAAGGAGTATAAAGAAAATATTGATTAACCATCCTTAACTATCAATCACATTGACTAAGTAACTTTTTATATAAAGATCTTGTACTTTTCTATCATAAAATTTCAACCAAAAAAAAGATGATACATTTCAAATTTTTAGAAAACAATTTATCTTTAAATCTCATTTACCCTGCGATAATTTATAACCATACAAATACTTATGTCTTAATTTTGATCTATATTAAAAAAAAATAATTATTTCTTAAATTCTATATCAAGTCAAGTTACATCACATACAATAATCATAAAAATGAGGCCCTAAAATCTTGAGGGCCTCAAGCGATTGTTTATACAATAATCATAAAAATGAGGCCCTAAAATCTTGAGGGCCTCAAGCGATTGTTTCACTTGCTTGGGCCTTGAGCCGGCCATGTGCGCTAAAACACAAACACCTGAAGACCATAGGGTTGCAACCTTATTTTACAATACAATAAAATTGTAAAAGGTGCGCCTAACACCTTGAAGCCAGGTGCTATGCAGGCTGGGCGCTTCCTTAGCATGTGCGGCACTTTGGTGCCATGCAACTATGTACTAAGGCGTGCTACTAAACAATTAAATTGCCAGCAAAGCTAGGCTGGAGCTTCTCTTCTCATATGCGGCACTTTAGTGCAATGCAACTATGCACTAAGGGATTCATCTAAACAATAAATATTTCAGTCAAAGCTATGTAGTTATTATCAAAAACATCATTGTATATGTGTTAGTAATTTCTATTAGGAAATTAGAAATATAGCTCAAAGGAAAGTAGTCACAAATTAGAATTAGAAACTCCATACTCTATTTTGCATCGGAGAAGGTAGTTAAAAATGAATTTGAACTTTATTCACATAGTTTTAACTCCACGTGTTTCATGTGGAAGATGGAAAAAGGGTTGAGACAGCTCTAAAATCATGTAGAAGGAAGTTATCATAAAGGACCTACGATCTCTTGTAATTCATGTAGACTTAGTGAAGTCAAAATACAATGAAAGGGAAAAGAACACATACAGGGAATAATGTGACACCCCAACTTAAGATAAGAAGTCTAGTGTCGGCAAAACACATGAGAGATGTTGTGTATATAAGTAAGTAGATCTTACACTCTAGTGACGCTTTTTAAAGTCGTGTTGGTCTAGGCCCAGCGCGGACATATCACCAGTGGGCTAGTTCATTACACATGGTATCAGAGTCACTCCTGTGTCAGCCTCGTCAATATGAGCCAGAGTTCAATTGAGTTTAGGCAAATCCTGATAAGGCAGAACAAACCTCAGTGTCGAGATGCTGAGTCTCGACAAATCCTATGTGGTGGGGCAATTCGCAATGAGGTTGTTTGTCATACCCCTTTTTTAACTCCGAAAAGATATTATTTTTAAGGTTCGAAAGGGGTTTTATTATTAAAGTGAAAAAGATGAAAATTTGTTTCGAAAAGGACTTTTAACAATCAAAACTCAGAGTCGCCACTTGACATAATCCGGTGTGCCAAGTCACCTTTGAAAGATCCTTTTCAAAAATGTTTTGACTCTTTAAACTGATTTGCGAACAGAGATTCCGTCTAAGGAATTCTGTTGACCGAGGGGAAGGTGTTAGGCACCCCTCGATCCCGTAGTTCGACCACGGTCGCTTGGCGAAGTGTATCGGCTAATTTAACACTACGAATGTATAAACCACACAAAGCACATAGAACAATCAATCAAACCAACAAAAACAAAACAAATCCAAAATATAGTGTCCAGTCCCATTATACAGTCCAAAAATAGAAAAATGCGAAAATGTAAACCTACGCTAACCTACATTAATCCTAAACTATGCTCCAATGCTTTACCCGATGCCTCGGGCCTTCGTTACGAACATCTTCCGCCAACATAATACGTTGGGGCATTCCCCGGTGAATAAATACAATGTGTCTTGGGGCATTCCCCGGCTAAATGAATACATTTTCTGATTGCAAGAAAGACAAACCATTACACAAACATTCCAAAACACTAAAACCCATAAGTTCTAAATTTGTCTACCCAATCCTACTATTTGCCTATGCAACTCGACCTATCAGGACATTATTATATTCAACAATATCAATAAATCAAAACAAATTAATGTTTTTTTATCAATTTTCAATTTTCGACCCCTAAATAACTGATTTTACTTCTCGAATGAGATATCATTTCATCACATAATTCATGATCAATGGGACCAACAACGAATCAGAATAAACAAATATTAACCAATCCAACACTCAAACATCACCAACAATTCACATATCGAATTGCGTTCAACAATCACATAAGAATTAAGAGGAAGAGAAAAAAAGAATTGGACCTCAATGCCTCTTTAAAAGAGTATTATTCTATTAAACAAAATGGAGTCCGCACCGAAACCTCGAATAAAACTTCAGCAGGCGAATCCACCAACTCAAATTCCTAATCCGACCATTCGAACCCGAACAACTGATTGAACAACAAATAAGACTGGATGGATTTCGAAATTGATGGAAACTGACTGGAAACAGGGGACCGACGATGATGGCCACGATATTTCGGTGAAAACTCAATGGAATCGACGCTAAAATTAGCCGGTTGTGGGCCTTGTCGTCGCTGCCAGATTCGGCGATGGTCCTTATCGCTGGAACGGTACAACAACGGTAGTAAGTAGGGAGTCCAACCACTGGTTTTGGGATTTTGGGAGTGGAGGTCGTCGATGGTTAATTAGGTTTTCAGCAAAGCGGATCGGTGTTCTCCGGTGGTGAAATCACCAACGGAATCGAGCTTCTCCGATCGTTTTCTCTCTTCTTTTACCTCTCTTTCTCGATTTCTCTTGATCTCTCCATCTTTCCTTCTCTCACTCCTTTTTTTTTGTTTAGGTGCGTTCCTATATGAGAACTCCAATTACTGAATTATTGCTCTCTCCCTATTGTGCGTGAATTTCTGTTTTTTGTGTCAATCTGATTCAGAGATGGAGAGTATGTGTATGTGCGTTTTTCTATATATGAAAAATGGAATTTTTGTATATGGACAGATGTGGGTGTATGTTTAGTGGGTCCCTTTTTTTTGTTCTTTTCGTGAGTTGGTTAAGCAAAATAAATATAATGTGAGGGGTAGTGGTGAGGTGGGGTAGGGTAGCTAGGTGTCCGCTTTTAATTGGTGAGGTTGTTAGGATAAGATTCAAACAAGATAAAATTTGTTAAGGGTTGTTATTTTTGTCATTTTATGGAGGGTATAATCACGTGGGTAAGGGTGTATGATAAAGTGAGGTAAAAATGAATAAAATTGGACTTGAGAGGGACAAAATTAGGTGTCTACAGCATGCCCCCTTTGAATGTAAACATGAAGTGTAGACAATAAGACAGAATTTTGTCCCGACCGTTATTTAAAGGAAGAAACAAAAGAAAAAAGGACAACCGGGTCTTGACTTAGGACATCCTACCTACCCAAGTTATGAGGAAATCGAGTGAAAGGTATCTCAAAGGATTGGAAAGAGATGGACTATACCGAGTTGGAGAGTCGAGTGAGGTTCCATCGAGGTTCCGGTCCACGGCTCTGTCATTACATTTAAAAAAATAAAAATTACAAGTTAAAGCATAAATGAAATTACAAAAATCCTATCTATGCAGCTTCTTTTGGACTCTTGACTTGAGTTTCATCACCCTATTCTTCAGGCGGGCTCCTGACTTGCTATTTCATCAACTTGTTTCTATGCTTTCAACTTCTTCACCCTGTTCTGCAGGCGGGCTCCTGACTTGCTATTTTTCAATCTGTTTAACTTTCAATTTCTTCACCTTGTTGCTTAGTTTTCCATTTATTCGCCCTGTGCTTCGGGCAGGCTCCTGAAATCACATCAAAACTAAAAAGAAAATTATCCCAAACGAATATTATTATAAAGAGAAATTTCGTTTATTTGCCAGAAAAGTAAAGTTTCAAAAACAGAGATTGAATTTTTGCCCCAGTTTATCATCAGAAGACTTTTGGAAAAGTCACATCATACCTACTTGCATGTTGCAATGATGAATCAAGACTCTGACTAAGAAATGCATCTCTTAAGAGTAAAATTAAATAACCAAGACTAGGAAGTGCATCTCCTAAGAATTAAAGTGAGGGATTCTAACTAGAAAGTGCGTCTTCTAGAGATACAAGTTTAAGTTAAAAGTGTGTCACCTGAAAAATGAAAACTAGCAAGGAAGTGCGTCTCCTAAGGATTAAGTGCAATAACTCGACTAGAAAGTGCATCTTCTAGGAATCAAGACTTAAGTTAGAAAGTGCATCACTAATGTTGCTTGAATTATCAAAATAAGGAAGTGCATTTCCTTACCAATGCCTCTTGAATTACTCAAACAAAGAAGTGCGTCTCCTTACAAATGTTTCTTGAATTGCCCAAGCCAGGAAGTGCGTCTCCTTACAAATGTTGCTTGAATTACCCCAAACAAGGAAGTGTGTCTCCTTATCAAATGTCGTTTGAATTACCCAAACAAGGAAGTGCATCTCCTTACAAATGTCACTTGAATTACCCAACAAGGAAGTGCATCTCCTTACAAATGTTGCTTGAATTACCAAACAAGGAAGTGCGTCTCCTTACAAATGTTGCTTGAATTACCCAAACAAGGAAGTGCATCTCCTTACAAATGTTGCTGGAATTACCCGAACAAGGAAGTGCGTCTCCTTACAAATGTTGCTGAAATTACCCGAACAAGGAAGTGCGTCTCCTTACAAATGTTGCTGAAATTACCCGAATAAGGAAGTGCGTCTCCTTACAAATGTCGATCGAATTACCAAACAAGGAAGTGTGTCTCCTTTGGAAGTGCGTCTCCTTATGATAGCGCTTGAATTACCAAAATAAGAAAGTGTGTCTCCTTACAAATATTGCTTGAATTGTCAAAACAAGGAAGTGCGTCCCCTTATAAATGTTGTTGGAATTAGCCAAACAAGGAAGTGGGTCTCCTTACAAATGTTGCTTGAATTACCGAACAAGAAAGTGCATCTCCTTAAAAATGTTTGCTTGAATTTCCCACACAAGGAAGTGCATCTACTTACAAATACCGCTTGAATTACCAAACAAGAAAGTGTGTTTCCTCACAAATGTTGCAGGATTTACCAAATAAGGAAGTGCGTCTCCTTACAAATGTTGCTCGAATTTCCCACACCAGGATTATCATAAGGCAGTATTTCATTTTTGAAAGCATGGTCCCATTTTTCAGGAGGAACCCGAACAGAAAGTAAAATCTCATTTTTCAAAAGGATCCTGAACAGAAAGTAAAATCTCATTTTTCAGGAGGGTCCTGAACAGAAAGTAACTCCCATTTTTCAGGAGGGTCCTGAACATAAAGTAAAATCCCATTTTTCAGGAGGGTCCTGAACAGAAAGTAAAATTCCATTTTTTTCAGGAGGGTCCTGAACATAAAGTAAACTCCTATTTTTCAGGAGGGTCCTAAACATAAAGTAAAGTCCCATTTTTCAGGAGAGTCCTGAACTGAAAGTAAATTCCCATTCTTCAGGAGGGTGCTGAACAGAAAGTAAAATCCCATTTTTCAGGAGGGTCCTGAGCATAAAGTAGAATCCCATTTTTCAGGAGGGTCCTGAATAGAAAGTAAAATCCCATTTTTCAGGAGGGTCCTGAACAGAAAGTAAAATCCCATTTTTCAGGAGGGTCCTGAACAGAAAGTAACTCCTATTTTTCAGGAGGGTCCTGAACTGAAAGTAAAATCTCATTTTTCAGGAGGGTCCTGAACTGAAAGTAAAATCCCTTTTTTCAGGAAGGTCCTGAACAGAAAGTAAAATCCCATTTTTTCAGGAGGGCCTTGAACAGAAAGTAAAATCCCATTTTTCAGGAGGGTCCTGAACAAAAAGTAAATTCTCATTTTTCAGGAGGGTCCTGAAAGAAAAGTAAAGTTCCATTTTTCAAGAGGGTTCTGAACTGAAAGTAAATTCCCATTTTCCAGGAGGGTCCTGAACATAAGTAAAATCTCATTTTTCAGGAGGGTCCTGAACATAAAGTAAATTCCCATTTTTTCAGGAGGGTCCTGAACAGAAAGTAAAATCCCATTTTCCAGGAGGGTCCTGAACTGAAAGTAAAATCCCATTGTTCAGGAGGGGCCTAAACTGAAAGTAAAATTCCATTTTTCAGTTTCAGGAGGGGCCTGAACTGAAAGTAAAATCCCATTTTTTAGGAGGGTCCTGAACTGAAAGTAAAATCCCATTTTTCAGGAGGGTCCTGAAGAGAAAGTAAAATCTCACGGATGTGCATTTCCAATGGTAGCTGAATTAAGTGAAACGAATTTGCCCTGTTTCATCAAAGAAAATTTGTCAGTTAAAAACTTAGTGATAGCTTGCGGCACTTGGCTGTCCCGACACCTACTCCAGTGTTCATTCCCTTCATTTTGTTTCAGATTGTTGGCACTTGCCCCTGCTTTGTCGTTTCATTGACTCAAACTCGGATTATTAAGAGTGACTTTAAAATAAACACAGCATCTCTGCTTTGCCATGCTTCATGAATAAACCCTTTAAACCTTGGTATTTTCATGAGTTCCCAGACTTGTCTATTGACAAAACTTTCTGCACACCCCTTTTTTTTGGCTCACAATCATGTCTCTTTCATGCGCTGGCCCTTTTGTTTCGCTTTGTGCAATTAAAGAAGTTGGTAGCCAGTTTTGAAATCTTTTCTCACTTGTTTTGACATGAACTTGACTCAAAAACAAGAAAAAAATGACAACAACTTTTGTTTCATTTGGATAACTGACTCAAGAAAATAAAAATAAAGATAAAGAGAAGAAAGAAAAGACAATGAATGTCCCCATTTGAAATAAAAAAATGGAAAATTTATCTTAAATGACAATCAACTCTAATGATTATGCCATGCATTTTGGATTAAGCCGTCTGATCTTTCCATCCAAACTCTCACAAATTGTTGTTGAGTTAATGACCTGAAAGTGAGTTGCTTTCTTTGGCCAAATGCATTTAAGACCTCATTCGGCTAGTGGCGCCTTGAAGGGTTTTTTCCAACAAGCATCTCTCATTTTTTAGATCACTATTTTCTTATGGTGTCCGCGAGGGTTTTTCACCAATGAAACTCTCTTATTTTCATTTGTCTCAACTCGCCATTGTCTTATAGTGCCCGTGAGGGTTTTCACCGATAAGACTCTCTCATTGTTATTTCTCTCAGCTTACCATCATCTTACGGTGCCCGTGAGGATTTTCACCAATAAGACTCTCTTATTTTTATTTCTTTCAACTTACCATCGCCTTATGGTGCCCGTGAGGGTTTTTTACCGATAAGAGTCTCACCTTTTTATCTCTCAACTTACCATCGCCTTATGGTGCCCGTGAGGGTTTTCACCAATAAGACTCTCTCATTTTAATTTCTCTCTTGATTCCTTGTGCAGAGGAAGACAAGTAGTTCCCAAATACATCCTCATATCCTTTACATGTTTTGCCTTAACATCCTTAAAGATTGATCTGAAGGTCTTTCTTTGGTTGTAACTTGGCTTTTGGATAGGATTAGAAAGAAAGAAATGATGGCATAAGGCCCAAACAACACTTGAGGTAGGGGTGGGACTTACAACTTTTGAAATCGATTCAAACGATGAGGATTAACTCATGCCCCAGTTTCGTTTGACTGGGTGACGCTAAATTGTTTATTTGGTTAGACCGAGCCCTTAGTAGGGAAGCCTACGTATCTCACCCCCGAGAGAAGAAAATCAGGTCACGCGTAGTTCTGGCAGCTTGTTCTTTTGCTTGATTCTGATTTCTGCTTTTTTTCACTCTATTTTACTTGACACTTTTTCTTTTCCTTCTTTCTGACACTTTTTTTTTGAAACTTTTGACTCTATTCTTTTGCTCGACGCTTATCTTTTGAGCTTTGTTGACTGTATCTTGATTCCAAAAAAGAGGTATGAAAGAAAATAAAACTAATGCTCAAATGGGGTACACAATGGATGACACAATATATGGATAGCAGAATGAAATGCCTTCGTCATATCAATCCTTGAAGATGCTAGTACATAGCATGTAATGTGAAAGTACACAATCAATATCACTTATGACATGTTTTATAACACTAACTTGCCCCGAGCATATGTGTCACCTCTTCTTTTACACTTGTCAAACATACAACTCCACCTTCGTTGTACATCCCTCACATTGAATGACTCATGCTTTCGTGGAGTTGATTTTTGTTTTGTTCCTCGGGAGCACACATCCGCTATTTGACCTAGTTGAGCTTTGTTTTTTAATTGTTGACCAACTTATTCTTGTGATTCTCAAAATAATTGCTTTAATTTTGAAAGAAGGCTTCAACATGGTCACCAAATGTGTCAACACTCTATCAATTTTTCTCAGATGCTTTTTCTCACCTTAACCCTCTGATTTAATGTTTCATGGTTAAATTGGACTCTAAGATCTGGCTGAAAATTCTGCAAGCATGTCATATCACTAGAGTCAACATAAAATGTACTGTATAAAGAAAACAAACAAATAACACATAATTAAAACAAAGAAAAATAAGACACTTCATTTAGTTGAAACAAAAGATAGAAAGGTTTGAACATAAGAAATAAAAGGACAAAACAAAATAGATCCCGAACTACAACCCTGAAATAATTCGGACAGCAGAAAGTAAAACAAAACAAGCTACCAGGCCCCTTCCTAGTAAGGAGAGAGGTGACTTCTCAATTGCTCAACCTAACATCTTAGCCACTGGTTTGCATATCAGCATGACTAGAGCTTTCCTCACTGTCAATGTTTTGTATCATGATTGATTTATCTTGAATCATCTTTTCAATTTCTCTTTTCAAAGCACGACAATCTTCAATACTGTGACCCTGAACATCAGAATGATATGCACATCGTACATTAGGATCAAAACTTCTTGAATGTGGGTCTGGAGTATACCCAAGGAGAGGAGTGATCATGTCCTGTTGTACCAATCTCTGGAATAAACTTGCATACGACTCTCCAATCGGTGTGAAGTTATCCCTCGACTTCTGTCTCATTTCATTATTTGGCTTAAATTGAAAACCAGACCTAGAAGGGCTTCGGTATGCATGTGGAGCTGGAGGAATAACTCGACAGAGTTCGCACGCACCAGTGTGGGTAAGATGGGGGTTGAACATATGGTTGCGCATTATACACTTGATATGGAGAAGGGGAATGGAATAGAATGGATTTTGGGAAAGATTCTGTGGAACTTGGCCATAAACTTGGGTTTGAGCCCGTGGGTAACGATGGTATGGTCCTCTTACCCATGCCTGTTGTCCAACTATAATGGTTGATGCGTCTTCCTTATTCTTCTTTCCTCCAACACTGCCCGGACCTTTTTGAATTGCTTGAGTAGTCGCTTTCAATGTTGTAAAACTCACAATGCGACCGGTCTTAATTCCATCAGGTGTGCCTAGTTCGTGAAGTCTTGCCAAAATGGTCAATTAAACTCTTTTTCTTTCTTTTTTTCTTTTTCTTGAAACTTTAAAAAGAAAAGAAAATAAAAATTTGTCAAAAGAAATGACAAAAATATTTTTGAATTCTTCGGATTTAACATCCCTATACAAAATGAAACCTATGATTACCAAAGAAAATCTTTTTGGGTTTTCGATTTTGAATTTCATATGAAAACGAAATTTGAACCTATTAAAGGAAAAATCTTTTTTGTTGTTTTCTCTTAAAGACGTATATGAAACGCCAACTCTAAATGGAGAGTGAAGAAATATTTTTGGATTTTTCAAATAAGATCCCCAAACCAACAATAGGCTGCCTACGTATCTCACTCCCGAAAGAGGAGAATCAGGGGTGCGTAGTTCGTCCAGATTGGACAATTAACGATTACCTAATAGATTGACCCTAACTTAAGAGACAAAACCAAAGACAAACGAATAAAATCTTTTTTGGGTTTTTAATTAGACACTTCAGCTAAAAATGACACCAACAACTTCGAAGAAAAAAAATTCTTTTGGTATTTTCGTGAAATGTAAAAAAACTCCTACAATTTTTTGCATTTTTCTTTTATAAAAACTCCTATGAATGATTTTTTTTTTGAAGTTTTTGAATTGTGAATGCATGCAAAACGAGACAAAGGAAAAAATCTTTTTGTTATTTTCGTTTTTGAGAAATGAGTGCAAAAGGTAAAAATCTTTTTTGAATTTTTGGATTGTGAAGAACAAAAGTCATAAAGAACACTAAAAGCTACGACACTCTTTTTTTTCTTCTTTTCGACTCACTTCACCTTTTTCTCTATTTTTCAACAGTTCTTGCCTACGCACCTTACTTCTAACACATGTTTTTCCCAAATCAGTCCGTCAAATGACCACGTTACCCTTAAAGATGCAACAGTTAGCATGTAGGGATGCTTTAGAGGTGAGTCTCCTGCAAAGGGCCATGTGGGTCCCAATAGGTCTCAGTATGATGCACATAAGTATGACCTAAAGGCTGACCTACGTTGGGGTTCACTAATAAGGCTGTTCGGGGGAGCGAATGGTCGATAGTGGCTGCTTTGCTTTCCACCTACTCCATAACACCGACGGCTCCTCCCCTAAAATAAGGGTGACTCAACTAGAGATCGTGTACAACACGTGTACTACGGACTTGTTGCAAAAAGAAGGCCTGGGGGTAGACACATGATGCCAGATATAAAAGTGGTAACACATAGGAAAAATACTGTAAACAAAGAGCACAAAATCGCACAAAAGTGATAACAATAACACAAACAAAAATCACAAACAATGCGTATACACTCGTAATGTCAAACAAAGCCGATACGACTCCAAAATAAGCTCGAACTCTAAACCATATCCCCAGCAGAGTCGCCAGAGCAGTCATACCCCTTTTTTAACTCCAAAAAGATATTGTTTTTAAGGTTCGAAAGGGTTTTTATTATTAAAGTGACAAAGATGAAAATTTGTTTCGAAAAGGACTTTTAACAATCAAAACTCAGATTCGCCACTTGACATAATCCGGTGTGCCAAGTCACCTTTGTAAGATCCTTTTCAAAAACATTTTGACTCTTTAAACTGGTTTGCGAACAGAGATTCCGGCTAAGGAATTCTGTTGACCGAGGGAAAGGTGTTAGGCACCCCTCGATCCCGTAGTTCGACCACGGTCGCTTGGCGAAGTGTATCGGCTAATTTAACACTACGAATGTATAAACCACAAAAAGCACATAGAACAATCAATCAAACCAATAAAAACAAAACAAATCCAAAATATAGTGTCCAGTCCCATTATACAGTCCAAAAATAGAAAAATGCAAAAATGTAAACCTACGCTAACCTACACTAATCCTAAACTATGCTCCAATGCTTTACCCGATGCCTCGGGCCTTCGTTATGAACGTCTTCCGCCAACATAATACGTCGGGGCATTCCCCGGTGAATAAATACAATGTGTCTTGGGGCATTCCCCGGCTAAATGAATACATTTTCTGATTGCAAGAAAGACAAACCATTCCACAAACATTCCAAAACACTAAAACCCATAAGTTCTAAATTTGCCTACCCAAGCCTATTATTTGCCTATGCAACTCGACCTATCAGGGCATTATTATATTCAACAATATCAATAAATCAAAACAAATTAATGTTTTTTTATCAATTTTCAATTTTCGACCCCTAAATAACTGATTTTACTTCTCGAATGAGATATCATTTCATCACATAATTCATGATCAATGGGACCAACAACGAATCAGAATAAACAAATATTAACCAATCCAACACTCAAACATCACCAACAATTCACATATCGAATCACATTCAACAATCACATAAGAATTAAGAGGAAGAGAAAAAAAGAATTGGACCTCAATGCCGCTTTCAAAGAGTATTATTCTATTAAATGAAATGGAGTCCGCACCGGAACCTCGAATCAAACTTCAGCAGGCGAATCCACCAACTCAAATTCCTAATCCGACCATTCGAACCCGAACAACAAATAAGACTGGATGGATTTCGAAATTAATGGAAACTGACTGGAAACAGGGGACCGACGATGATGGCCACGATATTCCGGTGAAAACTCAACGGAATTGACGCTAAAATTAGCCGGTTGTGGGCCTTGTCATCGCTGCCAGATTCGGTGATGGTCCTTACCGCTAGAACGGTACAACAGCGGTAGTAGGTAAGGAGTCCAACCACTGGTTTTGGGATTTTGGGAGTAGAGGTCGTCGATGGTTAATTGGGTTTTCAGCGAAGCGGATCGGTGTTCTCCGGTGGTGAAATCACCAACGGAATCGAGCTTCTCCGATCGTTTTCTCTCGTCTTTTACCTCTCTTTCTCGATCTCTCTTGATCTCTCCATCTTTCCTTCTCTCACTCCTTTTTTTTGTTTAGGTGCGTGCCTATATGAGAACTCCAATTACTGAATTATTTCTCTCTCCCTATTGTGCGTGAATTTCTATTTTTTGTGTCAATCTGATTCAGAGATGGAGAGTACGTGTATGTGCATTTTTCTATATATGAAAAATGGAATTTTTGTATATGGAAAGATGTGGGTGTATGTTTAGTGGGTCCCTTTTTTTTGTTCTTTTTGTGAGTTGGTTAAGCAAAATAAATATAATGTGAGGGGTAGTGGTGAGGTGGGGTAGGGTAGCTAAGTGTCCGCTTTTAATTGGTGAGGTTGTTAGGATAAGATTCAAACAAGATAAAATTTGTTAAGGGTTGTTATTTTTGTCATTTTATGGAGGGTATAATCACGTGGGTAAGGGTGTATGATAAAGTGAGGTAAAAATGAATAAAATTGGACTTGGGAGGGACAAAATTAGGTGTCTTCATTGTTGAGTGCATAAAAGAGGGTGTATGTGACACCTCGACTTAGGATAAGAAGTCTCACGTGTATATATGTAATCAGGCCTTAAATACTATTGACGCATTTAAAGTCGTGCGAGTCTAGGCTCAGCCGAACAATATTTCTAGTGGGTTGGGCCGTTACAATACCAACTTGTTGAGAATAATTTGCACCCAATGTTTTCAAAAATGAAAAATACAAGAACAAAACAATGTGGTCCTTGCGTTTGAGGTGCATACTTCTTTCAAGTGAGGTACATGCTTGTTTAAAGTGAAGTGAAAACTTCTTATAAGCGAAGCGCTCGGAAAATTAAAAATACCATACGTATATGAACTACTACTATAATAAGCAAGATTTCAACTATAATAATAAATTTCAACATCCAATGTACAAAATCACCAATCCGACTCAAAGTTGAGATTCAAAGAATCGGTCGTTTCTTGTTGGGTTCACTTTGTCATTGTTTGAAGTGCATACTTTTGAAGCGATGGCTCTTAATAACATCGTTTACGCCTTTCACATGACAATTGACAACACTACTTACCCAAAAAAAATGGCAATTCGGTGCATTAAAGCTCCCGCTATGCGCAGGCTCCGGAGAATGGCCCCACCACAAGGGTCTATAGTACCAGCCTTACCCTGCATTTCTACAAGAAAGCACACCCGTACATCTATGGAAAAGAAAGAAAATTGTTTTCATTTTTTAATAAATTTCTCTTTTTGATTTTGCTAAAAGGCTATTCAAGGAATCAACATAACTTCTTCATATTCATGCTTGGAATACTAGTTATGCTCTAGGAACACAAAAGTTTTATAAATTTCAACCGAGAAATTACAAATAAGAAATCAAAGCAAATAAAAAGGGGCTAAGAGATTATCCCTGGTGCAATCCTGTCAAAATAGGAAAGCACTCCAAGTCTCTTTCTACCGTCCTCACACGAGTCTTCGCTCCAGCGTACATGTCATGAATCAACTTAATATATGCCACGGGCACACCTCTAGCCTCCAAGCACCTCCACAGAATCTCTCTGGGGACTATCGTACGCCTTCTCGAGATCGATGGACACCATGTGCAAGTCCTTCCTCCTCTCCCTAAAATGCTCCACTAACCTCCTCACGAGATGAATGGCCTCATTAGTCGAGCGACTTGACATAAAATTGAATTGATTCTTGCAATTAGTCACAATCCTCCCCAACCTCAACTTCACCACCCTTTCCCAAACCTTCAGAGTTGCAATATTCTTGCAACTAGTCACAATCCTCCCCAACCTCAACTCCACCATCCTTTCCCAAACCTTCATAGTATGACTTAACAACTTAATACCCCTATAGTTTGTAGAGAAAAAGAGACAGTATTTAGGAATTTTTCTTATCTGTATATTTTTTGCCAATCATGTTTATTTATACAAGCTAAAGAATCTTCTCTTCTAAGATAAACAATGAAAATAAAAATAAAAGAAGAAACTTCTCTTCTAAGCTAAAATAAAAAAACTTTCTAGTCTAAGCTAAATATTTGGACTTGTGGGTTGTTGGTACTGATGACTAGTCTAATATGGGCCCAATCTTTTTATTTGCTTTGGCCTGCTCTATTTCCTTGTGTGAGATGAACTTCTCATTTTCTTATTCTTTGTTACTACGATGAACATCTCTATTGTTACTGTCAACACCCCTCTCAAGTTGGAGGGGAGTGAAACGAGTCCCAACTTGCCAATTAAAGAGTGATGACAAGGGTTTGGTGAGAAGGTCAGCGAGTTGAGATGCGGTAGAAATAAAAGAAAGAGAGATTAATCCGGCGAGAAATTATTGTCGAACAAAATGACAGTTAAGTTCGACGTGTTTGGTGCGTTCATGGAAGATGGGGTTTTTGGCTATATGGATTACCGCTTGGCTGTCGGGGTGAACAGCAATAGGAAGAGATGGAGGGACACCTAAGTCATGAAGGAGTCGATTCATCCAGTTGAGTTCGGCAACGACACGCCTCATGAAGCGAGGATAAAGAAATGGATGATTGTTTCTTAGATTTCCAAGAGATGGGAGATCCACCAAGGGTAATGTAAAACTTGTTGATTGAACGTCGAAATCTATACAAGAACCCCAATCGGCATCGTAAAAACCAAAGAGGGAAAATGAAGGGTCACTAGTAAAGAACGAACCTTGAACTTGGTCGGACAGTAGATAACGAACAACACGAAGAGCGGTATTAAAATAGGGAAGATGGGGTTGTTACATATACTGGGAGAGATGTTGGACAACATAAGAAAGATCAGGGCGAGTATGTGTAAGGTAGTTGGGCTTTCTAATTAGGTATCGATAAATAGTAGGGTCAGTAATGAGTTCTCCAGAGCTAGATGAGAGCTTAATTGATGGATCCAATGGAGAAGAGACTAGGGGAAATTGAGCACAATCAAATTCAGCAAGCATCTCAAGAGTGAATTTTCTTTAAGTAACAATCAACCCATTGTCTTCTCTAAAAATTTTAAGTCCCAAAAAATAGTGTAAGTTTCCCAGATCCTTTATTTTGAATTCCGTATTAAGAATTTCCTTCAACCGTGTGATAGTAGAGAAATCATTTCCAGTGATGATTATATCGTCGACATATACAGCAATGATAGTAATAAGATCCCCGGATTTCTTATAAAATAGTGAGTAATTATTAAGTGATGAGTGGAAACCTTTGAAATAAAGAGTTGCTGATAGTCTAACAAACCATTGTCACGATGCTTGCCTTAACCCGTAGAGTGATTTCTTGAGTCGACAAATAAGATTAGGAATAGGAAAAACCATGCCTGCTAGAAACTTCATGTAGACCTCTTCATCAAGGTCTCCATGAAGAAAGGCATTACTGGCATCTAGCTGAAAAAGAGGTCATTTCTTTTTTGCACCAATAGCCAAAAGACACCTTATAGTTGTCATTTTGACCATTGGTGAAAATATTTTAGTAAAGTCAATCCCAGCCCTTTGAATATCACCTCAAACTACGAGTCTTGCTTTGAGTCTATCAATACTACCATCAGACCTATGTTTCACTTTGTACACCTATTTGCATGGTAGAGCCTTTTGCCTTTAGGTAGCTCCACAATATCCCAGGTTTGATGCAGCTTGTACATAGGTAGTGGGCTCAGTGACAGAAGAGATAGAATTCATTACAAGTTGATTTGTAGAAGAAAATGCAGTAAAGGGAAAAACCTGGGGACTGATAGGTGAAGTGAAGTAAGAAGTGGTAAGATCAGTGAGAAACACATTATTACAGTAATAGTCATCTAAATAAGCAGTTTGTTTATGGGTTCTGAATGATCTTCTGGGTTCAAGAAGAGTAGTAGGTTGAGGTAAAGAAATAATAGGGTCAGGGATAGAGGAGGTAGGATCAGAATTAAAGGTAGAAGAAGGAGGAGGAGATGAAGAATCTTGTGTAGTTGTGGAGATAGGTGTTAAATTAGGGCCAGAAGAAATGGTATATGAATCTGGAGAGGTAAAATATGAATGAGAGAAAATTGGAGCAGAGCCTGAAGTCCTCCTAAAAGGAAAAACTGTTTCATGGAAGTGAACATCTCTTAAAACAAATATTTTTCTGTCTTATAAGGATAATAAGTTATATCCCTTTTGTCCCGGTGGATATCCCAAAAACACACAGGCAGTAGCTCTAGGTGAAAATTTTGATCTATTTGGAGTTAAAGTAGAAGCACAACAGAGACAACCAAAAGCCTTGAGAAATTGATATTTAGGAGGAGTTAAAGTAGAAGCATAGCAGAGAAAACCAAAAACCTTGAGAAATTGATATTTAGGAGGATAACCAAACAAAACTTCATGAGGGATCTTACCATTTAAGACTTTGGAGGGGTATCTATTGATTAAAAAAGTAGACGTAAGAACACAATCACTCCAATGAGAAATAGGTAGGCTAGATTGAAACAACAAAGCCCTAGAAGTTTCTAAAAGATGCTTGTGCTTTCTCCCCACTATTCCATTTTGTTGAGGAGTAGAAATACATGATGCTTGATGAAGAATTCCTTGAGAAAGCAGAAATTCAGAGGTAACAGTTTCCTTTCCCAATTCTAAAGCATTGTCAGACCTGATGATTTTCACTTTACTGTTAAACTGCCTCTGAATCATGGATAGAAACTGTTTTAGCATAGGAAAAGCATTAGTCTTAGTGCTCAAGAGATAAGTCCAAGTAGTTCTGCTAAAATCATCTACTATGGTGAGGAAGTATCTGTAACCATTATAGGTTGAATTTTTAATTTTTATAAGGACCCCATATATCAATGTGAATTAATTTAAAAGGTGATTTAGTTTTAATGTGACTAAGTGAAAAGGGAAATTTAGTTTGCCTGGCAAGATGACGAACATCACAGATAACATTAGAATCACATTTGAAATTAATGGAACTTAGCTTGTTCATTGATGAAATGGGCAAATGCCCTAGTCTTACATGCCATAGATGAAAATCAAAACTGTTACTACTTGAAGCTGAATTAGATAAGGAACTACTGTTAAATATTGATTCAAAGGTCGTTAGTGCTTCCTAGTTAGTTGGCAGAGTAATACGTTTGTTAGGAGTCCTAATTTAGTTAAAGAAAATCTCTATTAGTTGCTAAGATTTAGGTTAGTGAATAATTAGTGTCGAGTGAGTAGGCATATTTTTCAGTAAGTGGATAGGTTTTTTTATTCCTATTTAAAGAGTCCTATGTAACTTGGTTAAATGGATGAATGAAAATATTTGAAGCTCTCTGCAACTATATTCTTCTTCTTATACATTGCTCCTTTTTTCTTCAATTCCCCAACAGTTTTTGGTATCAGAGCAGAGAGAGAGTATTTTTTTCTTAATTTTTTCTCTCTATCTAAGTTAGGTCAAACTGTGAGATAAGGCAATTACAAGAAGAAGATCAAAATTGAGCGCAAAGAATGGCTACCAATACAGCATCTTCCACATCTCAACAACTAATTCCCATCTTTAATGGAGATAAATATGAATTCTGGAGCATAAAGATGAAGACGTTGTTCAAGTCTCAAGACTTATGGGATTTGGTGGAGAATGGCTATGCTGAGGAAAATGAAGCACAAAGGTTGCGGGAGAACAAAAAGAAGGACTCTAAGGCGTTGTTCTACATCCAGCAAGTTATGCACGACTCAATTTTTTCCAGAATTACTACTGCAGAAACCTCAAAATAGGCATGGGATATTCTGGAGAAAGAATTACATAGCTCGACAAAGGTAATGACTGTCAAACTCCAGTCACTCCGACATGATTTCGAAAATTCATTCATGAAAAATAGTAAATCTGTACAAGACTACTTATATAGAGTCAGTACAATTGTTAATCATCTGAAGGCATATGGTGATAAAATTACTGATGAAACTGTAGTTTCTAAAGTTCTAAGAAGTCTTAATAAAAGATTTGATCATGTCGTACCTTTCATTGAGGAATCCCATAATTTATCTGATTATGGTTTTGATGAATTGATGAGTTCCTTACAAGCTTATAAGGATAGATTGAATTCCTCTCAAGAAAAGGGTGAAGAGAATGCGTTTCAGATCAAGGGAGAGTTTTCTTTCAAAGGCAAATTAGAAGTCTCAAATGCCAGAGGATGCAGAGGCAGAGGTAGTTTCCATGGTCAAGGTCATAACAGAGGACGAGCTCAATTTGGTGGTGAGCACCGGCAGTTCAAGAGTAATATTCAGTATCGCTATTGTAGAAAAATGGGCATAAGGAAGTTGATTGCTGGACTAAATAGAAGGATGAACAACAACAGGCAAATTTTACTGAGAAACAATAAGATGAGGGTAATCTGTTCATGGCTCACTCCTCAGTAGATGCTAGTTCAGATAAAGTTTGGATCATTGATAGTGGTTGCTCTAACCACATGTCTGGCAGGAGGTCGTTGTTCAAAGAACTTGATGAATTGGAGAAGTCAGAAGTTCGGCTTGGGAATGACAAGGCAATGAAAGTTGAAAGGAAAGGTATAATTGCTCTAAAAACTTCTTATAGTAATGTAAAACTTCTCCATGATGTGCAGTATGTTCCTTGTCTAGCCCATAACTTGTTGAATATTGGGCAACTGATAACTTGTG
Organism: Capsicum pubescens; assembly: GCA_030864215.1. Lineage (NCBI taxonomy): Eukaryota > Viridiplantae > Streptophyta > Magnoliopsida > Solanales > Solanaceae > Capsicum > Capsicum pubescens. Next base: position 337,928,669 of record CM061538.1, read on the forward strand.
GATACTCTATTCTGTTTGATGACAATTCTTGTAGCATTCAAGATAAAAAAAATAGGATACAAATTGTTGACATTCAAATGACTAAAAATAGAATATTTTCTCTTGAAGTTTCTAATGTTAAAAGTTTTGCATTAGTTACCAAATATAGTACCGAAGTTAATTTATGGCATTTACGGTATGGTTATTTGAATGTAAAGGGGTTACAATTATTAGGTCGTAGAAATATGGTTCTAGGTTTGCCTAGAATTGGTGCTCTTGAATTCTGTGAAGGATGCGTGTATGGGAAACAAAATAGAAATTCATTTCCCGTAGGCAAGTCTTGGAGAGCTTCTGGTTGTCTTGAACTGGTGCATGCTGATCTATGTGGTCCTATAAGTGTTGAGTCCTTAGGTGGAAGTCAATATTTCCTACTTTTTATGGATGATTATAGTCGAATGAGTTGGGTATATTTCTTGAAATTCAAATCTGAAACATTTGAGAATTTCAAAAAATATAAGCTTTTTGTTGAGAAACAAAATGGTTGTAGAATCAAGACTCTTCAAACAGATAGAGGTGGTGAATTTATGTCAAATGAATTCAACACTTTTTGTGAGGAAAATGGTATTCACAGATAGCTCGCAACACCACATACACCGGAGCAGAATGGTGTAGCCGAATGAAAGAACCGGATGGTTGTTGAAATGGGCAGAAGCATGATGTAAGCCAGAGGTGTACCAAAGTGTTTCTGGGGTGAAGCTGTTGCTACTGCTGTCTACGTGCTCAATATTTCACCCACCAAGGTTGTTCTTAATCAAACACCATATGAAGCATGGAGAGGTAACAAGTCCAAGGTAAGCCACTTACGTGTCTTTGGATGTATAGCTTATACTTTGGTGAACTCACAGGCTAGGCAAAAGCTTGATGAAAAATAAAAAAAATGTATCTTTGTTTGATGTAGCACATAATCCAAAGCTTATAAGCTATATGATCCAGTGAGTGGCAAAATTATGATAAGTAGAAATGTTATGTTTAATGAAGATGCTAGCTGGAACTTTGATTCTGGGAATGTTAATTCGAATATTAAATTGTCGCCTACTGATGAATTTTTTTAGCAAGAACTTGCAGCAGTTTTCGTTCCAGAGAACACATCCAGTTCTTCCCCAGCAAGTAGCACCTTTTCTACTCCTCAATCAAGCACCTCTTCTCCAGCAAGTGATCACGACTTAACCCCCCAAAGAAGTGGCAGTAGCTCCTCTTCAACAGACTCTTCCAACGAGACTTCACTAACAAAATTAAAATTGTTGAGGGAGATTTATAAGAATTGTTCTTTTGCTTTGTATGGTGCAGAACCCACTTGTTTCAAAGAAGCTGTAGAAATTCAAGTGTGGACAATTGTAATGATAGAAGAGATGCTAGCAATTGAGCAGAACCAGACATGGGAGTTGGTGAATCTACCGGATGGAAAGGAACCCATTGGACTCAAATGGGTGTTCAAAGTCAAGCGTCATGCAGACGGGAGCATACAGAGATACAAAGCCAGGCTTGTATCTAAGGTATATGCACAACATTAAGGTATTGATTATGATGAAAAGTTTTCACCTGTTGCTCATTTTGAAACGGTTCGAATACGCTTATCTTTGGCTACTAAATTGAGCTGGTCCATTTATCAATTTGATGTTAAATCTGCATTCCTAAATGGGGATTTGGAAGAGGAAGTTTATGTTTCCCAACCTGAGGGTTTTGTTATTAGTGGCAATGAGAGCAAATTTTACAAACTCAAGAAGGCACTTTACGGGCTAAAACAAGCGCCAAGGGAATGATACAACAAAATTGACTCGTACTTTCTGAGGTATGGATTTGAAAGAAGTGAGAATGAGCCTACGCTATATGTAAATAAACAAGGTACAAGTGATTTTTTAGTAGTTTGTCTCTATGTGGATGACATGATTTATATAGGATCATGTGAAACTTTAGTTGTTGAATTTAAATCTTGAATGATGAAGGAGTTTGAATGTCAGATTTTGGTATTTTGCAATACTTTCTTGGTCTTCAAGTGAAACAGGTGGAGAATGGGATTTTTATTTCTCAAATGAACTATGCAAAAGACCTCTTGTTCAAGTTTGGTAAGCATAATTGTAAAGTGGCTGCCACACCCATGAATGCAAATGAAAAGTTTCAGCTTAAAGATGGCACAGATCTTGCTGATCCTAGTCACTACAGAAGCTTGATTGGAGGTTTGAACTACCTAACACATACTCATCCTGATATCATATTTTCTGTGAGTATATTGTCTAGGTATATGCATTGTCCTACCAAGCAACATCTTGGTGCTGCCAAAAAAGTATTGCGTTATATTGTTAGGACTGTTGACTTCGGGATTTGGTACTCCAAAGTTGCATATTTCAGCTTGATAGGGTACAGTGATAGCGATTGGGCAGGAAGTATAGATAATAGAAAAAGTACTTCTGGAAATGTTTTCAGTTTAGGATCTGGAGCGATTTCTTGGAGTTCAAAAAAACAAGATGTGGTTGCATTATCATCATCAGAAGCAGAGTATGTTGCTATAACTTCAGCAGCATGTCAGGCCATATGGTTATGAAGATTGTTGATTGATGTTTTCTATCGGCAGAAGGATGCAACAAAGATATTCTGTGATAACAAGGCAACAATTGCAATGACAAAGAATCTGACTTTTCACAGCAGAACAAAGCACATTGACATCCGTTATCATTTCATTCGTGACCTGATAGCAAAAGGTGATAGAGTTAAAGTTCTGCAGTACAAGGGATCAAATTGCAGATGTCTTCACCAAGGCACTCCCACAAGCCAAGCATGATCATTTCCAGCAGAAACTAGAAGTTTGTAATTTTGAATCAAGGGGGAGTGTTAAATATTGATTCAAAGGTCGTTAGTGTTTCCTAGTTAGTTGGCAGAGTAACACGTTTGTTAGGAGTCCTAGTTTAGTTAAAGCAAATCTCTATTAGTTGCTAAGATTTAGGTTAGTGGATAATTAGTGTCGAGTAAGTGGGCATGTTTTTCAGTATGTGGTTAGTTTTTTTTTATTCCTATTTAAAGAGTCCTATGTAACTTGGTTTAATGGATGAATGAAAATACGTGAAATTCTCTGCAACTATATTTTTTTCTCATACATTGCTCCTATTTTCTTCAATTCCCCAACAACTACAACTGGAAAAACTAGAACTAGAAAAGGAAACTACATCTTCCTTGACAGGACTCTTAGACTGGAGATTCGAAGGAAAAAAATAATAGAGTCCATTCTATGCTTCACCAAGAACCAGAGGCCTCTTCACTGAAGAGGCCTGCAAGACACATTTGGTAGAATAAAACATGATTAGACAATCTAATTGTGTGTATAGTTTGTGCACTGATAGAAGATTGAGCTTGAATGTAGGCACAAAAAGCATATTATGAATAATGAGATCAAGAAATAGAGAAACAGTTCCTGAATGAGTTATTTTTACCCTAAAAGAATTAGGTAAAGTAATATTGATGATTTGATTAAGGGGTGTGAGAGTAGTGAAATTTGTTGCATCAAAACACATATGTTGACTCGCCCCTGAATCTAAGGGGTTATAATTTAAGAGTAGTAAACAGGAAACTGAACCATTACCAGCACAAGCAGCCGTAGCTGCAGAATTAGCAAGTGAAGCATCTGGTTGAGAGATCTTGGCCTGATTTAATATATTAACCAATTGAGAAAGTTGCTCACTGGTTTCCAACTTGATTTGCATAATTAGGTAAAGAACTAGAATAACCAGGTCAATCAGAGGGAATAACAGCATTGCTCCTCACAGTGTTTTGCATCTTTTTATTTCTGGTGAACTTGAAATCATTAGGAAAGCCAATGATCCTGTAGCATTTATCAATTGTGTGTCCAACCTTCTTGCAGTGAGAACATGTCAAAGATGTGTCAATCTTCTTGGATCTATATTCAGGAGTATGATTCCTCAGATTATTTTGAGAGTACCAAGGAGGTGCATTGCTGTCAGCAACCAAAGCTGAAGAGTGATCCCCTGCAGGGCTGGAGTAGACAGTAATCTCCTTTTGTTTTTCATCCTGAATGAGGAGAGAGTAAGCAAGACTCACAGAAGGTAGAGAAGAAATCATTAAGATGTTGCTCCTCACAGCCCCATAATCTTTATTCAATCCCATAAGGAATTGTATGAGTCTCTCATCTTGTTGTGCTTTACTCATTCTCATCTTACCACCACAATCACACTCACAAACCCATCCCATAACCCCTTGACTTCTGTGTAGTATGCTGTAATATCATGTGTTCCCTAGGACAACTCACTCATTTCCTTTTGCAGTTAATACAATTTGGCCCCATTAGATTGTCCAAATCTGTCCTCAAGATCCCTCCATAGTGCTTCAGCTGTTTTGGAATAGAGCACACTGTCAGCAATGTCTCTAGAAAGTGAATTCAGCAACTAACTGGTAACCATGTCATTGCACCGAATCCATGATTACAGATCTGGATTGTTAAGGGCTGGAGCCTTGCAGCTTCTATCAATAAATTCCATCTTATTTTTAGCTGAGAGAGCAATGAGAATGGATCTTCTCCATCCCCATAACCCTTTCCTTCAAAAATGGAGTTCACCAAAGACATCCCTGGTGAATCAGATGGATGAAGGAAATAAGGGTTGCTTTGATCCAATACTTTGGATGCAACAGGGGCAAAAGGTGACTCAGAACTTGTGTTTGCCATGGTAGGGAAAAGAAGGTTTCGAAGAGAGGATCTTCAAAGAAGCTTTGATACCATGTAGAGAACAAGAGATAGTATTTGGAAATTTTTCCTGTCTGTATATTTCTTGCCAATCATGTTTATTTATACAAGCTAAAGAATTTCTCTTCTAATCTAAACAATAAAAATAAAAATAAAAGAAGAAACTTCTCTTCTAAGCTAAAATAAAAAAACTTTCTAGTCTAAGCTAAATATTTGGACTTATGGGTTGTTGGTACTGATGACTGGTCTAATATGGGCCCAATCCTTTTATTTGCTTTGGCCTGCTCCATTTCCTTGTGTGAGATGAACTTCTCATTTTCTCGTTCTTTGTTACTGTGATGAACATCTCCATTGTTACTGTCAACATAGTTGTTGCAACTCTGAATATCCCCTTATTCTTATATAATAGAATCATCATACTCCATGTCCAAGCTTCGGACATCTTCGCCGTCCAAAAAATGATGTTAAGCAACCTTGTCAGCCACTCCATATCTGCCCCGCTAATGCTCTTCCAAAAATCCACCGGAATCTCATTTGGCCCAGTCACCCGACCCCTCCGCATCCTGCGAATAGCACCCTTGACCTCCTAAGGGATGTCATGTTAAGGAGCATAGAAACCTATTCCTTATTTTAGATTTACGACTCTCTCTCTTAAATAACGGAGAAATCTGTGGTTTCCAGCTTTGAAACTTGGATAGTGGTCTTACTCCTCTACCCTCCTCCATTTAAATATTAGATTTGGCTCCCTGACAAAATTCTAATCCTGACATGTGTCTACTGCACAGCTATCGCTGTATTAGCTTTTTTATTTTACCAAAACTGTAGCGCTGTGGTTCTTAAGCTGATAAAGCATGCTTTCTTCTCGGAGGAGGGGTAAGCTAGTGCTTCTGTGGGTATGTCATGTTTTTTATTTTTCATTTATAGGTAAAGGTCTAAACTGCTAACAGAAATGTAATTGGTGTGTCATAAATTTGGAGCTATAAACTTAACTGGTGGTTTGAGGTGGGAAGATGCCGAAGGGGAGTGGAAAGTTATACAGAACTATGGATTTAGAGAACTAACAGAGAGTGTTCCAATATATCTTTGGCATGTTTTTGAGAAATTTTCTGGCCAAAGGATTGAAGAGGAAACTCATTAATTTCTACATCTTCATCAAAGAAGAACAAATAGGAAACTCATTAGATCCATGATGGCAGTAGGCTATGTGAAACTAGAAAATAAATGAATATTTCCAGTGCTTTTATTAGGCTTGTAGAGTTATATGCACACACACTAATGATTGCCTACAATTTTATCAATAAAGTTTCATTTCCTTTTGTATGTGTGGATACTTCTGTCCATTATTTTAACATTGATTCATGTTCTTATTTCAAGAATGCTTGGCTGTTGACTGAAAATTCCCTTCTTTTTTCTCCTTTTCTGATAAGTTGGCTAACAGTATTGATCGTTGTTACCAAATTATTACATTCCGAAACCATCCTTGGAAATGACACACTCAAGATCGTTTATAACGTTCTGAAATTGTATCTCAGTTGGGTAATTGGAATGTAGATGTAAAAGCAGCATATCATATTTGTTGTCTAATCTTACTCCCTTTTTCCACATTGTTATGTTTATATTGCGAAAAAACTGGTACGTGTGTCTTCTCTTTTGATAAATATCAACCGGAGGTTTCCTTAGCTGTTTTTTTGACAGTTGTTTTTCCTTGTAAGTCTGATTCAGGGCACAACCTATTCTTCATGTAGTACTTCCTTTATTTCCTTCCTTTTCCTGTTTGCTTTTATGGAGAATACATTATTTAAAGCAGTTCCTGTGCAATTATTACCCTGAATTGAACACGATCTGGCACATTGGCAATAAATAATGGTTCTATGTCCAATTTTTGACAGGCGGAGTGGAGGCGGGAACAGAGGGCTAAGGAGTAAGCCATGCTACAAGTAGAGGAGGAGCGGCGCCTCAAGGAAGCAGCTGAGGCTACAAATAAAAAAAAATCTTGAGGCCTTGCGCCTTAGGATAGAAACAGATTTCCAGCGGCACAAGGATGACATCCAACGGCTTGAACAAGATCTGTCTCGGCTTAAAGCATCTAATGAGCTTCCGGAAGGAGATGGTGCAAGGATGATGCATGATTTTGATAGCTTGGATGTTAGCAGTGATAGGGAATGCATAATTTGCATGAAGGCTGAAGTTTCAGTTGTCTTCTTACCTTGCGCTCATCAGGTTCTATGCGCAAACTGCAATGACAACTACGGGGAGAGGGGAAGAGCTATATGTCCCTGCTGCCGGGTTCCAATTGAACAGAGAATCCGGGTCTTTGGTATAACTCCGTAGGCCCTCGTGCAAGCTTTATTTGAAAATGGGCTGCTCATGAACTGTCTCTTAAGAAAACAAAAGAACCATGTTTCCTTCTCTCAACAGGGTTGAACAATATTCTGGATTGAATCAGCAATACACTCGAAGAACTTGTTTGATTCTCCGTATATAAATAGTTAAGGAAAGAGGGGTGTGCAAGTAAATAAGAGCCAGATCAAGTACGAGGGAAGGTACAAACTGTTACTGCAATGCATTTGTTATACTTGCTAAAAGACGTTTGGTTAAAATATGCTTTCTATTATCTCTGTGCCAGCAGAATTTGCTCACTATTGTTCTGCTGGTTTCAAGAGGTGAGTCCTTTTCATCTCAACTTATTACAGAAACAACTATCTCGAATGTGGGTTTTCACCAATCCAGTTGTTGTTGGAGGACAAACATTGTGCTTCTAAGAAAGAGCATTGTTATTGTAGATAAAATGTTCTCTGTCCGGTTGAAGTTTTGGTATGAACTTGATAATCGTTGGTATCGTCAGCTGATGCTTTGGGGTTTGCTAAGCGGAGTGATTAAGAACCTTTGTCATCTCTGTCGCGTGTTAAGATCCTTAGTTCCATATCCCTCATTCCTGTACTTGATCTGTGGGAAGGTCTTAGGATGAACATGTTTGTCTTACTATTGTTGCCAAGAAATAGTCTTAATAAATATTAAGAACAAATATTATGAAACCATGCGCTTAATTGGTACTTTTAATTACATCGAGTTTAACTACTAATTACATCAACCTTATCTTTTTCCTGCCTTGAACTGTCTTATAGTGTTTTTGTTCCAAATTACTTTATCCAAGGCAGATCTGCTAATTCAATTTTTGTTAGCTTTATTTTGTAGAACTTACCAATATGAGAATATCCATATCTGATTGACTCATAAACATGTTCATGAAAGAAAATTATTAATGCTTGTAGAGCTATTTATTTACTCTCGTCTTGCGGAACAGATGTGCACAATATTATTAGATAAATCATAAAGTAATAGGCAACTTATTTCTTGAAACGTTACATTATAGGCTATTTGTTTAAACATTTGAAACATTTATAGTAAAGAACTAATTAGATCATTTGAAGACAATAAGGACAAAGTAGAGTGTTGTTGATCGTAGTAATTTTTACTACTTTTTTTGTTTTCCCAGCTGCTTACTAGGTAATCTGGGTATGTTGCTGTTGTTGCCTCCTTTAAAAGAGATTTTTCTCTATTCCAAGCTGAAAAAAATCGGAAAAACTCAAAATTTTATTCGATTAACCCCTTACACCAGATTACTACAACAATATATACAGTGTAGGGTCTGGGAGGGTAGAGTGTACCCGTCCGTACCGCTACCTCAGATGAAGCATAGAGGTTGTTTCCGATAGACCCCCGGTTCAGGATAGATAACAAATATAACAGAACATAAAAGCAAACAACAAATAAGGGGCGACACACCGCTAGATAATAAAGAAAACAAGACACCAAGAAGTAATATTATAAACTTGTTATACAAAATCATAGACTACTAATGGAAATTTATTCACAAAGAGTAAAGAAATATGTTTACTGCATGTAAAATAAAAACACTTTTTGATTCCAAAGTTCCTGCGCATTACTGATTATAATTTGTGGAAGTTAATTGGCATTGTATCGACCCTGATGAACTTTTAACTTAGATAAAGAAAAATCAGAAATATAGATATGTATCCACTCTTAGATGCTAGAAGCATTTCTAACTTGCTATGATTTGCTGAAATAACGGACAACTTAAACGCTTGCTTGTATATACATATTTAAGTTTGAGAAAGAATTGAGGTGCACATTTGTATGAAGAAACATGTATCTGTGCTGCAGAATTGAGTGCACGTTGTATGAAGAAACATGCATCTGTGCTGCAGAATTGAGTGCACATTGTATGAAGAAACATGCATCTGCGCTGCAGAATTGAGTGCACATTGTATGAAGAAACATGCATCTGCGCTGCAGAATTGAGTGCACATTGTATGAAGAAACATGCATCTGTGCTGCAGAATTGAGTGCACATTGTATGAAGAAACATGCATCTGTGCTGTACTAGGAAGACAGGTTGTGTAATATCTTCACAGAGAAAGAAGACAAAAGCCCACGGGGATGGAAAATGCGAACTGATGCTGATACTGGAGGTAAACTGTCTGGAAAAGGAGAGGATGAAGGAGCTTCTGAGATTAAGCCAAATCTGAATTCAGGCAGCACAAAAAGTTGGAGAAAAATACTAGCTAGAAAGCGCGATGTTGAAACGGGGGAGTCGGGAGGTGATCAGGAGAATAGCAATTAAACAGTGAACGCACAAGATTTTGCAGAAAATAAAAGAACACAAAAATTTACGTGGAAACTCCTTGTTCAAGGGTGAAAAAATCACGGCTTGCCCTCACAAGCTCTCAAACTCCACTATAATCAAAACTCATTGATTACAGACTCCAATGAACTTAACTTTAAGTTCTTCAAGTTGTAATAGCTCTACTACAACCACCTCTTGGCAACTCCGTCACTTGCGCTCTTAATATCGATTAACTCTAATCGACACAGCTTGGGTAACCCTACCTAAGAACTCTACAGCAATAAAGAAACTTTACTCTTATATATTGAGTGAATCTGTTACAAAGCAAGACTCGATCAAGAATTCTTAACTAAAAGCAGTAACAATTTAGAACATGAGCTTTAAGAGTTTTCGCCGCAACTAAGAATTTCTCTGATTTACAAAAACGGTTGAGGGAGAAGCATCTCTTTGAATTTATAGTAGTGTAGAAATAAGAGTTGAATTTTGATTGGACCAGGTAAAACTGTGCAGAGATGTGACAGCTGTACCAGGCAAGGTATGCAAGGGACCTGGTCCTCCAATATCACGCGATATCTTAAGGTTGAAGATATGGTATTAATCCTGATAACTTGGGGAAATTCCTTTCAGATCCCAAGGAACTTGTTCAAAGTACACTTATAGAGAGCAACACTGAGTAACTATCTGTGTCTGCTTTCTGTATCAAAGTTGTGTTTGATATGGGTAAATACTATGTTCTGTTCATCAACTGGCTACTATTATGTGGTAACAATTGCTAATTTATCTTTATGGATGGTAGCTATATATTTCATAGTTACTTTAAATTACTGAATTCATATTTCTCTTCTTTGTTGTATTACATGTACTATTATTCTCTGGTTGTATCTAAGGTAGTTCACCAACGCGGTAATACGAGTGTTTTGGAGAAGTTTCGAGGGATCCTGCATAGCGTATGAAAACCTGTCTTTTGATGATTTGATTTTTTATTCATTTATTTCTTCTTCTTCTTCTTTTTTTTTTTTGCAATAATGCTGATATTTTGGAAAATGTGAAAGAAATTTTCTTCCTTTCGATGGTTTAATGTGATTAGCAGATTACATTGTGCTCAATCAAATAATGGACACTAACTGTAGTTTGGATTGTCTCTCCGGCTCAATGGAAAGACAAATTTGTTCTGCACTTCATCAAGACGATAATTGTCCTACTTTGCCTATTGTTGAGTTTGTGATAAATTTTAGATGTGGTTCAGGATTTACTCGCCGCTATTTTCCTAATTTGATTTTTATTTTTATTTGTCATTTTTGATAAATAAGAAAAGACAAAAAAAAAAAAAAAAAAATTGTTTTATCCTTGACATTAGTTACTTGAGAAAATTGAAGAAAGGTGTCTTTTAAGTCTTGAATGAAAGATTGGTGATATTGACCAACTTAAATGGTCACACATAATTAAAAAACTTGATTAGGTTAATTGTGGACTTGATTAATATTTTTTAAAATTTTTAATCTTTCCAAAAATATAAATTAACCCCACACCCACAAAATTTTCCGCTCTCTACAAATCAATCTCTCTTCTCTCTTTCTCTCAATAGTTTCTCTCGCTAACTTCTCCCAACCAACAACTTTTCAAATTTCTCCCTTCAATCTTGTGCAACTTCAACCTCTGGCAACAAATAGTTTTGAGTTCTTGCCCGTTCCTTTTTGAACTTTCAACCGCCAGTCGACGTGACAACATTCTCCCGCGACAAAAACTTCAAGCTCTTCATCGTTTCTTTTCGATTTTCACAGGTACAAAATTAGGGCTTTTAAGTTATGACGAAAACGAGGAACTTGATTTGTTGGTGTTTATTATTTTTTTATGTTTTTTGTTATTTTTTTTAATGTTTGTTATTTTTTAGTTGAATTTCTCTTCTAGATGTATCTGCTACTGCTGTTTTTTAACAATGGATAAAACATGTAACGTGAATCCAACAGATTAGTAATCTGTTGCAACATATATGACTAATTTATTGCACAGATTAGTAATCTGTTGCAACATATATGACTGATATGTTGCGTAGATTAGTAATCTGTTGCAACATATATGGCTAATCTGCTGCGCAAATTAGTAATCTGTTGCAACATATATGACTAATCTTTTACAACATAGATGACTAATTTATTGCAACAAATGAGTAATTTGTTGCAACATATATGACTAATCTGTTGCAACATATATGACTAATTTGTTGCAACAGATGAGTAATCTATTGCAGCATATATATTTGACTAATTTATTGCAACAAATGAGTAATCTGTTGCAACATATATTACTAATTTGTTGCAACAGATTACTCATCTGTTGGATTCATTTTACAGTATTGTAACATGAATCCAACATATGGGCCATCTGTTGCAACATATTAGTCATATATTGCAACAGATTACTCACTTGTTCTGTTGCAATATATGACTCATATGTTGAATTCATGTTGCAGGCTCTATCCATTGTAGCAGTAGCAGATACACCAAATAAGAAATTCAACAAAAATCATAATTTTACTTACAAAATAAGCTATGAAGTAATGTCCAAGTGATATACGAAAAAAATTTGACCTAAAAAAAATTTCAAAAATTTCAACAGGGGGCACAACGAATAAGTAAAACACATAAAAAATTTCATGAAACAGGTAAAGAAGACAAAAATAATATATCATACATCAAATGCAAAAGGATCAAGGGGACAAACGTTTGAGTTCTCCTAAAAACGTTTAAGTTCCCTAGTATTTTAATTGCTTTCTAATAGTTGACCCATCTGTTACAACAGATTTTCTATCTGTTTGATAATTTCTAACAGATGGATCATCTGATGCAACATATTAGTCATCTGTTGATTTAAATTAAGCAATTATTAGTAATAACTAAATTGATTTAGCTAAAATTAAAGACGTCTCTACACAATGGGACAAACATTTATGTTCTCCTAGAAATAGTTGAGTTTCCTAGTATTTTAATTATTTTTCAACAGATTATCTATTTGTTGCAACAAGTTAGTCATCTATTGCAATAGATGTTTATAACAGGTTAGTCATTTGTTTATTCAAATTAAGCAATTATTAATAATAACTAAATTAATTTAATTAAAATTGAAGACAAATCTTTAATACAAAACCTTAGATAAGGGGACAGATGTTTGAGTTCTCCTAAAAACATTTGAGCTTTAGTATTTTAAATTATTTTTCAACATATATCTTGTCTATTTAATAATTTTCAATAGATGAGTCATATGTTGCAATAATTTAGTCATCTGTGGCAACAGATGTCTATATTTGTTTGATAATTTTCAATGGATGAGTTAGCTATTGCAGCAGGTTAGTCATCTGTTGCAGCAGATGTCTATATCTGTTTGGTCATTTTCAACAAATGTCTTTAACTGTTTGGTCTTTTCCAACAGATTACTCATCTATTGCAACATGTTATTCATCTATAAGCCATTATTAGTAATAACTAATTGATTTAACTAAAATAAAATATGAATTAATAAATTCAATTACAATTTCAATTAATCTCATGGTAATTACATGATCAGCTAAGTATGTTCATCCTGAGTAGAGTGATCAATTGATCAATTTTATTTGAAATGATTCAAACTAATTCATCATTAGAAATAACTATAATGATTTAACTAAAATTAAAGCTGAATTAGTAAGTTCAATTACGATTTTAAATAATCTCATGGTAAAAATGGTGTATTGATAAATGATGATTTGTTATTAGTTCTATTGAATAAATCTTGCTATTGATTTATTTTTTCAACAAATAAACAATCTGTTGCAACAAATGAACAATTTGTTGCAACAGATGAACCATATGTTGCAAAAATGAATCAATTACTCCAACAGATGAGTCATATGTTGCAACAAAAGGGTCATCTGTTGTAACAGATGGACCATATGTTGCAACAAACAGATCATCTATTGGAAGAACTCAAGGGTCATGATTTTTTGATCATTTAATTAAAAAAATAATTCGTAAATAAATAATATGAAAAAAAATATGATAAACACAATTTTGTAACTATTTAATTTAAATAACTAAAATACCAAAAAGAAGAAAAGTTATGACTTTTCACCTTTTTTGTATTTAAATCTATTTTTTTAATTTAAATAATTGAAAAGTCACCAAGTTCGATTTAATTAAGAGATATAATTATTAAAAAAGAGGTGAACGGTCGTAATTTTTTGCCTAATACACTGCACTACTCACTCATTCAATCTTTTATAAATAGGTCTCCTCAACTCTATCTCTTGCATCTTGTCTTGTATAAAATCGCCATTATATCTTCAATCACTTCTCTTTCAAAAATAAATTTTTTGTTCGACCGTTGAGGTATGTTTTATTTTCTTGTTCTAATATGAAAATAATTAACATGCATTTATTTTCTAGTTAAGTTTCACATTTTTTTTTATTAAACTACCAGTTGGTACTATATGTGGTTTAGTGTTTTACGTTATTTGTTCATGCATGTTCTAGATATGACTGATCTGATTTGGTACATGGCGATTCTGCTTGACACCGTGTAGGAACTTGAAAGGCTGGTTCATGAACTCGAGTGAGAGTTGGGCACTGCGACAACAAAGGTGCTTCGTGAGATTTGAAGGCTGAGGGGAGGGGTATGCTGCCCAATGGATTTCTGATTGACAATAATAATAATAATAATAATTATTATTATTATTATTATTGGGTTATATATTTTTTTATCATTTGTTATTTATTTTATCGGATCTGCCTAATGTTGTAAATATTTTTTATGTAATGAATGAGAAAATCTTTATTTGAACGACTGAGTTTATTTTTATTTTTTTTCATTCTACCTATTTTTTTAAGATGTTGAGAGGTGTAGGTTTTTTAGCATTCGGGAGTGGAAAGAGTCAATTACAAGAAAGAAAGTGTGTGGTTGAGAGCAAGGTCATAGACTAAAATTAAATAACAACACAAGATTATTTACTATTACAACAAAATTAAAGATAGATTGATAACAGATGGCCCATCTATTGCAACAGATAGGTAATCTATTGGAAATGACCAAGTAGATAAAGAGATCTATTGCAACAGATTGATCGTCTGTCGCAACAAATTAGTAATATGTTGAAAATGACCAGACAGATAAAGACATCTGTTGCAACAGATTAGTCATCTATTGCAACAGAATAGTAATCTGTTGGAAATGACAAACACATAAAGTCATATGTTACAACAGATTGGTCATCTGTTGGAAATGACCAATAGATAAAGACATTTGTTACAACAGATGACCAATCTATTGCAACATGTGTATATCTGTTTGATAATTTTCAACAGATGACTCATCTGTTGCAACAGGTTATACACTTAAATGATCATGTAATTACTATGAGATTAATTAAAATTGTAATTATTAAATCAATTTAGCTATTACTAATAATGGCATAATTTAAACTATTTCAAATAAAATTAGTCAATTGATCACTCTACTCAAAACGAATACACTAAGATGGTCGTGTAATTAATATGAGAATAATTGAAATCGTAATTGAACTTATCAATTCATCTTTAATTTTAGTTAATCAATGTTGTTATTACTAATAATGTCTTAATTTAAATTATTTAAAATAAAATTGGTCAATTAACACTTTACTCAAGACGAATACATATAGATGATCATGTAATTACTATGAGATTAATTGAAATCGTAATTAAATTATCAATTCATCTTTAATTTTAGTTAAATTAATTTAGTTATTACTAATAATTGCTTAATTTTAATTATTTGAAATCAAATTGGTCAATTGATCATTCTACTTAAGACGAAACACTTAGTTGATCATGTAAATACTATAAAATTAATTGAAATTATAAGTGAACTTACTAATTCATCTTTAATTTTAGTTAAATCAATATAGTTATTTCTAATTATGGCTTGGTTTGAATCATTTCAAATAAAATTGGTCAATTGATCACTCTACTCAGGATGAACACACTTAGTTGATTGTGTAATTACCATGAGATTAATTGAAACAGTAATTGAACTTATTAATACTAGTTAAATTAATTTAGTTATTACTAATATAATGACTTAATATGAATCAATAGATGACTAAGATGTTGCAAAAGATGAGTAATCTGGTGAAAATAACTAAACAGATAAAGACATCTTTTGCAACAGATTAGTCATCTATTGCAACAGATTAGTAATCTGTTGGAAATAACAAACAGATAAAATCATATGTTGCAATAGATTGGTCATCTGTTGGAAATGACCAAAAGATAAAGACATTTGTTACAACAGATGACTAATCTATTGCAACATATGTGTATATCTGTTTGATAATTTTCAACAAATGGCTCATCTGTTGCAATAGATTAAATCTATTGCAATAGATTATACACTTAAATGATCATGTAATTACTATGAGACTAATTGAAATTGTAATTATTAAATCAATTTAGCTATTACTAATAATGGCTTAATTTGAATTATTTCAAATAAAATTAGTCAATTGATCACTCTACTTAGAACGAACACACTAAGATGATCGTGTAATTAATATGAGAATAATTGAAATCATAATTGAACTTATCAATTCATCTTTAATTTTAGTTAAATCAATGTAGTTATTACTAATAATATCTTAATTTGAATCATTTCAAATAAAATTGGTCAATTAACACTTTACTCAAGACTAATACATTTAGATGATCATGTAATTACTATGAGATTAATTGAAATCGTAATTAAAATTATCAATTCATCTTTAATTTAAGTTAAATTAAATTAATTATTACTAATAATTGCTTGATTTTAATTATTTCAAATAAAATTGGTCAATTGATCATCCTACTAAAGACGAAACACTTAGTTGATCATGTAATTACTATAAAATTAATTAAAATTGTAAGTCAACTTACTAATTCATCTTTAATTTTAGTTAAATCAATATAGTTATTTCTAATTATGGTTTGGTTTTAATCATTTCAAATAAAATTGGTCAATTGACCACTCTACTCAGGACGAACACACTTAGTTGATAGTATAATTACTATGAGATTAATTGAAATTGTAATTGAACTTATTAATTCATGTTTAATTCTAGTTAAATAAATTTAGTTATTACTAATATAATGGTTTAATATGAATCAATAGATGACTAACATGTTGAAAAAGATGAGTAATCTGTTGGAAATGACCAAACAGATAAAGACATCTGTTGGAAATGACCAAACAAATATAGACATATGTTGCAACAGATGACTAACCTGTTGCAATAAATGACTCATCTATTGAAAATTATCAAACAAATATAGACATCTGTTGCAACAGATGACTAAGTTGTTGCAACAGATGACTCATCTGTTGAAAATTATCAAACATATAGGATATATGTTGGAAAATAATTTAAAATACTAAAGCTTAGATGTTTTTAAGAGAACTCAAATGTTTGTCCCCTTGTCTAAGATCTTGTCTTTAATTTTAGTTAAATCAATTTAGTTATTACTAATAATTGCTTAATTTGAATCATTTTAAATAAAATTTGTCAATTGATCATTCTATTAAGGACGAATACATTAATTGATTGAAATTGTAAGTGGACTTATCAATTCATCTTTAATTTAGTCAAAATCAATTTAGTTATTACTAATAATGAATTAATTTGAATCATTTCAAATAAAATTGGTCGATTGATCACTCTTCTCGAGACGAATACACATAGTTGATCATGTAATTACTATGAGATTAATTGAAATTGTAAGTGAACTTATCAATTCATCTTTAATTTTAGTTATATCAATTTAGTTATTACGAATAATGGCTTAATTTGATTCCTTTCAAATAAAATTGGTTAATTGATCATTCTACTCATGACGAATACACTTGATTGATCATTTAATTACTATGAGATTAATTGAAATTGTAAGTTTACCTTTAATTTTAGTTAAATCAATTTAGTTATTACTAATAATGACTTAATTTGAATTATTTCAAATAAAATTGGTCGATTGACCACTCTACTCAGGACGAATACACTTAGTTAATCATGTAATTACGATGAGATTAATTGAAATTGTAAGTGAACTCATTAATTCATGTTTAATTTTAGTTAAATCAACATAGTTATTACTAATAATGGCTTAATTTGATTCATTTAAAATAAAATTGGTCAATTAATTATTCTACTAAGGATGAAACACTTAATTGATCAAGTAATTACTGAGATTAATTGAAATCGTAATTGAACTTACTGATTCATCTTTAATTTTAGTTAAATCAATATAGTTATTTCTAATAATGGTTTAATTTGAATTATTTCACATAAAATTGGTCAATTAATCATTCTACTCAGTACGAAACATTTGATTGATCATGTAATTACTATGAGATTAATTGAAATCGTAATTGAACTTACTAATTCATCTTTAATTTTAGTTAAATCAATATAGTTATTTCTAATAATGACTTAGTTTGAACCATTTCAAATAAAATTGGATAATTGATCACTCTACTCAGAACAAACATATACTTAGTTGATCGTGTAATTACCATGAGATTAATTAAAAGTGTAATTGAACTTATTAATTCATATTTTATCTTAGTAATCAATTTAGATATTACTAATAATGACTTAATGTGAATTAATAGATGACTAACATGTTACAACAGATGAGTAATCTGTTGGAAATGACCAAACAAATAAAAATAATTGTTGAAAATGATCAAACAGATATAGACATTTGTTGCAACAAATGACTCACTTGTTGCAATAACTAATTCATCTATTGAAAATTATCAAACAAAAATGGACATCTGTTGCAACAGATGACTAAGTTGTTGCAACATATGACTCATCTGTTGGAAATTACTAAATAGACAAAATATGTGTTGAAAAACAATTTAAAATACTAAAG
This sequence comes from Capsicum pubescens, assembly GCA_030864215.1. Lineage (NCBI taxonomy): Eukaryota > Viridiplantae > Streptophyta > Magnoliopsida > Solanales > Solanaceae > Capsicum > Capsicum pubescens. The sequence continues at coordinate 337,946,958 of CM061538.1, forward strand.
CTCAAATATTTTTTAGGAGAACTCAAACGTTTTCCCCCTTGTCTAAGGTTTTGTCTTCAATTTTAGTTAAATCAATTTAATTATTATTAATAATTGCTTAATTTGAATCAACAAATGACTAACCTGTTATAAGCATTTATTGCAACAGATGACTAACTTGTTGCAACAAATAGGTGATCTATTGGAAAATAATTAAAATACTAGAGAACTCAAATATTTTTAGGAGAACTCTGATTTTTGTCCTATTGTCTTAAAGACTTGTCTTTAATTTTACCTAAATCAATTTAGTTATTACTAATAATTTGTTTAATTTGAATCAACAGATGACTAACATGTTGCAACAAATGATTCATCTGTTGAAATTATCAAACAGATAGAAAATATGTTATAATAGATAGGTCATCCATTAGAAAGCAATTAAAATACTAGGGAACTTAAATGTTTTTAGAAGAACTCAAACGTTTGTTCCCTTGACCCTTTTGCATTTGATGTATGATACACTATTTTTGTCTTATTTACCTGTTTCATGAAATTTTTCATGTGTTTCACTTATTCTTTGTGCCCTTGTTAAAATTTTTGGAATTTTTTTTAGGTCAAATTTTGTTCGTATATCACTTGGACATTACTTCATAGGTGATTTTGTAAGTATAATTATGATTTTTGTTGAATTTTTTATTTGGTATATCTGCTACTGCTACAATGGATAGAACCTGCAACATGAATCCAACATATGAGTCATTTGTTGCAACAAGTGAGTAATTTGTTGCAACATATGACTAATCTGTTGCAACAGATGACCCATATGTTGGATTCGTGTTACAACACTATAATACGAATCCAACAAATGAGTAATCTGTTGCAACAGATTAGTCATATATGTTGCAACAGATTACTCATCTGTTGCAACAGATTAGTCAATATGTTGCAACAGATTACTCATCTGTGCAACAGATTAGTCATATATGTTGCAACAGATAACTCATTTGTGCAACAGATTACTCATCTGTTGAATTCACGTTACATGTTTTATCTATTGTTGAAAAAATAGCAGTAGTAGATACACCCAGATGAGAAATTCAACTAAAAATTATAATTTTACTTACTAAAATCACCTATAAGTAATTTCCAAGTGATATACGAATAAAATTTAACCTAAAAAAATTTGATCAAGTAGCAATAGTAGCGGTAACAACAATGTTCAACAACAAGAAGATGATGATGATGAACAAGAAGAGATGATAATGAAGAACAAGATGATGATAATGAGGAAGAAGATGGTGAATAAAGCAACAACAATGAACAACAAAAATCACGAAGAGAGAGAAAACTCCAATAAATGAGAAGAGAGAGAAACGTGTCTTTTTTCCCTCCATTTCTAGTTATATTAGGTTTTACATTGGATCAAAGTATAAATTAAACAACTTGTGAGTTATTTTCAAATTTTTCTTACTTTCTTAATCCTTAATAAAGTAATTGTCACCTCCACTCAATTATTAAGACTTATGTCACTCACACCTCATTTTAAAAACTCTTTTATCACCTAGAGCCCAAAGACCCTAGTTACTTACTCTTCAAATCATTTTTCAATATCTATTACTAAACAACAATTAATAGGGGTTATATGATAAAGGCATTCATTCTATCAATGATTTTTTTTTTTAATGGATGTGTCATGTTAAAAAATGACCGATTTGCAAGGAAGTATGTGAATTTTTCAATTTGTAATGCAGTGTATGTGAATTTTTCAATTTGTAATGCAGTGTACATGAAGTAATGATATTGGATTATTGGCAAATGAATTGTATTTGAATGTTGGTTGTATTTTATGTTTGCCAAGTGGTGTGATAATAAAAACAGCATTTCCCACCTTTGTATTTTTTCACTGAGTTGGTTCAATGGGAATGACGTGGGATAATCATGTTTTGTGGTTTATCTGTGGGAAAAAACTCTATTTCTAGATGTACCGTTCATTTATACAAGTAAACTTCTCAATGAATTCTTTATCATCTCTTTATTATTCTTTTTTGTTTCATTTAATTGGTCTGTATTATAATGCAATGTGATAATAAGATGATTAAAATTATTTAATTTTCAACCTAATTAGTGTTTTTACTTAAAAAAAAGAAAAGAAAAACTTTTTAAAATGAGTATACTTCTTCTGCACACATCTTCAGATTCCATAATACAAAATGATTGTTAGGCTCTATTAAACCAATATTGTGAATCCACTAATGGGACAAAAAGAGCCTTTTTAAGCTTTAAAAGCACAGTCCAAAAAGAGTTCACCAAATAAAATAGTTTGTTGCATAAATATTTATTACAGAATACATAAAAGAATTTGACGTGTCTTATTTAAACTATAGTACTTGATCCTAATTACCTCTTGTACTTACTTTTTCAATAATCATTATCCCTTGAATAATAACTTGTCCTAATTATCTCCGTATACTTGGATTTGCTATAATTGTTACCATTTTAAGAGTAAAAATTTGAAGTTTCTACGGATATTCTTCCAATTATATATTTACTAATAAAGGAACTTCACATTGAAGGAGGAATATTTGTAGAGGATAATAAGTTAATATAGCCCATTCTTTTCTCTTTTCAGTAAATAAATGAATATATTTTGAACTTTTAGTTACACTTTTTTCTTTCTAAAAGATTTGTTTTGTTTTGTTTTGAATCGCTACAACTTTTAGTCATTTTCAGATCACCGAAGGGTCGAAGATTATCTTTTGATTTTTGTGTTCAACTGACTTAAAGCTGCAATTTTTAATTCTCACCTTTTTAATTTGAGTTAGATTTTGAAGTTGGTTGGTCCATTGGTTGAGCAACTTGGTGCACAAAGTTGTTTTTGATTCCAGCTAGCATTTTTATTATGTGTCCATGGCAAAACAAAAATTACTAATGGTATTCCTTTATTCTTGAGAATTTTGATGGGGACACATACCATAATTTATAAGGTGGGGTTATCAAGTGCATTGTGAATATTACTTAGGTGAGATGGTTGGGATCTATCTGCGCTTGTGTCGGATTCGAGTCATGGAAATCAATGGCGGAATAACACAAAATAAAGAAAGTTTTGTTGAACATCTTTCATAAGAAAATTATACTATATAAATAGGTCAAAAATTACTTTTACTACAGAAAAAGACTTGTATAATTAACTCAATAGGCACAAATATGGATATTGAAAAAAAGACACTTGTATTGAAGTTCAACTTTCTTCAAAAAAAAAAATGTTGTGTGATCATTCAAATTTGGAGTCAGAATTCAATAATGTTATTACACTTCATTAAAATTGGAGAAGTGCCTAATTAAATGGAATCTTGATAGTTAATAATTGATCAAATGATTTTGGCATAATGAACACATTATAATTGGAGAGATAAAAGTTCTTTTTCAGTTTTGGGCAAGTGAGATGAAAGTTAGTACTCCATTAAAATTAAAGCCCTTAATTTAAAACTCAAAAGTTGTGCCCAGTAAAGTTTTCATAACATTTCTAGCTTTACTTTCTTATATCCTTTTCTTGATTGTTACTTATAGTCTTCTCTTATTCTTAGATTCTACAAGAAAATTTCTTGCTGAATATGCTTAAATGTAGACATAATACATAAACGTGTCATTTAATCTGACTTCCAAATTTTGGTTGCGCACAAGTAGTCAAATTTAAGCTCTTTTTTCCTTCGTATAAGAAATGTAATTTTGAGATTTTAAATTCTGTCTGAATAAGAGGAATTGGAAACGCTAATAAGTCAATATTCAGATAAGAAGATACATTATAAGTGTTTGACATTGCAACCATTCAATAGTTTGCTTTAGACTTTAGAAGGAGATTTTAGTATTAAACATCATTAGATATGTGATGAAGTAATTCAAAGTACAAACAATGCATTTCAAACTTGCAAATTAAAGTAGCTCAAACATTACTTTTACAAGAAATACTCTGATAATTTATAGTGGAGTGAAGTCGTAACAAAGTAGCCGTACTGGAAGGTGCAGCTAGATCACCTCCTTCTCAGAGAGAGCTAATGCGTGTTGGCTATTTTAGTTTGACACTGCTTCACACCCCCCAAAAAAGAAGGGAGCTGCGTCTGAGTTCAACTCGGAGATGGAAGTCTTCTTTCCTTTATCGACAGTTATTAGGTACTTCATTCTTCCGTAACAATGTGAAACGTTATGCTTAGAATTGTTTCGGGGACTAGACTCAAAGATGTTGTAAAGTTGAATGACTCTAAGACAAACATTAAAAACCATTGTCTCAGAGAACAACTTTTTAAGTTATTTCGAAAACAAACTTAGTTGCATTGAGCTCTTCCTTCATAGAAGATTTTTACATCATAATACTCATATTACCAATTAAAAAACTCCCAAAATCCACTATATATATAGGCGTTGCCTTCTCATCTTCAGAAGTGATTTGGATTCCTGTTTGAGTTGTTCTGGTCGAAACCTTCATATGTCGTGTCCTCGTTGCCGTAAAACCCCATGTAGCTTCCTTGAATCGAGTACGGGGACATGCAGCCAAAGTTACTTAAGTCACCAGAAAGTTCAACTTCCCCTCTAAAATCCGGGAAAGTTGAATTTGATGTGAACTCATTAGGCTGCCACGGAGTCATGTTCGGGAAGTCATACTGTGGACAGTAACTAGATGCATTCTGTCCCTGAGGACATTCCTATATTCAGCCACAAAATAGTGTCAGTGTAAAAGTAATAGCACGACTGAAACTTGATCGAATGAGCTAAGAAGAGAAAGATAGAATGTACATACCTTCGATGAATCAAGAATCATAGAAGGGGGCATCCAGAGGTTTGCAGAGTTGGCCGCTATTGCAGACTCATAATCCCCTAGTTGTGTTGTCTGATATGGAGAAGTGATAGGAGTCGAGTAATTGCTGTCGTTGCTCATGTATGCGCTTTGAGTTGGCGTTTCATCAGAGAGAGCAATTGGTTCATTTACTGAGGTGAATCTTCCAGCTGTTGAACTACATCCAACCTGCTTAACTCCCTGAACATCTTTCGTCTTCAGTGAAACATCGTTTCTCTTTATGACGCGACAAAGAGCAAAAGGCCCCTGGAGACAAGTAAGTTGCAGAATATGATCACTTTCTTGCATTCTACTACGAATGGTACTTACTAGAAAATCAGAAGAGTTTTCTGTTTACCTGAAAACTTGGAGTGCCCTGAGTAGCATCATCACAGAGGCGATACTCGTGCATTACCCAATCCGTTCTATCACCGAGTGGAGCTCTTCCACGATAGAAAACCAATGTTTTGCGGTAGCCAACAACTTCTGGATGACACACAACTTTCCTGTCTTTCCCCGTTGCTTTCCAGTATCCAGACTTAGTAGCTCGATTAGTTCTTGAGCCATTCGGATACTTCTTGTCCCGAGGACAGAAGAAGAACCACTCGAGGTCACGCTTAGGTAAGAAAGATTTCTCTGCATTCAAGAAAAAGATATCAGAATCCCAAACTCCCCATCCCAAAGTAAGCAATTATGAACCAATAAGAATGAGAAACTTCTGTTGCTTTACAACATGATTTTCTTACTGATAATTTAGACACACTAATAATTAACTTTCTCAAATGTGAAAAGACATATGTCCCTACAGAACAATCCATGTGGTAAAGATAATAAAGGAACAAACAAGATAAGCTAATAAAGCAACAACTTTGCAGTTTGCTAGCTTTACATCTCACCACCATTACAAATGTATGTTTCACATTTTTCTTCAAACACATAGTTCTAATTCTAGTACCCCCTCCGTTTCAAAAAGAATGTCACTCTCCTTTTTTAACAAACTTTGTGATTCTAACTTTCCACGTGACATGTTTAAGATCACAAGATTAAAAACTATTTTGGTACATTCTATGTTTCTTAATCGTAAGACCATAAGAATCAAAAGTCTTTCTTTAACTTTGTGCTAAATCAAACGAACAAATCGAAACAGATGCTGATCAAGAATGTATACCTGGAAGCTCCCATGGATCAAATTTGTACAAATCAATGACTGGAATAACTTCCAATTCAATTTCAAGTCCATCAGTTTTCCTTTTCAGGTAATATCCAACCAATTCCTCATCAGTTGGATGGAATCGAAATCCCGGAGGCAGTGATGTTCCTGCCATGAAGTAATAATATCCCAAAAAACACACACAAGAAATTTCTCCAAAACTAGCTATACAAAAAGCAGGCAGAAAAAAAAAAAAGGGGGCAGGCCGGTAACACTTCCGCTATGTGTGGGGTTCAGAGAAAGGCCGGACGACAACGATATATTGTACAATAGAGCAGACTCAAGATTTCAAGAAATGTCCAGAAGCAATATTTTCCACTTAACTAAGTGCCACAGCTATATCTATTGAAAATTTGGAAAATCCAAAAATAAAAGCTTTTTGCAACACTAAACTTTGTCTCAAGAATTACAATAAATTTCCACAAAGTGTATTCTTGGAACAACAAGATCATCTTCCTTGTAAAAATAAGGTTCAGCACTATTTTTCTTGCCAACACCCCCACTAGACACACTAGTAAATGACTCAAAAAAATTAAATTTTTACAAGTACTAAGAACCTAAAACAAGTCAAAAGTTACAAAATGGATGACTTAAGAGTGGTCTAAATCAAGAAACAGTAAGCAAATAGAGGGATATTTTTAGTACGAAGAAAGAAGAGAAGTTGTGTAGAGTAATAGCAAAGGAGGTTAAATGGGCTTTTATAGGGTATGGAGAATCAAATAGTCCAAAAAATATGAACACCGAAAGAATTGTAACTTGTCTGAAGCTACCATAAATTCCACAACAATGACCCCACGCACAAAAAAAATAACTAGAAATCAGTTCACACTTGAAAAGTTGGAAACAGTTATATCCTACCTAAGCAAAGCACTAGTGACAGTTAAACTTTCTTTTGCAGGCAATGGAATGGGATCAAAAAAAAAAAAAAATTATTCGCACTCAATATTTATATTAAATCAATAAATACAATGTATTTCATGTTTAAACTGTCATCATTTAAGAATCATTAGGATTGACATATATTCTCACTTCAAGCACTTAGTGTAAAACACCAAGCAAAATAGTCAGTAGGTGGATAACATGTGTTTATACATAGACTATAGTTAATTAAGAAGGGGAGTACTCTTGAAGTGGCTGATAAAATTGTTGTCATGTGATCAAAATATCACGAGTTCAAGTTGGGAAAATAGTTTTTTACAGAAATGTTAGGTAAGATTGTGTACAATAGATCTTTGTGGTCCGGCCTTTTCCTGAATCACATGCATAGTAGGAGGTTTAATGCATCGGATTGCTCTTTTCTTAAACTGTGATTGATTAACATGTAATCTATCCTCATTTAATTATAATAAGTTTGCATGCTTTGATGTAAACATCTAATGCCTCGATTTATCACTAAAAAAAAAAGATTATTCGGTACACTAAAGCTTCCTCTAAGCGCGGGGTACGGGAAAGGATCGAATCACAAAAGTCTATTATACACAGGTACATTAAAGCTTCCGCTAAGCGTGGGGTACGGGAAAGGACCGACTCACAAAAGTCTATTATACACAATCTTACCTTACATTTCTTCCACTGATTATTTCTAACGACTTAAACCCATGAACTTCTAATTACATGGATTATTTGATTTGATTTGACTCATAATGTTAATTTATTTGATTTAGTTATGTAAATGGTTATTTTTTGAAATTTTCTTTGTTGTTATATATCGAGTCTTCTTCCAAATATTTTGGTCACTTTTTTGCCCCAGTATTGAAGCATCCTACACCTTCCACATCACCATGAATCAGACAAATCCTCTTTTTCCTCCTTTAATATTTAAAGGAAGTGATTGTGTCATCATATGGCCCAGTGTTAAAAAGGAAAGGTCCTTAAAGTGTGAGTTTAATGAGATTACTCACACTTTATTTTTTATAGTGACTAAAGAGTACAACTTTGTGGAAAACTCTACTTTTATTTTTTTGATGTTCACATTCAATTAGTAAAGTTGAAACCTTAAATCCCTAGCATGTTATAGGCAGAATTGATGACAGAATTAGCAAAGCAACAATGTTGATGATGTGATGGAACTAATTTGCTTTTCCCATACTATCCCTAAGGCCTAAACAAGCAATTTTACATACTATCCCTACACAAGCAATTTTACACTACTCTCCGAGTAACTACCTAACTGCAAGTAACTGTTAGTAATAAGTGAATTAGAAACCTAAAAAGTAAGATAAGTATCGTGTTGCTATATGTTAAGATACATTGATAATCGGGGTGTGTTTTAAGAGTAAGACTAGTAAAATGTTTGTTTTAGCCCGTAAAATTTGAAGTCTAAAAAATTAGTAGTAAATTTTATGATTTCAACTCTACTTGAAATAATAATAAAATTATGCAATACCCTTAAAAAAATTGTCTAAGAAATAAAAAAAAAATATTTAATTTTTACTAAAAATATTTTAGAACTTTGAATTAAACAACCCAAACTTCATATTAATAAATAAAGTTTTAACAGCTACATCTAAGTTAATGTATTGCAACCAAATGACTACTGTCTTATTAACTAGAATTAATCTTTACTCTTATTAATAGTCATATTAATATGTGAAGTTAAAGGTTATGTGTCTTTTAAAAATACTACACAAAAAATAATTAATATGCAAGAACAAAACATATAATTTTAAATTATTACAATATTATTTTTATATTTATGTATATATATTTATTACCTCTTATTAAATTTTAGTTTTAGACTACTAATTTTATTGAGATGCCTCTTATTGATAATATAAAAGTCATTTACATTGGTGATAATCTAAAAACAAAGTTACAGCGCCGTTGACTCAGAAATTGAGAGACAAAAATGATCAAAGCACAGCATAGGCTCCTAGACTAGAAACTCTTGAAAAATAACTAGTCAATAGAGAAAGAATAAATTAATTGAGATGCACAATAAATTTACACTTATGAGGAATCATCATTCCCTCCAAGTAGAAAATCAACTAAAAAAATATTTGTTGAGAATTATGTAATACAACGTATATTTTTTTTTTAATTTTATTTATATTGAAAAAGTTATTTGAGAAAACTTGTTAATTATTTGTTATTTTTTTAACAGTTCTCATGAAATTGCATTCGATGTTATCTGAAAAAAAATATTACATGTGAGGACATATTTTATGATGAAAGTAATGATAATAATACGTTGTATGTCTATAAATATCCTAACAAAGGACGTTTGAATTTATATTATCGCGATGACATATATTATGATATAGAGTTCTCTTCTTAAAAAAATTTCACCAATCAAAAATTCTAACATCCTAACATAAAACGGATTTTGAGTAATTTTGAATTATAGGAGTAATTCTTTTTGAATTAGAAGAAGTACTAATTGTTTTTTATTTTTCTCTTTATAGGTCATGAACAAATTTAAAGATACAGCCCACGGAACATATTCTCTTTACGTAGTGTTTTGGAGGCCATTAACAGTGTAAAAGACCAAATAAAAAAAAGCATATAATCACAAACCATTTAGTGATAAAACACTAGGAGTATAAAATATTGAACGTGAAAAAAAAATGACATAACAAAGGTTTATAATTATTTTATCATAAAAGACCCGATATAAGTGATGAAAAATATTTCGTTACTCAGATCCTAGTACATTATAAAAGTAACATCAAATGAATAAAAGGCAACCTCGACCCTATTTTGACCTTGATTCATCCGGTAGTTGATAATTACATGAATGATAATCTGATTAGGGAGGCTACAAGTGAGGAAATTAAAAAGGCAATGTTTGATATGAATCCCCTAAAGGTGTCAGGAGTGGATGGTATGACTCCTTTTTTCTTTCAAAAGTATTGAAATATTTTATTAAGAGATATTTGTGAAGCGGTTAAAAGTTTCTTTCGCTCAGGGCGTCTAATTCACTCTTAGAATCAGACTCTTATTACATTAATTCCAAAAATTAAGAATCCTAGCGATATTAGCCAGTATAGACCCATTAGCTTGTGTTCAACGGTTTATAAAATTATTGCTAAGATTATAGCTGCAAGAATCAAAAGATACCTTTCTACTATTATTTCTCCTAACCAGTCGGCTTTTATTGGCAAAAGGCAGATTGTGGACAATGTGATTATAGCCCACGAGTTCATTCATATGTTGAAAAATAAAAGGCGAGGCAAGGATAAGTATATGGCTCTAAAGTTAGATATGGCCAAAGCGTATGACCAAGTGGAATGGACTTATTTACAAAAACTAATGACAAAAATGGATTTTCATGAAACTTTTGTTAGGTGGATTATGCAATGTGTCACTACCCCTACTTATCAATTTAATATTAATGGGGAGGTAGCGGGGAAAGTGACTCCTACAAGGGGCTTAAGACAAGGGGATCTTTTATCTTCGTATTTATTTCTTATATGTGCGGAAGGTTTATCTATAATATTAAATCAAGCGGAAGCGAATGGAGATATTCAAGGGTTAAGTTTGAGTAGGAGTGGACCGACGGTTAATCATTTGTTTTTTGCTGATGATTCCTTTATATTTTGTAATGCTAATATTCAAAATGCTTCAAATATTTCTGATATTCTTAAAAAATATGAAGATTGTTCGGATCAAAAGATTAACCTATCTAAATCAGCTATATTCTTTAGTAAAAATACTCCTGAAAGTGAAAAGGATAAAATTATCGCAACAATAGGGCAGCTAAGATCTACTGAGCTTGGGATGTATTTAGGTATATCGGCAGTAGTAGGAAAATTAAAAAAAAATAAAAAATATTGGATTTTATAAAGGATAGAGTTAAAGCTAAAATCAAAGGTTGGAAACATAATTTTTTGAGCCATGTTGGAAAGAAAGTAATGCTTAAATCCGTTTTATCGGCGATACCGTCTTATGCTTTATCATGTTTTCAATTCCCTGATAATTTGTGTAAGGAGATTACTACTATTTTTTCTAATTTTTGGTGGGGACAAGACGAGAGTAGGAGAAAAATGCATTTTGAAAAATGGGAGAACCTTTGTATTGCTAAATCGTATGGGGGTGTAGGATTTAGAGAGTTAAAATCGTTCAATCAGGCTCTGTTGGCAAAACTAGCTTGGAGAATCTTAACTCAGGAAGATTCTCTTAGTTTTAGAATTCTTAAAAGTAAGTATTTTCAAAATACTTCATTTCTCAAAGCTACTTCATCTTCTACTAGCTCTTGGATATGGAAAAGCATCATTTGGGGAAGAAATCTATTACAAAAAGGTATTAGATGGAGGGTGAGATACGGAGATAGTATTAAGGTTTGGACTGACCCTTGAATACCCAACACCTGTGGCTTCAAACCTAGGTTCTCTCAATCTTAAATGGATTTAGAATTACAAGTGAATGACCTTATTGATCATAGAAACCACACTTGGAAGCTTCAAGAACTTAAGAAGAGGTTTGCTATAAAGGATATCAATGACATTTTATCTATCCCGATATCTAGTACCGGATCTCCAAATAGAACTATTTGGCATCACACGAAGTCGGAAATCTATGAAGTGAAATCTGGTTATCATTTGGCGAGGAAAATTGATAGAAGTAGTATATCCAATAGCAGTAGAACTCAATCTAGTTATCAGTCTTTTTCTAAAAAGTTTTAAAAAAATTTATGGTCTATGAATGTTAAAAATAAGTATAAATATTTCATTTGTAAATGTATCCTGAATGTGCTTCCTGTGAATGATGTTATTTCTAAAAGGCTAAAAAATAATTGTGATGTCTGTAAGAGTTGTGGTGAGGATAGTGAAACTATTGAACATATGTTTTTTAGATGTTCGAAGGCGCAGTTGGTATGAAAAAATTGCCCTATTAAATGACCAAACATCAAAAATATTACAGATTTTGCTAGATGGTGGAAAGAGCTATTTGATAATACTAATCAATATCCTGATTCTATTGAGCTTATTAAATTAAGTGTATCTATAATGTGGCAAATTTGAAAAGCTAGAAACGATAGGAACTTTAATGGTGTAATCTCTGAATCTAATGAAATTGTAAACAAGGCACTTTTTTATTTTCAGGAATATGAAAGTAATTCACTTGCTATGCCTTCTCTCACATTGGGTCCTGACCATACTACTAATAATGCAATTATTGTAGAACAAGATTTTGTGATTATGTTTGCAGATGCTAGCTTACAAAAGGAGAAGAATATGGCAAGCATTGGAATGACAGCTATGGATAGCTCTACAAATTTGCTTCAAGCCCTTGGCTCCCCAATTCAATTTGTTGGGAAGATCATCATTGTAGAAGCGCTTGCAATACGGACTGCATTAGAAAAAACTCAAGAAAATGGATGGACAAAGATGCAGATCTTATCGGACACAAAGAATGTAGTGGATATGGTTATGAGGAGAAGTGTAGATTCATGGAAGATAGATACCACGTACGAAGATATATGAAAGCTAATAAGGATGTTTGAAGAAGTTTCAATTACATATATTCCTAGATCTTGGAATATGGTAGCGCATAGTATGACAAAATTTTCTCTTACATTGTTAGACAAATTAGTATGGACCTCTTGTTTTCCTTGTTGGGTTGTCAAAGATGCTTCTGCATCTTTTAACTCTTTAAGTTCGGCTTTACATTAATAAAATAAAGATATTCGTTGAAAAAAAGTTTCTAATATAACAATATCTTTTTATTTTAATGCCAAAAAAGAAAATGAATAAACATACGGATTAGCTGACTAAGAGATTAACATACAAACTACTGGAAATTAATTGAACTGTTCCCTTTATGCAAGGGATAAAAAGGTGGCTAATTAAGGCTTTAATGTAAAGTTAATTAGGACGATGTAATAGTTGCAAGAAAATGAAAATGTAGTTGTAGGTTCTAAAATTGAAGAAATTGATTAGTTGCATTTGTATTGGTCTATAACTTTGGGAAAAGACATCGTTTTTATCTCAAATTATAGTCGAAAAATCGAATCCACACCTAAACTATATAAGTGACATATTACACACCTTAACTGTAAAAAAGTGATACTTTTTACACCCTGTCAGGCATTACACCACTTGCATGTGGTGTGGTGTTTTACACGCGCTGCCACGTCAGCATAATCCAAAAAAAATAAGGAAAAAGGCATCGTTTCCACCCCAAACTATAGTTGAAAAGTCGAATCCACACCTAAACTATATAAGTAACCTATTACACACCTTAACTATAAAAAAGTGATACTTTTTACACCCTGTCAGGCATTACACCACTTGCATGTGGTGTGGTATTTTACATGCGCTGCCACGTCAAAACCACGTCAGCATAATACGAAAAAATAATAAATTTATTTTTTTCGTAATTTTTTCTTTTTTCTTTTTAATTTAATTTTTTTTCCTTCTTCTTCAATGTCTAAAACCTCTATTGTTGTCAATGTCCAAAACCTCCATTACCTCCATTACACCATATTCACCACCATAAACTTTATCCCACCAACAAAATTACCATAACAATTAATTTCTTCTAGCATTGTTCTTCATCCGTAAACCATCGTCTTTTCTTAAAAAAAAATAAAAAAATTCACATCTATAATGGCCATTATTGTTTCAAAAAATGGCCACTCGACTGTTGGCCTCTGTGTTTTAAATGGTAATGACCAACACATTTTCGTACTTTTTCTATTTGTTTTTCAGCTATAATTTAAAAAAAAAAAACTAATATGGTAGCAAGCTCCATTTTTGGATGATTAATAATTAACAGACGGAGAGGAGAAAGTCGACATGAATCCGACTTTTCCAATGAGAATTCACCGAAAAACATCCTGTTACAAAATTTTATATATTTTTTTATAAAATTTGGTTTTGTCCGTTTAAACATCAAATACAATTTGATTTTGTTCATTGTGAAATTGGCATTGATTCGATGAAGGTAGAGGATGAATTGTGTTATTTGGGGATTGGGCTGGAATTTGGAGATTGGGCTGGAATTTGGAGGTAGGGTGATAAAGAAACTGGAGAAAATTGAAGGAAAGGTGTCTTTTAAGTCTTGAATGAAGGATTGGTGACATTGACCAACAGATAGGGTCAAACATCATTAGAAAACTTGATAAAGTTAATTGTGGACTTGATTAATATTTTTAAAACTTTCTAATCTTTTCAAAAATACAAATCAACCCAACCCACACCCCTCTTCAATCCAAATCAACCACTCTCTCCTCTCTCTCCAGCTTCTCTCAACTCTCTTCCAACCAACAGTTCTGCAAAATTTCTCCCTTCAACCCCCGACGACTTCTACCTCCGGCGATAAATAGTTGGGCTTCGAGTTCCTCTTTTTTCTCCCTTCAACCCCCGGCGGCTTCTACCTCCGACGACAAATAGTTGGGCTTCGAGTTTCCCTCTTCAATTCAATCAACCTGTCTCTCATCCCTCTCTCGACAGCTTCTCTCAACTCTCTCCCAACCAACTGTTTTGCAAATTTCTCATTTCAATCCTCGACGACTTCAACATTCGACTACAAATAGTTGGGCTTCGAGTTCCTTTTCGACTTCAACCTTCAATCGACGTGACAGCCTTGCTCTCCGGCCATAACAGCTTTGAATTCTTCATTGTTCCTTTTCTTCTTTCACAGGTAAAAATTTATGGCCTTTTTAGTTTTGAAGAAAACGAGAAACTTGAGCCAACTTCTCTTATAGTATTGGTTAAAAATTTCAATATTTGTTGCACTAATTTAAAATGTGGTCTGAAATCGCTTTTTTATTGTTTGTGTTTATAAAAATAAAACGACAATTTGGTTTGATTTGTTTTATTCTTGTTCTTGGTAAAAATGGTGAAATTGTTGTTTTTTGTTAAACAAAATCATGCTACTGTTTTTTGTTTCCTCCGACAGATTACCCATCTGGTGCAATATATTAATCATCCGATGCAACAGATTTATTATATGATGCACCAGATCAACCATCTGATGCACCAGAGGAACCATCAAATTACAATTTTGATGCAACAGCTTTACCATATGTTGCAAAAGATTAAGCATCAGATAAAATATCTGATGCAACTAATTAACCATCTGGTGCAATGAAAGAACCATCAGATTAATGATCTGATGCAACAGATGAACCTCCTGTTGGATAAAATCCCATCAGCTCTTCCTACAGGAAATGTCCAAGACTTGATTTTTCCAACTGATCATTCATCTGCCGCGATAGATGACCCTATGTTGGAAGAAATCTAAACAATATTGACTGTTGATAACTGTTCCAACAGATCACTCATGTGTTGCAACAGATGTGTGACCTGTTGCACAGACTATTCATCTTTCTCAACAGATGAGTGATATGTTTTGTATTATCGCAATAGATTACTCAGCCGTTGTTGCAGGTTAGTTAACTGCTCTGACAGATCACTCATATGTTGCAATAGATGTATGATCTATTGCACAAACCATTCATCTTTCTCAATAGATGAGTGATATGGTTTGCATTGTCACAACAGATTATTTAACTATTCTAACATATCACTCATATGTTGCAACATATGATGTCACAATAGTTGTGTGATCTGTTGAATAGACCATTCATCTATCTTAAAAGATGAGTGATATGTTTTGTATTGTTGCAACAGATTACTCATCCACTGCAACAGTTTGGTTATATGTTGCAACAGATATACTACCTGATACAATAGATCGGTGATCTGTTGCAACTATTATTTTACTGTTTTACTTGTTTGATTTACTGTTATTCTTTTTTAACGATGCATTAATCAACAATAATATATTATTTTATGTTCCTGCTAATTTTAGATAACATGGTTCCCAAAAGAACAGAAACTGAATCAAGTCCAAGTAAAGGAAGAAGTGAAGCAGCTAGGCTACATCCACCACTCTATGATCTTTTTTTACAAGCGTTATCTCAATCGAGAGCAAAATATGATGAACACGGGGAGGAGGGATATTTCAAAAGAGATGATGTAGATGCTAATAGCCCTTCCATAGAAGAGCTGGTCAAAGCCTTCAGCATTGATCGTTATCCTGTGAGAATGCAGTGCGATGGTGCCACAGATTTAACGGGTGATTTCATGATTAAGTCAGCCATGGGAAAATCTTTCGACGCCTTCAGAAAAATACTTCGAGAATAAAAATTGGATGCTTATTTCAGGGACAGCTTCTTTGGAAAATATCTTGATTTGTCGGAGGACAACAACACTCGTTTCCAAATGAAAATGGTATATGAACTACTCAAGCGTAGGTTTATGTATGAAAACAAAGATAAGATGGATGAGGTGTGGATAAATTATTGTGGCATGCTTATTTGTTTTTGTTGGAAGGAGTTTGTCATAGTTACTGGACTAAAATGTTATCCTCCTTCTCAAGTTATACCTATTCTAACCCAAAAAAAAGTACCCCCCACACCCAAAAAAGGCAAAGAAAAGTCGTGTGATCGTGATGACCTGGTGTCCATTGTTGGTCCAAGCTTCAAAAAAAAAATATGATAGAAGCGTTGAAAGGTAAAGGACTTTCAAAGAATCACAAGCAGTCATTGTGCTTGGTTTGGTTGGTACATAATATTTTTTGGGCCAGAAACGTTAACAACAATATAAGCCTCGGTTTAATAAAGCTCTCTGAGGATCTTGATGCATTTAACAGCTATCCTTGGGGTATGAAAGCTTCAAAATGACTGTCAAATATTTGTTGACTCTGTTAGCGCCAAAGACAGTCAACTTATATGGCTTCCCATGGGCTTTCATGGTAAATGTTTCTTTCTTCTATTATGATATCATTCATTTTTTTTGCTCAATAATGGTTTTGATTTATTGGCGTTATTTTATAGGCTTGGGTATTTGAAGCCATTCCTTATTTGAGACAACAAGTGAACTACCAGGAAGGAGTTTCCTGTCCAAGAATCTTGAGATGGTTGTCGGTCAAAACTGATAAAAGTACAAAATTTCTTGATCTCTTCAACCCCCCAAAGGATGCAGTAAGTATAATTATAATTAATTTTTTCTTTTAATTAATGATTTTTTTTGAATGATTTAATCATCATTCTAATATATGTAATGATTTATGTTAGATTGTACATCCGTCGCTAGTTCCGACCAATCGAGAGTTGAAGATGTCATTTTTTCTTACATTACAATCTATGAAAACTTTATCGGACCCTAAGGTCATTGACAGAATAAAAATAGAATTGTTTGGAGCAACAGCCATTACAAGAAAAATAATTTTGGAGGGTAGGCTTGTTGTTGTTGTTGATGGTCTTAGTGGTGATGGAGTTGTTGGTGGTGGTAGTGGTGCTACTGTTGGTGCTAATGATTCTCCTCTTACAGTATTTAAAATAAACCATTATGAGTATGATCATACTGGTTATACAGATTTTGCCTCTCCCAGCGAATGTTCTGCATGCAAATGTCAAGACTGCAGGGTGAAACATGATGTAGTGATTAATGTTATTAATGTATTAAATGTTTCTATAAAGGAATTGACATCTAAGAGGGGTCTCATTCCATCAAAGAGGATTTTATTTCCATCCGCTCCATTAGAGATTAGGGCTAAGAGGAGAAGGAGAGTGATTTCCAAGGCATTATCAAGCATCCAAAAAAGAAAAATTGCAACTCCTCTGTCTGTGTGTTACACTAAGCAATGTACAATGTCCAAAGGAGAGTAGCACGAGATGAAGAAGGTGAATATATTATATGTCTTCCAACTGACAAAACAAACAGACACATATCTGTTTCAACAGATGACACATCTGCTGAAAATTATCAAACAGATATATACATCTGTTGCAACAGTTGACTAACTTGTTGCACCAGATACTTTATCTGGTGCAACATATGTCTCGTCTGTTTTATCAAATCAAACAGCTCTTCGTACTGCTTTTATTTATACCAACAGACGACCAATATGCTGCAACAGATGATTCATATGTTGCAACGGATGGTTCATCCATTGGAAATTATCACACAGGGTCTTCCTCATGTAGAAATTTGTCCCAACAGTTGATTCATTGTTGCAACAGAAATATAATCTATTTGGGATAATTTAAAACGGGAGGAATACCTGTTTGATTTGCTAGAAGAGATGAGTTATCCTTTTCCATTTTGTTGTATCTCCGTGATTAGCATTGACCAATTCTGGCTTTTTTGGTGGATGTAGAAGAAACTACTGCTGAACAGCATTGACAATATGCTACTCTTTTTATGGAAATACAGAGAACAGAAAGCGCAGAAATCGTACGTAAGCGACAATAAAGATCCATGACAAGCAAAGTTGAATTTCATAGCACCGGATGAAGAACAACTTTCCCATACTAAGTAGATTTTTATAGCTTGAGCTTGGCAAATCAAAGCAATCCTTGGCAGTATACTTAAATTGTTGTTGATGTATTTGTTGAAATCTGTACCCATAACAATTTTTTTACATTTCATTTATTCGTTGACTTATTTCAGCTAATTTATGAAGGGTTCGATTTATTTTATTTTGTCTACGAATTTTATTTATTCCTTAGATTTGAACTTATTAATTGAAAAGGAATATTAGATTCAAATATTGCACCAGATAATGTATCTGTTGCAACAGACCACACATCTATTGGAAAAATCAAACAAATTTAGACATATGTTGCAACAGGTAGGCGATCTGTTGGAATTTATCAAATAGGTCTTCCCACTATTGCAACAGATGGACTTTAGATAAAAACATCAAGATAATGCAACAGATGACCAACCTATTGCAACAGATAAACTATATGTCAAAACAGGTAGGATAATTGTTACAACGGATGGAGAATCTGCTGCATTATAAAAATTCAACTTTCGTTGGACATAAAAAATTGCCACTACGTGTAAAAAGGTTAAAGTGAATTGAATTGAAATAAAAAAGGCGCAACCCATCGACGGTGTTCAGTTCAAACACCTAAAATAAGATAGGCATCAAGTAGACAGTGTTCATTTTAAACACGTAAAATAAAATAGGCATCAAATGTGTCTGTGTCAGTCTGGCACATTTCGCTGACTTGCCGTCACTTGGCCCCCAACGGTTATTGTTTTCCCCCATTGTCTTATATATTCATCTTCCTCCTAAAATTTAATCCTAAATTCTCAAATCTTCTTCTTCATCGTCATCTTCTTTTATCTATTCAAATTATTTCTTTCCTTTTTTCCAACTGAGCTTGACAATGTCGAGCGTATCTTCCACTGTTTTTTGTGATAAAGATTTTCGATATTGTAAGTGCGGTCATGAAGCTCTGTTAAAGACTTCTTGGACTCAACAAAATCCGGGTCGTAGGTTTTTTACTTGTAAGATTTCAAAGGTAATATTTTTTTTATTTAATTAATTGATTAATTATTGACTTGTAATTGTTTTGTAATTGTGTTCTCTTTTTTATAGAAATTGGGTGGATGCGATTACTTTGATTGGTATGAAGAACGACAGCCTTCACAAGCAAATCGTGTAATCTGGGGTTTGTTGAACAAAGTCAAGGCTTCTAAAGAGAAACAAAATCGAGCAAGAAGATACTACATTGTTGTCGTAATTGCTACTGGTTTGGTGTTGTTGGGCACATGGATATTCAAGTCTAATTGCTGAAATTTTCATGGTGGTGTGTATATTTGCTACTGGTTTGGTGTTGTCGAGCACATGGATATTCAAGCGTAACTGTTGGAAAATATCAAAAAGATTTAGGCATATGTTGTAAATTTTAGGTCATCTGTTAGAAATTATCAAACAGGTCTTCCCATTGTTGCAACAGATTAGACTTAGATTATTAGATTATTCGTAGAAATAACATCGCCGTAATGCAACAGATGACCAACCTATTGCAACAGATAAACTATCTGCCAGAATGGATTAAAGATATTTTACAACAGATTTATAATCTAATCTATTGCATTATGAAAAACTCAACTTTCATCAGAAAAAAATCATTGCCACTACATGTACATGTAATAAAGTAAAGGGTGACTTGAAATTAAAAAAATTTATTTCACAGGCTCTTTTATATACACAGGCTTCAGAGCGTCCAGTTAGTACCCCATAAGCCCATACCTCTTGCAGGTTTGCCCCAGTGTTATCGCACAGAAAAGTCGTTGGCACAACCATTTCTGTACTGGTCAGCAAACATTCGATGTGTGCAAGAGCGTGCGAGCCGCTCGCTTTAGCGGCATCATTTTTTGGAAGGATCATTCCCCTGTTTCGACCTTCAAAATCCCATGATTTCTTCATCAACACTTTCTTTGGCAAATGATTCATCAGTTTACTCTCCCTCAAAAAGATGGGGAACAGCACCATCAGTGGCTCCATGAGGAGAAAAAGATCAAAATCATCGACGAGAGGTATGTTGGAGTCATAAACATTGATCTTTCCCTCCTCGAGTAGTATCTCAACAACCCGATAATGCATGTCATTCACGCTAATGACTGCAAGAATCCTTTTTGCCTCGGTCCAGCTCTTGCCGTGTGGATTTGGCATGTCCCCTCTAACATATCTTGACGTTTCTTCTTCATCCAAGACCAACGTAGGAACTAGGAAATCAAGCCCCACGCCAAGGGCTGACGCCTCTCCATTGAGTTAATCGTACCTATCCTTGAGCTTCTTGCAGAAGTCGAGGTCTATTATCCTATCGGCAGCGTCATAAGCTTCCCGGTACATTAATTGCCTTTTCCTCATGAGGCAAAGAATTATGTCAACATGTTGTGAGATAAGAAGTCAATTTTTAAATAGGTTAGTAATTGTAAAGATGCAACGGATGGTCCATCTGTTTCATAGGGTTCTTTAAATCATTAATCCAACGCAACTTATGCAACAGATGGATAATAAGTTGCAACAGAACCACTACCAGTTGCACCAGTATACCCAGCTGTTGCAACTGATGTGAAATTTTATGCGTAGCTTCTTCTTCATGGGGTAGATTAGAAGGGCTAGGTTAGGAAAAGTAAACTTGTCTTGTCCTCGTACGACATACGCATATCAGTCATAGTCTGGAGGTCTTGGGGGAAAGGGAGGCCTTGGGTAATCTGGTGCGCCTGGCTTGGCATTCTTGGCCTATCGCAGATCCCTCTTCTCTTCTGCGCTATGTTCCACGTATATGTCCACCTTCTTGACTGGACCCTGAACTTCAACAGCTTTTGGAGAGGGAGGAATTGCAATTTCTTTTGATTTTTGAGCGGATAGTACGTCTCTAATTGCTCTTTTCTTTCTCCTAACCAACGTTGTAAGAATGTGTGGCTCTCTCACCTTCTTAGATGATATGACACACCTCTTGGATTTGAATTCCTCGATAGCTTTAGAGATAGCCTCTACTTTTTCAAAGAGTTTATCCTGTCTATCCTTGCACTCATCGCATTTGCAACGAGAATAGAAGGGTGAAGAGGGGTGAGAGAGACCTGTGTAAGGGCGAAAAGGGGTGTTTCAAACATATTTATTCTTTCTTGAGCATCAACATGCTCATCATCACGAGTGGTAGCAGCATCAGCATGCCTGCCACCAACACCAACAACTCCACCAAAAGAAGCACCCGAATCTGCCTTAGTAAAAGGTTGGTCATGAAGAGCTTCAACATTAGGCTGACCTTGCCTAACTACTTCTCTTATGGTTGTTGCTCCATCCAATTCCTTCTTTATTAACTCCACCGTTGGGTCTGCAATAGTATTAACATGTCCTAGAGTAATATAAGAAGTCATCACCGACTCCTCCTCAGTAGGCACGATCCATGGATGCACAACCTATAAAAAAAAAGACAGATGCATTTAAATCATATAATATAATAATTTTCACAGTTGGGCTACATTTAAAAAAAAAAGACCCATATATTGCATAGTTTGCAGTATATGGTTAAAATCCGTTTGAGTCTGGTTCAGAGAAACAGAGCAACACATGGATAATATGACGCAAAATATCAATCATCTGTTGCAACAACTGCACAAGACGGGTAATTTGTTATGCAACAGATAATTTGAATGTCGCAACAGATGAACCATATATTATCAGATTAAACATCTGTTGCATAATTTGCAGTAGATGGTTAATCTTTTAGGAGTAGGGTTCAGAGAACCAAAGCAACAGATGGGTAATCTGATGCAAGATATACCCCGTCGCAACAGATGTCCCATCTGATGCATCAGATATAACATTTGTTGCACCAAATATAACATTTGTTCAATATCTTTCTTATCTTTGAGTAGAATTATTTTACTTGAGGAAAACGTATTGCATCATCTGGAAGGTTAAAGAGATCAGCCTCCTTAATATTGGTGTTGCTCTTTGCAGCCAACCACCTAAACATCCTTGGATAAGAAACCTCATCCGGGTAATCCATTAACTACTTTCGGAGGGGAGAAATGGCTTCAAATGCCCTGGCCTAAAAAATGTAAACAGGAAGCAAGCAAAAAATAAAATCATAATAACTATATTCAATATAAATTAATGGATGAGTAAAATTAGTGATTAATTTTACCATGAAAGCCCAAGGAAAGCCGTATAATGTGGTCTTCCCTGAGGATAGCTTTGTCAGTAAATATTGGACAGTCAAATAGAAGTTGTCATATCCCAGGAATAATTGTTGAATTTATCAAAATCCTCAGCACGCGCCAACAAATTATCTTTTATGACCTTGTTGACGTCTCTTCCCAATATAACCGAATGGGCAAACCAAACTAAGTACAATTGCTCCCTGTACTGCTCTGGTATGGTTTTATCCACGAGATCTGTCAACAAATTCGATGCTTTGTAGCCACGTCGAGCAATGTCAAACAACCCATCTATTTTTTCCTTGCATTTTCTTGCCTTGGATCTTTTGCGGGGTGGTGGTCCTTCTGGACGATGGCATCTCAAGCCCGTCACTATGGCAAATTTTTGCAAGCCAAAACAAACAGGCATGCCACAATAGTTGATCCAGATTTCATCCATCTTGTTTTTGCCCCCCTCCTCCGGATCTTTATCATCCCTCGCGTACTTGATCCTGCGCTTGAGAAGACCATATACCATTGTCATAGGGAAACGGATACGGGCAGAGGGGCCCTCAGGAAGCTCGAGAAAGCGTCCAAAGTAGCTCTTCTTAAAAAATCCGCCTATGTTTTCGTTCTTCATAATTTTCATAAAATGTTCAAAAAATTTCCCCATCTGACATTTAAGTATAATTTGACCAGTTAGTTGTTTTCCTTTTGGGTCATTTATCGACATCGCAACTTGAAACCTATCAATACTAAAAGTTTTGACAGGATCATGCTGGGTTGTCGATATTAACTCACGCCCCGTCAGTGATCCATTATCATCATGTTGATGATCATCCTCTTTCTCTTTCTGACTCTTCAATTCCTCCTCTTTCTCACTTTTATTTTATTCATCACCATCTAAGGACCTTTGTCCACCTCCCTCAATGTTGTTTTCACATCTCTCCTCAGCTTCACTTTTCCTTGACTGAGATTTTTCAGGAAGCTCCTCCGAATTCCTTTGTACTGTAGCCTTTTTTTTAGTGGTCAGACGTTGATCCACTTTCACTTTCTTTTCTTTTGGGAGACATGTTTTACCTACAGACAAAGAAAAATAAAAATTACATTACAGTTGATGTATGCATAAATTTTAGAAAATACATTATAAACACCACGAATACCGACACACCAACAGCCACTACCACAAACACCACCAACCAATGCCAACAAACAAACAAACACCACGAATACCGACTCCACCAACCAATGCCACCACCGGTGCCACCACAACGACCACAAAAACCACCACCAACACCAATACCACAAACACCATCCAACTATACCACGATAGTCAATGGAACACTGCGACAGAAACTAGGGATTTCTCGAGTTCTTCCTACGATTTTACCATCAAAACTCAAAATTGTAAACCCATTCTCGAAGATAATACAACTAAAAGTTTTATTTTTCATCATTAACTTAAAAGCCCTTATTTTTAGAAAGAAAAAAATATATAGAGCTCTTCTCAAACTCCGTTGCCTACAAAGACAAAGAAAACGACTGATACAAGCAAGAATGAAGTCGAAAATAACACCTATGTGGTCAGAAATAAGAAGAAAAGCAATCTGTTGCGGAGGGTTGAGAAAATTTGTTGAGTAGTTATTGTCTGTACCGTATTGTTGAGTGAGAATGAGAGAGAAAAAGCTAGACCTCGAGATTTGAAATGATGAAACGTTTTGTATAGGTTGATTTGTATTTTGGAATAGAATGACAAGTAGTTTTGAAAATGTTAATTTGGTCCGAAATGATCTTAATTATTTTTAAAATCATAAAATATATGCGTAATTTTTAACCCTCTCATCGTGCAATTTCCAAAAGAGTAATTCAATTGAAATTGTATAAAAACAATTGAAGTTGTAGTTGACCGAGTACTCTAGGAGGTGACCCTATGAAAACTCACCCCTGGTCCTAGATTAATCAATTTTGGTACTATTAGTCTAACATATGAACTCAATTGAAATTATAAAAAATAAATTTTCAACATGTTGCATCAGATTTCTCATCTGTTGTAAATTATCAATCAGATTAGGTAACAACAGATTACAAATCTGATGTAAATTATCAAACAGATTAAGTTATATATTGCTACAGATTACGCATCTGTTGTAAATTATCAAATGAATTTTCATATGTCGCAACAGATTACCCATATATTATAAATTATCAAATAGGTGTTGCCATCTATTGTGGCTGACCCTATGAGAACTCACCCCTAGTCTTAGATTAATCGATAGTTTACCCTATGAGAACTCACCCCTAGTCCTAGATTATTCAATTAAGGTATTAGTACCTTAGTCCTAGATAAATCAATTAAGGTATTAGTCTAACATATGAGGTAGTAAGAATCGGTTTGGCTCAGAGTGATCGATCGACGACTCTGTCGGGAGGAATGCAGTACCGTCTCATTATGCAATTGACAAAAGACTCAATTGAAGTTGTAGTTGACCCTAGGAGAACTCACCCCTAGTCCCAGACTATTCAATTGAGGTATAATTACCCTAGTCCTAAATTAATCAATTAAAGTATTAGTCTAACATATGAGGTAGTAAGAATCGATTCGGCTCAAAGTGATCGATCGATGACTCTGTCGGGAGGAATGCAGTACCGTCTCATTATGCAATTTCCAAAAGACTCAATTGGAGTTGTATTTTACCCTATGAGAACTCACCCCTAGTCCCAGACTATTCAATTAAGGTATTAGTACCCTAGTCCTATATTAATCAATTAAGGTATTAGTCTAACATATGAGGTAGTAAGAATCGGTTCAACTCAGAGTGATCGATCGCCGACTCTGGTTGGGAGAAACGCAGTATCGTCTCATCATGCAATTGCCAAAAGACTAAATTAAAGTTGTATTTGACCCTATGAGAACTCACATTCAATTAAGGTATTAGTCTAATATATGAACTCAATTGAATTATATATAAACAAATGTTCAACCTGTTGCAACAGATGTCTTTTCTGCTAGATCAAATCAAACAGATTATGTAATCTGTTGCAACATATTATCCATCTGTTGTAAACTATCTAACAGATTAAGTCATTTGTTGCGACAGATAACGAATCTGTTGTAAACTATCAAACAGATTAAGTCATCTGTTGCGACAGATTACCCATCTGTTGTAAATTATCAAATAGGCGCTGTCATCTATTGTAGTTGACATTATGAGAGCTCACCCCTAGTCCTAGATTAATCAATTAAGGTATTATTTAAACATATGAGGTAGTAAGAATCGATTCAGCTCAGAGTGATCGATCGACTACTCTTGTCGGGAGGAACTCAGTCCCGTCTCATCATGCATTTGCCAAAAAACTCAATTGAAGTTGTAGTTGACCTCATGAGAACTCACCCCTAGTCCCAGATTATTCAATTATGGTATTAGTTGAACATACGAGGTAGTAAGAATCGGTTTGTCTTAGAGTGATCGATCGGTGACTCTTGTCGAGAGGAATGCAGTACCGTCTCATCATGCAATTGCCAAAAAACTCAATTAAAGTTGTAGTTGACCCTTTGTGATCATTCATCCATCCCTAATTCCACCTAGATCAATGTAGGTACTATTATTAATCTTAATATTAAGTTAATGAGAACACATTTCAACTCAGAGTGATCGATCGATGACTCGGGTCGGGATGAACACAATACTAACACCATGCAAGTGCAACGACTCAATTGGATTTGTCGTTGACCCTGGAGCTCATTCATTCATCCCTCATTGTACCTAGATCGATTTAGGTACTTTTATTAATCTTAACATTAAGTTAATGAGGAGCTTATTCTTTTATCCCTGGTTCATTCTAAATCAATTGCAATGAAATTTGTTGCAACAAACAAATGATTTGTTGGAGAATTTCCAACAAATAACAATATCTATTGCAACAGACGACATTTCTTATTTAATTATCAAATAGGCATTTGCATCTGTTATGACGGATGACTGAGTTGTTGGAAATTTTCAAACAGATATTGATATCTGTTATAACAGATGACATTTCTGATTTAGTTATCAAATGACATTTTCATTTGTTGTCACAGATGACTGAGCTATTAGGATTTCTCAAACAGATTGCTAAATCTGTTGCAACAGACGACATATCTGTTTGAAAATCTTTTTGTTTTCTTTTAATTTTAAAGCAAGCTACTGTCCGAGTAGATAAAGTAGTAGTAGTACTAAAGGCGGTAAAAAATGTTTCTTGGATAACTCAAAAATCTCATTGAGTAGTCTTGTCCTGTCTTTTCAATGTTACCCGTTTTCTTCCTCGTGCCCCTCAAATTATTAGTGAATATTAATTAATGAATATTGAAACCCCTAATACTTCTTCCGTTTCATATTGACTTGGCACTCCCATCAAGAAAATATTAATTAGGGGTTTATTTTACTACCAAATTAGCCTTATTAATTATGCTTTGAAAATATACATTTGAATAAATACACTTTGTTTAGTCATTTAATATTAAGGGTAGTACATCTAGAAATTAGAATTATCGCATCTCTCATCTCCTCTCCTTCAGCCCTAAATCTCTCATCTTTTTTCTTTCTATCCTCTTTAGGGTTATCACGGCCTTTTTTTTCTCTCCTCTTTCTCAAAAATTTTCATTTGAATCTAAACCGATCAATATTCATATCTTAGATTCCTCGACTGAAATTGTTGTTTTGACCCCCTTTTGACATTAAGGTATGATATGATTCACTATTGCTCTTTCATTCTCATCTTCTTCTTGCAACTTTATTTACATCTTTTTGTTTATTTAATTACCATTTTCCCATATCATATTTATTTCAAAAATTTGAAGGAACTTTTAATTGTTGAATAAACATACCGAGGATTTTTATTATAAGATGCGAAAAAAAGTCATCTGTTGGGAGAAGTTTAAAAGACTTGTTGGCAGTATCATTTTTTTTATGTATTTTATTTGTTTCTTTATTGTTGATGCTGTTATTGATGTTGTTGGTGGGGTTGGCATTGTTGAAACTTATGGTGTGGTGTGGTTTAGACGGTGGGTGCTTCTTAGCTCAAAAATAGTGGAGTCCGAACAATCAACACAAGGAGTAAGGGAGGAAAAAATAAAAAGTTTAAAGTGAATAAGAAGAGAAGAGTTGGTTACCAAAATTAAAAAATATGTGTTGAGTGGGAATTGAACTCAAGACCAAAAGAAATAAATAGCCTTAAGCACCCATAAAAAACAACTGGGCTAACCAAACAACTCTTACTATGGGTGCACACTAATTAGATTATATACGTTTTTTTCTTTATTTCCACATACATATATAAAGTTCGATACGAGTTCAGTCTATGCTCGCACACACGGAGGACTCCATGTGGGTCCGTCCCTTGTTGTTTATGGTGTTGGAACATAGGATGTATGCTTCTTTGTTGTTGATGATGTTGTTGGAACAAATGTTGTTGTTTTCTTTGTTGTTGATGTTTTTTATTTGTTGTTTATAGTTTATGTTGGTGTTGATGTTGCAACAGACGGAGCAACTGATGGAACAAATCAAACCACTAGCAAAGCTGCTATGTATTCCAATAGACTCCATATCTGTTGCATCAGACTCCATATCTGACGCAACAGACTCCACATCTGACACAAACTATCCGGAATTTAATGTAATATTGCTGAAACTATCCGGGATTTATGTGTTGTGTGTGTTACTTAAATAAAACTGGTGATTTTATTAATATGTATATTAAAAAAATAGATCTAAATACAACATTTTATCTTTTTGTTGTATTTTCGAAAGAGGCAGATTGGTAATCTGTTGCAAAATATATTCCACCTGTCAGATAACTTACAACATATGGATAATCTGTTGCAACAGATGGATATATCAGTTTGTTTTTCCATCAGCTGTGGCGTCTGTTGGAACTTGCTAGTCATCTGTTTATTAAATTTCATCGAGAGAGATAGATTTTCTAAATACTTCTTGGCCAAACTCAATTTTTGCTCTTGGATTGCTTCTCTTTTTTTCTTTGCATCCTTCAAGCTGGCCTCCAAATTTAATTTTTTTTTCCCTCAATCCAATAGCAAAAATTTAGTTTGGTTGAAGGATGCAAAGAAAAAAAAAAAGAAGCAATCCAAGAGAAAAAATTGAATTTGGCCAAGAAGTGTTTAGAAAAATCGATTGCTCTCGATGAAATTGAATAAACAAATGACTAGCAAGTTGCAACAGACACCAAAGTTGATGAAAAAGCAAACTGATATATCCATCTGTTGCAACAGATTGTTCATATGTTGTAAGTTATCTGACAGGTGGAATATATTTTGCAACAGATTACCAATCTTTCTCTTTCGAAAATACAACAAAAAGATAAAATGTTGTATTTAGATCCATTTTTTTTCTAATTTACTTATTAATAAAGTCACCAATTTTATTTAAGTAACACTAACACACACAATACATAAATCCCGAATAGTTTCAGCAATATTACATTAAATCCCGGATAGTTTGCTAATTACACCTTATCCTGGAATTTTGAATTGTGATACATATGTTAAGCAGTGATACATATATGGACTAGTGATACATATGTATATGTATCACTAGTATATACATATGTATACAGTAGTGATACATATAGCATATGTATCACTAGTAAATATGAATCCGGGATTTATGTAATTTTTTAAAACATTAAGAGATATTGTGTAATATGGTGTCTTAAATATGGGATTTGTGTAATTTATCCTTTTAAGGTATATGAAAAGTCGTGGCTTTTTTTTTACTAAGTCCAATCCCTTCCAATTCAATCATTTTATAAATAGGTCCCTCCGGCCTCCTCACTCACTCTCACTCACTCTCGTTCATTCTACTATACTTATAATACTAATATGTCAGATCCAGATTCGTACAAGAAGGTTCATATCGAGTCTTTGCAGGAACTTCAAAGGCAGTTTGATGAACTCCAGAGGAATTTGGCCGACTTTCGAGCAAGGCTGAGGAGTGCCCTGCTGCTGCCGGATGAAAATTCTCAGGTTGACAATAATAATAGTAAGAATAATAATAATAATTAGGTTATGTTTTTTCTTTCTTTTAGCGTATGTATTTCCCTTTTTTACATCCGATCTACCTATAAGGGATTCAAAAAAATCCATGTATATGTTTGGTTTAGTTTGGTTTGGTTTGATTTGGTTTGGTTTGGTTTGGTTTGATTTGGTCGATTTTGAATTTTTAATTATTATTCAATATTTAATTATCATTCTATTTATTCCATATTCTCAACATGTCGGCGGTTGGAGTTAGGAATACGGTCATGATGAGAAATTCTCCTAAAAATGGTTCGTTAATAAATAATAAGGAACTAAATGATATTATAATCGTAAAATAAAGATTATTTAATTTAAAAAAAGTCACAACATTGGATTAATTTAATTAAGATATATATATGATGATATGATTTTTAAGAAAAAAGTTAATGAATAGTCGTGACTGTGACTTTTGTCTAAACACATTCAACAAATAAAAAAAATAAAAAAAATGCTTCTGATGCATCAAATTCCTCATCTGTTGGGACTTATGAATCAGTTAGAAGAAATCAAAAAAGCTCCTTAAACAGATGGTCGATTTATAGCAACAGATGGTATATCTGTTGAAACAGATGGGTTATCTGATGCAACAGATATACAATCTGTTGCCATAACTCAATTAATAAAAATGGTTATTAAAGAAACCGAACGGTTATTGAAAACCAAGTGTATTCGATTTTTAAATTGAGAAAAAGGTTATTTAAATTTAATAAGCTGAAAAGTCATGACTTGCCACAATAATAAAAAACTCACCACCAGCTTGATTTAATTAAGTCATTTCTTTTCACAGAAAGAATAAGAAAATAAATGATAAACACAATTTAAACCGTAAAAAACTCACCAGAAATATTCTTGTTTTTAAATCTTCTTTATTAATTTATATAATTAAAAATTCAGAAAATTTGGATATCATGAAGATAATTTAATTTTTTTAAAAGATATATATATTATATGTTGCAACAGATATATTATCTGATGCAAAAGGTTAACTATTTGTTGCAACGGATGATATATTTGTTGTAACAGATGATTTATCTGATGCGACAGATATATAATCTGTTGTCCAACTCAGTGTAAAAAAAAACGGTTCCTGAAAATAACTAATTATTAATAATAATAAAGCTAAAAAGTAATGACTTATCATAATATTGATTAATTTAATTAAATCATAACTTTTTACAGTAATCAAGAATGTCATTAATAAATGGAGGTGAACAGTTGTGCCTTTGAATCTACTTTATTAATTTATATAATTAAAAAGTCAGAAAATTTAGATGTCATGAAGATAATTTATTTTTTAAAAAATATATATATATTATATGTTGCAACAGATATATTATCTGATGCAACGGGTTATCTATTTGTTGCAAATCATGATATATCTGTTGTAACAGATGATTTATCTGATGCAACAGATATATTATCTGTTGTCCAAAACAGTGTAAAAAAAATGATTCCTGGAAAGAACTAATTATTAATAATAATAAAGCTGAAAAGTCATGACTTATCATAATATTGATTAATTTAATTAAGTCATAACTTTTTACAGTAATCAAGAATGTTATTAATAAATGGAGGTGAACAGTTGCAATTTTTTGCCTAACTCATTCAAGTTCAATCCTCTATAAATAGGTCCCTCCTTACTCAATCGTTCGTTCTACTGCACACTATTTATTCCTCGCTCTTGTTACACCTTCAACTACTTTTTCTTCAAGGACTTGATAGTTTTTTCCTATCTCTGGTAAGTTTTTTTCTTGATTTTTGTGTAAATATGCGTTGTATTACATTACATTCGAATTCTTTTTTTTCTTTACTTTTGTGTTTACGTGTGCGTTTTGTCAACTTATGCATTTTTTAGATATGACTGATCCTATGTGGGATGTCGCTATTTTACGAGATGCCATGAGGGAACTGCAGAAGGAGGTTCAGGACCTGCATTGGGAGTTGTCCGCAGTCAGAGTAAGGATGTTGCGGGAGATCCGCAGGTTGTGGAAGATCCGCAGGCTGCGGAGGGCGCTGTTGCTGCCCTTTGAAGATTGGCTGGCTGTCCATACAAATAATAATGATGATACTAATAATTAAGCTTTTTTTTTCTGTTATCTATGTATTTTTTTTGTTTGTTTTATAAAAAATTATGTTTGATGAACTTGACTTTTTATTTTTTATTTAATTTTTGTGCTGTCTATTTCTATTTCTTAACGAATGACATGTCTACAATTAAGGAATAATTTGATTCCAGTATCAATAGCAAGAACATATGAGTTATTTGTTAGGTTTTGTGTGTGACAGGAGCTGTATCTGAATTTTGTTGTTCAAGACATATTAGTAATCTAATGAAACAGATTATTTATCTGTTGAAATAGATTACTAATCTGGTGCAACAGAATACCCATCTATTCGATTCATATTACGGGCACCTAAAACCCTTAAACATGAATCCATCCAACATGAGTCTACTGTTACAACAGAACATTTATCTGTTGCCGCAGATAATGAATCTGTTTAAACTGATTGCTCTTGTGTTGTATTCATGTTCGCGTGCAAGCTATTGTTGAAAAAACAACACATTAGCAGTTACCCAGATTCAACTAAAAAGCTTAATCTGACTTACCAAAGTCTCCTCTCAAGTAAATTCCAAAGTTGAAAGTGATTTACGAAAAAAAAATTGACATAAGAATTTGATCAAAGAGCAGCAGTTGGGGTAACAACAACAACAACAACAATGGTCAACAAGAAGAATATGAAGATGATAATGAAGTATAAGATGATGATAATGAATCAGAAGATGATGAATAAAGCAACAACAACAATGAACAACAAATATCGCTAAGAGAGAGAAAATAACAACGGATGAGGAGAGAGAAAAAGGCATTTTTTTCCCTTCGTTCCCCGTTATATATTAACTAACATTTGGATCAAAGTGTAAATTTAAAAACTTGTGGGTTATTTTAAAATTTCTAAAATTTTCTTAAACCATAATTAAGTAATTGTCACCTCTACTCAATTATTAAGACTTGTGTCATCTGCACCTCATTTTAAAACTCTTTTGTCACCTGTGGCCCAAACCCCCAAGAAACTTGTTGGTTGGGGTGGGGGTGATGAAGAAGAAGATGGTTTGGGGTTGGGGTTGGGGTTGGAGTTTCGGGGTGGGGGTGATGAAGAAGATGATGGTTTGGGGGTGGGAGTGATGAAGAAGATGATTGTTTGGGGGTGGAGGTGGAGAGATGGATGTTGGGGGTTGGGGAGGAGTATTTTTATTTTTTTTTGCATTAATTTTTAATTTAAATGCACCAATTTTTATTTAAATAATTATGTATTTTCCACATCAAATCTAGGGAGTAAAAAGTATCACTTTTTTATAGTTAAGATATGTAATAGGTTACTTATATAGTTTAGGTGTGGATTCGACTTTTCGACTATAGTTTGGGATGAAACGATGCCTTTTCCCTTAATGTTTTTAGCCATTTACTTTTGTTATTTAATAGGTTGGACGCGCCTAAAATAAGTGTAACATACGTGCCTTAGAATGGGGGTCGCGGGGAGGTAATAATATCACTTTTATATAGTTAAGGTGTGTAATAGGTCACTTATATAATTTAGATGTGGCTTCGACTTTTCTTGTATAGTATGGGGTGAAAATGGTTCCTTTTCCCCTATAACTTTTGATGGTTCCACCTATGATTACTAGATTTAATAATTAAAACAAGTAAATCTTTTTATAATGGTTTCCTTATCTAATTATCCAAAAAGAACACACACAAAAGAGATGTTCAGATTATGATATTAACGTTGATATTATGAGAGATTTGGATGTTTATTTATTAAATCCTTTTCAGACCAAGAAATGAAAACCTCATTATTATTGATTAATCTTACTCCTTTTGTTTCAATTTATATGAGTTAATTTGACTCTGCACGAAATTTAAGAAAGAAGGAAAGATTTTTAAAATTTATAGTCGAAATAAGTCATAGATGTTTACGTGACTATAAATCATTTCACTAAAGATAAAATAGACATTTTAAAATTAAATTGTTACTAAATATAGAAAAGAAAAGTGAATCATACAATTTGGAATGGAGTATATAAAAAGTCATAGACAATTAAATCATAGTGACATAATTTAAAATTGCAAAACATGGAGTTCACTAGAAATGTGTCATTATTTTTTAGACTAACTAAAAAGAAAAGTGAATTATACAAATTGAGGCAGATCAAGTATATAAAAAGTCATAGACAGACATAGTGACATAATTCACAATTATTAAACACTATAGTTCACTAAAGTTCCTTTGCGTCATTCTTTTTTAGACCGACTAAAAAGAAAAATAAATTATACAAAATGGGATAAATGAAGTATATAAAAAGTCATAGACAATTAATCATAGTGACATAATTTTAAATTGCAGAATACTGGAGTTCGCTCGAGTTCACTCGAAATGTGTCTTTTTTTTTTAAACTGACTAAAAACAAAAGTGAATTATACAAATTAAGACAGATGGGGTATATAAAAAGTCATAGACAATAATTCAAAATTGCAAAACACCGGAGTTCACTAGACTGACTAAAAGGAAAAGTAAATTACACAAATTAAAATAGATGGAGTATATAAAAAGTCAATATAATAGACAATTAATCATAGTGACATAATTCAAAATTGAAGAAATTTGGAGTTCGCTAAAAATGTGTCTATCATTTTTGAGACTGACAAAAAAAAAATGAAATATATAAAAAATCATATAGACCATTAATCATAGTGATAAAATTCAAAATTGGAGAACACTTTAGTTCACTCTTGTTGTTAAAGTTGCTTCTTTAAAGAAACAGATTGATTTTCCTGTTTCCATATATGGACAAGGCAAGTACCTAAATAGTACTGAGTTTTGCAAGTTTGGAATATTTTCTTGTCTTCCAGCTTTTTTTTGTTTTTTGAAAAAAGCAACATTAGGACATCTACTTAACTTTAATCTTATATATATAATATAATTTTTCGATGAAAGTTTAGTTCAGATGACTCCTCTTGCTCTCACTTGGCTCCACCCCTGCCGATCAGTTGAGAAAATAAAAAAAATGGACCTTATATTTTGGATAGGTTTGAAATGGTTTCTTAAATATATTTTTGCGTCATTTTGATTATTTAAGTTTGCTAACAAATATTTATCTGTGACATTTCACCTACTTTATATTGAAAACAAAACTATGTGGAACACATTTGAAAGTACAATTATTTTGAATTAAGACGTAATTATTATTGATGATATTCGGGTCACTCTATTATTGAGAAGAAGAAGAAGAAAGTAGAAAGAAAATTGTGATGACCATCAAATTAATTTAATGTCTTTACCTCTTTTCAATTGCAAGAGCCAATGGGTACAAGAAGTTGAGATCTTTGAATTAATTTATAAAATAATTCAAATAAAACTCTGAGGTGACCCCATTCATATCAAATGATAAATGTATACACTAAAATAAGGATAATCCACTATTAACTGAATTAAGCTTACTAATTGTTCCACTTATATTTAATTTCTTCAGTCAATTTTTATTTTTATTAAAGATAGCAATAGTCAAGGAATAACATCTAACTGATGAGAAATGTGTGTGTCACATGGCCAATTAAGTATATATAAGAAAGACTATAAGAAAGTTGATTGGTGTCTTGACGTAACTGATAAAGTTGATGTCATGTGACTCGAAGGTCTTGGTTCAAGCCATGAAAACACTCTTACAAAATTGCATACAATAGATTCTTGTGGCTCGATCCTTCCCCAAATGATATACATAACTGAAGTTTTAGAACACCAAACTGCCTTTACATAAATTTGGTTAGTGAGAAAATTCAAAATATTAAAGGTAATAACAGCATAGATAGCTACTACATACGTCATATTAGCCGGACAAGTAGACAATATAGGCCTACAATATGCTATAGCCAATAGACATTTTGTTCTTTCTATGAGTATATAAGAATAATAAAATATTTTTCCTTTTTGGTCATGCATATCACAAGACAGAGATGCCAGAAAAAACAAAGAGATTGAAAAGGATTTGTCTTCAGCTAGCAACTTCGGTGCGTTCCACTCTGAATTATGTGGAAAAACATCATCTTACAACAACAACATTATTTCAAAAGTAAAGTCTGAAGAGTATAGCTTGTACGCTGATCTTAACTATTATTACTTTGTGATCGAAGGTGAGGAGAATATTCTCAATAGATAATCATATTAAGTAATTACGTAATTCAAAGCAAATTTGAAAAGAAAATTCAGTAGTGAAGAAAGCATGTTGAAAATTATAATAAAAAAAAAACAGTAACAACAACAAATAATACGATAATAGTGGCAAAGGGCACAACAGATGATAATTAATACTAATAATAAAGAACTAAGATTAAGATAATTATTAAGAAAAAACTTCATCTAATGTTCTAAAAAATTTTAAGCCTTTTTCTTGTCCAATATGTTTGAATATTTTAGCTTCGGGAAAATTTAGCAAGAACTTTAATTTTCAACACCATGAAGTAACACATATTATAACCGAAACACAATGAAATTTTTGTTGAACAACATTAACATTCCCCCCATCAAGTATATATTGTGATAATAAATATTTATAATTTGATCTCAGAATTTAAGAGTAAATACTAGTATATTTTTAACCTTTCAACTCCTCAAATTTAACTACTTTTCTTAGTTTCTAAAAATAACTTAAAAGTGTGTGCTTCCTCCACTATTCTAAAGAAATAAAAAGCTCATGAAAAAAGGAAGAATGAATGAAAAGAATTGAGTACGTACTACACATCTCTTTTGGTCTTAACCAAGGGACAAAAATAAGAAGGGGCCACTTGAAATTATACCAAATATATATATAATTTAGGTGGAAATTTTGGTGTGAATGGTCAAATTCAAGATAGTGATGTCATTAATCATCAAATAATAATTGAAGAAAATACCAAGCATCAACTCTAGCAAAATCATAGTGCATGAATAATCACAATAGTGTAACTTTTTCATACTGAGTTATTAGATCAATTGTCTAAATTATAACTATTCATTTAGCCATTCCTAAATTTGATGAGATCAATAACCTACAAACCAAGATAAATTATCAGTAAAGCTCTCACTGGGTGTGGCTCGTGGGATTCGAGAAAAGGTTGAATCACAAAGGTTTGTTATTGTTCGAAATTTTATTCTGCATTTCTACAAGAGGTTGTTTTCACGATTTGATCATGCGACCTCCTAATCACATGACAATAAATTACCAGTTACGTTTAGACTTCCTTCGAAAATATTAATAATAGTTGTAAAATTCATCATACTGTCAACGTATATAAGTCAAACGTTGTGAGAGAAGGTGATAAGGTACTTTTATGGGGAATTGGAAAATTTTGAAAGACAATTATTCCCACCCTTAACATCCTTGTCTATGTTTGTCTCAATTCTCTTATAAGTCTACACTTTCTTTCGGCCATTTTGTCTCATTTTCATTGTGGCAAATGGGAATTATTGTCATCATCCCCACTCTCGAAAACCAACGGCTACTATTTCCTTACTTAGGAAAAATTATCATCTGTCATTTTTGTGCTTAGCTAAAAGAAGTTGGGTGGTTGGAACATAAATTGCAATATGCATGTAACACTAATCTTTTTGATGATGTTGTGAATCCATATTATCAGTTGGTAGTTGGTAAATGTATGATTAAAGCTACAAAGAGTCAAACAAATAAATAAATAAAGGTGGGTTTTCTCGAAGATAAGTGATTTCTTATTTATTTTTTGGTGTTACGTATGTAAGCAGAAATATTGTTTCAGGAATATTATATAAAACCTAGCTGTAAGACACAGTCGAGTTGGGGTGGGATGTATCGGACCTTGAGGAGGAGATCGATCATTGAACTTGTTTTATCTGTTTTCACAAAAAATGTTATTTTTCTAAGAACGTATATTCCTAGAAAAAAACGCTTCCAAAGATACCTTCAATGAAAAGCTTAATTCTATATACTATTGCCGGGAAATTGTCCTTCATGACTATGAAAATACAAGTAATGTTCAAAGTTTACGAGTTAACTTGGAGTTCCAAGCTGAATGGAACAGGTTTTTAATATCACGAGTCTAAACAGTCAAACAGACCGTCCTTAACCTTATGTAACAAAAAAGACTGTTCGTCCATTTTTGAGCGAACAAATAGTTGCTATCATTAACTTCGTCAAGCGTTGATGCAATGAAAAAAATATATATATTAAAGGGTTCGTCCAAAAACTGATCAACTCATTTTAATAATTTTTCTTTATAGTTTGCTCATTTGTAGGCAAACTACAATTCTTTTTTTTTGTTTGTTGTTAGTTTGTCAACACATGGGAATCTCGTTCACCCCCCGTATTCCAGATAAAATCATTTAACTTTTGTCAAAATTAAAACATAAATAATGTATAAGAATTTTTTGAAATATAATTCCCACACGTAAAGCGTAAGAAAGTATATAATTAATAGAGACTATATAACTAGCATTACGTCTTCAATTTTCCGCATCTATGATTAGTATTGGCCTTTTTGGGGTAAACACCTCTCCCCCAAAATAAACTAACCTTAACGATGTCAATCATTATGTTTTTCCTTATAGAAAACTTAAACGAACAATTATTTATTGAAGTTAACGGTAGTAACTGTTAGTTCGTCCAAAAATAGGTAAACTGTTCCTTTTATTACATAAATTTGAGAACTGTCTGTTTTAGCTTGTAGTATTAAAAGACTTGTCTCTTTCAACTATGGACTCGTTGATTTGAATATTTTTGCTTCCGGTCTATTCATTGGAAATAAATTTTGGTCATTTTTATTTGTGAAGAGGTATATATTTACCCCAAAAAGAACCCAAGGGACCGTGTATTGCATTGCCATTATTTGTGCTCTTCTTTTCTTCTCCAATTTTTATTGTTTTTTAAAGGAAAGAAAATCATAAGAATTAGTCTTTTTTTATTATTTTTTTCTATGATTTCAAATTGTGAAATTACAGTTAGTCTTAGTGTAATTATTAATGCCAAAGACTTAATTAAACCACTAATCTCCTACACGTCAGCCTCCATGTAGGCCACCTATGTTTGCCTCCTGTCGGCAAGTCAGTCTTAATTAATGTATATTAAATTAAATTAATGTGTTTTGTCATAAGCACAATTTTGAGGTTGTCTCGTGAAATTTGAGAAAATCAGATAATACTACTAATTAATTATGTCTAGTAACCTTTTGTTTTGTCCTTATATAGTCATCAAATCTATAATCATGCTTAACCAAATCTTTGACGAAACTCTTTTTTGGTCAATGAATCTTATAATACCGGAAAATAAGTATTATAAAAATGAAAAAGATGATTTTCCTAATGAAAGTAGGAAAATAAGTTTCACAAGTAGCATTTCACTTTAGTTGTATCGTCCCTACCCTCCAACAAATTGATCATCTTCACCTCCATCTCGGTAGTCCCCATCCCGACCACCCCACCCACATCGCTCCATCCCCACCTCCTATAGTATTTGTTTAAATTATGTAAATTAGAATAATTTATTTTACTTACATACTGAATATAAAAAAAATAAGTATGGAACCCACTTATTTCAGGAAAATATTTTATTTTCTACCGAACACATCCTTATTCGTTCTTTTCGTACTTATATAAGCATCGAACACACTCTGATTTATTTATTTTTACTGAAGACGTGACTCTAAATAGAAAGGTTTGAAGGTCGAGGACTAAGGCAGAAAATTAAGTTGTTGAGTGTTTTTATTGTACTTATATAAGTAATTATTTGGTGGCTTAATTTTCAATATTTTGCCACTATTGTAGACTGTATTGGCTGACTTAACGTAATTACTGTCAATATAATAGTGGACTAACATATTAAACCACATGCATCTTAATAATGCTTACACTTACAGAAAGATAAACTTCACATGTCATGTTTGTGACTAATTTCATATGTGCTAAGACTAGGAGCTTCTCATTTTTCCTTTTGCCTTTTTGACATTCAACTTCGTATCATTAATATTTATTTTTAAAATTGGTGATTTCATCAAACATAGCCTTAGCGTAATAAAATGGGCGGGATATAATTTCGGTTACGGGTTTAACAGAAATCTATAGCTTTAATATAAACTTATTTGTGTTTAAATTTTTTATGTATTATGTATAAGAAAATTATGTCTTTAAAAATACTATAATAAATTTAGAAGTTTGTCTTTGACTAAGACAACACTAAATTAACTGGAGCTTTGACTGAAAACAAGACAGAGTTGAGTCGAGCCGAGCTAAATACAAGTGAATTGAGCCAAGCACCCAACCATTTGAATTCCATGTCCGACTTCCAAGCCTATTTAAATGTGAGATTTTAATACTTTTTCTCTACGTCTTAATTTATTATAATAAATTTAGAAGTTTGTCTTTGACTAAGACAACACTAAATTAACTGGAGCTTTGACTGAAAATAAAACAGAGTTGAGTCGAGTCGAGCTAAATACAAGTGAATTGAGCCAAGCACCCTACCATTTGAACTCCACGTCCGACTTCCAAGCCTATTTAAATGTGAGATTTTAATACTTTTTCTCTACGTCTTAATTTATGTGATGTAATTTGACTTGACATAAAACTTAAGAAAGAAAATAATATTTTTGAAACTTGTTGTCGGAAGCAAATCACAAATATTCATGCGTCTACAAATCATTTCATCAAGTGTTAAATGACATTTTAAAATTATACTATTACTCCTAAATATAAAGAATGCATTATGATCTTTTTTGGACCGATTAAAAGAGAACATGCCGCATAAATTGGTACAAAAATATATGTTTATGAATATAAATAAATGTAATAGTTTCAACTCTAAGCTCTTTGCTTTTGGCAAAATAACGTCAAGACCATTAATTTAAAATTTAAAATTTAAACTCGATGATTTTTGTAAATGAATTTTTATTAAAAGGATTTAAAATATTAAAAAAATATATATATAAGTTCAATATTTATAGTTTTATTGTATATATATGGTGTAATTTTTTTGGAGAAAAGAATTTCATTGAACCTCTTCAACCGAATCTAATAAATGCAATGGTTATTAATTAAGATTTAAGTGTCAACTTAGAATGAAACAAGCATTGTCAAGTCAAGAGATCTCCAGCTCCCACCAATAATGCAAATTACATCATTGAATTGACATCATTCCACCACATTCATTCGACTTTGTAGTAGCTTCCAATCAATATGATTTCCCTTTTTTAGTATCAGTACTAATTATTTTTTGTCCTTTATTGAGAAAACTGTTATGAATCGAGCAGAAATAAAGTAAATCACAAGCAAAAAGAAAAGACAAGAACACACAGATTTACGTGGAAATCCTTGCGGGAAAAACCACGGGTAGAGGCAGAGAAATTTCACTACGAAAGCAGAGGAGTACAATTTGGAGTACAACTTAATTTCTGAATACCCAAAACAACCCACTAAATGCACTTATATAATACGTGCATACAAATAAGTCCTAGGCCCAAAAACATAAAGGTCCATATCGGCCCGATCCCTACGCTACCACCACAAACCCCATTGAAAATCACCAACATGGGTCGCACCGTGAAACTTTCTGGGTCGGATCAACAAAATTCGGGTCACAACTCTAACAATCTCCATCTTGACACGAATTCTAATTCATAACTCAAATCCATTTCAAGACAAACTCTCCACGTCTTCCACAAAAGCCCCTAAGAGCACATCTTAACAGCTAACACTAACCAAGTCCAAGCAATGCTCAAACTTGGCACTTAGTAGTGTCTTGGTCATCATATCAGTAGGATTATCATGAGTACTAATCTTGTTCACCACAATATCACCACGAGCAATAATTTCACGCACAAAATGATATCGAACATCAATGTGTTTTGTCCTCTCGTGAAACATCTGATCTTTCGTAAGGAAGATAGCACTCTGACTGTCGCAAAAGACCGTAAATCTGTAAGTATTTTCTAAGTTCACCAAACAGACCCTTCACCCAAATAGCTTCCTTGAAAGCCTTTATAATAGCCATATGCTCTGCCTTAGTAGTTGACAAAGCAATAGTAGTCTGTAAGGTAGCTTTCCAACTAATAGCACAACCACCAATGGTGAAAACATAGCCTGTAAGGGACCTCCTTTTATCATGATCTCCTACAAAATCAGAATCAACATACCCGATTACTCCATCTCTATTTTGCCCAAACTACAAACAAACATCAGCAGATCCATGCAAGTA
The DNA here is from genome assembly GCA_030864215.1 of Capsicum pubescens. Lineage (NCBI taxonomy): Eukaryota > Viridiplantae > Streptophyta > Magnoliopsida > Solanales > Solanaceae > Capsicum > Capsicum pubescens. Next base: position 337,988,697 of record CM061538.1, read on the forward strand.
TCTAAAAATCCACTGAACTGTTTTCCAATATTCTTTGCCAGGATTTGCCATGTATCTGCTAACTGCACTGATGGCATAAGATAAATCTGGTCGGGAACACACCATCGCATACATAAGAGACCCAATGGCACTAGAGTATGAAACTCAAGACATATAGTCATGCTCATCATCTATTTTTGGAGATAAAGTGGCCTAGAGTTTGAAGTGAGTTGTCAATGGAATACTTACAGGTTTGGCATTTTGCATATTGAACCTGTGAAGCACTTTCTAAATATACCTTTTCTGGCTCAAGTATAACTTAAACTTCTCTCTATCCCTCATGATTTCCATGCCAAGCATCTTCTTTGCTGCTCCTAGATCCTTCATCTCAAACTCCTTGTTGAACTGGTCTTTGACTTTTATTATCTCTCTCATATTTTTTGCTGCAATTAACATATCATCAACATACAAGAGAAAATACACGAATGAACCATCACTTACCTCTTTGAAGTAGACACAACTATCATAACTACTCCTCTGAAATATATGAGAGGTCATAAAAGAGTCAAACCTCTTATACCACTGCCTGGGAGACTGTTTTAAGCCATAGAGAGATTTTTTTAGCAAGCATACATAGTCCTTCTTTCCTGAAACTACAAAGCCCTCTAGTTGTTGCATATAGATGTCCTCCTCAAGTTCTTCATGTAAGAATACAGTTTTGACATCTAACTGCTCAAGCTCAAGATTATGCATGGCCACAATACCAAGCAAGGCTCGAATCGAACTATGCTTTACAACTGGAGAAAACACATCTGTGAATTCAATACCAGGAATCTGATTGTAGCCTTTAGCAACTAGTCTTGCTTTGTACCTTGCATCTTCAACTCCCGGTGTTTTTTCTTTCTTTTTGAATACCCACTTGCAATGGATATCTTTCTTATCTTTAAGCAATCTCAGCAAATCCAATGTGCCATTCTTATGAAGTAATTCTATCTCCTCCTGCATAGCAATCATCCATCAGCCGAAATCATCACAACTAACTGCCCCTGAGTAAGAAGAAGGTTCTTCACTAGAATCAATACCTTCTGCTACATTCAATGCTTAAGCAACCAAATCAGCTTCAGTATACTTCTGAGGAGGTCTAATATCTCTTCTAGGCCTGTCTTTAGCAATAGAATATTATGGCGTCACTGGTGGTGAAGAAAAAATAGTACCACTCTGTATCTCTGGGCTAGACTGAGAAGTAGGCACTGGTGTAGACTCTGCTTCAATCTGTAATTCAACGTGGGAGCTTAATTATTGCTGATTCATGTCACTAAGCTCATCTGGAGGCAAAGCACTAGATTCGGAGGGAGCCCAAAGCATGACAGTTTCATCAAACACAACATCCCTACTAATTATAACCTTTCTGCTTTTTGGACACCAAACATTATAACCTTTAACACCAGGCTTATAACCCATAAATAAGAACTTGAAAGATCTAGTCTATAACTTTTCATTATCAACATGAGCAGACACAGGACATCCAAATATCCTTAAATTGGAATAACTTGAAGGAGTACCAGACCATACCTCTTGTGGAGTCTTTTTATCAATCACGACTGAGGAAAAATGATTAATAAGAAGACAAGTTGTGGAAGCAGCTTCGGCCCAAAAAGACTTGGGTAAACCATCATTAGAGAGCATACAACGCACCTTCTTCATTATGGTCCTATTCATTCATTCAGCCACACCATTCTGCTGCGGAGTATGATGAACTGTCAAGTGCCTCACAAATCCTTCTGACTTGCACAGAGCATTAAATTCATTAGAACAAAACTCTAAACCATTATCAGTACGAAGGCATTTTACTTGCTTCCCTGTTTACTTTTCAATCATAATCTTTCACTCCTCGAAAATAGGCAACACATCAATTTTTTGCTTCAGGAAGAACACCCAAACTTTTCTAGAATAGTCATCAATAATAGTCAATAAGTAATTCGCACCTCCTCTAGAAAGTACTCTAGAAGGACCTAGAGACCAGAATGAATGTAATCAAGTGTGCCTTTAGTTGAGTGGATGCCTTTAGTGAATCTGACTCTCTTCTGCTTCCCAAAAACATAATGCTCACAGAACTCCAGTTTGGTAATACTCTGCCCATCAAGAAGTCCTCTCCTGCTTAGTTCAGCCATCCCGTTTTCACTCATATACCCCAGGTGCATATGCCAAAGTTTAGCAACGTCATTTCCTGATAGAGAGGAGGTAGAAACATCTGCATCACTTGTAACCATAGAGCCTTGTAAGACATATAAATTTGCAGACTTTATCTGTTCCTTCATCACAACAAGAGCACCTTTAGTAACCTTCAAGACTCCACCTTCACCAGTGTACCTATATCCGTTCGAATCAAGAGTACTCATGGAAATAAGATTTCTCTTCAGGTCTGGGACATACCGCACATCACCAAGTGTCCTCACAACCCCATCAAATATCTTTATTCTGATTGTTCCAATACCAGCTATCTTACAAGGTGTGTTATTTCCCATCAATACATCACCTTTAGAGACTGCTTCATATGTTGTAAACCAATCCCGATTGCGACACATATAAAATATGCAAGCTGAATCAAGAATCTAAACCTCATAGGGTTTGGAGTTACCATCAGAAATAACCAAGAGTTCTCCATCACTACCGTTATCTTCAACAAAACTAGCTTCATCGGACTTCTCTAGTTGGTCTCCCTTCAGTTTTGGAGCTTCTCTTTTCTCTTTATTCTGTAATTTCCAGCACTCGAATTTGATGTGGCCCTTCTTCTTACAGTAATTACAGGTTTTTGTTTTTGTTTCTGGATTTCGACCTAAACCTATCATCACCCCCAGAGTTCCTCTCATGAGTCCTTCCTCGAACAATGAGACCATCTCCTTGAGTCTCCGACCCATTCACAAGATGCTTCATCTTCTCCTTAGAGAGCAACGCATCATAGACTTCATCTATAGTCAGGGTATCACGACTATGTAAAATTGTATCCCTAAAGGTCGAGTATGATGCAGGCAGTGAACACAACAGAATCAACCCTAAATCTTCCTCATCGTACTTAACCTCCAGAGTTCCTTAAAATGGATAGGTGATCCTCCAAGGACGCACCCTCAGACATGCAATGGGAATAAATTCATTATTTGAGATGCAACTTACTAGTTAGGCTCTTCATCATGAATAAAGATTCCAGTTTCAACCAAAATGCAGCAGCAGTGGTCTCCTTCAAAACATCCTGCAAAATGTGATTGGATAAATGAAGGTGAATCTAAGATAGGGCCTTCTGATCCTTATGTCGTTTATCATCATCTGTCCACGATGAGGGCATGTGATCAAACCCTAACAGCGCATCGTCCAAATCTATCTGTGCGAGCACAACCCGCATCTTAACCTGTCATAACGAAAATCTGGTGTTGCGATCCAACAGCGGAATATCATACTTCATAGTTGTCATCCCTGAGAAAACAATCGACCAAACTCTGATACCAGTTTGTTATGAATCGGGAAGTAATAAAGCAAACCAAAAGCAAAAAAAAAAAAGATAAGAACACACAGATTTACGTGGAAATCTTTGCAAAAAAAAAACATATGGGCAGAGGTAGAGAAATTTCACTAGGAAAGGAGAGGAGTACAATGTGGAGTACAACTTAATTTTTGAATACTCAAAACAACCCACTAAATGCACTTATATAATACGTGCATACAAATATGTCCTAGTCCCAAAAACATAAAGGTCCATATCGGCCCGATCCCTACGCTACCACCACAAACTCCATTGAAAATCACCAACATGAGTTGCACCGTGAAACTTTCTAGGTCGGATCAACAAAATTCAGGTGATACCTCTAATAAAAACTTTACCAATCTTGAATTGGAGGGCATAATTCACACAATGTTTTCCTTGATATGTGAACGTGCATAATATATATATATGTATTTAATAATCAGTAAATATAAAATTTAAATAAAATAATTAAATTTCATATTCATAAAATATATTAGAGGATGTTATGTATCGTAAAATTAATTGGTTGACGTAACATATACTTTAAAAAATGACAGTGGGTGATAGTGACAATCAATAGTAATGATCGTGAGTTGTTGGTATATTTGATGGTGATGATCAACTTCCCCCAACTCAATCAAGTCGTCATAAGTAGAACTCCGGCCATAATATAATATAATTATCAAGAGTAAGTGCTATAACCTGTTTTCAATATCTTGATCGAATCAAGCCTCTGAAATTTCAGAATCTCCCTGTTGAATGGCCTGTTTTCCCTGATTGGAATAGCTAGTTCAATTACTTACCTTAGAACCATGCTCGAGAATCCCATTTTGTGCTACAACCCTTCCTATCTGATAGAAAGGGATCCCATGATCCTGAACCAATGTATGATAGTAGGTGGTGACAATTATGATGATAGTTCTGCAATGTTCACTAATTGTACTTACTAAAGATGGTTGGTGGAGATAGTTGTGTGGCGTTAGCTCGAGTAGTCATAAGTAGTGGCTAGTGGTAATGGTCTTGCGTTTCTGGTGCCGGACAACAGAAGCAGTTGGTGGTGGTTTGAATTAATAAAGGTTTGAACTTTATAAATCGTTCATCAAATTTGTTCTACGTATTAGTTAGTTCGGATATTATGTCTTAAAAGCAATCTTTTCGTAATTACGTTTCAAATTGTGGCTAAAGTATTAGGAAAAATAACATAAAACATACACCTTAACTTATCATATTTACACAAATTTTCACTCTTATAAAGTAATTACAAAAATCTCAACTAATTATGTATCTTTGTTGGATATATCAAAATCTAACTATGCATCTCGACATACCCAAAATCAAAAAAAAATATCTGGAGCTAATTATGTATCTTTACAAAGAAAAAAATACATCTCCGTTATTATGTATCTTTACAAAGAAAAAAATACATCTCCGTTATTATGTATCTTTACAAAGAAAAAAATACATCTCCGTTGGATGTATTGGGAGCTAATTATGTATCTCGACAGTCCCAAAATTGAAATTTTCAATAATTATGAAAAATAACAAAATTTTCTGCAACTAAGCTCCAAACTGTCGGATTTATGTTGTTTGTCCAAAATATTAAGAGAGAATATCAAAAATAGACTCAAATATGGGTGGCTTTCAAATTTTAGCCCCAAATAAAAAGGCTTTTTAAAATAGCCCTTACTTATTAACTCATATTTTATTGGACGAAATTACCCCTCCAATATATCTTTCTTCCACAACAATCGACTTTCTTCCCAAACAAACGATCGATCGCTTTGTAGCCGTAAGGTTTCTTCAGGTAAGAACACATCTAATTTGCTATAAATTTTAGCTTATTGATGCATTGCGGTAAATTTTAGTTCGTTATATAATTCACATATTGATTTGATTTTTGGGGAGGTGAACGTAAGCTGAAGTTGGGCTATGCTGTTGTTGTAGTAACATATTTTCCATTGAGGAATTGTGTCGAACAGGTTTTGGGGAGTTCGTTATTACAGTTATAATTGTGTTTGAGTAGTTGCGGGTAGGAGTGGCATGGTATGGTATATACTGAATACTAGACCGAAATCAAAAAAATTTATACCGCGGTATGGATGTTATGGTATTTGGTAAGAATTTTAAATTATTTTGGTATTTGGTACGGTATTTGGTATTTATACAATAAATACCAAAATACCGTATATCGCACCGAAGTTTTTTAATAACATATAAAACCCCATATATATATATTATATTTAAGATTATTAAATATATTTATATATCATCCATTAGTCAATTGAACACAAAAGTAGCTTTTATTCAGAAATAAATTTTTTGGAAAGCTTATTATTTAGGAGTACTATGCTTAAGTTTAGGTACTGTTGTTCAGAGATTGCATCTCGGACTATTCAATCGTGATTGAAAAGTTATTTTTGTGTAATTGATTAACAAAGATAGTTGTTAGCCTAACATGATTGAGACGTTTTTAAAATTTAAAGTTATAGTTTTTTTATATGAATATATGTAATTAGAAATCAAATAAAGTATGGTTACCGAATTACCATACCGTAAAATATTGAAACTAAATTTAAAAATACTAAACTAATTTGGTATGGTAATGGCATTGTTCTTTTAGATACCGAAAATTGAAGTTACCGTACCAAAGTTTAAAATACCGTACCGTACCATACCATGCCCACCCCTAGTTGCGGGGGGTTGGTCTTGGAGGAAAAGACCGTTAATATGGGAGTTAACGTTGATCGCAATATTTTTTGGTAAGTCCAAACGTATAAAGGTCAAGGTGGTACAAGAAATTAGTTCCAAGTATTTCAAACTAGTGGTATAATTAGCATTAGAAGATGGTGAGGAATTGTTAGAAGATGATGAGGATTTGTGCCATTGGTATTACTAGTGGTATTATTGGGGTTTGTTATAGTTACTTTTCTGTTAGTATTATACGTTATTTCTCTACTTCTTTGTTGGGCTGCTTTGGACTGTTTTTCTCTTGAGCCAGAGGGTCGATTGGATACATTCTCGCTACCTATGAGTTGGAATAAGGTAGGGGTAATTTTTCTTACACTCTACTCTCTCCCTGACTTCACTTTATGGGATTACACTAGGTATGTTGATGATGTTGTTGTTGTCTTTTGAGATTTCTGTTTGTTATAATTCTTAATTTATTTTGTTCTATAGCTTTGCTTGCTTTTATAAACAAGTTTGCTTTTGTTGTGATTTTGTTGACTTGATGATGCTACTTGTTTGTTCAAACTGTGTTCGTAAGTCATAAAGTTTGCTCTGTGTTCTTTACATTTTCTTCGATGAACATCTTTGAATATTTTTTTCTAATTTAATTAGTTTCAACTGTCGATTATCAAGTTGCATTTGCTCAAGTTTGTTATTGATTCAAAAATTTCATCTTTCGCTCAGTTTTTGCAGCTGCATATGAACAATTTGCATTTGGTAGAATGTATGTGCTTTTGGTTTTACATAAAGCAAGGTCATTGCACGCCCATGTATAGCATACTAGATTGCCTATTGTGGAAGCGCACACATGGATAGCATACTAGGTTGCCCGTTGTAGAAGTGCACTAAAATAGTTTTATTGCTTTTATTATTCTAGCATTGTAGAATTTTGGTGTTTGTTGGGGGTGAAACTGTTAGTGCTCGCCCTAAATTAGTATATGAACTGCATTTTGTTCGAGTAGAGGCTCTAATGATGAGTTTTAACTTATGCTTATGTTCTCATTGCAGTTTATGCTTATTTTGTTTTACAGAAAGCAAGTGTCAATTTACACACGTATAGCATACTAGGTTGCGTATTGTGGAAGTGCACTAAAATGCTTTCAATGTTCATAAAAGATTTATAGTAATACCAATGGCACAAAACTTAAGAATAGTCAGTACATCCTTCTCTTTTAAGGTCATACTATCAGAGTATTGAGTTGATAAACTATGTTGCATCACTTGCAACCTATCTCTGAAGTAAACAACCCTCTCAGAATCACCCCTATAGTGTGTGTTATTCAGTAGTTTCAAGTGAGATTTTAGCATCTTCAGATTCTGCCATATATTTGAAGCTATGACCCATGGGCAAGAGTTGACACTGTCTTAGTTTGTAATAATTTGGCAGATGATCTATAAGTCTTACCCTAGAGGCAAGACTTAGACAGTTATGCCACATGGGCAAGAGTTGACACTGTCTTAGTCTGTAATGATTTGGCAAATAACCTATAACTCTTGCCCTAGAGGCAAGACTTAGACAGTTATGCCCCATGGACAATAGTTGACAATGCCTTACTTTTTGATGATTTTACTTGTTGAAGATATATATTCTAAATTAAACTGTTACTAATCTTTTGTTTATACAAATGTTATACTGTTGAAATTGAAAACTTTTGTCTTAGAGGCAAAAGGTTATTCTTTAATTGTACTGCTTAGATTATTAACATATATGCAACTCTTGCCTCATGGGCAAGACTTAGTTTATAAAAATGTTATACTATTGAAATTGAAAACTTTTGCCCAAGAGGCAAAAGGTTATTCTTTAATTGCAATGCTTAGATTATTAACATATCTGCAACTCTTGCCTCATGGGCAAGACTTAGTTTATACAAATGTTATACTGTTGAAATTGAAAACTTTTGCCCAAGAGGCAAAAGGTTATTTTTTAATTGCACTGCTTAGATTATTAACATATATGCAACTCTTGCCTCATGGGAAAGACTTAGTTTAGAACAGGTACAAATGCTATACTGTTGAAATTGAAAACTTTTGCCCAAGAGGCAAAAGGTTATTCTTTAATTGCAATGCTTAGATTATTAACATATCTGCAACTCTTGCCTCATGGGCAAGACTTAGTGTATACAAATGCTATACTGTTGAAGTTGAAAACTTTTGCCCAAGAGGCAAAAGGTTATTCTTTAATTGCACTGCTTAGATTATTAACATATATGCAACTCTTACCTCATGGGCAAGACTTAGTTTAGAACAGGTACAAATGTTATATTGTTGAAATTGAAAACTTTTGCTCAAAAGGCAAAAGGTTATTCTTTAATTGCAATGCTTAGATTATTAACATATATGCAACTCTTGCCTCATGGGCAAGACTTAGTTTATACAAATACTATACTGTTGAAATTGAAAACTTTTGCCCAAAAGGCAAAAGGTTATTCTTTAATTGCACTGCTTAGATTATTAACATTTATGCAACTTTTGCCTCATGGGCAACACTTAGTTTAGAACAGATACAAATGTTATACTGTTGAAATTAAAAACTTTTGCCCAAGAGGCAAAAGGTTATTCTTTAATTGCACTGCTTAGATTATTAACATATATGCAACTCTTGCCTCATGGGAAAGACTTAGTTTAGAACAGGTACAAATGCTATACTGTTGAAATTGAAAACTTTTGCCCAAGAGGCAAAATGTTATTCTTTAATTGCAATGCTTAGATTATTAACATATCTGCAACTCTTGCCTCATGGGCAAGACTTAGTTTATACAAATGCTATACTGTTGAAGTTGAAAACTTTTGCCCAAGAGGCAAAAGGTTATTCTTTAATTGCACTGCTTAGATTATTAACATATATGCAACTCTTACCTCATGGGCAAGACTTAGTTTAGAACAGGTACAAATGTTATATTGTTGAAATTGAAAACTTTTGCTCAAAAGGCAAAAGGTTATTCTTTAATTGCAATGCTTAGATTATTAACATATATGCAACTCTTGCCTCATGGGCAAGACTTAGTTTATACAAATACTATACTGTTGAAATTGAAAACTTTTGTCCAAAAGGCAAAAGGTTATTCTTTAATTGCACTGCTTAGATTATTAACATTTATGCAACTTTTGCCTCATGGGTAACACTTAGTTTAGAACAGATACAAATGTTATACTGTTGAAATTAAAAACTTTTGCCTAAGAGGCAAAAGGTTATTCTTTAATTGCACTGCTTAGATTATTAACATATATGCAACTCTTGCCTCATGGGCAAGACTTAGCTTAGAAAATTATATTATTGTACTGTGATTATAAACATCAAATACAAATTGTTACTAATATTCTTTTGCTCAACTAGGTTTCAATATGCATTTTTTGCTTATGGCGTTTCAATCATTGGATGGACCAACTGTAGACCAGTAATAATGGTAGATGCAACATTTTTGAAGTCAAAATATCGTGGTGTTCTCATGATAGCAGTGTCAAAGAACAGAAACAACAACATATTTTCTTTGACTTTTGGAATTGAAGACTCAAAAAATAATGAGTCTTATAACTGGTGACAGAGAATTCTTCATTGGTAAAATATATAAAAAGTGAAGTTGCAATTTTTTTAGTATACTAATAGACATTGATGTAAAATACATAAAGTGAATTTAGTAGAAACTTACATCAACAATGATGTCAATTAAGTTTGAAGACAAAGTTGTGAAGAATTGGAAGCAACATCAACGGAGAGATCGTCTACTTCTTCATCAGAAGCAACCTCCATTTTTTTCTGTTTATCGAGTTTGAAGATTTGAAAGAAGTCTGATGAAGAGAAAGAGGAGCAAGAGAAAGAGTATTTGAGAAAATGAGAAGAAAAAAAAAAGATGAACATCGAGTGTATTTGAGAAAAATCTGAAGAAAAAAAAAAGAAATAATAAAACGAAAATAAACATTAAAAGACAAATGAATTAAAAAAAAAAGAAAAAAAATGAAGAAATAGATAATGGTTGAGAAAAAAAAGAAAAAAAAATAAAGGTTGAGACAAATAAATTAAAACATGAAAATAAAATTAAAGAAAAAAATAAAAAGTGAAAATAATAAAAAATAAAATAATAAAATTAAAGAAAAAAATAAAAAAGTGAAAATAATAAAAAAGAGAATAATAAAATTAAAGGAAAAAATAGAAGAGTGAAAGAATAAAAAATAAAATTTGAGAGACAAATGAGTATGGAAAGTGTAAAAATATATTTGAGGTGTAGATGGGGTTTTATGGTACCTGTACTATACCTAAAAAGTAAGGAAGGTTATTCTTCGAACACATTTTTATTTGGGATCAAATAGCTAAAGACACTCATACTTGGGTCTATGACATGTAATTTCCTGAAATATTAATAGGTTGTCCGAAAATCGGCCGTCTAAGCTAATTTCCACCAAAACAATGGGCCCCCAAAAGCAGAGCCCAAGTAGAAAAACTACTGGCCCATTAACAAAATCACCTCATTTAGTTTAGAAATCCAAATCCAATCTACTAGTCCTAAAATCACTTTTTTTTCAAAAAGATCTAATAGGGTTTTAGCCTTTTGTTAGGGGTTTACAATGGAGAATAATAAAACATCCTTCAATCCAGATAAGGTCCCAAAACTATCCACAAAATTCCCAATTTGCTCAATGCCTGCAAAATTCCATTGAAGTCTTTCAAACCAAATTCTTTTTCAATGGCTGCAAAATTTTCAACAGCTCTAGACATCCATTGTAACAACGTACCATACACTTTAGACTCAAAACTCCCTCTCCCTCATGGTGGTTCATCATCAAGATTATCCATCAAAAGATTCACTGTCTTTTGCAACAATTCAAAATCACAAAAGCCAAATCTAAATCTTGATTTAGATTTAGATTCTCCAAGAAAAGCAACCCCATCTTTATCTGAACAACTTAAACCACTTTCCAACACCATTCTTGATGACCCCCCAAGCCAAGCAAGAATTCTTTCTAAGCCAAAGTCCACTTGGGTAAACCCAACTAGGCCTAAACCTTCTGTACTGTCTTTACAAAGGCAGAAAAAGTCTACTTACTCTTACAATCCTAAAGTTAGAGACCTTAAGAATTTTGCCAGGAGGTTGAATGAGTGTCACTTTAGTAATGAAGCTTTCGTGGCGGTTTTGGATGACATACCACATGAACCTGCAAGGGATAATGCTTTGTTGGTGCTTAATAGTATAAGGCCTTGGCAAAAGAGTGTGCTTTTTTTCAATTGGATCAAGACCAAGAATTTGTTTCCACTCGAAACTATATTTTATAATGTTGTTATGAAGTCTTTGAGGTTTGGTAGGCAGTTTCAGCAGATAGAGGAACTGGCATTTGAGATGATTGATGGTGGGGTTGAGTTGGATAATATTACTTATTCGACTATTATAACTTGTGCGAAAAGGTGCAATCTTTTTGATAAAGCGGTGGAGTGGTTTGAGAGGATGTATAAGACTGGTTTAATGCCTGATGAAGTTACTTATTCTGCTGTTTTGGATGTGTATGCTCAGTTAGGGAAAGTTGAGGAGGTTATGAGTTTGTATGAGAGAGGGAGGGCTAGTGGTTGGACTCCGGATCCTGTTGCTTTCGCGGTGCTGGCTAAAGTGTTTGGTGCAGCTGGGGATTATGATGGTATTAGGTTTGTGTTGCAAGAAATGAAGTCACTTGAAGTGAAGCCTAATGTGGTTGTGTATAATACATTGTTAGAAGCAATGGGTAAGGCTGGGAAGCCTGGTTTGGCTAGGAGTTTGTTTGAGGAAATGATGGAGTCAGGGCTTAGTCCGGATGCGAAGACGTTGACAGCATTGATCAAGATTTATGGGAAGGCAAGGTGGGCTAGAGATGCTTTGGAACTTTGGGAAAGAATGAAGACAAATGGATGGCCTATGGACTTCATTTTGTATAATACATTGTTGAGTATGTGTGCTGATCTTGGGTTGGAGGAAGAGGCTGAGACGTTGTTTGATGATATGAGGAAGTCGGAGCATTGTAGACTTGATAGTTGGAGTTATACAGCAATGCTTGACATATATGGAAGTGTAGGAAATGCAGAGAAAGCTATGGCTTTGTTTGAGGAAATGTCTGAAGTAGGGATCGAGCTTAGCGTTATGGGATGCACTTGCTTGGTTCAGTGCTTTGGTAGAGCAAAGAGGATAGATGATTTGGTTAAGGTGTTTGAATCCTCAGTACAGAGAGGAGTGAAGCCAGATGACAGACTTTGTGGATGCTTGCTCTCAGTTGTGGCCAATTGCAAGGGCGACGATGCAGATAAGGTACTTGCTTGTCTACAACAAGCTAACCCAAAGTTGGTAACCTTTATCAAGCTGCTAGAAGATGAGAGCACTAGCTATGACATTGTGAAAGAAGAGTTCAGGTCCATTCTGACTAATACATCAGATGACGCTAGAAGACCATTCTGTAACTGTCTAATTGATATATGCAGAAACAGAAATCGCGCAGAGAGGGCTCACGAGCTTCTGTACTTGGGAACTGTATATGGACTATACCCAGGTTTACATACAAAGACACCAGAGGAATGGCGATTGAACGTCCGAGCACTATCTGTTGGTGCAGCTCAAACTGCATTTGAAGAATGGATGAGAACACTAGTTAAGATTGTGCAAAGTGAAGAGACCTTGCCGGAAGTGTTATCGGCAAACACAGGAGCTGGAACTCACAAGTTCTCACAGGGTTTGGCAAATGCCTTTGCTTCTCATGTGGAGAAACTTGCTGCTCCTTTCAAACAGAGTGAAGAGAAGGCTGGTTTCTTCATTGCATCTCGTGAAGATGTAGTGTCATGGGTCCAATCACAGGCAGCTGCTGCAACTGCAACTGCAACTGCATAACTCATATTTTTTACTTAGTTGAAATTACTGTTAAATAGGATTATGCCTTTGATTAAACTTGATTGGAAGTACTGAACTTAAATGCATAAAGATATCTAAGTGTTTTCTTTCCCATTGCCTCATTTGTAAGATGAATTTTACACAATGGTATCAACAACATTTCTCTCTTCTGTAAACCGCAATGGTGGAAATCCACCTCCATAATACAGATTTTCGCCTAAAGCTCTGTATAACTAAGCCAACCAACCTGATTACAAGCACTTCTTTTGGCTCTAAAAAGATGGAGACGAGGAGGGACAAAAAAAGAAGAAAAGAAAGAAAAAACGAACTTGAATGAATGGAAATATCCTCTATGCAAAATCTAGCAAAAGAAAATAAATAAAAGAAGATCCTGTTTCTGTTCTTTCGAAGAGAGCAGTTGCAACTACAGAAGCTCTACTTTCAGTGAACTGCTCACTGAGTCTTTCCAATATCTAGCTAGCACTAGTTTTTGGCTGTTTGTCAAAGAGGATAAGCAGACAACTGTGCTTATGTTGACTTCAAATGATCCTCAGAACGCCCATCCGGGTGGATCTGGGAGGTTACCACCACGGCTCCTCAAGTAACTGGAGATCATCCAGCTCCCCCCCACTTTTCGCAAGATCTCAACAACTCAAGATCAAAACTGCAGCATCACTAAACATGGACATCAGTGCTGCACAGATGCCACCAGTTGTACAAATTCAGAGGTATTTCCCCGATGACTTCCAAATTCTTCCTTCAAGAGATATCACCATAACAGTAACATCATCATGGTACTTCCTGCGGTCTCCTTGAGGAATATCCAGCAATTCATGCAATTCCATTCCTGCAGACGAAATTGAATCCACTTGAGAATAGGCATCTGGCATGTCATAACCAGAACAGAAAAAAACATATAGAAGGTCCAGTACAAGATAACCATGAAAACAAGGTTCTCCATATTTAAAAGACTTTTTACTGGCTATAAAACCCTACATAGTAGAATGAAGCTGCCAAGAATATTATTGTGAAAAACGGAGCCTAAGCAAATATTAGTCTTCATATTCCACAGCTATACAAAGCTTAGATAAGCATGTCGCTGATGGTATCCCAGAAACCCAAGAGTGCACACAGTTGACAAGTGAAAGATAAGCTTAGGCATAAGAAGTGATGCATATAATTAAGATCACAACCATAGTCAGCCCGCGAAAGTAGCTGCTAACATAACTTACATAAATGCAACATATTCAAAACAGGCATCCTTTTTTGAAAAACGGGTTAGCAACCAATCTTAAGCATGACATTAATAGAGTTCCTGAAGCCCAAGGGTGCCCACAAGCGACAAGTGAAAATGAGCTTAGGTCGTTGGGCATGAGAGGATATAACTGAGACCGAAGACACAGTAAGTCTGTGAAACAACTGCTAACGTAGCTTACAATAATGCAACAAAAAAATTATGCCCGCGAAATAGCAAGCTTCGCGACAAGGGAGCATGCATTCTTTCTTAACAAAAAAAGTGCAGCGGTGAAGAGAATTCTAAACAGCTGCATAGCAAACGCAATCACAAAAATCAATGTAATACTCAAGCTTCTTAAAATTTTGAATACGGCCAGACCCATTAGTAGCAAAGGAAAGGAAGGATAAGACCAATTTGTAGTAATAACACAAAATCAAGCAAATGGTTTGCTTGATCCTTGTAATCACTAACAATCAGTTTTAAATTATAAAATAAAAAAATCAAACTCTTTTTAAGCAAAAACAGGTCCAACAACACTTCCTGAAAACTCAAAAGCTTAGTTGCAAACTTATCTTTTTGAACACTTCAGAAAAATGCAACCTAAAAAACCAGGACCAACTGCAAAAGTTACAGAATGCGAGTGCAAAGGAAAAGGATAGAACTTTCCAAGCCTGAGATTGATTTATTTCCTACTATGCCTGGAACGTCAAGTAGAAGATATGAGCTTGGGCTTTTTCCACGGGGAAAGGAGCATTACTAAGAATAAAGAGCAGAAGTACAGAAAGATCCTTATTTTCTTTTTATAGGAGACAACTCAAATACTCGCCAAACCAACATACCAAGGTGAGGAATGATCTATTGAACAGACATGCTCTATTTAGCTCTATGATTTTCGTAAAATGGTTCAAAACAATATTTTAGAAAGTATAGGAATCTTGTAACTAGCTAATTTCTGAACTAATCAGCAGTGCAAATGATCAAAAGAGGCTATTCATAGATAGAGAGGAATATATGTAAGTTAGTTAATAGAAATTATGCTACTACACATAATTAGTCATTGAACTGAAATTAAGCAATATTAGACATAAGTTTGTGTTACTTCCTACAGCATCCAAAGTGGAACAATTTAGCTGCCCCACCTAATAAAGAGAAATGACTAACAGGTAATAGCAAGACCTGTGGGCTGTGGCAGATCCAACACTCCTTGTATATCTCATTTAATATATGATGATGACACACTTATTTTATTCGATGCAGATAAGAAGCAACTGCTACACCTAAGGTTAATCTTGACGGAGTTCGAGGCATTAACTGGGTTGCATGTCAATTGGATGAAGAGCATGTTTTACCCTGTTAATGGGGTAGAGAGGGATGAAGAATTAGCTGGCGTCTCTTGGATGGTCACTCATCAAGCGTGTAACATGCAAGAAAATCTACAGAGTAGGGGGTTCCAATTGTGTAATAGATGCTACCCGTGTAGAGAAGAGGCAGAAAGGATGAGTCATATTTTTTCTGATTGTTCTACAACAAGACAGCTCTGGAACCTCTTTCTGGGCATTTGTGGTATTTCTTAGATCATGCCAGCAACCACTTCATAATCACTTGACTGCGGGAGTGCTAATGGATCAAGTAAAGCTTGGAAGATAATATGGAACACAATCCATGGTGAACCATTTGGAAAGAAAGAAACTGAAGATGTTTTGAAGGTGCCCCAATATAAAGATTAAGACTGGTTGTATTTTGTTCCGTTTTTTTAAAATGTAGCAAAGTGCATGTTGAGTAGGTCGAATTTCTGATAGACTTTGAGCCCGTTTGGATAGGATTAAAAAAATTGCTTTTTAGCCTAAGTGATTAAACGCTTAAAATAAGTGCTTCTAAATTAAGCAGATAAGTGTTTGGATAGAAGTGCTGAAACTGAAAAAAATTTGATGATGTGTTTGGTAAACAAGTGTTGTCAATCACTTTTTTGTTGTCAAAACGACTTAAATATCCTTAAAGTTGTTAACACATAATAACGTGAATTATTTATGATTTTTAATTCTAATACTTCAAAAATAATTTCTATTTAAATACACTTTCAACGTAAAGTGATTATGCCAGGTCAATTTATAAATATAAGTTACTTTTTTATTTTTAAATATTAAAAAATAAAAATTTTAAGATATTTTTTATATAAATATAGTATTATATTGTAATATTGCAAGCTTGTAAACAACAAAAAAAATTTAGGAATGAAACAAACTATTAAAAAGAATCAATTTTTAAAATTTAAATAACATGCAGAGATTCTATATGAACGGATAGAGAAGAACTTACCACAAGCTCGATTTGACAATAAAATTTTTGAGTGTTTTCTAATGTAATGATGGATTCTCTGAAAATAAAGGAGAAAGATGAAGAAAAAACTGGAGGGAAAAGATGAAAAAAAAGCGGCAAAAAGAAAATGAAAGAAAAATCAACAAGGGCTACAACGTTTAGGGTATTGTTGGAATTAGAAGAAAATATAAGGGATAAAAAGGTAAATGTTTTGGTCAAACTTAAAAAAAAATTAATTTAAAAAGTAAAAAGCTGAGGGTATACAGCTTCTCAATTTTTGTTTTTTTTAATCCACTTTTAGCTTTTTTTAAACTCTTTTTAATTTTACCAAACACCTAAAAAAGCTAAAAAAGTGATTAAAATCTAGTTTGACCAGATTTTAATCCTATCCAAACACCCTCTTTGTAGGTACCATTCCTTTCTGATTTCATCGAAAATTACATCTTTTACAGGTCAAAAGGAATTGATAACAGCAAGTTGTCTAAGAGGACCAGAAATTATGAGACTGCATTAGCAGATAAAATTCTCATAGCAGAAACTCAGGGTGCTCAGAAATGAATAAACATCACAACCACCAACACATAGCAAGGTCATAAAATTACCAAAATAAAAGGCTATAGTTTACCCTTAACACAGAGACTGGACAGAAAACTTACCAGCTTTCTTGGCTGCTCGGAACAAAAGCTCCTCAATCAGGTGCTGAGCAGGATCCCCATCTGGAAATTTCTCCATGAAATTTTCAACATGAGAGACCACCTCCTCATTGCTCAAGTCTTGGTATAAGCCATCAGAGGAGAGCACCAAAAACTGATCACCTGGACAGAGTCTATGGTGGCGCAATGAAGGTGTACAAGAAATGTAAGGAGCATTGCCAATGTACACATTCCGAAACATTTCTAGCAATACATCATTGAATTTAGGCTGCACGAACATATATTCTAAAATGTTAGGGGGCTATAGCAACAAAAATGTTTTAAAATGTATGTAACTCTTCAATTTTGCATCCAAAGAAGTACAGCAAATATGAAAAAATCATTCTCGTCTCCACATTAAATTGTAGTCAGTGTAAAGGGAAAGATATGTATCATATAGAACACGGAACAAGTGAATGTAGTTGCACAAAATGGCAATATTCAGAGGGAATTCTGTAAACAAATTTAAGAAAAATGAGCTCCAAACTGTGAAATTTGATGCAGAGGAGATTTCGGGATTAGGTGCCAGAATGAAGAAAGAGAAGTGAAGACCAACCTGTTTGAGGAAGCCTGCACCAAAGGCACGAGTGACCTTCAAACGACCTTTTACTCGATCATTGACAATGCAATTGCTGTCATCTGGGTGCTCTCTCTTAATTCTATTAACTTCCTGAAATTGTCAGCGAAAGACATCAATTCAAGAACCAGTTCTTGTAGCATAAGCAGGAATATATACGCTACAAGCAATGGCAAGAAATATTAGAGTAATTGGCATAAGAAGACTAGTTTCACAATTAATGTCTGGTAACCATAGATCTATACATAGCACAACAAAGTCGAACATAAAACATACACCTCATAACAGGCAGGTGAAGGGGGATGTCACCATACTCACTTTTAAATGTATGTGGATAATACTAGGAAAGGTAACCTGAAAAGAACACAATTTCAAGAGTCTACAAAAGCACACATCCTGCCTTCCTCTCTGCAAACCTTGTATTTACTATCATCCTGTATTTACTTTCTCAGCAGGATAAGCATGCAAGACAACTTTCACGCGATTGCATCAACAGGTCTATCCATCATCGGTGTACATTGTACAACAGATGAACAAACAAAGGAGGGATGCAAGACGAAGACTTCCCAGGGGGTCACCCATCCTAGTACTACTCTTGCCCAAGCACAACACTGTACAACAGATCTAATTAAGTTGCACAAACACATACTGGTCTTCTTGAATAGTCCTCCTTTTAGTCCTTTAGACTCTTCTAGTAGCTTTTAAGTTTTCATATTGGTTAATTCGTATTGTTCCACAAGTAGATCAGTAGAGATTCACCATAAAATTGTTCGTAAAACTTGGAGGTGCATTCTGCACGCTGCTAGACTGCTAGATACAGCAGTAATTTCAAAAACTCAAGGCAAATGTAAACCCTGAAGCAGACCCTTGTATCTCACTATGGCCATCCCTTAAGAGTTGCAGAGACGCAAGCTGATTTCCATTGTTTGAAAGCCATCACAGATAATTCATTAAATTTGAATCAGTGGTTTATCTCCAGACTCCAAGGATAAGAAGTTGATTAAGAACCTAAATCCTAAACAATGCTCTCAACGTAATTGCTTAAATCAGCAGAAAGACATAGTCATACTGCTTTGAAGTAAATTGCCGGTGAAAAAGATTTTACCAGTACACGCACAAATGAAACTTGACCAAATTTGTAATTCGCAAGAGGGTATCTAGACTTCTTGATTAGCATTTAACATGGTCAATGAGCACATACTGGTTAATTTTCCAGCTTCCTTAATCCTTTGTCTTCTTCCAAGTAAGACAACTAGGCACTGGCTGGTCTCAAAATGCAAAGTACTTGCTTCTTTGATATCAAATCATTCACATACAGTAAACTTTCTGCACTATCATCAGAATGACAAAAATAAAAAAGCAGCATATGACAACAAACCACCCTAGTTATGCGGACAATTCACACCAACCATAAACATCAGATTAAAAAAGTTCTACATTGACACCAAGCAAGCTGTTTTAGCCCTATAAAACTGGACATTCATATTCACATAATTTAAAATTGCAGAGGATATAGTTAATAGTAAAGGTCATCTCAGAGTCAAGGTGACTAGAACTCCAATTGATGGTAACTGGATGTAATTTATAACAAGTGGTATAGCCAATCTTGAGATAAAGTGATAATACATGTGGTTTATGATAACAAGTTCATTAAACAATCAACTGAGTTGGTATGCTGCAACTTCAAATTGATCATCACTTGACGCAGTTTCTAACAAGTAGTATGGCCAATATCTTTGAGATAAGTGGAATAGGTGTGGTTTACAATAACTAATTCATTAAACAATCTGCTGAGTTGGTAAGCCGCGACGTTAATTGTACCTATAATCGAAAAGGAAAAGCAAATACCGCTTGAAGAATTTGTAAACATCAAATCGGACACATTATTTGGACTTGCCTAGATCTAGATGTCTTTCAACAGGATGAAACAAAGCTCCTACAAATGAATGTTGAAAAAAGAAGATATGCTATCCTCCCCCACCGCCTCACCTTTTTTTTACTCTCCACATTCACATCGGCACTGAGTCCTTCCCCACCCCCTTTTTTGGGTTTGTTAATTTGGCTTTCATTTTGCACAATCACCTTAATGCTAGGGTAGATCCATTTTCAGATCGTCAACATTAGTGAAAAGTGGAGCATTAGTACGACGAACCTTAGAAGTCAACAGAAGTCTTTATTAGATGCCTATACCAGCAAACCATTCCTAGCATTTAAGAGTTCAATACACTTAGATCAAGAATTAGTGACCAACAAGATGACAATAAGGCAAACAGATCCATAATATATCTCTACCAATAGAAATTTAAGACAAAGCAGCCTTCAAAGTTCCTATTTGGAAATTTATCAAAGTAAAATTGTATCGCCCACTACATTAAATCAACCAATTTGCTTCAAACACAATCCACATATTAAATTTCAGACATTTGATCAAGCATCATAAATAACTGATAAAGGGAACTAAGGAACCTTACTTCTTCAATACTAGTGCTGTGATCAGTGGATAATTGCAATGCAGTCAGCTTCATACCCTGACCAGGTGCCTCATTTGTCACCTTATTCTCCTCATTGTATGCACTTGTGGTTTCTTCAACAATGCCCTCAACAGTCAACTCGCCATCACGTGGACCTTTGGATTCCGAAGAAGAACTAACCTCCTCAGGCTCATATTTTGCCACAATAGCACGACTATCTCCTACATTCATTACATACACATCTTCGTCTCTCATTAAAGCAACCAACAAACAAGACCCCATAAGTGCTACTTCCGGATATCGATCAAGTACTCTATCTGTCATATCCAAGTACGCCAACTCAGTAACTTCAAGAGCCCTGGACATTGCTCTCAAAACCAACTCATGATCAACTGGACCCGTCTTTCGCCTCCTCTCTTTTTTACTAGTCCTTTCCTCCTCAACTCTATTCTCCTCCTCTTCGACTTTCTCCTTATCTTCCAATCCAAATTTCCATGGGAACAATTTCTTACTCTCTTTGTGCTTACTTAACAATCCATGTTTCAATTTCGACAACAATAACGACCTCCTATTCACTGCTGAACCAGCATTATTTACACTTAATGCATCATCTACTGAAAATGCAAATCTATCTGAACCTGAAAGATCAAGCCCGTCTTCTGTTTCCTCTTCCGCTAAAAATTCCCATAATCTCCTCCTCCTAACTTCTATCTCCCCTGATTCAAACGTCACCTTCTTTGACGGCCTTCTATCCACCTGATGCTGCAAATTGACGTCATTTTCACCTTCTTCTACTCCACCAACCCCGCTAATAGTTGCCACATTACTCGAATTCTCAGCAATTACTTGGCATTCTGAACTTGGATTCGCCCCTTCTTGGTTACTCGTATCTTCACTATCCCAAAATAAACCCTCCAATTCTTTATACATAGCTTTGTATAGATTACTCATCAAGAACTCGGGAGCATCAGGGCCATTAAATCCATCATAAATTCCAACAAATAACCATCCATGTTCTTCCGATACAACCACATGCACACGATCCTCCCCCGCTTTACCCAATGCCCATTGAACATTGGATTCACTACCCATATCTGAATCATGTGTGCACTCCGCCGCCGCCGGAATATCCTTCCGGCCGCCAACAAAGTTCCTCACCGGCACTACCCACGGACGTTTCTTCTCGGAGAAATTCCTGTAAAACGCTTTTTTAATTCCCGAAATGCCCATCTTCCTCCTCTTTTTTACATAAACGCCACCTAATGGAGCTGAAAACGGGACCCGGTTACCTCCACCGCCGTCTAAGCCGCCGTCAAGTGGTCCAGATAGTGCTCCACGCTCGATCGGACCGGACATGAAGAAAGCTCTCTCCATTGGACCGGACGGTTCTCCTCCACCACCTCCGCCGCCTCCACGTGGCACCGGCTGAAGCGGCAAAGCACTAAACGACGACGTACTTTCAAAGCCATTTACAACACTACCCTTAACGCTACTACTACCACCATCAAAACCCATAAGACAAATACCACCAGTACCAGTACCAGTAGCATCACTCCCAGTGGCATCATCGTAAAAATCATCAAGTTTAAGGACAGTTCTAGGAGTAGAACTATTAGCACTAACAGCCGCACCAGAAATAGCACGGAACCCGGTTTCAACTGAACCGGCCGGTCTACTCCTCCCGACTTCATCAAACCTTAAGCTCTGCGAAGGCGAAACAAATCGATCTGAATTCGTCGGAGATACAAACCGAGCTGAAGACCTTACATAGCAAAAAGAATGTCCAAGTGTTTCATCAAGCGGTTCACCGGCGGTGAAAATCACCTCCGGTTCACCCCGGTTCACAGCCGGGTTAAAACACGGAAACAGCTGCGATAACCCTCCTCCCATCACATTCGATTCATTTCCCCCTCCCCCACCCCCAACACCACCACCAACAACAACAACTCTTTATCAGATATTTATCGAATGATATAAGTTTAACTAAAGAAAAATGAAACGTGGGTATTGTAGAACAGGCAAAAGGGTGTAAGAATTGTGTAGATTCTTGAGTTTTTGGTTTTGAAAGAGAGAGATATATAGTGAGAGAAAATTGTATGTGTGTATACCGATGTGTTGTAGAGAGAGAAAGGGGAGAGAGTGGAGTAGTTTTTTTTTGTATTGTTTTTTTTTTGCGGGGTGATGAATGAAGTTAAAAAGGAATACTTGAAATTTGAATGAAAAAAGGGGACTAAAAAAGAGAAGAAGATGAAGATGACTGGTGTTTTTTGACTTCACAAAGAAAAGAAAAAACATAGACTATAATAGAACAGAAGGCTATTTTTTTTCCTTACGGGTGTGTTTGGTATGAAGGAAAACATAAAATGTTTTTCAATTTTCTTATGTTTGGTTGACTTATGTATTTTTAAAAATATTTTTTAAATTAACTTATTTTTCTTAAATTTAAGGAATTTAAGAAAAATGATTTTCCTTCAAAAAGTAAGAAAAATATTTTCCAAAACTCTCTTTCAACCTCATTTTAAAGTTGAAATGTTCAAATAATTCTCAAAATCATCTACCCCGCTTTCGCCCCCAATACCCTATCACCCCGACACCATCCCTACCCCACCCTCACCCCCAAAATTCAATTATTTTAAAAAGTATTTTAAAAAAAATTCTTAGTCCATCCCCTACCCCCATCCTCACCCCTAAAATTCAATTATTTTAAAAAGCAATTTAAATTTTTTTTCTTAATCCCATCCCCTATCTTCACCCTACCCCTACCCCTACCAGTCCCCTTCCAAAAATAATATCTATATTTTATTAAGGATGTGTTTGGTATGATGGAAAATATTTTTTGGAAAATATTTTTCTATCTTTCCTTGTTTGGTTGCAATAAAATGTTTGGAAAATATTTTCCACAACAACTCATTTTCCTCAATTTGAGGAAAAATGACTTTCCTCATGGGTCAAGGGAAGCCATTTTTCAGAAAATGACAAATGTGACTTATGACCACGCCCCACCCCTCTTCCCCACCCAACAACACTCATATTCACATGACTTAAAAAAAATTACATTTCTAAAAAATTTACATTACTTGGAAATATTTTTCACTGTGTTTTGCTTCAATTTTTCACTGCTTGAAATAAAAAATAGTGAAGCCCGAATTTTTTTCATTTCCAATGTTCGTTGAATGTATTGTTATTTTCATATGCATAGAGGAAGACTTACCTATGTTACTTTTGTTAATTGCATATTTTATTTTGTCATCGATGTAACTTGTTTCACGAGGTTGAATAAACTTGTCGTTCCATTATATTTTTATTGATTGTAGTATTTTGAGATTGTCCTGACAAAATATTGAAAAGTGTCTCCTATATTTGTTAATTAATAGTTGCTTAAATTTAGTGATTGTAATATTTTAGTATTCGATATTGATATTATTTGTTATGCTTAAATTAGTTTTTACAAATTATTGAGTTGCTAAAGACACTGATATACTAGTTAACAGTTAGTAATATTTTCTAAAAAAATATTTTTCACTCACCAATCAAACACAAAGAAAATATTTTAAAAAAAATAGTCTCTACTCAATAACCAAACACCATAAAATATTTTTCACTCACCAAGCAAACATAAGAAAATAAGTAGAAAATCAACTTATTTTCCAGAAAAACATTTTCCATGACAAATATTTTCCATCATACTAAACACACCCTAAAAAATTTAAACGTTTCTCTTACCCCACACCCCTATCCTCCCTCCCCTCTTATCAGCCCGCTCTCCCATCCCTCCCCCCTCCCAACAACCTTAAAAAAAATTAAATTTATTTTTAAAAAAATTTCAATTTTTTTCTTCCCCCTCACTCCCCTACCCTGACCCCCAACTCCTACTAACCCCCTTCCCACCTCCGGCCAATTTTTAATTTTTTTTTTTTAACAAAAAAATTTAAATTTTTTTCCTACCCCATCCCTACTACCTATTCCGACACCCCCACCCACCCTCCTACCAACCCCATTCCCCAAAAAACTTTATTTTTTTTAATTTATTTTTAAAAAAAAAATCTAAAATTTATTTTTACGCTTTACCTAAACACTAAAATTATTTTTTGGAAAAAAAAATTCATTTACCAACCAAACATAAGAAAACAAATAAGAAATCAACTTGTTTTTCAGAAAAATATTTTCTAAGAAAATATTTTACATGTAAAACATTTTTCTTCACACCAAACACACCCTATATTTTTCTTCTTTTTCCGGGAAATAAGATTTTTGACCTTTTAGCATGAAAAATAAAATAGGAGAATTTTTTTTTTTTATCAAAAAATCTTATATGTACAAATGAATTTTTTGAAAGAAAAAAATGCACTAAACTTTTACTCATGCGTCAAGTTTGAAAAGAGTTGGACCACGGTCTTCTCTCACATTTCTAGAAGAGGTTGTTTTTATGATTCAAATCTACAATAACACATGATGTTAATTTTACTAGTTACGTCAACACTATTACTCAGTATATATATATATATATATATATATATATATGTATCTTAATTTAAGATTGACTCTTCTAGCTTAATTCAAATTGAATTTTTTGGAATCCTTTTATTCGCAAGAATTCTGTAGTAGAGATGGAATTCAGAAACAACCATCAACTACAACCCCAAAAAATTGAACTTCAGACTCGAGTCGAGAAAGAAAGCTAAGCTCTCAGAGGACTTTCAGAGACTGAGGAAGACAGATGAATTATAGAGCTAGGATAGCGACAAATGGTCCATTCTCAAAAACGAAAAAGTCTGAGCTGAGGAAAGAGGAGTTCGTTAGTTGCTTGGTAGGCTGCTTCTTGATTCAATATTTACATTAGATTTTAGTACATAAAATTTTTATTTTATAAATTTAAATCATGAAAATAATATTTTATAAAAATTCAGTGTATCTAATATTTTTGAATCACATGCATAGCGGGAGTTTGAATGCATGTGAATACTTCGTTTTAGGAAAGTTTTTAGCTGAGCTGGCAATTGGGAGTCCACGTAGGATGCCAGGTGGGGAATATGGTGAATTGACAAAAATGGGCATGGATAAAGTGAAGAATGAAGGATGGGGGAAAGGAGAATTGTGGGGCATTACTATTAAAGAAAGAAAGGAGGCCCGGGGGTGGGGGGGTAGGGTCAACGTGGGGGAATGGAGGGACATTTTTTGTGTCTTTATGGACTGCTTTTGTCTTTATCCTTGTTTTTTGGGTGACACAAATTTCACTATTCCTTTTTTATTTTCTATTTTAAAAAACACAATATAATAAATTTCAATGGTCAAGTCCCATATTGATTGATACTCTTTTCTAGTCGATATAGTCTACGATGGTAAAAGTTTTGAGTTATTCTCATACTGTTAATGAATATTTTGCCCTTTTTAGGTTGTTTGTCATTCTTTTTTAGTAATTATGTTATTAGTATTTTTTTAATTTGAATTTACTTATCACTATCAATTTTTTTTTTTAAAAAAAAAGTATACTTCAAACAGTCAAACACAACTTCAAGTTTCAAAAGTTACAACATTAGAAACTCAATTTCATGTTTCAAAGGAGAGCTACATTTATTCTATTAAACATTTTAAATTGTTCCGATACCACGTCGTATGAGTTATATATGTGTGTATATAAATAATAAATCAAGATGTTTAGATGTGAAATTTGAATTTCTAACATGATATTTGATTTAAAATTTGTGTTTATTGATGACATTAATTTTGAACGAAATGAAATTTAACTTCAAATCTCAAAATTTACTAAAAGTGGAATTTAAATTTTAAAATCTATGATTTTTATTTGGCCAAGTATTTGATAGCCCCTTAAACTTGACATATTTTATAAAACACACACTCAAACTTTAGTTTAGTTAATGACCAAATAGATACTATTTAAACTTGATAGAAGTGTGTCTAATGACTTGTAAATAATATGTTTTACACTTTCATTTGAGAAAGTGGGTTTCTATTTCATTTAAATAAGCCAATAGAAAAATCTTCTTCGATGAAAAAGTAGAAGATATACTTATTTTGTAAAAAAATTCTTTGATAATTTCAACTATTCCACTTAAATTAAAAATTAATAACTAATTAACTTTGAGAAATTCAATAAATATTATATTAAGATAAAAAGAATTAACTATTCATGTAAATATACTAAAACAAAACAAATTTTTGCTTGGGGGTTTGTATAATATTGGGAAGTCCCACCAAGGACTTTAGGGAATAGTAGTCAAAGAAACACACTTTAATTAATAATTTTATAGAGGAAATTTAAATGAAAAGAAAAGGTAAAGTTTGCATGTGAAGGCGGGAAAAAAAGGTAATGGAATGGAAAAAAACATTTTTATTTTTTTGTTTTATGTTATTTTTAATTAAATAATGAAATAATATTACTACTTAAAGTAGTACTTAATAATAATGGGATGGGGGCAGAGAAAGTCAAAGAGTTTGTTGGTATTGAGGAATTTGTTAAGAGGGTAAAAGGACAAGGCCGCATCTTATGGTCACGCGGTATGTGTGAACCAATTTCTTGTTATTTTTGGAACCTAGTCCTTTTAATAGCACACACTCCTTTTCTAATTGCTTAAAATTCTCTCTTTATAGGAAACAAATTTTTATCATCTAACCAAATTATGCAAATACCCCTTCTCTCTTCAAGCCAATTATGGTCGAACTCTCACACCTTCTTACTGAGTTATTAGCACATACTCTTTTCATAAGCCTAAACCTGCATCTCAACCTTATCTTTTTGTAGCTTGTCCTTCATGGGACACTCTACCTTTGTTTGAATACCTTCATTTCTAATCTTATCTCTTTTAGAATGTCCATATATCAATTTTAGCAGCCTCATATCCATACAACATCCTCATGTTATATGTACCAGAGAGTTATTGACTAATCAACACTCCAATGCATATAACATAATTGATCGAACCATCACTCTGTAGAATTTACCTTTAAGTATTGACAGTACGTTCTTATCACACAAAATATCGGATACGAATGTCAATTTCATCCACCTCACTCCAATGTAAGGTGTGACATACTCGTCAATCTACCAATTACCTTGGACTATTAATCATTTGTGTACTTGAAACTTCTTCTCTTATATTAGCGATGGTTCGTGTGTTAAGCCTCATGGTCATGTCTTTTTTCGTGAGTCAATCACTAAACTTACATTCCAAGATGTTCAATTTTGATCCAGTTTAACTTGGAACCCTTAAACTCTAACATTTGTCTTCAAATTAGCCTTAAACTTGTGTTAACTCGTTCCCTTACATTTAGTCAATTAGCACTATGTCATCTATAAATAATGTGCATCGTGACATCTTTTCTTGAATATGTTGCGTCAATGTGTATATCGACAATGCAATAAGAACGAGCTAAGAGCAAACTCCTGATGCAACTCCATCACAACAAAGAAGTGTCTCGAGTCTCTTCCCACAACTTTGACCTGAATTTTAGCATCATCACATATATCCTAAACCATCTTAGTATAAACTAAATGAATAACTCTTACCACCAAACATCTCCACAAAATATCCATTCAGACCTTGGAAGTTGGGAATGGGAGGGACAAGGAAAATGGTGGTAGAGAGTTATTTCGAACAAGAAATAGGCTAACTAATTGTTATTTTATGGTGTTTTCGGGTACAAGAATCTGTATTTAGGCACAACAACTTCAACACTAATTCAAGCTTAAAACGAAAACACTATGAAGTACAAAAACACTCTCAACACAAGATCAAAGTGATCTTTCTAAGAAGTGTGTTTTATTTTTTCAGAAATTAAGATGAAGTAGAAATATAAAGCCAAGTCCCCCAACTTCACGGAGTGCCCTTAAAGAATAATTCCCCTCACTGTACCCGAGGTTTTAGAAGTTTCCTCCCAGGATAAAATGGTTTTCAATCCAACTATAATGGTACCTCAAATAATTGGATTCGTCAAACTCACTCAACGATTTGATTGATCACAAAGAATGTTTTGAAGATATGAAGAGTTTTTATTTCAGAATTTTTTTTATTCATTTTTAAACCTGTGGATGAAAGCAGGTTTATATAGCCATCAGATGCCTCTGCTGAAAGGTGGCAATGGTTCACTTAAAAGGTGTATCCTTTGGAAGAGTCATGTCTGTTCATTCAAAACATTGTGACTTTTTCTGAACAGACACAACTATCTGAACAGTTACACCTTTTCTAAAATAATATGTCTTTTGCTCAAAGGTTGTGTCCCTCCATTTTCCATTCACACCAATTAAACCCAACAATCCCCCACATGAATGTGGAATGGCTATTCTTTGTAAAACTTTACGGACAAGTATGCGATCATCAAGCAAAGACTGATTGCATCTGGATAAGTGAGTTTTCCTTTGAACTTTTCGTAGTGAACATGCATCGAATGCACTCGGTCAATCGGTAGATTTGATATCTTTGAACCGTCGAGCTTTAATGTACACCTAGTCAACACATGTCACACAAACAGCCTTTTACCTTTTATGGTTCTCACGGTTTTATTCATTTCACCATGAACACGTTTCGGTTTCATGAGAGCTTAGAGAATAGACCTTTACTAACATTCTCCTTGAAGCGGCCTCCACTTCGCCCTCACATAGGTGATTTCTGAACGTTCAATCCTATAGATTAAACTATTTAGTCAAATCTGTCAAATTTAGATAATCATTAAAAGACTTTTCACTTAAGTCTTATCCTTATTTACTAAACATTGTCTACATCATGAGAATGAGTTGGGTAATTGACAATGTTGAACCTGTCAGACACAACTTTGTTTGATCTTCTTGAACCTAGCTCTTAGGATCTCCAGTCTGCTAGGTAGCGTTACTGCCATTCTGACTTGTCCTAGGCCTTAAACTCATTCCCTTGGATGTTCTTTCTACTCCTTCTCTAGATAGGCCTTTTATAAGTGGATCCAACACATTATCCTTTGACTTAACATAGTTAACATTGATAATTCCACTAGAGAGAAGTTCTCTAACGGTATTATATCTCTGTCTTATGTGACGAGATTTACCGTTGTACATCATGCTCCCTGCCCGACCTATTTCTGCTTGGATATCACAGTGTATACATACTGGTGCCACTGGTTTGGGCCAATAAGGAATATTTTTTAAGAAATTTTGGAGCCATTTTGTTTCTTCACCGGCTTTATCCAATACGATAAATTCAGATTCCATTGTAGAGCGAGCAATACAAGTCTGTTTGGATGATTTCCAAGAGACTGTTCCTCCACCGATAGTAAATACATATCCACTTGAGGATTTTACTTCGTTCGATTCGATGATTCAATTTGCATCACTATATCCTTCAAGTACCGCAGTATATTTATTATAATACAAGGCATATTCTTGAGTGTATTTTAGATACCCCAAAACTCTTTTCATTGCCATCCAATGAGTTTTGTTGGGATTACTTGTGTACCGACTCAACTTACTAATAACGCATGTTATGTCTGGTCTTGTACAATTTATTATATACATTAAACATCCCAATACTCTTGCATACTCCAATTGTGAGTCACTTTCACCTTCATTCTTTCGAAGTGCAACACTCACATCCAATGGAGTCTTGGCAATACCGAATTCCATATACTTGAATTTGTCAAGTACATTTTCGATATAATGAGACTGTGACAATGCTAACCCTTGTGGAGTTCTATTGATTCTTATACCTAAGATCACATCTGCAACTCCAAGGTCTTTCATATCAAACTTGCTCTCGAGCATTCATTTCGTTGCATTTATATTAGAAATGTCTCTACTGATGATCAACATATCATCCACATATAAACAAACAATGACTTGGTGATTCAGAGTGTCTTTAATGTAAACACATTTATCATATTCATTTATCTTGAATCCGTTTGCCAACATAGTTTGGTCAAACTTCGCATGTCATTGTTTAGGTGCTTGCTTTATTCCATACAATGACTTAATAAGTTTACACACTTTATTATCGTTTCCTAGAACCACAAAACTCTCAGGTTGTTCCATGTAAATTTATTCCTCCAATTCTCCATTTAGGAATGCGGTTTTCACATCAATTTGATGGATTTCAAGACCATATATTGCCGCCAAGGCAATTAACATTCGAATCGATGTTATCCTTGTTACTGGCGAGTATGTATCAAAGTAATCAATGCCTTCTTTTTTCTTGAAACCTTTTACTACAAGTCTTGCCTTGTATTTGTCAATAGTACCATCCGCTTTCATTTTCCTTTTGAAGATCCATTTAGAAACTAAGGGTTTATTTCCTGGAGGAAGATCAACCAATTTCCACGTATGGTTGCTTAAGATTGAATCAATCTCACTATTGACTGCCTCTTTCCGAAAGGATGAGTCCGAAGACGACATCGCTTTTTTAAATGTTTAAGGTTCATTTTCTAAGAGAAATGTTACAAAATATGATCCAAATGTAGTAGAAGTTCTTTGATGTGTACTACGTCTTGGATTCTCTTCATTATGTACATTCTCACTTGGTTCATCTCGAGGTCGTTTAGATCCTCCACTAGACTGTTCATGTCTAGTTTTATACGGATAAATGTTTTCAAAGAATTCAACATTATCTGATTCAATTACCATATTTTTATGTATATCCGAATGTTCGGATTTATGAACAAAAAATGACATGCTTTACTGCTTTTAGTATATCCTATGAACACACGGTCCACAATCTTAGGTCTTAGTTTAACCCTTTTAGGCATAGGAACTTGGACCTTTGCTAGACACCCCCACACTTTAAAATATTTCAAGTTGGGTTTCCTTCCTTTCCATTTCTCATAAAGAATTGATTGTGTCTTACTATGGGAAACTCTATTGAGTATGTGAATAGCTGTAAGGATAGCCTCCCCCCACAAGTTTTGCGGTAAACCGAAACTTATAAGTAAGATATTCATCATTTCCTTTAAAGTTTGGTTTTTTCTTTCCGCAATTTCATTAGATTGAGGTGAATACTGGGCCGTAATTTGATGGACAATTCCATTCTCTACACATACTTCGGCGAAAGGAGATTTATATTCTCCGCCCCTATCACTTCTTATCATTTTTATCTTTTTCTCTAACTGATTTTATACTTCAGTTTTGTATTGCTTAAACACATCTATTGTTTCATCCTTACTATTTAGCAAGTAGACATAACAATATCCAGTGCAATCGTCAATAAAAGTCATGAAATACTTTTTCCCACCACGTGATGGTGTTGACTTTATATCATAAATGTCAGTGTGTACTAAGTCTAAAGAATTGAAATTTCTTTCAACGAACTTATAAAGATGTTTTGCATACTTTGATTCCACACACGTTTGACACTTTGATTTATTGCACTCAAAGTTTGGCAAAACCTTTAAGTTAATCAGTTTTCATAACGTTTTGTAATTAACACGATCTAAATGTTCATGCCACAAATTATAAGACTCAAACAAGTAAGAAGAATTTAAAATTTTATTGATTTCAACATTCATTACATTCGTATTATAAAGATCCTCGGTGAGATAGCCTTTTCCTACATACACTTCTCATTTGTTAATTACAACTTTTCCAGAAACGGTTACACATTTGAATCCGTTCTTGTCTAGAAGTGAAACAGAAATCAAGTCCCTACGTAACTCTGGAACATACAAGACATTGTTAAGTGTCAAGACCTTTCCTGAAGTCATTTTCAAGCTCAATTTTCCTGTTCCTTCTACCTTAGCTGTAGCGGAGTTAGCCATGTAGATCATTTCTTCTACTTGCGCTGAAGCGAATGACGAAAACAACTCTTTGTTGGCACACACATGGCGGGTGGCACCATAATCCATCCATCATTCCCGAGGATTCCCCACCAAGTTGCATTCTGAGAACATAACACACAGATCATCATATTTTTTATTGGACTCAA
Source organism: Capsicum pubescens (assembly GCA_030864215.1). Taxonomy (NCBI): domain Eukaryota; kingdom Viridiplantae; phylum Streptophyta; class Magnoliopsida; order Solanales; family Solanaceae; genus Capsicum; species Capsicum pubescens. The sequence continues at coordinate 338,020,943 of CM061538.1, forward strand.
CCATATTAGCTCGGTTTTTTTTATTGCCTTTCTTAGGGGCATGAAAATTCGCGGACTTATGGCTAATTTTCCACAGTTGAAGCACTTTCCCTTGAATTTCTTCTTGGTTTAATTGTTTTCTTGTTCAACTTTCTTCCTTTTCTTAGAATTGTTTTGGTCATCTTCTACAATATGTGCTCCATTAATTGTAGAATTCCCTTTTGACCTTCTCACGATAGCCTTATTATCCTCTTCAATACGCAGTCAGACAATAAGATCTTCAACAATCATCTCCTTGCGTTTGTGCTTCAAGTAGTTTTTGAAGTCTTTCCACATAGGTGGTAGCTTCTCAATGATCGCTGCTACTTGAAATGCATCATTCACAATTAAACATACAAAACAGTTTATGTGAGTACTAAGAACATTTACAATTTGTTCAACTAAGGTATTTTTCAAAGATATACCTTCTTCTAAGAGATCATGGATGATTGCTTGCAATTCCTGAACTTGAGAGACAACCAATTTGTTATCTATCATTTAAAGCCTAGAAACCTTGCAACAAAGAATTTCTTAATTCCCGCATTCTCTGTCTTATATTTTTGTTCTAGTGCTCCCCACAATTCCTTCGATGTCGTAGTTCCACTGTAAACATTGTATAGGTCGTCTTGGAGATCACTCAAGATATAATTCCTGCAAAGGAAGTCTGAGTGCTTCCAAGCCTCTACAATCATGGAATGCTCTTTGTCCGAGGTTCCCTCAGGCACCTCAGGAGCATCTTCACTAGTGAACCTTTGAAGGCATAGAACAGTGAGGTAAAAGAACATCTTTTGTTTTCATCGCTTAAAGTCAATGCTCGTAAATTTTTTGGGCTTCTTCGCAGGTGTCATTGGTTGCGGAGCATTTGCTCGACTTGTTGAGGCAATACTAGTTACCTCCAAAGTCGTAGCTGCATCTTGCATTTGACTTTCGTTAGTCATTTTTCCTGTCACCACAAGACAATAAAATTTAGTATTTTCAGAATACTATTTATAAAGTTAAGCAACTTTAAACTCTTCTTCTTGTTTCTAGTTAACGATGAAGTTTTTATGACTTCCAATCGTCAACCGAATGATCTTTAACTTGTGATGGAGATTTTATGTCTTCGAATCACTAGTTAAGTCAAACGGAGTAGAATGCTTAAAGCTATAATCTCCAAAAATAAGCAATACAGATTCTGCAAGGTTTATTCCTTAAGATTGTTATTTTATGATATTTTCGGGTACAAGAATCTGTATTTAGGCACAACAACTTCAACACTAGTTCAAGTTTAAAACAAGAACACTATGAAGTACAAAAACACCCTTAACACAAGATCAAAGTGATCTTTCTAAGAAGTGTGTTTTATTTTTTCAGAAATTAAGATGAAACAAAAATATAAAGCCAAGTCCCCCGACTTCACGGAGTGTCCTTGAGGAATAATTCTCCTCACTGTACCCGAGGTTTTGGAATCTTCCTCCCAGGATAAAATGAATTTCAATCCAACTATAGTGGTACCTCAAATAATTGAATTCGTCAAACTCACTCAACGATTTAATTGATCACAAACAATATTTTGAAGACAAGAAGAGTTTTTATTTCAAAAGAATTTTCATTCATTTTTAAACCTGTGGATGAAAACAGGTTTATATAGCCATCAGATGCCTTTTCTGAAAGATGGCAAAGGTTCACTTAAAAGGTGTATCCTTTGGAAGAGTCATGTCTGTTCATTCAAAACATTGTGTCCTTTTCTGAACGGACATAACTATCTAAACAGTCACACCTTTTCTAAAACAATATGTCTTTTGCTCAAAGGTTGTGTCCCTCCATTTTTCATTCACACCAATTAAATCCAACACTAATTCCTTTATACTTGAATTCTCTTAATTATATGACAAAAGAAAGGTCTCACAATTTTCTTGAACTTGATTACATTATTAAGCTTTCTTATGGCTGCTAAAGAAAAATTATTTGAGACCACAAAATTTATTGTGTGTCTTTATAGAATTTAATTTCTTCAATGTATTTGAGGTTATGCATTTTACCCAGGATAAAACAGATATAATTGTTATTGATGTAGCGATACCTCAAGCTTTGATAATTGTGTCGCACATAAAAACAGTCTTAAATTATACATGACTTAATTTTTCTTTGTAAGAAATATGCATAAGAGATTTATAAAATCGATGCAGAAAAAAAAGGGAAAACCTCTCTATTAATTGCCAAATCTTGAGTTGAAATGATGCAAAAACACCTTTTCAAAATAGGTATGGTGCATGTTCGAAGGAACAGTACATGATCTCAATCGCATCATTTGTGAAGATGCATGTTCAGAGGAACACTTGTTCAAAATAAGTCTGATGTCTATTTGGAAGGAACAATTGTTCTCAATCACATCATTTATTGAGGCTGAACGAGCGGCGACGATGATGCGAGGGGAACTTTCTTCTCAAATCTTTACTAGCTAGAAGAAATACTTTCAAATATAAACAGTCTTCCTTTTCATCACAAACGGGGGAGAGGGGGGGGGGGAGATCTTATCTAAAATGAATTAAACTTTAAATTTCACTCCATTCACCTTCTCTCTATTTTTCATTGTCTATCCAATGCGAATGAGTATTTTCAATATTACAGTATAGGGAAAAGGATCCAAAATATACCCTAACTTTGACGAAAGTTATTGTAACACGTCTGAACTTCGTGGGGTCCTATGACCCTCCCGTACTAGTTATTACTATATTTTAGTAACATTTATTTACTTAGCTGGACTACTAACTCAATCAACGTAAATAGAGTATTTAACACACACTGGTTAAATAAATAAAATAATTCATTATTTTAATTAATTTGTTTAACTCTCACTTTTTTTACATTTCTCAAATTAAAAAAAAAGGTTTTGAGATGAATGAACACAATAGTCAATTCCCTTCGAATATTGCCGGAGGTAGGTCAAAATTGGGGATACATCTCGGCATTAATGGCAATTCATCAACGATTCTCTGAGAAATCGCAATCTTAGATCTCTCAATTGGTAAAAGAAAATTGACTGATTTTTCAACCGTAGGTAGCTTAGATGATTGGGAATCATTTCCCCCAACAACATCAACTCGAATAAAACCAATCTTTGTCACAGAACTACTACTATGTGCCCATTTCAACTCCACATAAAAAAATAGCCATAGTTATTGTAAGACCATTTTTCTAATTCGTTGAGTTGTGAGATGAATTAGAGATGATTCTAGATGGTTTTTGTACGCATTAGTTGTGCGCATCTGATGGGAGTATTTCAATGGCTGTATAACCTCGGTCGGTGATGTTATGGCCATTCTGACGAGGAGTGCTTAGTTGAGAGAAATTTTAAAGAAATTTAAAAAATTTAATATATTTGATGTATTTAATGAAAAAACACAAAATAAAGGACAAAGATACTGTTATGTGGCAAATATAAATAGATTTGAGATTTTTTTTTACTCTTACACGCTCAGTGCGCGTTTATTCACATTTAGGTCGAACTATTGAAATAAATGTCACTAAAATACACTAATAAATAGTCTAGGGAATCTTAGGACCCTCACAAAGTTCAAACGTATTACATCAATTTTCACCAAAGTTTGGACACATTTCGAACCTTTTTCCTTAAAGTGTGTCTATATATATATATATACTAGATACCGTAGCTCGTGCCAGCACGGGTCCAACATATATTATTTACGTTATCTCAATTTATGTAGCACAAATAGAATTTGGAGTGTCAATCAAATTTTTAAATAATTTAAGTTGCTAATCATTGTGATTTATAGTATCTTTAATGTAATTTAGTAATTTATGTTACTCGCTTTGTCCCAATTTTAGAATTTAGTGAGTCAGCCAATTTTTTTTACTAATATATTTTTAAAAAATATTTTAAGTTGTTAACCTTTGTGATTTTAGTATCTTTTAAAGTAATTTCAAATAATTTATGTTACTTTATTTATCGCAACTTATGTGACACTATTAAAATTTTAAAAGTCAATCATATTTTTTACTATATGTTTTTAAAATATTATAAGATGTTAATAGTTATGACTTGTAATTATTTTTTTTGCATAATTTTTAAATATATAATATTTTACCAAAATAAAGTAAATAAATTAAAATAAACAAAGTACTAAATTTTTAAAACATGTTAAATTCGAAAACATCATTTGGATCAACAAATTACTAAATTAAAATAATAAAATATGCAAATTATAAAATGTCAAAACTATCCCAAATTTACGTGACATAAATATAATTTAGATAATCAATCAGATTCTTAATATGTTTTTAAATATTTTAAATTGTTAGCTATTGTAATTTATAATATTTTTATGTAATTTTCAAATAATATATGTTACTCTCCTTATTCAAATTTTTGTGGCATTGATATTCAATTATATTCTTAAAATAATTTAAATTTTTAATTATTATGATTTATAATACTTTTTTCTTCTATTTCAATTTATAATACTTTTTCTTCTATTTCAATTTAAGTAGCACTGAAATAAATTCGACAGTCAACCAAATTTTATGATTGAAGCAGCGAAGTGGATATGTCCTAGATGACTTATAATACCTAACTAAAAGTGATATAGCAAAATTACTATGAGAAAATTTTTGTGAAGTTTTTTTTATAGAAGATGTCATGTTAATTTAGAACATCAAGAATTAATTTATCATTTTATGTCAATTTTATTTTTATTAAATATTATTAAATTTTTAATACCTAAATGACTTATAATAATTAATTAAGGGTGATATAGTAAAATTACGGTTGAAGCAGCTGAAGTAGACATGTCATAAATATTTATTTTATCTTTTTTATTAAATATTATTAATTTTCTTATATGTAAATGTCTTACAATAATTAATTAGTCATACCTAGATGACTTATAATAATTAATTTGAGGTGATATAATAAAACTACGATTAAAGCAGCTGAAACAGACATGTCATAAATGCCTATTTTACTTTTTTTTTTTAATTGAGTATTATTTTATTTTTTTATATAAACGACTTAAAATAATTAATTAGGGATAATATAGTAAAATCACGGAGCAGCTGAAGAAGCAAACATGTTGACGAAGAGCTGCTTGCTTCCTCACTCTTATTAATAGTAGTACTCCCTCCATTTCATATTAGTTGGCCCATGTGGACTTGACACACTCATTAAGAAAATATTAATTAAAGGGTTTATTTTATCAAATTAGCCTTATTAATTGTGCTTTGAAAATATCAATTTGAGTAAATACACTTTGTTTAGTCATTTAATGTTAAGAGTAGTATTGGAAGAACATAATAAAATTCTCTTAATTTCATCAAAGAAATAATTAAATTAAAACAAATATTTTTTTTAAAAAAGATCAACTAAAATGAAATAGAGAGTAATATATCTTTTTCATACCTTTCTAATTTTAGTCAATAACATGCACAAGGAAATATGTTGTTCATATATGGACAATTTGGAAACGGCAAGGCCAAATTACCTATAAACGATTGACAACTTGATTTCAACACGTACTCTTACTTATTTTCAAACCATAAAATTAGGTTCTAGTTGATGAAGTTTTTCTACAAGTGAGTAAACCACTTGCAGCCAAAAACTAATTTTATACTAATTACTTAATAGTTTGACAAAAAAGTTAACTTTTTTAGATTTATTTTAAAGAAGTTAAAAAAGCTATTTAAATTAAGCACAAAGAACTAGCTCCACAAATTTTTAAAGAGACAATGACCTCATGATATTTTGCTTCCCACCCAATTTCTCATTAATGGTTTAGTAAAATATTACCCCCCCCCCCCCCCATCTCATAATAGTCATCAAGGTTACTAAAATATTTATCTCTAATTTACTTGTCATTAATTGTTAAAATAAAAATGAAATTAATTATTTTAATCTTAGTGTTAAATGTTTTAAAAATAAGATTAGCTTAATCCTGTCCTTAAATAAAGTACAACTCATTGAAGAGAGAAAAGAGTATGGTAATAAAAACATACTTTTTATTTATAATTTTTCAAGCAACATGCAAAATAAAAAATATGATAATTAAAATGAAATGAGAGAAATATTAGTAATAATTATTAGAAGAGTAAAGAAAGACGTATTCTTCATTTAAGTGGTCTTTATTTATTCTAGTTCTTTGCCATTAATACGCCTTCATTTTTTTTTTTTAAATAAAATAAAATGACTTTAAAAGATTAGTTCATTATGTCATATCTTGGATAGTGCACGTACATTAGGAATATGAAAGATGATTTAATTATGGGGTCCATTATGTATCTGTTGGTCAACGAACTGATGAAAAAGAGTCTAAAATTGTGGGGTCAATTTGACAATTATTTATGTACTTAATTTTTTTTTATGTTGAATTTGGTCCCCCAATTTATGTTTGAAATAATCTCATCTTTGTCGGATTCTTTTCTTATTTTTATTATATTGTATTGATAATGTAACGTCACATTGTCAGTTCAGAAATTAAATAAAGTTATGTTTTTCTTTTTCTCATTTCTTTTTGTCGTTAAATTGTTTTGTCTTCTGATTAAATAGTTTACTATATATTGAAATATTTGTAGCCTTCAACAATAATTAATATTAAAAATAAATGAAAAAATATATAATATGTTGTCTTGAATGTTTAAAATGACGAATAGTTTGAGATAATTATTTAGAAATCACAACAGATAATTTGAGTCAATTATTTTTTAAATCATGATAAATAATTTGAGATAATTATTTTTAGAAATTAATGAGGTCATATAATTTGAGATAAATATTTTTAAAAATCGCAATAAATAATTTAAGACGGAGGTAATATCGATCTTCTTGTCATTAGAAAGAGAGATATTACTAATGATAAGGAAATTATTATGCAATTATCAAGAAATGGAATCGTTTGGTGATAAAATCCATTAGGATCTTTTGGTTGGTAGCTTATTACATTATTAATAGTTTCTCTGCATGTTTATTTAAATAAATCATAATTGTTGGATTTGGCTTTACCTTAGATTTTATCAAGTAGTTTTGGTGAGTATTTTTAGTTTATTGATTTAGTTATTATTACTACTATTAATAAGTGTGAAATACTTCGTCAATATACCTGCTTCTTCACCTGCTTAAGTTGCTCTTTAATTTTATTATATTATTCCTAATTAATTATTTTAAGTCATTTATATATAAGAAAATTAATAATATTTAATTAAAAAGAAGTAAAATAGACATTTATGATATGTCTGTTTCAACTGCTTTAATTATAGTTTTATTATATCACTCCAATTAATTATTATAATTCATCTAAATATTAAAAATTAATAATATTTAATAAATAATAAAATAAACATAAATGATAAATTAGTTCTTGATATTATAAATTAACAGGACATCTTATATGAGACTCATTTAAAAAGTTTTTACAAGTATGTTTGCTCCCTAATTTTACTATATTACCCCTAATTAGTTATTGTAAGACATTTACGTATAAGAAAATCAATAATATTTAATAAAAGAAGGAGTAAAATAGACATTTATGACATGTCTGCTTCAGCTGCTTCAACCGTAATTTTACTATATTACCCCTAATTAATTATTATAAGTCATTTAGGTATTAAAAAATTAATAATATTTAATAAAAAATAAAATTGACATAAAATGATAAATTAAATCTTGATGTTTTAAATTAACATGACATCTTATAGGAGACTCATTTATTTTTTTTCACAAATATTTTCTTATAATAATTTTGCTATATCACTTCTAATTAGATATTATAAGTCATTTGGAACATATCCTCTTCGCTACTTCAATCATAAAATTTGATTGACTCTCGAATTTATTTCATTGTCACTTAAATTGGAATAGAAGAAAAAATATTATAAATCATAATAATTAAAAACTTAAATTATTTTAAGAATATAATTGACTATCAATGCCACAAAAAATTTGAATAAGGAGAGTAACATATTATTATTTGAAAATTACATAAAGAATATTATAAATTACAATAGCTAACAATTTAAAATATTTAAAGACATATTAAAAATATGATTGATTATCTAAATTATATTTGTATCACATAAATCCGGGATAATTTTAGCATTTTATAATTTGCATGTTTTAATGTTTTAATTTAGTAATTTATTGATCCAAATGATATTTTCGAATTTAACATGTTTTCAAAATTTAGTACTTTGTTTATTTTAATTTATTTATTTTATTTTGGTAAAATATTATATATTTAAAAATTATGCAAAAAAGTAATTATAAGTCATAACTATTAACATCTTATAATATTTTAAAAACGTATAGTAACAAATATAATTGAATTTTGAAATTCTACTACTGTCACATAGATTGAGATAAAGCAAGTAACATAAATTATTTGAAATTACATTAAAAGATATTAAAATCACAACGATTAACAACTTAAAGTATTTTTAAAAATATATTAGTAAAAATTGATTGACTCTCTAAATTCTAAAATGGTACTATAAATCACAATGATTAACAACTGAAATTATTTAAAAATTTATATTAATAAAAATTTGATTAACACTCCAAATGCTATTTGTGCTACATAAATTGAGATAACGTAAATAACATTTATTGGGCTCGTACAGACACGGCCTACAATTATCTAGTTTTAGAATAAATCTTAACGTTGAGTTGTGTTTGGTTTTGAAGTTTTGTAGAGAACCAAATTCTTAAAACCGAACACACTGATTAAGAGAAATACGAGGGAGGAACTATGTCCAATTTTGTGATGCTCCGGAATTTATTAAATTCGAGACAGGCTATACATAATTTATTTTAAAAATGTATAATATTGATATAGGATTTAGAAAAGTATCCTGAAAACAAGAAGGTAGCTAGGGTTTTTGATTTTCTAAAGGCGAAATCTAAAAGCTTTGAGTGTTAATAATATTGATATAGGATTTAGAAAAGTATCCTGAAAACAAGAAGGTAGCTAGGGTTTTTGATTTTCTAAAGGCGAAATCTAAAAGCTTTGAGTGTTAATAATATTGATATAGGATTTAGAAAAGTATCCTGAAAACAAGAAGATAGCTAGGGTTTTTGATTTTCTAAAGGCGAAATCTAAAAGCTTTGAGTGTTAATATACGTGTTTCAACATCCACAATCCCTAAATTCTGTATCCACCATTCTTTACACCCGCACCCTTTCCAAACTCTCTTCCATTTAGAATAAGTTTTAAATTTTTAAATACGTTTTCCATCTTCAACTTTATGTACCTACTCTTTTTTAATATAAAAGGCTTCAATCAAATATAGACCAAACTCATACTAGTATAATGAGTCTTTTTCTTAGTTACTCCATTTATTTTATTTATCTTAATTCATGTTAATCTGACATTTTTTTTTTTTTTAAAAATACTGGCTCATTTGGGACCTCTGACTTAGAATCAGATGAGGGCGCTGGAGGAAGGGGTTGGTCTCATAGTTTGGCTGAGTTTACCGTATTCCTTCCTTATATATATATTTAGGATATTTGAAATACTACTTATTACTCTGAGGGTATTTTGGTTTCAATAGATGCATTTTCTTTTTTTAAAAGGAAGCAAATTAAGAAAAAAAGGAGAAAAAAGCAATTGAATTTCATTCCACAAAGTTGACACCACTATTCACCAACTCATATAGCACAGTGGCAGACCAAAGAATCTTAGAATCAAAGCTAGTGAGTTGACTTGCTAACTGAACACTAACTAATTAAATGTGAAATGACAATATGTTGCTAAAGAAAAATATATTATATGATGGTAGTACATCAATTAATCATACTAGTATATTATATTCTATGAAGTATTATGTAAAGTTCTTGGATTTTGTAAATTCAACAGAGTAATATTTGGGGAAGGCATTATGTAATATGTGTACGTTTTACAAGTCTTTAGTTTTTTGTATGTGTTTTTTTTTCCTACTTGGTGTCTGCGGATTAATTTTAGAAGTTTGATTAATATGAGTTTATGCTGAAAAATTCATTTTGAGGGTAAAACTCTCTTTATCCAACACTATTTTTTTTTTTTTAATTTAAATTCGAGATCTTTTATTAAGAATAAATATGTATTTATACTCCATCGTAATTTTTAGTGATCTTAATATTTTAATAGGTTAAACACTAAGATGGGTGCTAAAGGCAACATAAATAAACAAAAGAAACACTATAAACAATCAATTAAAATAAATCCCACTATGGATCTAGAAACTATATAATAACAATAGAAGTTGATAATGACTCCCAATTGTAATTTTCTCAAAATTAGAGCATTATAAAAGTTTTCACTTTTCCCTTTTTTTGGTTTTATGGGGTAGTTTGACTAGCTCTTATTTTAGTGTTTGAATTATTATACAAAGGATATTAGTCACTGCTCTCTAAATGAATTAGTTTGTCTAATATTGATATTAAGTTCTGCATTCGCATAAAAATTTGCATACGAATATTCATCAGAATATAGTGTAAATTTCCTTAATAATTTGTTGGAGTAGGTGACCATATGCACAAACAAGTAATTATGTCTTGATTTTCGATGGATGATACAGTAAGATTATTTCTATTATGTGTCAAGTTAATAGTGGACAAGTATTATTAAACGGAGGAAATATATGTTAGGGTTTTTGTTCTAGGAAAATAACAGTAATAACATACTTACTTTTTCTAAAAGGAAAATATAATTTACAAATTAGTCGTTTAAAAGTTTTGTTTAGGGGAATTTTCTCCCAGTAGATTTTATATTTTTAAATATTATTTTTTCTAGGTCGTTTGATCGAATCATATTAATAATATATCTTCTTAGCATTGTTTTATTTGTCATCAATTCCGCATAACGCCTTCTCAATTTCGAACCCAACAATATAATCATATGATATCTCTAAATTCTAAAGGAAGAAGTCCTCCGTATTAAGAATTTTTCTATTCTTCCATTTGAATGATTGAATCAAATATCTTTGATTAAAAACAGTGTTGGAGATAGAAATTCAAATAAGGGATTTAATTTTTTTTTTATTTCGAGGATTTTTTTTTTGACCAATTACTTAAATAATAATAATAATAATAATAATTTTTTTTCCTGTTTACATTGTGGTATAATTATTCAATCCTTATTAGTCCATCCTTTTCCCAATTTAAATCTTTTTTGAGTTGGGAGACTTTGAGAGAGAACGTGGTTGACTATTATTTGTAGTTAATTACGTGCCGTCGAGGAGTGGCAGTGCAACTACCACTGAAAATCCATTTGCTCCTCACTCAAATTTGATTAGCTTATTTATTTAATTTATTAAAAATTGCCATTTCAATATGAATTTATATATTCATGCCACATTGATGTGGTGCCGTGAATGAAGCTGCAGTTTTTTTAGTAAGAGATTTTGATTTTAAGTTTTAAAAAGAAATTCTTAATAAGAAGTGTTACCTAAGTAGATCTTACTCGGTGCAAAATAAAATTAATCAAACTTTAATATGGATAATGTTCCACCAAATGGAAATAAAAAAAAAAAATTCTTTTTATTTTCTACAAATGGCAGAAGTTGTATGTGTTTCATAATTTGGTTACTTAACTTTTAACATTGCAGCTGTGCCAATTCTTTGTCTACACATTCATATTTCAACTTGGACATTGACTGCATTGATGGCTCCCAATTTGGACTTCCATAAGTGAACACAGACACATATCTAATTGAATTGGCGTGGGGGTGTTTTTTACGTGGAGATATTTATTTTTGTTGGTTTAGAAGAATTAACTTAAATAGTCATCCAATAAATCGTTTAAACTAGAAATAACAGCATATATACACACACAAATATATATATAATTGCGTCTAATCTATGTATATCGATTAGAAAAAATAAATAGTGAATCCGTGTGAACGAAAATTTATTATTTCACACCTCGTTTGGTAGGCGGTCTAAGTGGAAATACAAAGTATTGGCCAATTAGTATATTCAATTTCTTGTGTTGCCAATTTCTTATTCACATTTCATCTTTACAATTTATCCTTCATTTATGGTTCAAAATTTTGACTTTCATGATGGAAAAATTAAACGGCAAACATATCAAAAAAGAACATTTGACTTACATGTCTGTAAGTTTTAAACGCTATGCATAGAAAATAAAGTTCCTTAAAAATAAATAAAAATAAAGAATAAAATTTTATAAGTTGCATTTCAAGTTTATTATCTTCTCCCATCCCAAACCCAGCCCCGATCCCCATCCATTCCACCCCTCAGTGTCTTGTTAGATTACATACACATACTTGAGACAATTAACTTTTTTTTGCTTACTTACCAAACGACAAAAAATAAATTAAAAAAACACTTTATTTTTCAAAAAACATTTTGCTTCATGCCAAACAAGCCCTAAGTTTTATTTATTTTATCCACAACCTCAAAATGGTTATTATAATGTAGGTTCTTCATCATTTTTTTTTCCATTTTCTTTCATTTGAATCAAGTGGGAAGTATCTGGCAGCACAATTGTGAAGTAAAAGGAAATCAAAGGTGAAAATTTTCCTAATGTTAGAAGAAAATTGGACAAAACAAGATTATGTTAGTTCAATTTAAGTTGAAAATATGTGTATACATGGTTCAATAAGGTCAACTACCTAATCAATTATCCAATTTATATAATTTAGGTTTGTCTCAAATCTCAATTAAAGGAAATTGAACGTTTCTTCATCTAACTTTTCAACTTCTCCTTTTTCTCCACTCTCTCTCTTCCATTAGAGTGGGAAGACAAGAAATGGGATTAGTTGTTATATGGTTTATTTGTTTTGGTTTAAAAAAAAGTGGATTCAATTTAGTGGTGTTATCAAAGGAAATATACTGGTACTATATTTTAAGGCTTGGTTCCTAAGTATGGGTTATTATAAAAATATTTTACTATCTAGTCTAACATAACAAAGATAGAAAATCCTAATTTATATATAGGTGAAATACGTCAAATCGCTATTAAAAAAATATTCGGTGCCTATTATATTCCTACAGATATTTTGACTTAATCAGTTAGAAAAGAAAAAACAGTAGTTTTTTCACATGAAAAATTAGGAAGCTTCTCAGTATTTTAGTGATAATATGTTTTCCATCACGCGTTTTTTCAATGAGCTCGTATGATGGAAATAAGTGGGAAAATCATGCTTTATATATAACACAAATTCCTAATTAATTCACAGTGTGATCAAAACCTCTATTTCTAATTGTGAAATATTCGTGTCTTGTGTTTAGCTTTTAAATAAAATGATATACATGCTTAAATAGTCCGTCTAATAACTTAAAAAATAAATGAAACTAAAAAGAAATGAAAGCGAAAGATTTAAAAAGAAGAAGAAGATCTTTCTTTGTCCTTTCAACTTCATAATTGCATGAAGAAAGAAACTTGAAATCCATATGGAGTTTGAATTTGTCCATGAAATGAAAGAAAGAGAAGTTTAAAAGAATGGTCAGTCCGGTGCATTAAAACTCTCACTATGTACGAAATCGGGAAAGGATTGAATTACAAGGGTCTATTATACACAACCTTATCTTGTATTTCTGCAAGAGACTATATCCACGATTCGAACTCATAACCTCCGGTTCACATGACAATAATTTTACCGATCACTCGAACGTTTCCTTCGAGCTTAAAAGAATAAAAAAAGAAAAAAAAAGAAAGAGGAGTTAAGACTTTCCTCTTTACTTTTCAACTTCATCATTGCATGAAGAAAGAAACTCGAAATCCATATGGATTTTGAATGTGTCCATAAAATGAAAGAAAGAGAAGTTTAACAGAACTGTCGGTCCGGTGCATTAAAACTTTTATTATACACGGGATCACGGAAGGATCGAATTACAAATGTCTATTATACATAACCTTATCTTATATTTCTGCAAGAGACTATTTCTACGACTTGAACTCATAACCTCCAGTTCACGTGACAATAACTTTACCGACTACTCCAAGATTTTCTTTTAAGTTTAAAAATACAAAAAAAAAAATATATAAAAAGAAAGAGGAGTGAAGAAATTCCTCTTAACTTTTCAACTTCATAATTGCATGAAGAAAGAATCTTGAAATCAATATGGATTTTGAATTTGTCCATGCATGAAGTTTCTTATGTCACTATCACTTATGAAAAACACAAGTACTTTCCATATTTCCTTAGTTTTGCTATAATTTGAGTCTTCTATATATCATATTATGTACGTTTGATGTATATATGTCTTACCCAATGTTGAAAACTTATTGAAACACGCAAACTCTACTTCTTTTCTCAATCTTACCAACAACCTCTTCTTTGATTATTGACAAAATTTTCTCAATATTGTTTCATTGGTGAGAATTGAAGAAGGCATATTCTTTGCCTTCCATTTGTTTTATCTTTCTTTCACAATTGTGTTATTGTACTAGTATTTTAATGTAAACACTAATTAAGGAAACTTACAAGTTTCTTCGTGGGAAGTGGATCCTTTATAACCATAAATTAAATTATAAAATGAATAGAAGAAAATGGCCTTTTCAGATTTATTATGTATGAAAATAAAAATATCTTATAGGTAAAAATTAAGATTTCTTAGGTATAAAGTTGGCGATCTCTTGAAAAGGATATAAAACTAAAAAGAGAAAAAAAAAAAAAAAAGGATAAGTGACCTACAGAATTAATTATCTCCAATTAAAGCGCTAACGGGCTAATTAACATTCTTAATTGATAGACCCGACCCAATAATAATCTTTCAATAGGTATTTATTTGGAAAAATAACCTAAGCACGCATCTTAACTTATTATATTTACATAAATTTCCACCTTTAGAAAGTAATTATAAAATTTTCAACAATTATGTATCTACGTTGGGTGTATCGGGAGCTAATTATGTATCTCGATAGATCCAAAATCGAAAAAAATGTATCAAGAGCTAATTATGTATCTTTACAAAGAAAAAAATGTATCTTCGTTGGATGTATTATGTATCTCGACAGACCCAAAATCGAAAAAAGTATATCGGTAGCTAATTATGTCTCTTTAAAAATTAAAAAAATGTATCTTCATTTGACGTATCGAAAGTTAATTATGTATCTCGACGAATTCAAAATCAGGATTTTCAGTAATTATACAAAATATCATAATTTTCTGTAACTAAGCTCGAAACTTTCGGGATTTATATTGTTTGCCCAATTTATCAAAACTGACCATCCAAAATCTGAACATGTAAAGTAGCTTGTTCCCTATTATGTATGAAAACTTGTACACTATATATTTGAAATAGATTTACCTACTGATGGAAGAGGAAAAAGATAAGTATTTAAGGAATGATGATTTTTTTTGACATTATATGTTTGTCTTGTATAGTGACTCATAAAAAATCAAACTACAAAACTCACAATATTGCTTTTATCAAAACTTTGACTTGGAATATATTTGTTATACATGTTGACACTTGAAAACAAGAAATATCAATGAAATGAAAATGAAAGGAGGAAACATTGGTTCCATCACTTTCTTTCTTTAGTATTTGAAAATGAAATTACCATAGTTTACCAATGCCCTCTTCCATATGCTAAAAAGAACATAAATTTTTTCTTGCAGGCCAAATTGCTTGTCTTTTGTTGTCTGTATTTTGTTCCCTTTTGCTTTGCAGTAAGATATGGTCCAACATGATGTATAGGGTCGATGCCAGTAGCAGAGCTAGAAATTTTAATAAGAGGATTGAAAAAATTTACTAAAATATTACGCTCGGTATTCAAGCACCCGACCTAGAACAATTTTTGAACAATCTCCGCAAGTACGCTAAAATTTCTCTTATATTAATAATAACATACCCAGTGAAATCTCATAAGTGGGGTCTGGGGAGGGTATAGCGTACGTAGATCATACCAAGACCAAGGTTGTTATTTAAAAAATCGCTCTTATATCAATATGTAAATCTCAATCTCTCTCTCTCTTAAAAAGTTCTATTTATGCAGTATAATTTTTTATGAGAATTCATTTGTCGCGCTGCCACACCACATGCAAATGCACCAATCATACCTACACTATGCGGAGCAGGATTTCAACTAAAGGGGTTCAATATTTGAAGTAAACCTAGCCAAAGGGGTGTTCAGCACCTACTATAGATACATAAAAATAATTTTAATTATGTATAAATGATATATATTTTTGTCAAAAGGATTCAGATGAACCCCTATCAAAATGTAACTAAATAACAATATGTTATTTAACAATAATGTTCTACTTAAACTATATAACAATAATGTAACTAAATTTCTAGTTCAATTTATACTTTATTGACCTATGAATTTCCTTTTACAAAAATTAAAGTTCGTATAGTTTTCTAGGAATCAAAAAAATATTGGTGTTAATTCCTCGTTTTCCAATTATCAGTGGGCAACTTTTTAATTGGATTGGGCTTTTTTCCCACAGTGAACTGGATTTCCTGCAAATTGCGGCCCAGCAGGTAGTGTTTTGTTGGGAGATTTATAAGGCAAAACTAACCAAATTGCTAATATTTAGGAAAAAATGAGGTGCGATAGCTAAATTTTGTCTAATTATAAAACATAACTACAATTTAGTAGATAATAATACAAATTAGATACTGTATGTATATACAAATACAAATTCGCTATAGAGATTTGTATGTTGCCCTGAAATTCGCTCTGTATACAGTCCAAAAATTGCTTTGTATACATTTACAAAGGTATATGAACAGAAATTAGAGCCCCCCCTCCATATTTCGACCAATATATTTTAATATTTTCTCCTAAGTTTCTCTACTTCCTCTTCAGCTAAGATATTTTTTACTAGTTCTTTATCGATGTGTTGTAGTGACAATTTTTCGTAATATTTTGGGTTCTTCATTGATTTTGTTGTTGGATTGGAAAAATCATTCATTTTTCATGCCCTCCATCGGTTGCATTGGGTTTATCCCTTTTTTTTTTTTTTTTTTTTTTTTTTTTTTTGTTTTGAAAAAGAAAAATAGTTTACAACGGGTAAGAATGGTTTGAAAACTGTATGATTAAAGTTTTAAGGTCAAGAATTTGATAATTGAAATTCGAATGAGTAGCTAAATTGAATGGGTATCGTTGCAACATAGTCGAAGCAACTTTGAATTTTGGAAACTAATAAGATATTTGAGCTTATTGTACGAAGATTTGGCGTGGCTTGGGATGAATTTTGGTGGTTATACTGGTTTTATATCAGTGTATATCTTACATATTCATGTATCTCATGTATATCATTGCATATCCATGAAAATTTATGCGTAGTCCATGTCATAGGTGCTCTTGGTAACAAGTCTAATACATGGATTTACATTGATATACATACATACATATTACTGCCACAAAATCATTTAAATTCATGAGATTGAAGATCTCTAGGATGTTTACAATTTTATTGGGCAATCGAAATATGAAATTTGGGAGGGTACAAGGATGAAATTAGTAGTTGAATACTCATTCAATTAGGGTTTTTCTATTTTAGGCAAACAACATAAATCCCGACAGTTTAGAGTTTAATTACAGAAAATTCTGATATTTTGCATGATTACTGAAATCCCAATTTTGGTCCTGTCGAGATACATAATTAGCTCTTGATAATTTTTTTTTTCGATTTGGGGTCTGTCGAGATACATAATACATCCAGCGAGGATATATTTTTTCCTTGTAAAAGATACACAATTATCTCTCGATACATTTTTTTTTAAAATTTTGAATCTGCCTAAATACATAATTAGCTCCCCGATACATCCACAAACACACATAATTAGCTGGGATTTTTGTAATTACTTTATAAGAATGAGAATTTGTGTAAATATGGTAAGTTATGAACCATCAATTAAGAACCATATAGTACTATAATGTACACATTCAGTGATGATAATAATAATTTGCATAATGTGAGACATAATACATCGTATATTAAAAGTCATTGAAAATTTGCAGGGCATAACACTTTTATTA
Organism: Capsicum pubescens; assembly: GCA_030864215.1. NCBI lineage: Eukaryota > Viridiplantae > Streptophyta > Magnoliopsida > Solanales > Solanaceae > Capsicum > Capsicum pubescens. Next base: position 338,038,888 of record CM061538.1, read on the forward strand.
AATGACAAAAGTACATAGAAAACATAGATGGGGCACAACCCCAACAATACAAAAGGAAAATAAAAGGAACCAAAGTGCCTTCAATTCAACCACTAATTATTTCTTTTATTTTTTTCTTCAATTCGCATTCACTTGAATACATATCCCATCGTTGAAGTTCAAATAGGGTTGTCTTATAATGTTCCCTTTATTTGTGACATTAAACCTGAAAATTTCAAAATGAAATTGAATATAATTAGAATTTAACACCGACGTCTATCATAAACAACCTATCTTCTTGAATACTAAGATAGAGGTAAGGTATGTACACTACCCCACTATGCAGGACTATACACTGGGTATGTTGTTGTCGTAAAATTTAACACTTATGAATGATTTTTTAAATATATTACTCCATCCGTCTGCTTTTACTTATCCACTATACTAAAAATTGATATCCATTTTTGCTTGTCAGGTCTGAAAAATCAAGAGATAATCTATCACTTAATTCCTAAGTTACCCTTATTATTAACTACAGTTAATTATTTCCAGAGCATTAGATTTATTATATTTAAAAGATGATATACATATCCATTTTTGCTTGTCAAGTCTGAAAAATCAAGAGATAATCTATCACTTAATTCCTAATTTTCCCTTATTATTAACTACAATTAATTATTTTCAGAGCATTAGATTTATTATATTATTTAAAAGATGATATACATAGTAAACTAAAACTGTTATTCTGTTAATTATTCCTTCTTAAGAGGCGTGTTAAATCAATACTGAACAAGTAAAAATGAACGAAAAGAGTGACCTTTAGATAGGGTAGTAGGGAGAATGCATACCTAAAACTTGTCATCAAGTAGTGGATAAAAAGGGTTGTTTGCATCTTTGAAAGATCAGCTCCAACACACATTCTATTTCCTCCACCAAATGCCATGAACCTTTTCGATGCACCATGTAGTTCTTCATCCTTTTCAATTCAAAATTTATATTATTTATAAATCATATATTATACATTTCGAAAGTACAAGAATCATGCACGAAGAAAAAAAAAGTACAAATATATACTGTAGTTAATTATATTTACATATAGTTAACTAACCTTCCATCGTGATGGATTAAACTCAAGTGGATTCTCATACATATTTTCATCTAGATGAACTGATGGTGAACATACGACCATTGTCCATCCTTCCGGAATCGTATATCCTGCAATCAAAATCAGACAAATAAATTGAAATGAAGCGGGTAGAAGGATTTTATTATCATTCAATCAATGGCATGCAAGTTATGTGCCAACAAGAACAATCATATAAAATAGAAAACATTACTAATTTATTTGCATATTTCTCAACTCTGAAAGACACTAAGCATAAGTTTGAAGTGATCCTACAACTTAATATATTACTTTACTATAATATTGGTTGATTCCCACCTTCCTATTCCTATGTTCGATTTTCATAATATTTTCTAATTTGGGCAATATCAGAACCCTATATTTTATTCTTTTTGTGAAGGGGACCCTATGGGAATATTTGTTTTATAGATGACAGATCGCAACAAATAAACAACTGCCACTTGAATATAAATGCAAATCCTTGAATTAACTTTAGTTTATCAATGGACAAATCAGAAAACCTAATAAATATACTTCCTCCTCCTCCATTTACTTTTACTTGTCACATTTCATTTTACGAGAGTCAATTTGACTAATTTTTAAGGCTAAATTGAATCATATTAATTCAATATTTAAAATTTAGATATTCAAACACTATACAAAATATACTACAAGTTGCAATTATTCTCATACTAATAAGATGAATAAAGTACACCCTAAAATATTGATCAAAATTCATACAGTTTAACTTTCGAGAAACAAAACGTGGAGGCAGTGATACCTTTGATTTCCACATCCTTTAGTACTTTTCTGAAAATTCCTGGAGCAATATTGGCAAGTCTTACTGTTTCATTTACAACCTGTCAATTATTTTGAGTTTAGAAGCAATATTAATAACATAAGTTCAAGCTTAATATATTGAATTATATGTGTAAATTGGATATAGGAAAACCTTACCCTATGTGTGTAGGTCATGGACTTGTATTCAACCCATGAAATTGGAGCATCCTTATCTTCTCGAAATTTAATAATGTTCTCATGTTCTTCCTACAAAGTGTTATGAATTATGATAGCAAATAAGTTAAAATAATCCAAAAAAGAAGTTAATTTTACAAATGGTCACTCAACTTTATTTCTATTAATTACTACACTAACATCACAAAATTATTCTTTTGTAGAAAAAGATCCACTACCAGAAACAAAAGTTTTTCCCATTGCAAATCAATAGAAAATTTGTATTATAAAACACGATATTTCCACCCATTTTCCACCTAACCACAAGCTCACTGGAAAAACATATGATGGAAAACAAATTTTCATTGAAACACTGAAAAGCTTCCTAGTTTTCCGTATAAAAACAAGCATGCACTGATTCAATTAAAATATCTTTGAAAATAGTCGCTAAGTATTTTTTTTAGTAGAAAGTAGTGCTAATTTTTTAGTAGGGACGATCCTTCATGCATGTATACTGAAATATCACGTAAAGTCGCTAAACTATTTTTCGTAACAAACCTTGAGTTGTTTTAAGACATCAGGATGTTCAGTGAGGTATTTAAAGAGTAATGTCATGGTTGAAGAAGTTGTTTCATGGGCAGCAAATATAACAAAGAAGATTAAATCCACAGCTGTATCTTCAGTTATAAATGTATCTTCTTTGTCTATTTCTTGAAGTAGGTGATCAATGAAATCTTGCTCATTTTCCTTCTCCTTTGATGACCTCCTTTTCTCAAAAACATCCTTGATCATCTTTACTGCACTTTTACGTCCCTACATAGAAAAAAAAATGAATCAATTAGTTTCACTATTTTATGTAGATATATAAGTGATCGAAACAAAAGTAAATAGTAATACTGAATTATGAAACAACGATTTACTTTTATTTTTCATATTTGGAAATTGGACTTGATCTGCCCACTAAGAAAACATTGATTGACGTTGTTATCTTACCACACTATCCTTATTTTTTAACAACATTAGTTTGAAAAATGATTTAGAAATAACTAATTAATGATAAGGTTAAAATGAAAATAATACTAATAATTTGTCTTTTCTTGATATGTTAAAAGTGTCGAGTAAATGTGAAAATCTATTTTTTGAAATAGTGGATATGTAAAAGTGAACCGAGGGAGTAATAATTATTTACTCTCTCTTATTATTCCCTCTATTCCAAATATTTGTCACAATTTCCTTTTTGAGAGTAAAACTATATAAATTTTGACCAACATTCTAAGATGTATTTTTTTAATCATATTGATATAGAGAAAAATTGCAATTTATAGTACTTCCTGTGTAGTGTTCGAATATCTAAATTTTAATTTTAAAATATCGAATTAATTTAATTAATTTAGATTTGAAAATTATTAAAATTAACTATCGAGAAGAGAAACGTGACAACTATTTTGGAACAGAGGGAATAGTAAATATATAGCAAGAAATAGTACCTGTAAACCAGAATGGAAAGCTGTTCCTGGCAAATTGATAGGAAATGAGAGAAAACCTTTGACAAAGGCTTTGTAATGTCCTCTTAGGGTTAAAGCCTCTTGTTCATTCATACCAAGGATCTTTCCAGCTATAAATATGAACAGCATCTATATAATAACAAAATATTACAATTAAAACAAACTATAGTTAGTGACGTGCAAGAAAAGTAAAGTCAAATCTCCCAATAACAGCATATATACGATCTACAACGATCATGTTACTGTTATATGTTTTCTATAACAACATTTTGCAATAACCATTAAAAAATAACGTTGTTATTTAGAAGTTTGACAATACTTTGTTTTTTTTTTGTGTTTATAAAAAAGGTTGATTAATATTCCATGAGGTAAGAGACACTCTCTATAATAGTCATACTCTATAATATTTCACTATAACAAATATGTTTTTTATGAAATCGATTTTTTGTCTTAACAACATTATTTCGTGATAATAACAAAAAGATATTCAAACAAACGATGATGTTATAGAGAAGTCTAGCATGTATTAAAACTTAAAAAGATATGAAATGGTTCATGCATGAGTTAAGAGATGCTCACAATTTCAGATGCATCTTTGACTTCAACTTCACCTTGAGTAGTCCACCTATGTAAGTGTTCACGAGTTATGATATCAACTTCAGACACTAACTTTGTCTTTAGTTTATCTGGTCCTGTAAGAGATAGCACTAAATTCCTAAGGTATTTGTGGGCAGATCCACCATTACCCATCAAACCTTTTTTACCAGAGAGTTCAACAGCACTCTTTGTGTAAGAGCATTGAAAATACTTGTCTTCTTGTTGGAACACATAGTAATTGATCTCTGGATCAGTTGATATCACAATAGGCTGCCCCACTAAACTCGTTTTAAATAACGTTCCATACCTGAAAATTCAAAAAAAAAAAAAAAAGTAGCATCATGTTAATTATCATAACAAAGCAAGAAAATATTAAAAAAGGTAGCTCGGTGCACTAAGCTTTCACTAAGTGCGTTCGGAGAAGGGCCGGATCACAAGGGTCTATTGTATATGCATTCAATCTTACCCATTAAGATAAGGGAGTTTGAAATGTGAAAAAGTAAACTCACGAACTAATCGAAGGGGTTCAACATTTACTATTTATACCTAAAAGATTAATTTTAACTATGTATATTATAGTGTAGTTTCCCGCGGAACAGGGTTTAGATGAATCTCTGGGTGTTACTTAGCTCTTCCCCTGGCCTTACCTTGCATTTCTGCAAGAGGCTATTCCCACGGCTCAAATCCACTACCTCTTTGTCACATGGTATCAACTTTATCAGTTACGCCGTGCTTCCTATTCTAAAGCAAGAAAAATATATATACACGAAAGATATGATGATATTAATGAAAAGTGTATATACTTTGCTGTTCTTTGAGCAATGAAGGGAGGAATTCCATCATAGGGACTTTTAGAGAAATATTGAAGGGTTTCTCCAATAAGGGGAAAACCCATAGAGCCAGGTGGCAATACACCTTTGCATTTGGGATTTCTCCATCTATACACCCAATGAGTGATTACTACTACCAATAATCCTACTATGCCTGCAGCAATTATGTTCCACATTTTTTTTTCTTATAGTTGAGGCTTTTGTTTTGAGACTTCAACTTAATGAGTGTACGAACTTAATAGTGCAAAGGCCAAATTTATAGAGAGGTGTTGCTGATTTTTTTATAATTCTTTCACCTCCCCACGTTCCAAGATGATATATAAAAACCTTTTTTCCAAATAATTGATTGGTTGGTGGTATAGGTATTTGTTACTCGAGCAAGCCGGGCTGAGCATATCTTGATTTAAACCGAAAAAATAAAAAAGTTGAATCGAAATTTAATTTTGGTTTGTTTTTTTGGTTTCGATTTCAAATTTAGAAATTCGGTTAAACGGTTTGGTTTTCGGATTTTCAAAAATAAAAATAAAAATCGGATAAATCGAAAAACCGAAATATAAATAATATATTATAATTTTTATATATATATATATATTAAATATGTAAATATACTAAAAATATAATATAATCTGATATAACATATAAATATATAAATTATAATAATTTATTAACCCAAAATCCTAATATACTGCTTTACTTTAGATCCTAACATTAACGTGAAAGCTACAACGACGCTCAGTCATCCTCAGTTCGTTAGTTCATTTGAAATTTCAACATCGTCATCGACAGTCGTTTGCTCAGTTCATCACTGCCATCGGCAGTCGCTGCCGAGTGCGGCCACTGTCGTCATGTCAACGGCGATGACTCAACGAGGTCGATATTTATGGTTATTTCATGCGTGTTGAATTAATTATATTTGGGAATGAAAAATAGGTTTGGAAAAAAGATTATTTTTCTAGAGAAATCACCAATTTTAAATGTTCACTACTTTAATCTTTAAAATTGAAATAAAAATTCGAAATAACTGAACCAAATTTGTAAAAATCGAACCAAATCGAAATAATTTTGGTTTGGTTATGATTGTCATTTTCGTCAATCCGAAAACCAAAAAACTGAACCGATATTCAACAATCAAACTGAACAAACCGAATGCCCAACCCCTAGCAAGCCTCACTCAGCTACAAGGATTTTATTTTTTCTTTCCAAAGAACCACATGCTTTAAACGTTGCAACAAACACATGTCACTACTAAAAAAATCGGTAAAACCGACCACAAGATGTGGTCGGAAAAAACCGACCACACGTGGTCGGATTTTTTTTTAAAAGCGACCACAAGTGGTCGCTTTTATATTTTCAAAAATCAAAATAATTATTACAATAATTTTAATAATAATAATTATTTATTTAACAAATATTTTTTTTTAAAAAATAACAAAACCGACCATCAGTAGTCGTTTTTTTAAAAAAATATAATTAAAAAATATTTATAAAAACCGACCACTTGTGGTCGGTTTTTAAAAATTCTTTTTTTAATTTATTTAAAACAAATGACCACAAGTGGCCGGTTTTTATAAAAAAAATAATTAAAAAATACTTATAAGTGGTCAGTTTTCTAATTAAAATAAAAAATAATTTAAAAAAATCGACCACTTGTGGTCGGTTTATGAAGTAAAAAATTAAAAATTAAATAATTTTAAGTAACACCTAATTATATATATAATCAAAACCTAATATATTAAGCTAATCAAATATAATTAATCGATCACTAATCTAAGTAAGTATAAGAAACACATCACATTATATTATTGAATAATATACTTGTATACGTATGTGACGTATATAGTACGTATTTTGAACTTGATATAGTCGATGGTGTGTATATGTATGTGTATGTATATGTATATATATAATATGTACATATCATATAGCGACGGTATATTAATGACATAAGATAATTCAATTGATAATTTATTTGAGTATATGTGAAATACAATGGGATAGTAAAATCGGGTATGTGATGTATATAGTACGTATATGAAAAACGTCGCATTATATTATTGGATAAGATACTCGTGTACGTATGTGATGTATATAGTACGTATTGATATAGTCGATAATGTGTATATATATGTGTGTGTATGTATAGGTGTATATATATATAGTATATACATATTATATAGTGAAAGTATATTTATTAATGACATAAGATAAACCAACCGATAATTCAACTGAGTTTCTGTGAAATACGTTGTATATTATTATGGGGTAGTAAAATCGGGTATGTGATGTATATAGTACGTATTTGAATGTTGATAGCCAATTGAATATATTTATATATACGTATATCTTGTGTAGTGATGAAATAGATATACTATTTTGTGTCAATATAATGTAGACACACGTATATTATTGAAGTTGTAATAACGTAAGGCAAGTATTACGAGGTATATAGGGGGGGGGGAGAAGGAAGTAGGGGAGGGAGACAGATCATGAAACTGACATATACTTACCATTTGCTTTGAATTTTGAATTTTGAACGACCGCTAAATTTTGACGGTGAATTTGAGTTTTTTCGCTTAAATTTTTTGTATATGAGTATATGTGAAATACGTTGAATATTATTATGGGATAGAAAAATCGTGTATGTGATATTTATATTACGTATTTAAACGGTGATAGACAATTGAATATATGTATATATACATATATCTCGTGTAGTGACATATGCAGTAAACGAAAGCTCGATAACTGAATCTATATATCAAAATATTTTGAATAATACATTGATATCATACTATTGAAGAAATAGATATACTATTTTGTGTCAATGAAGATACGCGTATATTGTTGAAGTTGTAATAACGTAATACGTCGATAATTTATCTGATTAACCCGTATATATATATATATAAAATATCATAATTAAAAGCTAATGAACTAAAAATTTATCGTAATTTGCGAAATTCATTGATATTATTATAGGATGGAGGAAATATACTACTCGTGTTAATGCGATGATAAAATAACTAATTATCTAATTTATATATATACACATTGTATTAAATTAATTGGATATTGTTATAAATATTATAGCATTTATTAAAAAATTTAATTAATTAAAAATTACTTTTAATTTATTAATTAATTTATTAATTGTAGTTTATTAAAATTTAATTTATCAAAAATTTTGTAAAAATCGACCACAAGTGGTCGGTTTTCAAAAATATTTTCCGAAAACCGATCAGTGGTTGATTTTTAAAAATATTTTTAGAAAATCGACCATGTGTGGTCGGTTTTACTTTTAAATAAAAATAAAATAAAAACAATATATAAACCGACCCGACCCACCCAAATAATTAACTTTCCCAATTGATATACACAAAAACAAACGGGAAACAACATACACACACAAACACTCAACCCGCATACACACACAAACACATACTGACACTTGAAATCAGTCGACAAAGTAGGTTCTCGTAGAAAATCTTGATTTCTCCAACTCAAGTAAGTAAGAATGTTAGATTTGTTGACCTTATTTTGAGTTAACTTCACTTTATTTTGAATTTTGAAACCCTAGTTCTTATGTTTTGGTTGAAAATGGGGAAATTGGGGAAAAACTTGAATGTAGTATGGATTATGTGTGTTATGTGGACTGAAATGAGTAATATCTTGCATAAAGTAGATGGGTATTTTGGAGAAAATTGCACTAGTCTATCTTTTAATTTGCTAAGCTCATCATTTTCGATATTGCAGCTTCCCGTGAGAGAATCTATAAGCAGATTGAAGCTGCCATTTTGAAATATCAAGAAATTAAGGAAAATATCAAAGGTATGTTGACATAGTGAAGCCGTGTGGGCCCTTGTACGATTCACTATTGTTGTTATATCTTCCTTTCATTGTTCATATTGAAGTCTAGTGAACCGTGTGTGGCCTTGTGCGATTCACTAGCATTGTTCTTGACATCTTGTTGGTCTTGTTGACATTTTATTTTAAATGTGGTTTTGTTTTGATACTTAGTTGGTTGAAAATGGTTAAGTTTAGGGACTTTAAAGGGGATTTTTTTGGTTTTGAATGTGGTTTGGTAGGTGACTTAGTTGGTTAAAAATGGTTAAGTCTAAGGACTTTGAAGGGGATTTTGTGTTTTGAATGTGGTTTTGTTTTGATACTTAGTTGGTTGAAAATGGTTAAGTGTAGGAACTTTAAAGAGGATTTTTTTGTTTTGAATGTGGTTTGGTAAGTGACTTAGTTGCTTGAAAATGGTAAAGTTTAGGGACTTTAAAGGGATTTTTTTTTGTTTTGAATGTGGTTTGGTAGGTGACTTAGTCACTTGAATATGGTTAAGTTTAGGAACTTTAAAGGAGATTTTTTTATTCTTGATGTGGTTTTATTTTGATACTTAGTTGGTTGAAAATGGTTAAGTGTAGGGACTTTAAAGGGATTTTTTTTGTTTTTAATGTGATTTGGTATGTGACTTAGTTGCTTGATAATGGTTAAGTTTAGGAACTTTAAAGGAGATTTTTTTGTTTTAAATGTGGTTTGGTAGGTGACTTAGTTGCTTGAAAATGGTTAAGTTTAGAGACTTTAAAGGGATTTTTTTTTGTTTTGAATGTGGTTCGATAGGTGACTTAGTTGGTTGAAAATGGTTAAGTCTAGGGACTTTATGTAGACACCTAATTTCGTCCCTCCCCGATATCGTTTTTACCTATTGTTTACCCTATCCTACCGTGTACCCTCACCCGTGTGATAATCCCTCCACAAAATGACAAAAATAACAACCCCTAACTAATTTTGTTTTATCCTAATATTCTAACAACCCACCCAATAAAAAAACAACACCTAATCCTTATCCCATCCAACCAAAAAGAAACACCTCACACCCTACCCTCTACCCCACGTAACCCTACCTACCTCACCACTACCCCACCCTCACTTCAATATATACACACATACTCTCACAAAGAAAGGGGAAGGAACAGTAACAACAACAAGAAAATCAACTCTCTCTTTTTCTCTCTCTAAACTCACACTCTCTCTCTCCTCCAATAAACTTCGCCAGCACCGGAGCAACCCATCAACCTGCCGGCTCCCTTCCTCCTTTTACCCGTCGTCCAACAAACCAACCAACTCCGACGACACCACCGTTAAATCCGCCTAGATCTGCGGCGAACAGTCAACTCCGGCAAAGACGCCGCCGTCGTTTCAACCATAACGACGACGGCCGACCCACCAACGCCGATGACAGCGATGGCGCCGCACCGCTTCTGCCGCACCGCCTAGATCTGCCACCGCCAGCAGTCGCAGCTCACCCGTCCGACGAAACAACCGGCGAACCGATGCCGCCATCGGAGAACAGGCGCTGCCGGCGTCTCTCCGTCACCGGAGCTCCTCGGAGCTCGATCTGCGTTGGGTTTTTGGTTTCTCGTTGTTTGTCGAGGGGTTTTGGTTTTGTCTATTTCTTGGTTCGTTGTCAATATTGGATTTCGAGTCATCTTTATCGAATCGCGTCGTCGTTCGTGGTTGGGTTTCGTATAGTAAAGTTTTTGTTCACTGGTTTTGGAGCTGTCCGGTTATTATTTTAATACCGAGTTTGGTTTGCTCGTTGTGAGGTTCTTCGGTCGAGTATTTTGGTCTTCAGATTTCTCTATTATCTACAAGGATCAATTTCATCGAGGTCCATTTCTTCTAACCGAATCTTTAATTTATTTTGACTTTTTATTGATGTTGTGGGTGTGGATGATTTATTTGTCGTGTGTTTGGTTTGAATCTTCGTTGTTTGTGTTGTGTTTGATGTTGGTTTCGGATTATGAGATGTGATTGGAAAATCAAAGCATGCACTAATTATGTGGTTTAAAGGGAATTCGGGGCGCGAGTTTAAAAATTGTTAAAGTGAATTAGGATTAATTTTGATTTGTTGTTGTTTTGATTCGTCGTTATTGTTACTTTCACGTCTAATTATCAATTTCGTGATAGCATCATGGTAAGTCGAGCGGGTAGGCAAACATAGGCCGGGCAGGCAAAAATTTAGGAATAAGTGTTTCGTGGGATGTTGGAATGTGCGTGTGAATGTCTCTTTCTAGATTATCGTGTTTAATTCAGATGTATTTATTGTAGACACCTAATTTCGTCCCTCCCCGATATCGTTTTTACCTATTGTTTACCCTATCCTACCGTGTACCCTCACCCGTGTGATAATCCCTCCACAAAATGACAAAAATAACTAACCCTATCTTATCCTAACCACCTACCCAATAAAAACATAACACCTCACCACTACCCCCTACCCCACGTTACCCCACCCTCCCTTTTTTTTCTTATCAACAAAGAAAAGACTCAAAACAATATATATAGATGCTCACATACACAAAAGAGGGGAAGAGTAGAAGAAAAAATGAAAAAGATCAACACTCTCTCTCTCTAAACTTTACTCTCTCTCGCTAAAACGTCGTCGGCGACTGACCGGAGCTCTGGCCACCACAACACCACCATCTTTCCCCCCCTCTCTCTCCGTTGACTCACTCCCTCTCTCTCTCCGACGACGGCAACAACGTCGTTGTCACTCCGATCTCCCTCTCTCTTTCTCTCCGACGACGGCAACAGCACCGTCGTCACTCCCTCTCCCTCCCTCTCCCTCCCTCTCTTTCTCTCCGAACAACAACTAGAAAATTAGAGCATAGATAGAGGGCCAAAATAAATAAATAATTTTTTTTAGATTTTTCTCTCTCTAAACTCTCTCTCTCTCTCTCTCTCTCTCTCTGACTTCTCTCCGGCGACGGCAACAACACCGACGTCAGCTCCGCCGCAGTAACGTCAACACCAGCTCCGCCGGCAACAACACCGATGTCAGCTCCGCCGGCAACAACGCCGACGTCAGCTCCGCCGGCAGCAACGTCAACATCCTCCCCCATCGGCGACAACAACAGTCCAGCCGCCGACATCCAACCCGTTTCCCATCGACTCCAACGAGATTTTGTGTATGGGTCTTCTCGATATTTTATAAATTCAGTCTCGGTTCATCTGGTATTTCTTATTTCTTCGTGCAAGGATAGTTGAAAATTGATGGTTTGGGGTTTCGAATTTGAGATCTTGGGTTGTTTTTGAGTTTTATTCGGGTTTACGGATTATTCATCGTGAGGTTTTGTCGTGGTTTTCCGATCTGCCCGGTTGAATCCAATATCGAGTTTGGAGTTGTTCGTTGTGAGGTTCTCCGATCGAGTATTTTGGTCTTCGGATTTCTTTATTATCGACAAGGATTAGTTTCATCAAGGTCCATTTCTTCTAACCGAATCTTTAATTTATTTTGACTTTTATTAATGTTGTTGGTGTGGATGATTTATTTGTTGTGTGTTTGGTTTGAATCTTCGTTATTTGTGTTGTGTTTGATGTTGGTTGCGGATTTTGAGACGTGATTTAATAATCGAAGCATGTTGTAATTATTGTGGTTAAAAATGGGTTTGTGGGTGAGAATTGAAAACTTAACATAATTGGCGATTTTGGTTAGTTTGATTTCATTGTTCGTATAACTTGAAAGGAACGTTAATTTGATTTTGGTAGTAACATGATACATCGATCGGAATAGGCGAAACGTAGGCCGGGTAGGCAAATCTAGAGATTGTGGGTTGATTGAATGGTTGAAATTTGATTGAATGATTTGATTTTATCACTTTTTGAATCAATTGTATAATTTATCCGGGGAATGTCCCGAAGAATTTGTATTGATTTCACCGGGGAATGCCCCGACGTATCATGTTGACGGAAAATAATCGTGATGAAGGCCCGCGGCGTCGGGTAAGGCATTGGAGCTTAGTCTAGATTTAGTTTAGACTAGGATTTATATTTTTGTATTTTTTCTATTTTTCGGACTGTATAATTGGACTGGACTTTTACGTTTTTGGACTGTTTTGTTTTGTTTATTGTTTGATTATTTTGTGCTCTTTTGTGTGGTTTATACATTTCATAATGCCAAAATAGTCGATACACTCCACCAAGCGACCGTGGTCGAACCACGGGATCGAGGGGTGCCTTGCACCTTCCCCTCGATCAACAGAATTTCTTAGTCGGAATCTTTGTTCGCAAACCGGTTTAAGAGTCAAATGGTTTCGAAAAAGATTTTTCAAAGGTGACTTGGCACACCGGATTATGCCAAGTGGCGACTCTGAATAAAAAATGCAAATAATACTTTTCCGAAACAAATTTTCATTTCTTGTCACTTAAATAATAAAACCCTCTCGCGCTAAAACATAATATTTTGGAGTACGTAAAAAAAGGGGTGTGACAGCTCTGGCGACTCCACTGGAGACGTTTCAGAATTCGAGCTTATTTTTGAGTCGTATCGGCTTTGTTTGGCTTTACGAGTGTATAAGCATTGTTTGTGATTATTGTTTTGTTATTGTTTTCACTTTTGTGCGTTTTCGTGCTCTTTGTTTATAGTATTTATCCTATGTGTTGCCGCTTTATATCTGTCATCATGAGTCCATATCTCCGGTTTTCTTTCTGCAACAAGTCTCGGAGCGCACGTCGCGCGTACGAACTCTAGTTGAGTCACCTTTATTTTAGGGGGGAGCCGTTGGATGTATGGAGTAGGTGGAAAGCAAAGCAGCCACTATCGACCATATGCTCCCCGAATGGCCTTGTTAGTAAACCACAACGTAGGTCAGCCTTTAGATCATTCTTATGTGCATCATATTGAGACCTAGCGAGGCCCACACGGTCCTTTGTAGGAGACTCACCTTTAAAGCATCCCTACGTGCTAAATGTTGCATCTTTAAGAATAACGTGGTCATTTGACGGACCGATTTGGGGAAAACATGTGTTAGAGGTAAAGTGTGAAAAAAAAAAGAAAAAAAAAGGAAAAAAGTGAGTCGAAAAGAATGAATCAAAAGGAGTGTCGTAGTTTATTTTAGAGTTCTTTATGACTTTTGTTCTTCACGATCCCAAAACTCAAAAAGATTTTTTTTACGTTTTGCATTTATCTTCTCAAAGTACCGTAAGTTCAAAAAAAAATTAATGAAAAAAAAGAGAGGGTTTTGTTTGCTTTGTCTACTTATTTGTCAAAAACAAAATACCAAAAAGATATTTTTTATAATTGGTGGTGTCAGTCTTAGTTGAAATGTCTAGTTGAAAATCCAAAAAGTTTTCACTCGTTTGTTTTTGGTTGTCTCTTAAGTTAGGGTCAATTTATTAGTTAATCGTTAAGTGTCCAATCTGGACGAACTACGCACCCCTGATTCTCCTCTCTCGGGAGTGAGATACGTAGGCAACCTATTTTAGGTTCGGGGATCTTATTTCAAAATTCAAAAAAGATTTTCTTCACTCTTCATTTAGAGTAGGTGTCTCATGTACATCTTTAAAAGAAAGCAAAAAATATATTTTTCTTTAATAGGTTCAAGTTTCATTTTCGTATGAAATTTAAAATCAAAAATCCAAAAATATTTTCTTTGGTAACCATAGATTTCATGTTGTACAGGAATCAGAAAAATTCAAAAAGATTTTCTTCACTCTTCACTTAGAGTAGGTGTTTCATATACATCTATAAAAGAAAACTACAAAAAGATTTTTCTTTAATAGTTTCAAGTTTCATTTTCACATGAAATTCAATAATTGAAAACCCAAAAAGATTTTTTCTTTGGTAATCACAGTTTTCATTTTGTATAGAGATTTAAACCTAAAAAAAAAAGAAAAAGATTTTCATCAATTCTTTTGACACTTTGTTTCAAGAAAGAAAAAAGAATTTAATTGGCCATTTTGGCAAAACTGCCCGAAATACGCAAGATCTGATTCATGTACAACATGATACGTAGGCAACCTACTTTTGAGTTCGATCTAATCATTTTGTTTTGTTGTTTTTCATTATTTTTCCTCTTTTATAGAAAAAAACCAAAAGCCATAAAAAATAATAAAATAAAGGTAGATAACGAGAGAAGTGGAAAGAACAGAGGTGGATACGAAAAAAAAAATAATAATAAAAAAAGAAAAAAAGAGAGTGTAGATAAAAATCGGGATGATGTTGAAATGACCTCGCTACCCTCAAAAGCTGGTAGAAATGAACATGAATTTAGGACAATTTTACCAATGTGACTCTCATGCTTGTTGTGTGTCCTAATCCTAACGGATGTCGTCTTTATGAGCATGTTCTTTCAGATAACAGTGGTAGGTTTGCAGCACTCTGGCTAGTCACCCATACTTCACTAGATCCAAAGCAAAGCTTGTCATGGCTAGCAGGGAGATTGAAAATTCGCTCATTGACCCAGATCAGGATCACAGAGAAGAAAGTTCAAAACACAATGATGAGGTAGTAAGGCTCAGGCAACAATTGATAGATTTGCACCAGGCATGGGCCAGCGAAATGCCTCTTCCTCCGCTCCCTGAAGGTCTTGGGAATATCTCTAATTGCCCACCGCTCTCTCAGGCGCAATTCTCTGCTCCTACTGAGTCACCTGAGCTCGCGCCAGGATTCACTCTGCGACATTATTATCCTGGCAATTCTGGTGTGCCCTTGGCAGCTCCCCAATCAAGACCAGCTGCTCAACCAGCGCCACCGATCACACCGGTATTCGTGGCCCCACCACCACATGAACCTCCCATATATGCTGTGCGTCCCACAATGTGGCTTTCTCGGTCTGCCAGTGAGCCAGTATTGAAGGTTTCAGATAGTCAGTATTATGACCCGGAGCCGACTTTGAGAATGAATGAACCGTATGGGTACACTCAGCCACCTGTATTTCCATTTGATTCAGAGAAACCTGTCGCAACAGAGGAGCAGGAAGTCATAGCGCAGAAGTTGAAAAGCTTAGAACAGGCCATGAGAAATTTAAAGGGAATCAGAGGTTATAAGAGTGTTTCTTATAAAGATCTGTGCATGTTCGCAGATATCAACCTTCCCCTCGGTTTTAAAATGCCTAAGTTCGAGAAGTATGCAGGACATGATGATCCCGTGGCCCACTTAAGACGCTATTGCAACCAGTTGAGGGCTGCAGAAGGAAGGGAAGAGCTGCTCATGGCTTTCTTTGGCGAGAGTCTTTCTGATCTGGCTTCAGAATGGTTTATCGATCAAGATATCGACAAGTGGAACAGCTGGGACGACTTGGCTTCTGAGTTTGTGCAATATTTTCAGTATAATATCGACCTGATTCCGGATGAAAAATCTTTGGTCAACATGAAGAAGGAAAGCATTGAAGGTTTTAGGGAATACGCGATAAGGTGGCGTGAGCAGGCCACCAGGGTAGAGCCTCCGATGAAAGAAATTAAGTTGGTAGAGGTTTTCATTCAGGCACAGGATGAGACTTATTTTCAACATTTACTCCCGGCAATGGGAAAGTCTTTTATTGAAGTCCTCAAAATGGGGGAGATGATAGAGGACGGAATCAAGACCGGACGAATAGTGAGTTTTGCCGCATTAAAAGCCACCACACAAGCGATTCAAGGTGGATCTGGCGTATTTGGCGGTAAAAAGAAGAAAGAGGACGTGGCGACTGTTGTAGTTGGAACCCATTCTTATCCCAAAAGACCACCTCGCCCCTATCCCCAATCCCAAGCCCAAGTCTACGCCCAAGCTCCATATATTCCTCCCCACCATTACTACCCTCCACAAAACCCTTTATATTCTATTCCACCACCCCCGTACCAAGTATATAGCGCGCAACCATATGCCCAAACCCCTTCTTACCCACAGTGGCGTGCGCAAACTCAACAAAATCGCTCATTCGCTCCACCAAATTACCAAAACCCTTCCAGACCTAGTTTTCAACCTAGGCCCGAGTATAAGAAGGAGAAGGCGGTCAAAAATCAATTCACACCTCTTGGGGAGTCATATGCTAGCTTGTTTGATAGGTTGAAAAAGTTGAAGGTTTTAAGCCCAATTCAAGGAAGTCTTTCAAATCCACCGCCGAGGAATCTCGATTATTCTTTAAGGTGTGCGTACTGTTCTGATATGCCCGGCCATGATATCGAGAAAAGCTGGCATTTAAAGAGAGTTGTTCAAGATTTAATTGACACAAATCAGATGCTGGTCCAGGCCCCGGAAGGCCCAAACATTAACCAGAATCCATTGCCAACCCATGCTGAAGCCAATATGTTAGAATTGATATATGACGGGAAGGAGTCTTCGAGGGGTTATAAACCTATTATCAGGATACAGACCATTGAGGAGAAATCGGTGAATGTAGCGGAGTCTTTGAAAGCAATGTCATTGAGCCAGGAAGGAATAAGAGAATATAAAGCGCAAGAAAACACAAAGAAACCTCTGATCACAGTACAGAGCGCCAGAAGGTATGTTGGTTCAAGTCAGGATAAACCTAAGTTGACGGTTAAAGGAGCACTGGCATCGCCTATTGTCCTCAAACCGGTGACCCAACCTCCGATAGTTGATAAGAAAAGAATTCCCTGGAATTATGAGCGGACCGTGATGACCTATCATGGGAAAGAAGTAGTGGAAGATGTAGATGAGGTAGGGGGTTTGACTAGGTCAGGAAGATATTTCGTGCCTGAAAGCTTAAGAAAGTCCAAGCCAACAGTGAGTGGACCGTCATCTATCAAAAAGCCTATCACCGAAGAAGAAGCCGAAGAATTTTTGAAAAAGATGAAATTGCCAGAGTATTCAATATTAGACCAGCTGAAGAAAACCCCTGCTCAAATTTCCCTTTTATCTTTGCTGTTGCACTCCAAGGAGCATCGTGATGTTTTACTGAAGGTATTAAATGAAGCATATGTTCCAAGGGAGATTACAATCAACCAGCTTGAGAAAATAGTTGGAAAAATCTTTGAGGTCAATCGGATCAGCTTTTCTGATGATGAATTGCCTGTTGAAGGTACAGGGCATAACCGGGGCCTTTACATTACAGTGAAGTGTGAAGATTTCTACGTCACTCATGTTATGATCGATGGAGGTTCAGGTGCAAATATTTGCCCTATTTCTACTTTGCAAAAGTTGAATATTGGTGCTGACAGGACCAGGCCCAACAATGTATGTGTTAGGGCTTTCGATGGTGCAAAATCAAGTTCCATTGGCGAAATAGAACTAATGTTGACCATAGGGCCTGTTGATTTCTCCATAGAGTTTCAAGTATTGAATGTAGAATCCTCTTACAATTTGTTGTTGGGAAGGCCGTGGATCCACAAGGCCAAGGCGGTTGCATCTACGCTGCACCAGATGATTAAGTTTGAGCATGACAGACAAGAAGTAGTTATTCATGGTGAAGGAGATTTGTCAGCCTACAAAGATTCTCCCTTGTCTCTTATTGAAGAAAATAACGTAGAGGAGACATTCGTCTATCAAATTTTTGATACAGTGCCAGTGAATCGTATCCTTGAATGACAGGCTATACCGGGACCACAATTGTCTTCTGCTTCTATCATGATGGTGAGTGAACTTTGGAAATATGGATTTGAGCCAGGAAAGGGTTTGGGAGCGTCTCTGCACGGTATAGTTCATCCCATATATCCGAGTGAGAACGTGGGCACGTTTGGTCTGGGATTTGAGCCTACAGCTGAAGATCTGAAAAAAGCCAAGGGAAGGAAAAAGGAAATATGGTCACTCCCTCGCCCAATGCCACTACTCAGTGAATCATTTGTTAAGAGCGGTGTCACGAAGCATGTGGAATTTGAGGTTGAATTGGTTGATGACTTCCAGAACCTTTGTATAGAAGTTGATATGGTCGAAGCAGGAGAAGGTACCAGTATGGCAGACGTGCAATTCATAGGTCCAGCTGCCTGGCTCAATAATTGGAAAGTCACTCCTCTCCCCATCAGGAGGGAGTTTTGGTAGTTTATTTTATTTTTCTTTCTGTTTATCCGAGTTATTTTAGGGTTGTAATTCGGATTTTAGTTTGTTTATGTTATGTTGGCATCTGTGTTTAAACCCTTCTATCTTTTATTTAATGAAATGCAATGTCCCTTTTGTTTTGTGTCTAATATATTTTGTTTTTCTTTTCTTACACAATTCTCTTTATGCTGATTCTAATGACATGACATGCATGCAAAATTTTTAGCCTGATCTTAAAATCCAAACTAATCAAGATGTAATGAAGCGGGATGGGGAATATAATGAAGAAGGAGCACTAGAAGAAATAAGCAAAGAGTTGGAACAGTTTGAAGACAAACCGAATCCTAATTTGAATGAGACTGAGCCAATAAATCTAGGGGATCAACAAGATGTTAGGGAAACTAAAATCAGTGTACATGCTTTGCCACAGCTAAAAGAGGGAATGATTCAAGCATTAATTGATTATAAGGATGTTTTTGCATGGTCTTATGATGATATGCCCGGTTTAAGCACAAAATTAGTGGATCACAAGTTTCAACTGATCCCGTGTTCCCCCCTGTCAAACAGAAGTTGAGGAAGTTTAAAACCGATGATAGTATTAAAATCACAGAGGAAATCATGAAACAACTTGAAGCCAAAGTAATTCGAGTGTCTCGTTATCCCATGTGGTTATCCAATGTTGTTCCCGTACCAAAGAAAGATGGCAAAATTCGAGTATGTGTTGATTACCGTGATTTGAACAGAGCAAGTCCGAAAGATGATTTTCCACTGCCCAACATCCACATTTTGCTAGACAACTGTGCTAAACATCTGGTTGCCTCTTTTGTGGATTGCTATGCCGGATATCACCAGATCATTATAGATGATGAAGACGCAGAGAAGACATCTTTTATCACACAATGGGGAACTTATTGTTATCGAGTGATGCAGTTCGGTTTGAAGAATACTGGAGCAACATACATGAGAGCCATGACCACTATGTTTCATAGCATGATGCATAAGGAGATTAAGGTCTACGTGGATGACGTGATTATTAAGTCAAAAAGTCAGGCCGACCATGTTAATGATTTAAGAAAGTTCTTTGAAAGGTTTCGCAGGTATAATCTCAAACTCAACCCGACAAAATGTGTTTTTGGAGTTCCATCTGGAAAGCTGTTGGGGTTTGTAGTCAGCCGTCGGGGAATTGAATTGGATCCCTCAAAAATCAAAGCCATTCAGGATTTACCCCCGCCCAAGAATAGAACGGAGGTGATGAGTATGCTTGGTAGACTGAACTACATTAGCAGGTTTATTGCTCAACTCACAACCACTTGTGAGCCCATATTCAAGTTGCTGAAAAATAGTGCTGCGGTAAAATGGATTGAAGAATGTCAGGAAGTGTTCGATCGAATCAAAAGATATTTGTCAAATCCGCCAGTGCTGGTACCCCCGGAGCCTGGTAGGCCTTTGATCTTATATTTATCAGTCATAGACAATTCTTTCGGTTGTGTCCTGGGTCAACATGATGTCACAGGCAAAAAGGAGCTGGCTATTTATTATCTTAGCAAAAAGTTCACCACATATGAGGCCAGGTATACTCTTCTTGAAAGGACGTGTTGTGCCCTAACTTGGGTAGCACAAAAGTTGAAGCATTATCTCTCATCCTACACTACTTATCTCATCTCCTGCATGGATCTTTTGAAGTATATCTTTCAGAAGCCTATGCCGATGGGTCGATTGGCAAAGTGGCAAATATTTCTTACCGAGTTCGACATTGTATATGTGACTCGGACCACCATGAAAGCCCAAGACTTGGAAGATCATCTTGCTGAGAATCCCATCGATGAAGAGTACGAGCCGTTAAATACATATTTTCCTGATGAAGAAGTATCGTGTGTCAACGAAGTTGTTATTGAGGCTGATCCAGGTTGGAGGTTATTTTTTGATGGAGCTGTCAATATGAAATGAGTCAGAATAGGTGCGGTTCTTATCTTTGAATCGGGACAACATTTCCCGGTAACAACACAACTTTGATTCTACTGTACTAACATTATGGCAGAGTATGAAGCCTGCATCCTTAGTTTGAGGTTAGCTGTTGATATGGGAGTCCAAGAATTATTGGTGTTGGGAGATTCAAATTTGCTCGTCCATCAAATTCAAGGCGATTGGGAGACGCGAGATTTGAAACTCATCCCGTATCTACAATGCTTGCAGGAGCTATGTCAACAATTTGTGTTAGTAAAATTTAGGCATATTCCAAGGATTCATAATGAAATTGCTGATGCTTTAGCCACTCTGTCTTCAATGCTCCAACATCCTGACAAAGCCTATGTCGATCCAGTGCATATACAGAGTCGTGATCAGCATGCTTACTGTAATGCGGTTGAAGAAGAGCTCGATGGAGAACCTTGGTTTTTGGATATCAAGCGGTACATTCAGTCAGGAGAATACCCAACATATGCCACCAACGATAAAAAGAATACTATTAGGCGTTTGGCTAGTGGATTTTTCTTAAGTGGGGGAATCTTGTATAAGAGGACCCCAGATCTGGGACTTCTAAGGTGTGTAGATACAAGAGAGGCCTCGGCAATCATGGTTGAAATACACTCTGGAATATGCGGGTCGCATATGAACGGTCATGTCTTGTCAAAGAAGATTCTTCGAGCAGGTTATTACTGGCTTACTATGGAAAGGGATTCTATTCAATTTGTTCGAAAGTGTCATCAATGTCAAGTACACGGTGATCTGATATGTTATCCTCCTGTTGAGTTGCATGCAATGGCTGCTCCATGGCCGTTCGTGGCTTGGGGAATGGATGTGATTGGACCGATTGAGCCGAAGGCATCAAATGGACATAGATTCATTTTGGTAGCCATTGACTACTTCACAAAGTGGGTGGAAGCAGTAACTTTCAAGTCAGTAACAAAGAAGGCTATGGTAGATTTTGTTCATGCCAATATCATTTGTAGATTTGAAATTCCTAAGATGATCATTACAGACAATGCTGCCAATCTCAATAGCCATTTGATGCAAAAAGTGTGTCAACAGTTTAAGATCACACATCGAAATTCTACTCCATATCGCCCAAAGGCCAATGGTGCTGTAGAAGCCGCCAATAAAAATATAAAAAAAATACTGCAAAAAATGGTACAAGGTTCTAGATAGTGGCATGAAAAGTTGTTGTTTGCATTGCTAGGTTATTGCACCACTGTTCGCACTTCTACAGGGGCAACTCCATATTTATTAGTGTATGGGACAGAAGCAGTCATCCCTGCAGAAGTTGAAATTCCCTCTCTTCGAATCATTGTAGAAGCATAGATTGATGATGATGAATGGGTAAAAACCCGACTGGAACATTTGAGTTTGATCGAGGAAAAAAGGCTAACATCCGTGTGTCATGGCCAGTTGTATCAGAGGAGGATGGATCGTGCGTATAACAAAAAGGTCCATCCCAGGAATTTTTAAGTTGGTCAGTTGGAATTGAGATGTATCCTTCCTCACCAGGTTGAAGCGAAAGGCAAGTTCTCCCCTAACTGGCAAGGTCCCTTCGTTGTGAAGAAAGTGTTACCCAATGAAGCCTTATATTTGACAGATATTGAAGGCAAAATGGCAGAAATGGCTATCAATGCTGATGCGGTCAAAAGATACTATGTAAGATATTTGATCCTTTGTTGAGTTTATTGCATGTTTAGTACTTGCATTTTTGAAGATTGATATGTTGAAGGCATTTTATTCTTCTATCCAAACATTGTGTCATCCTTTGTTTACCCGTTTGAGCCTCGTTTATTTTTCTTTCATATCCCTCTTTTGGAATCAAAATAGAGTCAAAGATAAATGTCAAGAAAATAAGAATAAAAGAAAGAGTTCGAAAATAAAAGAAAAAAATCAAATCAAAACAAAGAACAAGGTGATGGAACTACGTGCGACCTGATTCTCCTCTCTCGGGAGTGAGATACGTAGGCTTCCCTATTTCGGGCTCGGTCCAACCAAATAAAGACTTAAGATTCACCCAGTCAACGAAACTGGGGCATGAGTTAATGCATTGTTTGAGTCGATTCCAAAAGTTGTAAGTCCCACCCCCACTTCAAGTATCGTTTGAGCCTCTTACCATCTTTTCTAACCTTGACCAAAAGCCAAGTTACAACCAAAGAAAGTCCTTCAGATCAATTTTTGATAATGTTAAGGCTAAGCATGCAATGGATATGATGATACATTGTGAAGTGCCACTAGTCTCCCTCAGCATAAGAAATCAGGAAAGAAATACAAAAATGAGATAGTCTTATTGGTGAAGACCCCCGTGGGCATCATAAGGCGATGGTGAGTTGAGAGAAATACAAAAATAAGAGAGTCTTATTGGTGAAAACCCTTGCAGGCACCATAAGGCGATGGTGAGTAGAGAGAAATAAAAATGAGAGAGTCTTATTGGTGAAAACCCTCACGGGCACCGTAAGGCGATGGAGAGTTCAAGAGAAAAGTGAAAAGTGAAAAGAAAGAGATTTGTTGGCAAAAGTCATTTAAAATGTCGACAATCGAATGCGACGAATGAGTCCAATGGATCTGAAGAAGCAGCTCAGCGGCAAAAGGTACGAATTCAACAACAAATGGGGAGTTTGGATAGGAAGATCAGGCAACTCAATCCAAAACACATGTCATACTCATTGGAGTTGGTTGTCGTATGCAGATAAGTTTTCTTTTTTGAATCCGGGACATTGCCCTTTTCTTTCATTTACATATTCATGTTTTTTGTCTTTTTTTTATGTCATTTATCAAAATAAGAGTCACCATCATTTCTTTACATTTTAAGTCAAGTCTGTGTCAAAACAAGCGAGAAAGGATTTCAAAATTTACTACCAGTCTTTCCAATTATATGAGGAAAAGCTAAGGAACAACACAGAAAAGAAATATGATCGTAATTCAACACGAAGCAAAGGAAGTCTATCAACCGACAGACTATTGGATTCGTAGAAGCATTCAGATTTGGAAAAGTGCACCTAAGGGCATGGTAAAATGGAAACCCATTGTTTGAGTCAGAACTCATGTCCCTCAATCTGGATCCTGGTCAATGATGCGGCAAGACAAGGCAAATTTTAGCAATTTGGAACAGAGATGAAAGGAACGAGTGCTGGGGTAGATATCGAGAAGCCAAGAGCTGCAAGCCACCACTAAGTATTTAACTGATAAATTTTTTTTGTTGAAATAGGGGGAAATTCGCTTCACTTAATTCAGCTACCGTTGGAAATGTACATCCGTGGATTTTACTTTATGTTCAGGACCCTCCTGAAAAATGGAATTTTACCTTCAGTTCAGGACCCTCCTGGAAAATGGGAATTTACTTTCAATTCAGGACCCTCCTGAAAAATGGGACTTTACTTTCAATTCAGGACCCTCCTGAAAAATGGGATTTTACTTTCTGTTCAGGACCCTCCTGAAAAATGGGACTTTACTTGCTGTTCAGGACCCTCCTGAAAAATGGGATTTTACTTTCAGTTCAGGACCCTCCTGGAAAATGGGAATTTACTTTCAATTCAGGACCCTCCTGGAAAATGGGATTTTACTTTATGCGCAGGACCCTCCTGAAAAATGGGATTTTACTTTCAATTCAGGACCCTTCTGAAAAATGGGAATTTACTTTATGTTCAGGACCCTCCTGAAAAATGGGATTTTACTTCATGTTCAGGATCCTCCTGGAAAATGGGAATTTACTTTCAAATTCAGGACCCTCCTGGAAAATGGGAATTTACTTTCAATTCAGGACCCTCCTGAAAAATGGGATTTTACTTTCAGTTCAGGACCCTCCGGGAAAATGGGAATTTACTTTCAGTTCACGACCCTCCTGGAAAATGGGAATTTACTTTCAATTCAAGACCCTCCTAAAAAATGGAATTTTACTTCATGTTCAGGACCCTCCTGGAAAATGGGAATTTACTTTCAATTCAGGACCCTCCTGAAAAATGGGAATTTACTTTCAATTCAGGACCCTCCTGAAAAATGGGAATTTACTTTATGTTCAGGACTCTCCTGAAAAATGGGATTTTACTTCATGTTCAGGACCCTCCTGGAAAATGGGAATTTACTTTCAAATTCAGGACCCTCCTGGAAAATGAGAATTTACTTTCAATTCAGGACCCTCCTGAAAAATGGGATTTTACTTTCAGTTCAGGACCCTCCTGAAAAATGGGAATTTACTTTCAGTTCAGGACCCTCCTGGAAAATGGGAATTTACTTTCAATTCAGGACCCTCATGAAAAATGGGATTTTACTTTTAGTTTAGGATCCTCCTGGAAAATGGGAATTTACTTTCAATCCAGGACCCTCCTGAAAAATGGGATTTTACTTCAAGTTCAGGACCCTCCTGGAAAATGGGAATTTACTTTCAATTCAGGACCCTCCTGAAGAATGGGATTTTACTTTATGTTCAGGACCCTCCTGAAAAATGGGATTTTACTTTCTGTTCAGGACCCTCCTAAAAAATGGAATTTTACTTTATGTTCAGGACCCTTCTGAAAAATGGGAATTTACTTTCAATTCAGGATCCTCCTGAAAAATGGGAATTTACTTTATGTTCAGGACCCTCCTGAAAAATGGGATTTTACTTCATGTTCAGGACCCTCCTGGAAAATGGGAATTTACTTTCAATTCAGGACCCTCCTAGAAAATGGAAATTTACTTTCAGTTCAGGACCCTCCTGAAAAATGGGATTTTACTTTATGCGCAGGACTCTTGCTTCTGGTAACCGGCATCATTACAATAATAAGAGAAACAAACTGATTCAGTGGTCAACTATGACTTCATATACAATATAAGCTCTATCGCACGATCTAAGACATGAAGAAAAGAAATAATTCCTAAATGTCCATTGCCTCCTGTTTATAGATGTGGTGCACAACACACCGATAAACAAGACACTACGTAGACACGACTTTGTAGACTCACTAGGACGAACCTCTCTGATACCACTTTTGTCACGCCCCAAAATCCCATCGGGCCGGACTGGCACCCGAAGCCGAGAAGGCCCGGGAGAACCCGTTCAAATACCTGTACTTTCACTTACATGTCACCAAAAATTTGGACAACACTTCATTGCATATAGAAGAATCTAATTACCTGTATCAGCACAACACGCACAAATATATATATATATATAACACTTGGCCGTCGGGGCCACCACATATACAAATATAACATGACTATATAAACTTCCATGAATTTACCCTTCCTTATGTCTACAAAACCTCTAGGATATACATGACATAACTAGGGTCGGGATAAACCCCCGCCCATACACGACTCCTGTACAATGACAAAACATAAGGAACCTACTCGGAAAGCTCCGAAGCAAACTGGAGCTCACCAACAATAGCTGTATGACCTGGATCCTATCTATGCTGTGAGTGAGCTGAAGCACCTGTGCCTGCAGCATAAAATGCAGGTCCCCCGTGAGGGACGTCAGTACGAAATATGTACTGAGTATGTAAAGCTGTAAATAATCATATGTGATATGGGGAATCAAGAAAATCAGACGCAAGTGAATAAATCATAATAGAAGTGAACCACACTTCATAAACACTTTTAGGATCATGTACATTATCATTAATCTGAATTGGGTTCTTGAATTCAAACACATTTGTGGAACGGTATACATTCGTTCATCTCATTCTTTACAATTATCATTCGCCATTACCTCCTCCTCCCGAACCTCCAACCACCTAAACAATAATCAATACTGTACCGTACTGTGACCATTAGGCTGCCTCCAGTACATATCAACTGGGATCGACCCATGCTAGGCTTATGCCCCTGGGATACCACCCATAAACACATAAATAGGGATCGACCCATGCTAGGCTTATGCCCCTGGGATACCACCCACACGTATATCAAGTAACACACATAAGAGATCTTTCCAATAACTTAGTTCAAAAGCTTTTGAGATTATTACATTAGTGTTCATGCCAATATAGTACCTTTGGAACAATGATTCATCAATAGGAATCAAGTAATAAACCTTCTATACAATAACGATGTTATAAAGACTCATTGGTACATCAACAATGTGTTTAAGAATCATCAATATCACAACAATGAAATAGGAGCCTTTTGGTATATCAATGAAACATTTTTACACTTTATAGAATGGAAACAACTTCGTTGGTAATGTAGAACAATACATGTTTTTGGACAACCTCGGAATCTTATTTGATGGAACATTGATGTTTTCATGCCAAAGAACATTGTTAGAGTATGCTTTACATACCTCGTTGTAGATTCGGATACCAATTCAACACAACTTCCCGCCTTTACAAATCACTTATCTACAATGAAATGTTTGGTATCTAGTATTAGCAACCCAACACCACAATTCTCTTCCATAATTCCATACAACCAATATTTGCAAAACATTCCAAAAACCAACTTGAACAATAGGTTTATCTGTATATATATATATATATATATAATCATCATTTCAATACCACATCATCAATACCAAATCCCTTCACAATTCAACATAATCCAACCATGCACAAGAATAATCCAACATCATTTCCCAATCATCTTTCAACAACAATCAAATAACATACTTCTTATGCTCACATGCATATATATATATATATATATACATATCCATATAAATAACACCAACATAATTTACATCCTTACCATAAAATGGACCTTTTGGTTTCGAAGTCCTGTTGGCACAAATAAGGGGTGCTTCTCGAAGCCCTCGAGACGGTGAACACAACTACGGAATTAATTTGGATTTTCTACGGTTGAATCACAAGATAATTAGAGTTGAAATTAGGCTTGGGTTTCTTATTTTCAATAATTTGATGATAATTGATGGATATGAGACTAATTATATGTATATAATGACCAATTTTCGTCCATGAGGTGATGGAAAATGACCATATTGCCCTTAAAAATTTAAGTAAATCCGAATCTGTCCATGGTGGACTGTTTTGACAGGCTAAAGTAAATCGTCCATAACTCTTTGATCCAATATCGTATTTGGGTGAAATTAGTATAGTTGGATAGATAATTCAAAGGGATTTCATTTCATATAAAGTAGGCCACCCAGTTCGTCCTGTACAAGGAGTTATGATCGTTTGAAATTGACCCTAAAAAACTGTTTTGAGAGGCTGAAGTAAAACGAGTATAACTCCTTACTCAGATGTTGGATTTGGATGAAACCAATTGCATTGGAAAGAAGACTCAAAGATATTTCTTTTGATATGTGGTATCTCTCCCAGTTAATTATATTAAGGGAATTATGATCGTTCAAATTCGACCCAAAAAACTGGCAGGCCTTAGTAGTTTGTGTGCAGGAAATTTTCCTGCACATTTACTATTCACCATATCCCGGCCACCATTTTATAGTTCCGAACGTGCTCGATTATATCCGAAACTTATCTATTTTTTGAAATCTCTATATTGTTGGAAAGCTTATTCAATAACCTTCGTATGGAACCATCGACGGGCAAATTCCGGTATAAATAAAATAAAAAATTAATTCCATATAAATAACACCAATCACGTATTTGAATACGCCAATACATGTACTTAAATACGGGGTGTTACATCCTTCCCCCCTTTAGGGCATTCGTCCTCGAATGTTAGCGTAGTTATTCAACCAAAACAAGTTCAAGTCCACCATTAACATTCACATCATCATATAAATACTATGCATATATAAACAAAAACTTACTTGTTAATGTTCTAACTCCGTTTCTTGAAATTCCTCTTCATCTTTGAACAAATGAGGGTACTTAGATTTCATTGCTTCCTCAGCTTCCCATGTAATCTCTTCCCTTTGTTGATTTCTCCAAAGTACTTTCACCGATGCTACTTCTTTATTTCTCATCTTCTTAACTTGACGATCTAATATAGCAATAGGCATCTCCTCATAGGTAAGATCTTCTGTTACTTGCACATCTTCAGTAGAAGTAATAAGGGACGGATCTCCGATGCACTTTCAAAGCATCGATACATGAAATACTGGATGCACTGATGAGAGTTCCTGGGGTAGCTCTAATTCATAAGCAACTTGCCCACATCTTCGAATAATCTTATACGGGCCTATATATCGTGGACTCAACTTTCCTTTCTTGCCAAATCTCATCACCCCTTTCATTGGCGATACCTTCAAAAATACCCAATCGCCTAACGAAAATTCTAGCCCTCTTCTTCTACTATCCGCATATGACTTGTGTCGACTTTGGGCTGTTTTCAACCGTTGCTGAATCACCTTGACTTTTTCTATGGCTTGATACACAAGATCCGGTCCGAACATAAGAGTTTCACCCGCTTCGAACCATCCTATTGGTGATCTACACTTCTTCCCATATAAAGCTTCATATAGTGCCATTTGATACATGAATGATAGCTATTATTGTAGGCAAACTCAATAAGAGGTAAATGATCATCCTAGCTGCCTTTAAAATCTATAACACATGCTCGTAGCATATCTTCAAGTGTTTGAATGGTGCGCTCTATTTGTCCATCCGTCTGAGGGTGAAAAGCTGTACTCAGATTCACTTGTGTTCCCAAACTCCGTTGGAAAGACTTCCAAAAGTTTGCGGTAAATTGAGTTCCCCGATCCGATATAATAGAAGTTGGCACTCCATGTAATCGAACTATTTCTTTAACACACAGCTTCGAATATTCTTCAACTGTGTAAGTGGTCTTAATGGGTAAGAAATGTGCGGATTTAGTAAGCCTATCCACAATCACCCATATAGAATCAAATTTCCGAGCTGTACGAGGCAAACCTGTAACAAAATCCATGTTGATCATGTCCCACTTCCAAATTGGAAGATCTATGCATTGCATATAGCCTCCGGGTTTTTGGTGCTCAACTTTAACTCTTTGACAATTTGGACATTCAGCTACAAATTCTGCAATGCTCTTCTTCATGTCATTCCACCAATACATATCTTTCAAATCTTGATACATTTTGGTAGATCCTGGATGAATGGAATACCTTGAAAAATGTTCCTCTGTCATAATCTTCTTTCTTAGCCCGTCTACATCCGGCACACACAATCGGTTTTGGCACTGAAGTACTCCTTCTCGCGTAAGCTCAAATGCCTTGGTCGCACCACTCTGAACGTTCTCCTTAAGCTGTATTAAAATAGGATCTGCATATTGCTTCTCTTTCACTTCAGCTACTAATGAAGATTCCACAGCATTATGTACAATAAGCTCTTTATTCGGAGTTTCAAGAAGGCGAACTCCCAAACTAGCTAACTGGTGAAGATCTTTAACCATCCCTTGCCTTTCTATAGGCTCCATCATAGCCTTACGACTTAACGCATCAGCTACCACCTTTGCTTTCCCTGGATGGTACAAGATATCAACATCGTAGTCCTTTAATAGTTGAAGCCATCTCCGCTGCCTTAAATTTAGATCCTTCTGATTAAAAATATATTGAAAGCTCTTATGGTCAGTATATATATCAACATGAACCCCATATAAGTAGTGGCGCCATATCTTTAAAGCAAAAATAACTGCTGCCAGCTCAAGATCGTGTGTAGGATAATTTTTCTCATATGGCCGCAATTGTCTAGAAGCATATGCTATTACCTTACCATGCTGCATCAATACACATCCTAAACCAATTCTGGAAGCATCACAATACACTGTATACCCTTCGGTGCCTTCTGGAAGTACCAACACGGGTGTAGAAATCAATTTGTTCTTTAAATCTTGAAAACTCTTCTCACATGCATCATTCCATTGGAATTTGGATGCTTTATGGGTTAGCTTAGTTAAGGGTGCCGAAATGGAAGAAAAGTCTTTAACAAACCTCCTATAATAACCGGCTAACCCGAGAAAACTACGAATCTCCGTCGGCGTTGTGGGCTTTGGCCAGTTCTCCACAGCTTCTATCTTTTGAGCATCAACCTTTATCCCTTCACTAGATACAATATGACTCAAAAATGCCACCGACTTTAACCAAAACTCACATTTAGAGGACTTTGCATAAAGCTTACAATCACGAAGAGTCTGCAATGTCTGTCGTAAGTGATTGGCATGGTCCTCTTCTGATCTAGAATAAACTAGAATATCATCTATAAAAACTATCACAAATACATCCAGGAATGGCTTAAACACTCTATTCATCAAATCCATAAAAGCTGCAGGTGCATTTGTTAGCCCAAATGACATAACTAGAAACTCATAATGACCATACCTTGTTCGGAAAGCTGTTTTGGGTATATCTTTTTCTTTGACCCTCACTTGGTGGTAACCTGACCTCAAATCAATCTTAGAAAAGCACTTGACGCCCTGTAACTGATCAAATAAATCATCAATTCTTGGGAGAGGATATTTATTCTTAATAGTCACCTTATTCAATTGCCGATAATCAATACACATCCTCAGCGAGCCATCCTTTTTGCACACAAATAACACTGGTGCTCCCCAAGGGGAATTACTAGGCCTAATGAACCCCTTTTCTAGCAAATCTTTCAATTGCTCTTTCAATTCTCGTAATTCTGCTGGGGCCATTCTATACGGAGGAATGGAGATTGGTTGGGTGCCTGGTATTACATCAATACCAAACTCTACTTCTCGTTCAGGAGGAAAACCTGGAAGATCTTTAGGAAATACATTAGGAAATTCATTTACCACCGGAACAACGTGAAGAGTTGGTGGCTTCGCTTCTGTATCCCTTACTCTAACTAAATGATATATGTATCCCTTTGAAATCATTCTTCTTGCCTTAAAATAAGAAATAAATCTACCTCTTGGCGCGCTAATTTCACCTTTCCATTCAAGGACTGATTCATTTGGAAAATGGAAATATACCTTTCTCGTGCAGCAATCAATTGTGGCATAACAAGAAGCCAACCAGTCCATACCCATTATAACATCAAAATCTACCATTTCTAACTCTACAAGATCAGCCATCGTATCACGACCACAAACAGTTACTATGCAGTTTCGATAAACCCTTCTAGCTATAATAGATTCCCCGACCGGTGTGGACACTTCAAATGGCTTAACTAACAGTTCGGGTATTCTTTCGAACTTTCCAGCAACCAATGGAGTAACATAAGATAATGTAGAACCGGGATCAATTAAGGCATATAAATCGAATGAAAATATAGACAATGTACCCGTAACCACATCTGGGGAAGCCTCTAAATTCTGTCGATCCGCTAGAGCATACGTACGATTATGAGCCCCGCTAGAACTCGTGGCTCCTCTATCACCTCTAACACGACCCATTGGCTGTGCACCCCTTCCTGAATAAGGCATCGATGATGATGATGCAACAAATGACCCCGTAGGTTATTCCATACCCCCTATGTCCTTTCGTGGGCATTCCCTCATCATATGCCCCGACATACCGCACCAAAAGCAAACATTGGTCCCCAGCCGACATGCTCCCAAATGATACCTTCCACATTTATTGCATGGCTCTCGAGGAGGTCTCGATTGGATCATATTCCCTTGCCCTTGGTAACCCACTGATCGCGAACTATGACCCTCACTTCTTTGCCCAAATTGACTGCCTCTGAACCCCTGATGCTGTGGTGGAGCACTAGATGCAGAATAAGAAAATAATGGCCTAGGTGGTCTAGCAGAAAATTGAGGTCTAAAACCTCCCTGTGGCGCCATAAACTGCCCTGTAGATCTGGCCCTCTTAGAAGATCCGCTTTCAAATTCTTGTGTTCTTCTTCTTTGCCTCTGATCTTCCATTTTCTGTGCAAATGCTTGGATCCTAGCTATATCCATATCTTTATTCAGTGCAACAATAGTACAATCCCTAACCAAATACGGATCCAATCCATTCACATACCGATGAACTCTGTCATCCATAGTAGCTATAACATTAGGAGCATATCTGGACAAGGAATTAAATCGAAGACTATACTCCCTCACACTTGTATGACCCTGTCTAAGATTTAAGAACTGATCTGCACGAGCCTGACGAGTCTCATATGGAAGATAATGATCAATAAATGCCTCTTTGAACTCTTTCCAAGTAGTTGGGGGTGCATCAATGCCCCTTGACCGTTTTCAGTCTTCATACCAATATATAGCCTCACCTTTGAATCTATACGCGGCTAACTCCACTGTCTCTCTGCCCGCTACATGCATCACCTCTAGTGCCCTTTGGATCTGATCAATAAAGTCCTGCGGATCTTCGTTAAGATCGGATCCGGTAAAAGTAGGCGGATCCATCTTAAGAAAATCCTGTGTTCGAAGACTAGCCGCCCTATCTATACCACTAGGACCTGCTGTAGGAATAACTTGCCCAGTAACTATACGAGTCAAAAGTTGCACTGCATTTCTAAGATCTTGATCAACAACATTAATAGGTGGCTCTGGGGATATAGTTCTCCTCCCCCTTATTTTTTCCGGACTGGGGGAAGTTTCTGATGCATGCTCAGCTGGAGCCTCACTTTGATTAGCTGGTATAGTGGGTGACTTACTAGTCCCCTCTTCGGCAGCCACATCTACTTGCTTACCGGTATTCTTGCTTCTGGTAACCGACATCATTACTATAATAAGAGAAACAAACTGATTCAGTGGTCAACTATGACTTCATATACAATATAAGCTCTATTGCACGATCTAAGACATGAAGAAAAGAAACAATTCCTAAATGTCCATAGCCTCCTGTTTATAGATGTGGTGCACAACACACCGATAAACAAGACTCTACGTAGACACGGCTTTGTAGACTCACTAGGACGAACCTCTCTGATACCACTTTTGTCACGCCCCAAAATCCCATCGGGCTGGACTGGCACCCGAAGTCGAGAAGGCCCGGGAGAACCCGTTCAAATACCTGTACTTTCACTTACATGTCACCAAAAATTTGGACAATACTTGATTGCATATAGAAGAATCTAATTACCTGTATCAGCACAACACGCACAAATATATATATATATATAACACTTGGCCGTCGGGGCCACCACATATACAAATATAACATGACTATATAAACTTTCATGACTTTACCCTTCCTTATGTCTACAAAGCCTCTAGGATATACATGACATAACTAGGGTTGGGACAAACCCCCGCCCACACACGACTCCTGTACAATGACAAAACATAAGGAACCGACTCGGAAAGCTCTGAAGCAAACTGGAGCTCACCAACAATAGCTGTATGACCTGGCTCCTATCTATGCTGTGAGTGAGCTGAAGCACCTGTGCCTGCAGCATGAAATGCAGGTCCCCCGTGAGGGACGTCAGTACGAAATATGTACTGAGTATGTAAAGCTGTAAATAATCATATGTGATATAGGGAATCAAGAAAATCAGACGCAAGTGAATAAATCATAATAGAAGTGAACCACACTTCATAAACACTTTTAGGATCATGTACATTATCATTAATCTGAATTGGGTTCTTGAATTCAAACACATTTGTGGAACGGTATACATTCGTTCATCTCATTCTTTACAATTATCATTCGCCATTACCTCCTCCTCCCGAACCTCCAACCACCTAAACAATAATCAATACTGTACCGTACTGTGACCATTAGGATGCCTCCAGTACATATCAACTATGATCGACCCATGCTAGTCTTATGCCCCTGGGATACCACCCATAAACACATAAATAGGGATCGACCCATGCTAGGCTTATGCCCCTGGGATACCACCCACATGTATATCAAGTAACACACATAAGAGATCTTTCCAATAACTTAGTTCAAAAGCTTTTGAGATTATTACATTAGTGTTCATCCCAATATAGTACCTTTGGAACAATGATACATCAATAGGAATCAAGTAATAGACCTTCTATATAATAACGATGTTATAAAGATTCATTGGTACATCAACAATGTGTTTCAGAATCATCAATATCACAACAATGAAATAGGAGCCTTTTGGTATATCAATGAAACATTTTTACACTTTATAGAATGGAAACAACTTCGTTGGTAATGTAGAACAATACATGTTTTTGGACAACCTCGGAATCTTATTTGATGGAACATTGGTGTTTTCATGCCAAAGAACATTGTTAGAGTATGCTTTACATACCTCGTTGTAGATTCGGATACCAATTCAACACAACTTCCCGCCTTTACAAATCACTTATCTACAATGAAATGTTTGACATCTAGTATTAGCAACCCAACACCACAATTCTCTTCCATAATTTCATACAACCAATATTTGCAAAACATTCCAAAAACCAACTTGAACAATAGGTTTATCTGTATATATATATATATATATATATATATATATATATATATATATATAATCATCATTTCAATACCACATCATCAATACCAAATCCCTTCACAATTAAACATAATCCAACCATGCACAAGAATAATCCAACATCATTTTCCAATCATCTTTCAACAACAATCAAATAACATACTTCTTATGCTCACATGCATATATATATATATATATATATATATATATATATATATATATATACATACATATCCATATAAATAACACCAACATAATTTACATCCTTACCATAAAATGACCCTTTTGGTTTCGAAGTCCTGTTGGCACAAATAAGGGGTGTTTCTCGAAGCCCTCGAGACGGTGAACACAACTACGGAATCAATTTGGATTTTCTACGGTTGAATCACAAGATAATTGGAGTTGAAATTAGGCTAGGGTTTCTTATTTTCAATAATTTGATGATAATTGATGGATATTAGACTAATTATATGTATATAATGACCAATTTTCGTCCATGAGGTGATGGAAAATGACCATATTGCCCTTAAAAATTTAAGTAAATCCGAATCTGTCCATGGTGGACTGTTTTGGTAGGCTAAAGTAAATCGGCCATAACTCTTTGCTCCAATATCGTATTTGGGTGAAATTGGTATCGTTGGATAGATAATTAAAAGGGATTTCATTTCATATAAAGTAGGGCAACCAGTTCGTCCTGTACAAGGAGTTATGATCGTTTGAAGTTGACCCTAAAAAACTATTTTGAGAGGCTGAAGTAAAACGAGTATAACTCCTTACTCAGACGTTGGATTTGGATGAAACCAATTGCATTGGAAAGAAGACTCAATGATCTTTCTTTTGATATATGGTAGCTCTCCCAGTTCATTATATTAAGGGATTTATGATCGTTCAAAGTCGACCCAAAAAACTAGCAGGCCTCAGTAGTTTGTGTGCAGGAAATTTTCCTGCACATTTACTATTCACCATATCCCGGCCACCATTTTATAGTTTTGAACGTGCTCGATTATATCCGAAACTTATCCGTTTTTTGAAATCTCTATATTGTTGGAAAGCTTATTCAATAACCTTCGTATGGAACCATCGACGGGCAAATTCCGGTATAAATAAAATAAAAAATTAATTCCATATAAATAAGACCAATCACGTACTTGAATACGCCAATACATGTACTTAAATACGGGGTGTTACAGGATTATTCCAAGTGGCGACTCTGAATAAAAAATGCAAATAATTCTTTTCCGAAACAAATTTTTATTTCTTGTCACTTAAATAATAAAACCCTTTCGCGCTAAAACATAATATTTTGGAGTACATAAAAAAGGGGGTGTGACACTTTAAAGGGGATTTTGTGTTTTGAATGTGGTTTTATTTTGATACTTAGTCGGTTGAAAATGGTTAAGTGTAGGGATTTTAAAGGGGATTTTTTAATTTTGAATGTGGTTTTGTTTTGATATTTAGTTGGTTGAAAATAGGTAAGTGTAGGGACTTTAAAGAGGATTTTTTTGTTTTGAATTTGGTTTGGTAGGTGACTTAGTTGGTTGAAAAAGGGTAAGTCTAGGGACTTTAAAGGAGATTTTTTTTATTTTGAATGTGGTTTGGTAGGTGACTTAGTTGGTTGAAAATGGTTAAGTCTAGGGATTTTGAAGGGAATTTTGTGTTTTGAATGTGGTTTTATTTTGATACTGAGTTGTTTGAAAATGGTTATGTCTAGGGACTTTAAAGAAGATTTTTTTTATTTTGAATGTGGTTTTGCTTTGATACTTAGTTGGTTGAAAATGGTTAAGTGTAGGGACTTTAAAGGGATTTTTTTTGTTTTGAATGTGGTTTTGTTTTGATACATAGTTGGTTGAAAATGGTTAAGTGTAATGACTTTAAAGGAATTTTTTTTGTTTTGAATGTGGTTTGGTAGGTGACTTAGTTGCTTTAAAATGGTTAAGTTAAGGGACTTTAAAGGAGATTTTTTTGTTTTGAATGTGGTTTGGTAAGTGACTTAGTTGATTGAAAATGGTTAAGTTTAGGGACTTTAATGGAGATTTTTTTGTTTTGAATGTGGTTTGGTAGGTGACTTAGTTGGTAGAAAAAGGTTAAGTCTAGGGACTTTAAAGGAGATTCTTTTATTTTGAATGTGGTTTGGTAGGTGATTTAGTTGGTTGAAAATGGTTAAGTCTAGGGACTTTGAAGGGAATTTTGTGCTTTGAATGTGGTTTTGTTTTGATACTTAATTGGTTGAAAATGGTTAAGTAGGGACTTTAAAGGAGATTTTTTTGTTTTGAATGTGGTTTTGTTTTGATACTTAGTTGGTTGAAAATGGTTAAGTGTAGGGACTTTAAAAAGATTTTTTTTTGTTTTGAATGTGGTTTGGTAAGTGACTTAGTTGGTTGAAAATGGTTAAGTATAGGGACTTTAAAAGGGATTTTGTGTTTTGAATGTGGCTTTGTTTTGATACTTAGTTGGTTGAAAATGGTTAAGTCTAGAGACTTTAAAGAGGATTCTTTTTGTTTTGAATGTGGTTTTGTTTTGATACTTAGTTGGTTGAAAATGGTTAAGTGTAGGGACTTTAAAGGGGATTTTTTTGTTTTGAATGTGGTTTTGTTTTGATACTTAATTGGTTGAAAATGGTTAAGTCTAGGGACTTTAAAGATATTTTTTTTTATTTTGAATGTGGTTTTGTTTTGATACTTAGTTGGTTGAAAATGGTTAAGTGTAGGAACTGTAAAGGAGATTTTTTTGTTTTGAATGTGGTTTGGTAGGTGACTTAGTTGGTTAAAAATGGTTAAGTCTAGGGATTTTGAAGGGGATTTTGTGTTTTGAATGTGGTTTTGTTTTGATACTTAGTTGGTTGAAAATGGTTAAGTGTAGGGACTTTAAAAGAGATATTTTTGTCTTGAATGTGGTTTTGTTTTGAATGTGGTTTGTTAGGTGACTTAGTTGTTTGAAAATGATTAACTTTAGGGACTTTAAAGGGTTTTTTTTTGTTTTGAATGTGGCTTGTTAGGTGACTTAGTTATTTAAAAATGGTTAAATTTTGGTGACTTGATCTAATTAGTTGAATCTGATTGATTGCGTAGATGAAACCTGATTATAGCTGGATATTTCAATGGAACAATGATAATAAAATGGGTATTAGGGAGGAATTTGTCGAAGGTGTCAAAAGATTTCTTGAACATGCTAAGACGCTTGATATGTGGACACATTATCGGGTTATTCGTTGTCCTTGTGTTAGATGTGATGGTATAAATCTTGTAAGTGAAGAAGATATAAAGGAACATCTTTATAGAAAGGGGTTTCATGATGACTTTTTAAGATTGCGTGGTATTCAGGGGGATGTTGCACAAAATAACATTGTTGATGGACAAAGTAGTAGGTCTGCAGGGCATAATGAATATCAAGATACTAGGATGACAGAAATGGTGCACGATGCTTTTGGGATGCAACACGGGGTTGACTTTAGGGAAAATGTTGAAGATGTTCCTAATAGCAAAACGGGCAATTTCTACAAAGAATTGTATGCTGCTAGTCATCCTTTGTTTGATGGGTGTTCGCACTCTCGTTTGTCTGTTGCTGTTAGATTATTAAGTATTAAATCTGACTAAAATATTGCTGAAGGAGGAATGAACTCAATGATAGACCTTATTAAAGAGTTAGTTGGCCCTAGCTTGAAGGTTCCTGATTCTTTCTATAAGGTAAAAAGATTGGTGTCAAAGTTAGGTCTCTCATCGGTTAGAATTGATTGTTGTGAAAATGGCTGCATGTTATACTTTAAGGAAGATGCTAAGCTAGAGTTCTGTAAGTTTTGTCAGCACTCTCTCTATAAGCGTGGTTCTACTGGAAATAAAATTGTTATTAAGGCGATGCATTATTTACCTCTTATACCACTGGTGTTATGTGTCATCCATCTGATGGAGAGACTTGGAAGCATTTTGATGCGACTTATCCAGATTTTGCAGCTGAGCTACGAAATATTCGCTTAGGATTATGTGCGGATGGGTTCTCTCCTTTTCAGTTGGTGGTGCGCCATATTCATGTTGGCCTGTATTTATCACTCCTTATAATCTTTCTCCTGAACTGTTGATGACTAGTCCCTATATATTTTTGAATTGTGTTATTCCTGTCCCACGTAATCCAAAAAGCGAAATAGATGTCTACTTACAACCTTTGATTGATGAACTTCAAATTTTATGGCATGAGGGAGTTGAAACTTGGGACATCTTTCTTAAGCAAAATTTCAATCTGCGTGCATATCTAATATGGATTGTTAATGATTTTCCTACTTATGGAATGTTGTCTGGGTGGATGACAGCTAGAAAGCTGGCTTGTCCATACTACATGGAAAAAATAAAATCTTTCACATTGAGACATGGCAGAAAAAATTCATGGTTTGATTGTCATCGTTGTTTCTTACCACTTGATCATGAATTTAGGAGACTCAAGAATGCATTCAGAAGGAATAGAAGGGAACATGATGGTCTACCTCCAAGTCTGTTTGGTCATGACATTTGGAAAATAGTTTAGAATTTGCCTAAAGCCAGTGAGGAACGATTGTATAGGCTTGATGAATATGACGTTTCGCATAACTGGACTAAGAAAAATATATTTTGGGAGTTAGAATATTAGCCGTATAATTTACTACCAAATAATGCTGATGTCATGCATACTGAGAAGAACTATTGTAACAACTTGTTCAACACAGTTATGGATGTCACCGGCAAAACAAAGGATAATCCTAAGGCCAGACTTGACTCACCAAAATATTGCAACCACAGAGAATTACACTTACAGCAGGGCCCCAACGACAATGTTCTTAAGTCCAAGGCTAGTTTTACATTCAAGTTGGACAAAAACGTCAAATATGTGAGTGGGTTCAGAGTTTGAAGATGCCCGATGGATATGCTTCAAATTTGGGAAAGAGGGTTGATATGATACAAGAAATCTTGCATGGAATTAAAATCCATGATTGTCATATTTTCATGGAACAATTACTTCCAATTGCTTTTATTGGTTTACTTGAAAACATATGGAAACCAATAGCAGAGATCAGCTTGTTCTTCAAAGACTTATGTGCCACCACATTAAAAGAAGAAAATCTGGCCCGCATAGAAAGTAATATTGTTGTTATCACCAACAAGCTGGAGAAGATTTTTCCGCCAGCGTTCTTCGATGTGATGGAACATCTTTCCATTCACCTTGTGCACGAATCTCGGCTAGGCGGTCCAGTTCAAACTAGGTGGATGTATCCATTCGAATGGTAAGCATTTGCAACATATTTAAATTCATACAAATCTTTTTTAAATATAGTAAACATCTAACCTTAAGATTGTACAGGGAAATTGGAAAATTGAAAATGGGCCCCAAAAACAAACATAGGGTTGAAGGCTCTATAGTTGAGGCATATCTTGCGAGTGAAACTTCTCAATTTTGTTCATACTACTTTCGTGATGAAGTTGCTTATTCAAGAAACCGACCGAATCCTCATCAGGACGATGTGAATGAGCCTCATTTTCAACTGATATGAATTTTCAATCAATCTGGTTGTAAGGCTAAAAAGACCATACCTCGCCGGCTCACTCCCACGGAGCGCAAATCAGAAATTTTGTATGTCATGCTGAATTTTCCGGAAATTGAATCCTTTTTGAAGTAAGGAGATTAAAATTTTAACAGATCTTATTTGTTTACTCATTTCCTTAAAGAAACTAATTGTGTTTCCCATGTTGGATGTTCAGTTCATTTAAGACTCAATTCCACGAAAATCAAGTATGTGCATCCTTTGCAACATAGTTTAAAAATGAGGTTCGTAAGTGTATTAATATTTCTACAAAGTTTAAACATTTACACATTCCTCAACTAAAATATATATATGTATAATATTTTAGGTACACCATTCACCAAATGCAGCCGCATACGATCAACTCTTGAGAGATATTTCTTTGGGTCCAGTTGAAGCTAATGCAATGTCCCAATACAAAGTAAATGGGTTTAAATTTTCCACCGAACAACACTCCAAAATAAGAAAAACAAATAATAGTGGTGTTTGGGTTAAAGGTGATGATGATGTTGATTACTTTGGCATCATACACGAGATCTTAGAACTGGAGTATGCTGATTTCACAATAAAAAAAATTATCTTCTTTCGATGTAAGTGGTTTGATCCAAACACAAGAGGCACAAGAGTACATAGGGAGCATATCATCATTGAAGTGAAGCACAATAACTCGTATCCTATTTACGATCCATTTGTTCTAGCGCAAAATGATAAATAAGTGTATTATGCTCCTTATCCGTTGTGCAATGACAAGTCTGATTGGTGGACTGTAATAAAAACAAAGCCTATAGGACGGGTGAAAGTTGAGAATATGCTGAAGACAGCATATCAAAATGAAATGCAGATTGATCACCAGCTAGTGGACAGTTTGAATCACCCGAAAAATATATTTGAAGGAGTTAATATTGCGGAAGAAGAGGCTGAGTGGGTAGGAGATGAGGAAATCTCCGAAGAGGGTGAATAGTGGAGAGTCTTCAGAAGAGGAGGATTAGTTGTGTAGGTTGTATTTATTATGTATTGATGTCTTTATGCTTTGTACTATATATTTACCTTTATGTTTCTTGTTTAAGATTGATATGTAATATACTGTTTAAGTTTGTTGTTTCCACTTTTCCACCATTTATATAGTAATAAATTTTTTTTCGTCTATATGTCGTTTTGTTGGAGCGATTTGAAATGTGAATTAGTAACTTGAAATTATTTACTTGGAATGTTTTCTTATACATTCATTTTGTAGGAACTAACTACTTGTTAACTTAACATAATTTAGATGTCAGGCAGAGGTGACAAAGGTAAAGAAAAAGTTGATACTACGAAACCAAAAAAGAATAGACAACCTCCTCCTTATAGACGATCAACAAGTATTCATATATCTGAGGGTCGGTTTGCCGACGCGACAGCACAACCCTCATATTTTAGGTCGTCCGAGGATTCGAAGCTACTCCTACGTATGTGTGGCCACTACATGGGTCTACACTGACTCATTCTATTCCTATGACCGTTCCACCGCCAGCACAGCACTATCGAACGACAACTAGCCCCTCTAGACATTTACCATCATC
The DNA here is from genome assembly GCA_030864215.1 of Capsicum pubescens. Lineage (NCBI taxonomy): Eukaryota > Viridiplantae > Streptophyta > Magnoliopsida > Solanales > Solanaceae > Capsicum > Capsicum pubescens. Next base: position 338,080,917 of record CM061538.1, read on the forward strand.
GATACCCTCCTGTAGCAGTCACGCAGCCTCGCACAGTGATTCAGCTGGATCTATTGGGTTGTTGGATCTTCATCTTAGAGGCAATCCATCTGGTGCTTCAGATCCGCCCACGCCAGTGCATCCACCATCACTTACTAGGCAGCCAGGAGACAGATATGATTTTGGGAGGATTTATCTTGTTTCAGTTGCGAGAGGGTAAGATTTCTAAATATAATAATGTTACTCATTTTTTCATTACTATATTATTATGCTCTATAAAATTACTGTTTGATCTTATATTGTAGGTTTAGGCCGGATGCTGGAGTTTGACAAAAGACGCGAATATGCATTACTCGGCATTTCAACGGTTACTGGACCAGCTGGCAAAAGGTTCCAAAACTTGACAGAGATAGAATGTTTGAAGAATTTAAGGTAAGGACTTAACTTATCGACTACTTATTAGCACTTTGTTAGAACAAAAGATTGAATATTATATTTTTATTGTAGAAATTTTACTAGTGGGATGATGCAAATACATTTCTTATAAAGAATAACTTTTTCATAAGATGTAGAGCCAAATTTAACGATCTCTTGGATTATGCCCGAAAGAAATTGGTAAAACTTAAGTGGATTCTTGAAGCCACATGGCAACTGTACCTTCGCCATTGGAGTAGCGCAGAATACCAATTGTTGAGTGAAAAAGAAAAGAAAGTCCGGACATCATTCAAGGATGGCTCCCTACATACTGCGGGTGCCAGAAGTACTCTTGCCGTGAAGGAAAAAATGGTATGTAACTTTTATAGTTTTAATTGTTTGTTTCCATTAAATTTTTTTAATTATTTGAACAATGATAATTTTTTCATATGCAGAAAAAAAAAGGGTAGGAAAATATCAACAGATGAGCTATTCTAGCAAATAAATCTAAAAAAGAAAAAGAACTCGACTGATGAAGATGTCTGGGTTAAAGCTCGTACAAAAGCTGTCCGCGTAAGAAATAAATTTTAAATTTATGAATCTTTTTCTCAAAGTTGATATTATTCAATTATAACTACTTTAATATTTTTTGATTTTTAGTATTAACTTTACTTTGAATATAGGACGAATATACGCGTCTTGTTGGTGAGTATCGTAGTAGTCAGCCTCCTGAAAGTCAGGGTGACCCAATACCACAACATGTACAGGAGAAGTTATGGACAAAAGTTGTGGGTCCTGCAAATAGAGGTCATTTCTACGGATACCACACAAAATTTTTTGGCAATAATATTAGGTGTTTGCCCGGCGCTGCATACTCTAGCTCTTCAGTTGATAGAGAAACCATTGAAAGACTACAAAATACGATTTCTCAACTCACTGAAGAGCTTGCTGAATAGAGAGAGGGGTTTGCTGAACAGAGAGAGAGGCAAAAAAAGACGGAGAAGGCAACAACATCACAAATCAAGATGTTGCAGCAACAATTCAGCTCTTTCATTCAGACTGCGGGGGTTGTTCCTCCGTGTCCTGGTGATGCAGTTCGGGCTGCAAAAGGTATAGGCCCCCTGGATGATTTCAGCACGGATGATGATATGGAAGACGAGGACGAATTCGATGATGATGACTTTTAGTTTTTTTTTTTTTTTTTTGTATGTGTTCTACTTTGAATTTAGACATTTTGTTGTTTGAAACTATTGTTGTAGTTTTTTCATACTAACTTTTGTTGGACATTTTATATGTGTTGTACACTTTTGAAAGTATTTACATTTGGTTTTTGATTGTTGTTGCTGTTGTATTTGATTTGGTTACCACTGTATCTGATTGTTGTTGTTGCATGCTGTATTTGGGTTTTGATTTTTATTTTTTTTAAAATTTCCCAGAAAAACCGACCACTTGAATTTTTTTTCCAGAAAATCGACCACAAGTGGTCGGTTTTTTTCCTAAAATTATTTTTTTCAATTTTAATAAAATAATAATGAATTTTTTAAAAATATATATATATTTTTAAAAAAATCGACCACTTGTGGTTGGTTTTTAAAAAACTATCTCTACTTTATCGACCACATATTTTGGTCGGTTTTGTGGTCGGAAATTGTGGTCGAGTTTCCCCTTTTTTTAGTAGTGTGTATGAATGAAGTATTTCAACTTTCATTTTTTTTTTCAAAATTTGTTTCAGAATAATTCAATGTTTTGGTATAGGGAACTTTAAGTAAAATGATGAAGTGTGTTAGGAGAATTGAAGTTTGCTAATTAAACAAAATTATTTCACTTCTGAAAACATTGGTTAGTATTGTTTGGTAACAAAAATTTTGAGCATGAAAAAAATTCATTATTGGTGTTGTTGGTAACATTTAGCAGGATAAAATTGAATTCTCAAAAAGTACTACTCCCTCAATTTTAATTTAGAGATAATTACATTCTAGTGTAGTCCCTAGTAGCCAAGGTTTTCAAATTAAGTTAGACGCAAAGGAGGAGTTTATGATTTATGAGCCCGAGAAGGCTGCCATGGACCTCTACAAAACTAAAGTCAGAGCCAAATAACAAATTAATTTTGATGAGACGAATTCAATGCAACAAGAATCCTCTCAAAATTCCATACAATACTCTGGGAAATTAAATCATAAAGTATAAGCACAATTACTGTAGCGAAATAATAAGCAAACTGCCAGCAATTTTTAAGATATATTCCTAATCAAATTCTGTTGTGATTCATGATATCTAGTGTATCGGAGTTGATAGGTCAACACTAGATCTACCTCTCCACAAATTTTCAGAAGATTTCATCTTGTCATTTGAGAGAAATCGGCCGACGAAGTTTATCGAAATTTTAATTTGTACAATAATGTATAAAATTATGTATCCTTAATGGGCCCTGCAACGCGTGATCCGGATTAGTCGGGGCTCCAATGCGGGCACCGGACACCGGATGGGAAACCAAAAAAAAAAAAGGTTTTAAACATTTTTGTACAAAGAAAATATGAACCTTTTGTATATTTATTGTATACCATATGTATATTATTGTATACGGGAATTGTGTTTTAGTCTAAAGATGTGTAATGCAGGTTTTGGGCTATATTTTGCAATATAAGTTAATTAATTGTATTTTTGAAATTATCTCTTTAATTTATGTGTCTTAGTTTTACCGCACATAGCCTCTAAAAAAAAACATAAACCTAACTCTTATGGTCTTAAGTTAAAGATATGCATGTGTAATGCACCAAAATAGCCTCAAATCTTATGATTTTAAATATGTCATGTGATTTATTAGAATTAAAGAATTTCTACGCGACATTCTTTTTCTAAAATATCTAAAGAGAAAGATAAGTATAATGCAAGCAGAAGAAGATATAAAAATATGCAAAAGCTTTCTTATTTTAGTGTTCACAACAATTGGTTTATTTATATACATTAGAGTCCTTAGACCTATACAAACAATGAGTATATAGGAAAAAAAATATTATTCGAACAAGGAGGCGAGTCCTAAGTCAGCGAGGATTGTAATGTGCTGAACCCCCTTGCACCCAAACAGAAGGTGGCTCGCACTCTTTGAGTTTGTCATACAAAAGTTGTAAATAACCCTTCAAAAGAGTCTTATCAATACTTGATCATTTGAAGAAAAAAAAACTAAATCATGAGATCACGTTGTCCAAGCTTATTCCGAACAAAATGAAAACCAATTTCAACATGTTTAGTGTGGGAATAAATACGAAATTAATGGAAAGATAAGCAACACCAATCTCATTGCACCAACAAGTTATAATCCGAGGAATTAGATGCAGCGAGATCGATTGCATCAATATTACCTAATTGACAACAACATCAATTAAGACTTTACATTCACACTACATAAACCAGTGCAAAAATCGAGGGCCAAAATCGCCGGACTGAAAAATTAACATCATACTGACAGAAACCAATGGACAGAACCACAACTGAGGGAGTTCGTTGGCTTCAATCACTATATTATCATAACCACCTCCAATCACTATCGACAATTATCATCAGCTATCACCATTAACCACTAATGTCAGTCAGTAGCTACTATGCATAACCACCACCGTCAACCAACATAACATTGTGGCACTACCAATCACCGCATGCTACACCCACAACCACCATCTTTAGTCATGACCACTAATAACTTACTACAGTATATAAATTATTTTAACTAAATATTTTAGTAATACAATATTATATTATTAATATTTTTTTGAAGTGTTCTTGAGTCTATGCATATTAATTATCGATTACAGGAAAGTTTATGCATTGAGATGTTAAAAATATAAGCCTTCTTAATTATTTAGTACTCGAATTTGGATAGTACAAAATATTAATATTCACACGAATATTCAAAATCAAAGTGAAATAAAAAAATAAAATAATGGATACTATAATCTAATACTTAGTATAGATGGAAGAAAACACAAGATGTGGGTTCAATTCTTGCTCTCTATCTTTCCCTTCCCCCTGCATTTAATTAATACTCCACATTTAATTAATACTTCCTCTATTTCAAAATACACCTCGTTATTATTAGAAATATATGTTTCATAATATTAGCCACTTTAAAATATCAAGACAAAATTAATTAATTTTTTTTTTCGTTTTACGCTTAGTATAATTATTCTTGAAGATTATAAATACCTTAATTTTGAAATATAAATAGAGTAAATATTCAATAAAGATTGATCATGTCTTAAAACATAAATAAAAATAAAATTGTTAAACGTTTTTTTCTAATTAATTAGTATCTTCTTAAGAAACATATAAATAAAAGATGAAATAAATATTTTGAAAGGGAAGGTTTAGGAAAAAGAGATTTTATTTAAAATTATTTAGATTGGACATTCTTTTTTCTGCCTTGTCATACTTCCCATAATTAATTAGTATTGATGAAATATGTTATTATCATCTTCAAATCTTGTACGTAATTTATTGTAATTATCAAGTTCCTTTGTAATTTGATCTGCTAATTATATCTTTCAAAAATAATTTATCAATGATTCTCTTATCATTGTCAGCCATTTATGGAATCCAGATCTTGTAATCTTACCTTAATCAGTATTTTTCTGTATTTTAATCTACCACCAACCTTTTAAGGTCCCCATAAAAATAAAAAAAATTATTTTTTATTAAAAAATCATGTGCTCATCGAACGTTGATAAAACGTGTTTGATTCCAATGGTAAATTCTTTTTTTATTTTTAGAGATTCTTGGAGAAGATGTGTACAATTTAAAGTTATCAAAGGCATTTTCTGGGTGAATTTCAGGACGAATTTGGGGGCGGAGCATAGTAAAAATACTTTGGGATACATATGAGTCGCTACTATAAAGTGCTTAATTTTCATAGTTCAAAAGAGAAAATTAAGAGAAGAATAGGCCGATTTCCTTTATTGAAAGACGTAGATCCATAGGACGTATGCACTATAAAAGCTTATGCTCTGGTTTTTAATTCTTAATTGTTGTTGTTAAATTTATTCTTAATGTTATGCGTCATTGCGAGATCATTTTGATTTTTGGGCTGCTGTGGTGATCTTTAGGACTGTCTTTTCTTACATGTGATTTTTTTGTCCTATATCAATTTATAATAGAACAATATTACTCCTTAATAGTATATACTTTTTAAATATCATATTTTATTTCTTGATCCCTTTTTATAACTCTTCGTTCAGCCGATAGGCTAACTCTAAAAGACAAAATATTATTTAACTATACAAAAATAATTGAGCAGTGAAAATATGAGTATATTGTTCACACTTCATCATAAAAGTTCCTTTTTAACCACCTTTAACATAAACCACATTATGACAGAAGAAAAATTAAAGTACTAATCATTATATTAAAGAGGAAATATGTTAAACAAATTAACGTAAGTGAAATATCTTAAATTCATCTTTCCCTTCAAATAATAACTTTTGGATTATATGTGTGACCCATGTGCGTGTATTAATATTGTTTTGAAAATCAGACAAAAGAAAAGTTACTTATATATTTATATGATTGGTGTACTCGTTAAGTGTGATTTTTGTGACCTAATATTTTATACTTGTAATCAGAAATATGCAAATATTCTTTCACAGATTATATACGAACTTGTAATTTTGCGCAGAGATGACCATGTCTGACTCATAAATTTAGTCATATGGTGAAAATTGCATTAATATAATTAAGTTGCTTTATCTTATCGAGGTTGTTAGATTTATTAAGTAATATTTTAGTTTATCCTTAGAGGTTGTTGGGTCAGGGGCGGAGCCAGCTCTTTGGTAAGGGTTCATCCGAATCTCCTTTTGACGAAAATATATTACTATTTATATATGATTAAAATTAGGTGTTGAACCCCTTTCAACTAGGTTTTCTTTAAATATTGAACCCCTTAATTGAAATCGGGTTTACTAAGTCTCACTTTAGTTTATTTCATGCATAGCCCATTTAAGAAAACTAACAAATCGAAAATACAGTGTGTACTAAGTTACTCCTATTTGTTATTCCTATCCATTTTTGAAGCAGTTATTAATACAAATATGTAGTTGAAAATAATTACTACTTATTTCTTATCATTAATTTCTAAAACGATAAGGATTTATTTTATTATAACGGAAGGAGTATAATAAAATTATAAAGGGATAGTCCGGTAGACTAAAGTTTCCGCTATGCGTAAGATCGGTAAAGGGTAAGAGCCCCATCACAAGAGTGTATTGTACGCAGCCTTCATCTTGTATTTCTGTCAGAAACTATTTTCAAAGCTTGAAAACGTGACCTATTGATTATATGACAAAAATTTTACTAGTTACTTCACAACTCTACCTTCAAATATAATATAATTATGTCAGACAATATTATCTTATGCTATCTTTTGGTATTTGTTCTACCTACATTACCATATGGTGCACATTGGGAATCTTTTCTAGCCCCCACCCCCCTCCCCCTTTCCCATGCATTCACGTATATGTATGGGTAAATATATAACTTAATCACTTTATTCTAGGAGACCAATAATAGTCAAGATTACGTAGATCCAGATCTGATTATATCTATAAATTAAAATACATCTAATAAACAACTGATGATGTGCTGTTTGAATATGAATATTGCACCGTTGTCTCTAATTTGGACAAGAAACAATGTACAAAACAAGATCCACACATCATGCTCCAAGAAAAGAAAATGAAGAAATATATCTGTCCTTTCATCAAAAATGGAAATATCACATCTTTGTTATAAGAGACAATATAATGGTGCAAATTAAATATTTATATAACTATCAAACAACTATATTCATCACTAATTTATTCATAAATAATCAGATCTGGATCTACCTGACCCGAAGTATTATTGTTCTCCTAGAACAAAGTGATTTAAGTTATTCACTTCATATATTATAAATTCATACGTGAATGCATAGGGGGGCTAAAAAAGATTCCAAATGTGCACCATATGCGAATGTAGGTACCAAGGGATAGCATAAAATAATTATTGAATTAAGATGAATTTGTCTGGCACATAATAAAATAAATTTGTTTCAAAATACTTGTTCTAATGTACTTCTTTAGTTCGAAAAATCAAATTATAATTTATTATTTAGTTTCTAATTTTATCTTTATTATTAATTATAATATTTTTTAAAAATATTAAATTTATTATATTCAAAGATGATATAATAACCTATTATTTATTTACTACTTTCCAAAAAATGTATCAAATTAAACACTAAAAAATAAAGGGGAAAAGACAGAAACGGCACTTCAAATTAAACTATTGCCTTGAAAATGACCATGGAATTTAAATTTCACTTTCTAGCCATTTTAATTTACTGACTAGTTCTATACCGTTTTTATACAACTTTTATACAAATCTTATACTTAAATATTCTATACGAAAGTAGTATCAAATTAAACACTAAAGAATAAAATCGAGGGATGCTATTTTATGAAGGATAAACTAAATATTAGTAAACCCAAGAACCTCTCAGGATAAGCTAAAATATTAGTAAACCAACAATCTCGGTAGCATAATGTAATTTTATTATATTGATGCAATTTTCATATATGATCAAATTTTTCAGTCAAACATGGTCATCTCTGCTCTACATGACAAGTTGGTACATAATCTGGCTCAGAATATATTTGCATATGTGTGATGGGAAAAGATATCGTTTACACCCTAAATTATATTCGAAAAGTTTAAGTCACATCTAAACTATACTAGTGATCTATTACACACCTAAATTATAAAAAAGTGATACTTTTTACACCTTGTAAAGCATTATACCACTTGCACGTGGTGCAGTGTTTCACACGCGCCTACTACGTCAGCATAATACGAAAATAATAATAAATTTTTTATTTTTCTTTTTAATTTAATTTTTTCCATTTTTCTTCAATGTCTAAAACCTCCATTGTTATGAAATCTATGTCCAAAACCTCCATTGTTATGAGATAAAAAACACCATATTTACCACCATAAACTTTATCTGACCAACAAAATTACCATAACAATCAATTTCTTCTAATCATGTTCTTCATCCGTAAACTATCGTCTTCATCCGGTTGGAAATTTTTTCCGTTCTTTCCAAATCCACTACTGTAACATTCACTCCTGTAGCATTTAGCAACATCAATTATAATAATCAAATATAAAGAAAAAAATCAAATTCACTACCAAATCCAGTATGCAAACTCTCCAACAATTCTTTTGTTACAAAGGCAACTTCATCATCTTCAAATTCGGAAAGTGACAATGGAAAGTAATTAAAAACAAAAGAAAAAAATGCATGAGCAATTGATTCAACAGTGAGTACCTGTTTTCCGATAAAATGCAAGAGCATAAGAAACAATTAATGCGCAATGCGTCGATTTACGTAGTTTTCCTATAAATTAATATATTGGAGAAGTAGAAAAATTGATGGAAAGTACCTGGATCACAGTGATGTTGCGGTTCGGAAGCGAGAGAGAGAGCTGAGATTTTTTTGTGCAAAATAATTGATTCAAATGTAAGTGGAATAGTATAGTATAGTAGAGAGAGAAATGGGGGAAGGAGGAGAGTTATAAAGAGATTGGATGATGTAAATCCAGTGGAATTAGGAATACGTTCTCGTCAAGTATTTGATAAAGTATGAAAAAAGTTTTCGAAATTTGCCCAATTAAACATCAAATTCAATTTGATTTTGTTCATTGTGAAATTGACATTGTTTCGATGAAAATGGAAGATGGGGTGTGAAGAAATTGTGTTATTTGGGGGTAAGGGTGATGAAGAAGATGTGTTGGTTGGGGGGGAGGGGTTAGAGTTTGGGGGTGAGGGTGATAAAGAAGAAGATGGTTTGGGGGTGGGGTTGGAGTTTGGGGTGGGGGAGGATTTTTTTTTTTTTTTGCATTAATTTTCTACCAGACGTGCTATATTTAATTTAAATAATTATATTTTTTTCACGTCAGATCTAGGGGGTAAAAAGTATCACTTTTTTTTTATAGTTTAGGTGTGTAATAGGTCACTAGTATAGTTTAGGTGTGACCTAAACTTTTCGGGTATAATTTGGGGTGTAAACAATATCTTTTCCCTATGTCTGATTACAAGTATAAAACATTATTTCACGAGAAAAAGATCAGAATATCAAGCACATGACCCCACATTATGTCACGACCCAACTTCGAAACCCGTGATGACACTTATCTATCCTCTGTGATAGATAAGTCAGAAATCTTAATCTAAATACAATATTTCAAATTTATAGAAACGGAAGGAAATAAGAACAAAATAAAACTCAAATAATCAGCAAAAGTAGATTAATAGACTAGTGTAGTAAAACACATAGACAATCTCAGTTCTGATAGTCACTAATACAAGCCACTAAATACGAAAATCAAAGAAATCTTAAAATGCAAAAAATGCATAGAGATAAGATTAGAGGAGATTTCAGCAGCCTCTAAAAACAATAGCAGCTACCTCAAATCTCCAAGGATGCTAACGCAGAAGGAAACACAGGAATCAATGTTCAGAGGTCGTTGAATCGGTACCTACACGTAAGGTGCAGAAAAAGCATGGGTGAGTAAGGGACCATGTGTACTCAGCAAATATTATCGATCAACCTTAATTCAAAGTGGTGACGGGTAACACCATGCACGTCAAGCATGTAAAATCTATTAGGTTCAATTGGTGTGAATGAAAAATGGAGGGACACAACCCTTCGAGGAAAAGACACACTGTTTAGGAAAAGAGGTGACTGTTCGATCGGATGTGACTGCTCATAAAAGACATGTTGTTTCGGAATGGACAGACATGATTGTTCCGAAATGATACACCCTTCCATGAACCATTGCTTCCTTTCTGAAGGGACATTTGATGACTATAAATACCTGGACTTTTTTCCTAGGTAGAATGAAAAATTTCTGCATTGAAAAATACTCTTCTACTTCTAAAAACTCTCTGTGATCATCTGCCGTTGAGTGTGTTTGAAGAATTAGAAGGTTTGAGGTACCGCTACATTCTGATTGTGAGCCATTTTATCCTGGGAGGAAAAATTCCACAGCCTCAGGTACTTGATGGAAATTAATTCCTTAAGGACACTCCGTGAATTCGGAGGACTTGGTTCTATTTCTTCTTCATCTTATTTCTTTAAATAACATACTTCTTTGATAGTTCTTGAAGAACTTGTGTTGAAGGTGTTAAAAAATTCATAGGTGTTCTTGATATAGCCTTGAACTTGTGTTGAAGTGTTTATGCAAACATACAGATTGTGTCCCCAAAAACAACAATCTTAAGGAATTAATTTACTAATCTGTATTGTTTTGTTTATTGTTTTTTTCAGTAATAGTTTGAACTTCATATTGATAGTTCTTCAACTTTTTGAACTAGTGTTTGAAGTTTTTGAAACTTCATTTTGATAGTTCATAAGTTGGTTGAACTTGTGTTGAAGTTCTTAACGTTTGGTTTTGCTATTTTACAAAAAATAGTTTGAACTTCATTTTGTTGATGTTCATAAGTTGGGTTGAACTTATTGTTAAAAGTTCAAAGTTGTAAATACAGAGTTAAAACTTCATTTGATTGTTCATATGTTAATTTGAACATATGTTTGAAGTTATTGTTGAAAAATACAGATTTTATCAAAATTGAGAAAAACAACAATTTTAAGAAAAGTATAAAAATATTTATTTTTGTGCTTGTTTGGTGAAGAAAAAAATTATCGCCATTTATAAATCAAGTATTTGATTAATTTGTATCGGGTCTGATTTTGTGGAGACTAAAATCTTTTGATTTCTATACCCTCGATTAGAAGAATATAAGAACTTCATCGAGAAATCAGTATGAGAATTCGGTTTGAAGAATATAAAAACTTCACTAATTCGTTTAAATCTCTGTATTGATTTCTGGAGTTTAAAATCTGTTGGATTTCACTCTGTTTGAATTTGATTATGATTTGAAGTCATAAAAACTTCGTCATGTTTCATAATTTATTCGGTTGATAATTTGAAGATATAAAAACTTCATCATTGACTAGAAATAAGTTGACTAAAGTTTAATTTTTTTATTGTTAGTATTCTGAAATGCTAAAGAGTATGTCAAAGATTGACAGGAAAATGACGAATGAAATTGAATAATAATTGATTTGGTTATGAATGGTGTTGTCCCAACGGCAACCAATGTTGATTCATTAAGTCATTCAGGTATTACTCTAGCAATGAAAACGACAGAAAAATTAGAAAAATATTTTGGTGTGAACTTCAAAGAATGACAGCAAATGGTGTCATTTTAACTGGCCAAACTTGCAATGCAAATGGTCACAAGTATAGATCCTCATATTCTTGAAAAAAATAATGATTGGAAATCAATTGTCTGATTTGAAAGATCTTATGATTTCAAGATAGACGGGGATAATGAGTTGAATGAAAAAACATAAATAATGGTTGCAAATCCTATTAAGGATGATGCTCCAAATGATAAGAAGATGAAGAAGTCTTCTGGACAAGAGGAAGAGCAGAATAAGAAAATGTTCAAACACAATTGCTATATTTGTAGTGACGTTGGCCACAAAGCTCAAAATAGTCAAGTTCTAAATAAGAACAAGAAAAGAGATTAGATAAACATGTAGGAAACAACTAGGAAGATTGAAAATCTATGTGATATGATCACTGAAAGCAATCTAGTTGGATATCCAAATAAATGGTGGTTTAATTTAGGAGCCACTAGACATGTTTGAGCAGACAAAGAAGCTTTTGCTGCTTATGATCCCATTGGTCCCAAAGAAGTGATCTTCATGGGAAATAATACAACAGCTAAGGTTAAAGAAAGTGAAGATATATTCCCAAAAGTGGCTTCCGACAAGGTGTTGACTCTCAACAATAGTCTCCATATTCCTACTATTAGGAAAAATTTAGTGTCGACAACACTTCTCATTAAAAATGGGTTTAAGTTTGTGTTTATTTTGGAGAAAGTTGTAATAAGCAAGAATGAAACATATATAGGAAAGGGCTACCTCAATGAGGATCTTTTCAAACTTTATGTAATGGTTGTTGAAATGAAGAAAACTGAGGATTCTTCTTACTTTCTAGATTCAAATGATTTGTGGCATAGTCGTTTAGGACATGTCAAGTATAAAACCTTGCAAAAATTGATTAACTTAGAAGTTTTGCTAAACTTTGAGTGCAATAAATCAAAATGTCAAACGTGTGTGGAATCAAAGTATGCTAAGCATCCGTATAAGTCCATTGAAAGGAATTTCAATCCCTTGAACTTAATCCACACTGATATTTGTGATATAAAGTCAACACCATCTCATGGCGAAAAAAATATTTTATAACTTTTATTCACGATTGCACTAGGTATTGTTATGTCTATTTGCTAAACAGTGAGGATGAAGCAATAGATGCATTTAAGCAATATAAAACAAAAGTTGAAAATCAGTTAGAGAAAAAGATTAAAATGATAAGACGTGATAGGGGTGGAGAATATGAATCTCCATTCGCAAAAATATGTGTAGAGAATTGAATTGTCCGTTTAACTACTGCCCGGTATTCACCTTAGTCTAATAGAATTGCGGAAAGAAAAAACTGAACCTTAAAGGAAATAATGAATGCTTTACTCATAAGTTCAAGTTTACCACAAAACTTGTGGGGGAAGCTATCCTTACAACTAACCAAATACTCAATAGAGTTCCCATAGTAAGACACAAATAATTCCATAAGAAAAATGGAAAGGAAGGAAATCCAACTTGTAATATTTCAAAGTGTGGGGGTGTCTAGCAAAATTTCAAGTTCCTATGCCTAAAAGGGTAAATATAGGACCTAAGACAGTGGACTGTGTGTTCATAGGATATGCTAAATGTAGTAAAGCATGTCAATTTTTGGTTCATAAATCTTAACATTCGAATATCTATGAAAATACGATAATTGAATCAGATAATGCTAAGTTCTTTGAACACATTTATCCATATAAAACTAGACATGAACAGTCTAGTGGAGGGTCTAAACGACCTCGAGATGAACCAAGCGATGATGTACATAATGATGAGAATCCAAGACGTAGTACACGTCAAAGAACGTCAACTTCGTTTGGATTGGATTTTGTAATATTTCTCTTAGAAAATAAGCCTCAAATATTTAAAGAAGCGATGTCATCTTCCAACTCATCCTTTTGGAAAGAGGTAGTCAATAGTGAGATTGAATCAATTTGAACAACCATACTTGGGAGTTGGTTGATCTTCCTCCAGGAAATAAACCTTTAGGTTCTAAATGGATCTTTAAAAGGAAAATAAAAATGGATGGTACTATTGACAAATACAAGGCAAGACTTGTAGTAAAAGGATTCAAACAGAAGAAGGTCCTAGATTACTTTGATACATATTTGGTTGTAATAAGGATAACATTAATTCGGATGTTAATTATCTTGGCGGAGATATATGGTTTTGAAATCCATCAAATGGATGTGAAAACAACATTCCTAAATGGAGAATTGGAGGAAGAAATTTACATGGAACAACTCAAGGGTTTCGTGGTTCTGGTAAAGAAAAGAAAGTGTGTAGACTAGTTAAGTTACTCTATGGACTAAAATAAGTGCCTAAACAGTGGCATGCAAAGTTTGAACAAACCATACTGGAAAATGGATTCAAGATAAATGAATGTGATAAATGTGTTTATATTAAAGACACTCCAAATCACAAGGTCATAGTTTGTTTGTATGTGGATGATATGTTGATCATCAGTAGAGACATTTCTGACATAAATGCTATGACACGAATGCTTGAGAGCAAGTTTGATATGAAAGACCTTGGAGTTGTGGATGTGATCTTAGGAATAAGAATCCATAAAACTCCACAAGGATTGACATTGTCACAGTCTCATTAAATCAAAAAGTTACTTGACAAGTTCAAGTATTTGGATTTTGGTATTGCTAAAACTCCATTGGACGTGAGCTTTGCACTTCAAAAGAATGAAGGTGAAAGTGACTCACAGTTGGAATAAATAAGAGTGTTGGGATGTCTAATGTATATCATGAATTGTACACGGCCATACATAGCATGTGCTATTAGTAAGTTGAGTTGGTATACGATTAATCCCAATCAAACTCAGTGGATATCAATGAAAAGAGTTTTGGGGTATCTTAAATGCACTCAAGATTATGCTTTGCATTATAATAAATATCCCGCGGTAATTAAAAGATATAGTGATTCAAATTGGATCACCGAATCGAATGAAGTAAAATTCACGAGTGAATACGTATTTACTATAGGTGGAAGAACAGTCTCTTAGAAATCGTCCAAATAGACATGTATTGCTCGCTATACAATGAAATCTAAATTTAAAACATTAGATAAAGCCCGTGAAGAAGTAGAATGACTCTGAAATTTCTTGAAAGATATTCCTTATTGGCCCAAACCATTGGCACCAGTATGTATACACTGTGACAACCAAGTGGTGATAGGTAGGGCAGAGAGCATGATGTATAACGGTAAATCTCATCATATAAAATGGAGACATAATACTGTTAGAGAACTACTCTCTAGTGAAATTATCACTATTGACTATGTAAAGTCAAAGGATAATATGTCGGATCCACTTATAAAAGGCCTATCTAGAGAGAGAGTTGAGAGAACATCCAAGGGAATAGGTTTACAGGCCTAGGACAAGTCAGCATGGCGATAACTCTACCTAGCAGACTGGATATCTCTAGAGCTAGGTTTAAGGAGATCAAACAAAGTTGTGAATGGCAGGTTCAACATTGTCAATATATCCAACCCATTCTCATGATGTAGATAATGTTTTGTAAACAAGGATAAGGCTTGTGGTGTGACGCCTTTTAGTGATTATCTAAATTTTAACTGTATGGGGGTGAAGTTGAAGCCACTTCAAGGAGAATGTTAGTAAAGTCCTATTCTCTAAGCTCCCATGAAACCAGGACGTGGTCATGGCTGAAACGAATAAAACCGTGAGAACTATAAACGGTAAAACACTGGTTGTGTGACATGTGTTATCTAGGTGTACATTAAAGCTCGACGGTTCAAAGATATCAAATCTACCGATTAACCGAGTGCATCCGATGAATGCTCAGTCCAGAAAGTTCAAAGGAAAACCCACTTATCCAGATGCAATCAGTCTTTGCTTGCTGATCACATACTTGTCCGTAAAGTTTTATAAAGAGTAGTCATTCCCCATTCATGTGGGGGATTGTTAGGTTCAATTGATGTGAATGAAAAATGGAGGGACACAATACTTCGAGAAAAAGATACACTATTTTGGAAAAGAGGTGACTGTTTGGTCGGATGTGATTGTTCAGAAAAGACATGTTGTTTTGAAATGGACAAACATGACTGTTCCGAAATGATACACCCTTCCATGAACCATTGCTTCCTTTTCAAAGGGGCATTTGATGGATATAAATACCCGAACTTTTTTCCTCAGGTCGAATGAAAAATTTCTGCATTGAAAAACACCCTTCTACTTCTAAAAACGCTTTGTGATCATCTTTCTTTGAGTGTGTTCAAAGAATCAGAAGGTTTGAGGTACCATTATATTCTGATTGTGAGCCATTTTATCTTGATAGGAAAAATTTCACAACCTCGGGTAATTGAGGGGAATTAATTCTTTAAGGATACTCCGTGAATTCAGAGGACTTGGTTCTATTTCTTCTTCATCTTATTTCTTTAAATAACATACTTCTTTGATAGTTCTTGAAGAACTTATGCTGAAGGTGTTAAAAACTTTCTAGGTGTTCTTGATATAGTCTTGAATTTGTGTTGAAGTGTTTATGCAAACATACAGATTGTGTATCCGAAAACAACAAAATCAGCTTACAAGCTGCACTTAGGAAAATCATCATATTCTAATTAAATAATCAACTCTAACAGTCATAAAGATATCATAACAGTTCAAGATAACAAATAGTCAAATACTTAATAAATAATATAAAGTCGACAAGCACAACTCACTTAATTCGAATCAGAAATAAATGAATGCAATACAATGCATGTGTTGCGTACACATATACCGAGCAATGGCTTCAAGGTTAGGACCATGGGGGACTCACAAGGTCTATGTAATGTGTAAGTGTCCACTCCGATCTCAATAAATATATTGTATAGGTGTGTGATCCAACCCCAATAATAGATAATAATATGCAGGCGTACACTCCAACTAACCCCATATGTAATACAATGCATGATGTGCAAGCGTGCAACTCTAATCCCAAATCAACAATAATATTAAAAAAAGCATTTCATATCTTTTGTTGAATAAATATTAATTACAAAATCAAATCAACTATCAATTGGGAATATTTTCATTAGCTAGCATTTTCAACAGTTCATTTACCATAGCAAATCAGCCCATCGGGCTAGCAAATAGGAAAAATAGTTCAAAACATACAATTGAATTGTATTAACCTCTCAAATAATATTGGTACCCACATAGATGCTCATCACTTCACCTATACGGGACCCTCATTCCTCATTATTTCCATTACACATAACTAACACATAAGCACTTTGGAAAAGAATCTAAGAAAGTCTCAACTTGCCTCAAAGGAAGTCCAACATCAATTAACAATCTTTTTTTTCCGTACGGCGTTCGGATGATCAAAATCTGTTCAAATACATAATCATCATAAGAGTACAAATCTAATAATACCCATATTTCTATAATTATTTTTAATTTGAAAGAACGAATCAAAGAGTCACCTAAAATTCCAAAATCAAAATCTTAATGATCGATAATTATATTAACAATCTCAAAGTCGTAGTTAAAAGTGAAGACAATACCATACAAAATTATCAAATACAAGTTTTCGGTTTCGGTTAGATAGTTTCTAGTATTATCTTGTAGCTGTAGTATTATCTTATGTCTAGCGGTGTTAGTTTATTTTGCATATTGTACTAGTTTATATGCATTTATATTTTGTGTTTGTTATACTGTTATTAGTCCTAAGCCGAGGGTCTATCGGAAACAGCCTCTCTACTTCATCTGAGGTGGTGGTATGTTCTGCGTACACTCTACCCTCCCTAGATCCCACAATATGGGAATACACTGGGTGTGTTGTTTTTGTTGTAAGTTTTCACCTATCTAATAATAATGTCCATTATATAAATATTCATATCCTATATTGGAACATCTACGTCTTATCATAATATGGCCGTCAGTAAATCCGATAAGATTGAATCAAATTCAACTCCAAGACAAACTCTTCTGGATACTAGTTAGAGTTGTCTTATATCTCTATGAGTCTTAACCCTTTGTTGTAGTTATAACACACTCTCTCTCTATATATATATCCTTGTATATGTTACGCGATTGTATGAAGTAAACATGAGAAATAAAATACGACAAGTTCTTGATTTTATATGGTATCAGATAGCCATGTTTGACTCTTCCTCCTCTACTTCTCTTCCTCTCTCGCCCTCAATCCCCACCATGGATTTCTCTTCTCCTTCTTCTCTTAATCATGCGCATCATTTTATATCTATTAAACTCACTTCCACAAATTACTTATTTTGGAAAACACAACTCATTTCATTTTTGCTTGGTCAAAATCTTCTTGGTTACGTTGATGAAACTTTCCCATGCCCACCTTCTCATCTTTCCAAAGAAGGCACCGCTGATACTAAATCTAATCCCGCTCACACCCTATGGGTTCAACAAGATCAGTTGATAATGATTCTTCTTATTTCGTCCCTATCAGAGGAAACTCTCCCGTTTGTCATTGACCTATCCACCTCTAAACAGGTTTGGGATACCCTCACGCATACTCTCTCCTCTCTTTTAAATACTCGCATACTTAGTCTCCATATGTCTCTTCAAAATCTAAAATAAGATGATCTTTCTATTTCTCAATACCTCCAAAAGGTAAAAGTACTTTCTGATGTACTTGCTGCCTCAGGAAGGCCCCTTTGTCTTGCAGATCAAAATATCTATATTTTTAAAGGTCTACGTCCCGAGTTCACAGATCTTGTTACCACATTATCTGTGAGAGCTGAACCTGTAACGTATTCTAAACTTCACGGTCTCTTACTTAATCATGAATTTCTTTATGGTCAACCCACTCTCTCCGCAACCCCAAATATTCCAACTACTAAACCCCCTCCTTCGGCCAACTTGAGTAAAAAAATCCAATAACTACGACCCTTCAAATTATACTCGTGGTAGAGGAAGAAATTCATGATGGAGGAATGTACGAGGGGGACGCAACTCCTTTTCTCAATCCTATAATAATTCTGGCCAACAATAACAAAATCAACAGGATTCGAAGTCCCGATGTCAAATATGTAATGGCACAAACCATCTAGCTCCAACATGTTTTCAATGATTCAATCACACAATCAATCCATCCACTTATCTCTGCCAACAATCGCCCATACCATTAACTCAAAATTGGTTCCCTGACACTGGTGCCACTCATCACGTGACTCCAGAGTTTTCTAAAATTCAACAACTCGATCATTACAAAGGAGTCGATAAATTATATATTGGTAATGGCACTAGATTTCCCATTCAACACACTGGTAATTCTTCTTTCCCCTCTCATGATAGAACTTTCCATCTCAAGCATATTCTTCATGTTCCTTCTATTACAAAACCTTTACTCTCTGTTCAAAAATTCTCGCATAATAATAATGTCTTCTTTGAGTTTCACATGACCGTTTCTTTGTCAATGATTCAACTACCAAGAAGGTTCTACTTTTCGGTCGAAGTGAAGATGGTCTATACACTTTGCCAATCAAGCTTTCCTCGTCTTTTCAACCTTCTGCCTATCTCTCTGCCAAGGCTTCTTTAGATTGTTGGCATCTCAGGCTGGGTCACCCACACCAAAGAATTCTTCACCATGTCTTGAAGAAGCATAATCTTTCAATTTCTAGTTTAGTATTGAATAAACTTTGTAGTGCTTGTCAACTTGGCAAGTCACACAAATTGTCTCTTTCGATTAGTTCTAATAAATGTTTCTCAATTTTACAACTTTTATATGCTGATGTTTGGGGACCTTCTCCGCTTATTTCTTCTGAAGGCCATCGTTATTTTCTAGTTATTGTTGATGATCATACGAATCTTGTTTGGGTTTTTTCACTGTTTCAAAAATCTGATGTTCTTCATATATTCCTTCAATTTAAAAATCTTGTGGAAAATCAATTTAATACAAAAATAAAAGCCATTCAAATAGATGGGGGCGGTGAATTTCGTGCTCTCACGCCTACTCTCACGAAATATAAAATTCATCATTATTTTTCTTGTCCTCTTACACATGAGCAACAAGGAAAAGTTGAGCGTAAACATCGTCACATTGTTGAGACTAACTCTCATGGCTCACAGTTCTACTCCGTCGAAATATTGGCATTTATCTTTTGAATGTGCCGTTTATCTTATTAATCGTTTCCCTTCTCCTACAAACCAAGGTTTATCCCCATATGAATTGGCATTCAACAAAATTCTAGATTATCACTTTCTTAAAGCATTTGGTTGTTTGTGCTTCCCATTCATTTGTCCATACAACAAAAATAAATTCCAATTCCACACTACTCAATGTGTATTCCTGGGATATATTTCAAAATACCATGGTTATCGTTGTTTGGACATCTGGACTGGAAAGATCTATTTTGCACGACACGTAAGGTTTGATGAAACACAATACCAGTTTGTTTCTCAATCTATTTTGGGACCACCTCCCCTCTCCGTAAGATCGTCATTGAGTCAGCCTATTTGCATTTCTGCTCCAATTCATGCTACTGTATGATCAAACCCCAAGCATTCTACCTCTCCGACCATGCACACGTCTCCACCTATTATTTACTCAACCATTACACTTACTACTGGTCACACACAACAACAAAGTCCCATTCCTCATCCATTAACTACTACTAATGTTGTTGTACCATCCTCTCCATCAACGCCCATTAATCCTTCTTCCCATCCCACTATTTATCCAGTGGTCGTTGACCCGGATACTGCCTGATAGCTTCCCTCTCTACCATTAGTTGTGGATTTCACAAGTTTCTCACCCTCTCGAACTACTCGAGTGTCCAAACCAGCTACTGTCCATAAGCCTCAACCACCTACGGCTACCTTCAGATCTCATCCTATGACTCTTCGCTCAAAACCTTCTTCAACGTATCTTGTAACTCTCCCTTCCTCTCAAAATACCCCACCTTCAGAACCCACCTTCTTTACAGAAGCCAACAAATTCAGGGAGTGGCAAGAAGCAATGACTACAAAAATTTCTGCACTTCTTAAAAATAAAACATGGACACTTGTACCTCCCAATCCCTCCATGAATATATTGGGTTGCAAATGGGTGTTTCGAATAAAAAGAAATTCCTCTGGTGCCATTGACATATTCAAAGCTCGGATTGTTTCCAAAGTCCTTCATCAACAAGAGGGCCATGACTATTTGAGACTTTCAGTCCAGTAGTAAAATCGCCAACTATTCAAATAATTTTATCCATAGCTGCCTCAAAGAACTGGACACTTCATCAACTCGACGTGCAAAATGCATTTTTACATGGAGACCCTCAAGAAGATGTTTTTATGTTGCAACCTCCTGGTTTCTCTCATCCTTAGCTTCCTCACAATGTTTGCAAGCTTAATAAATCACTTTATGGTCTTAAACAGGCACCACACTCATGGTATATGTGCCTCTATAATTTTTTGATAGCTATGGGCTTCATAAGCTCAAAGACTTATGCATCTTTGTTCATATTTAATTTTGATGGAGTTCACATTTTCATATTTGTCTATGTTGACGATATTATCATTACTGGGAACAATCCTTCATTTCTTGAATCCATCATCTCTAGATTAGGTTCTGAATTCACCATCAGAGACCTTGGACCTCTATCATTTTTCCTAGGAATTCAAGTGACCCACCACTCTACTAGTATATTATTGTCTCAAGAACGTTATGCCTCTGATATACTAACAAGAGATGGAATGCAAGCTTGCAAACCACTACCTTCCCCCATGTCTACTTCCACCAAGCTTCACATTGGTGATAGCGCCTCTTTCCATGATCCTACTCTCTATCGACAAATTGTAGGGGCACTACAGTACTTGACACTTACACGATCGGATCTCTCCTTCTCTGTTAAAAGGGTGTGTCAATACATGTACAATCCCACTATAAATCAGTGGGTAGCTATGAAAAGGATATTACACTATCTTCAGCATTCCAAGCATATGCATTTGCTTATTCCTAAGTCCACGTCCTTCTCGCTGCAAGCATTTACTGATTCGGATTGGGCAGGTTCCTTGGATGATAGAAAATCTACAGGTGGATTTGCCATATTTCTTGGTTCAAGTTTGGTATCTTGGTCGTCAAATAAACAACGTACAATTGCTCGTTCTTCCACAGAGTCTGAATATAAGGCACTTGCCGACGGTGCGACAGAATTAACATGGATTCAGTCCTTGTTATTTGAACTTGGTGTAACTTTATCTAATGCTCCTACCTTATGGTGCGGCAATATTGGTGCGGCCTATCTTTCTATTAACCCGATATTCCATGCTCGCACCAAACAAGTGGAAATTGACTTTTACTTTGTTCGTGATAAAGTTGCTCGAAGGAATTTATCTGTGAAATTCATCTCCTCAAAGGACCAGTTAGCTGATTTGTTCACAATGCCTTTAGCATCTGACAGGTTTAAATTTCTATGTTCCAAACTGATGGTAAGCTACCATCCATTAGCTTTCACGGGGGGTATTGGAACATCTACGTCTTATCGTAATATGGCCGTCAGTAAATCTGATAAGACTGAATCCAATTCAATTCCAAGACAAACTCTTCTGGATACTAGTTAGAGTTGTATTATATCTCTATGAGTCTTAACCCTTTGTTGAAGTTAGAACTCTCTCTCTATATATATATCGTTGTATATGTTAAGCAATTGTATGAAGTAAACGTGAGAAATAAAATACGGCAAGTTCTTGATTTTATATCCTAAAATAATAGTCAAAAGAGATATAAAAAAAAAACTAAACTAAAATTCACTCAAAAAATAATGCAAATCCACCAAACAGTGGCTGTCATGCCTAATTGGCCTATCATCACTGCCAATTAACTGCTATTATATTGGTAGTACTTTTGTCACTACTAAACATTAGGCTAATATTTGGTTCAATCATTAGGTAATAATTAGTTTAAGTTTTCTTATCCCAAATATTATAAAATTCTTCTCAAAGAAATGTGTATACAACTTTCAGCAGTAAGGAATTCAACTCGGTAAAGCTCTTAATAAATCCTTGCAATATAATTCAAACTCTAGAAAAATAAATCAATTATGTAAACGGACTGAAAAGCATGTTCCAAACCTACTGGAATTATTAAAATATTAATTTGAGATCGTCCGGAACGCAAATAGCCGTATTCAAAGTTAACTTTCTTAGAACTCAAAAATTCAACCAATGACTCAAATCACTCTTGAACCCCTCAAGATCGGTAGTATCCATCTCTAAAAGTTATATATCACGTCTAAAATTACTAGGGGGATTAAAATAAAAAAATTCACAAAACGATTTGAAGGGTCGTTACATATTAACAGGGGCAGGCCCACATGGATTCATCCAAACCGCTTCACTTGAAAAATGATACTATATATGAAATTGAATTTGCAGGTTACGTATATATATTTCATATTGAACGCAATTTAAAACAATACTAGTCTACAATGCAGTGGTTAAGGGTGTTCAACGTGTCCCATTAGATCCGAGATTGAGCCTCACTTGATGGGATTTTTCTTGTCTTTTTTACTTGAGGCCTTTCTTTAATTTATCATTTCTTTTTAAATTATTCTCTTTGTCAACTTTTTCAAATAGCTTTACATTATAAGGTTATTTAAATTTTAAAATTTATGGATATCTTTAAATACTAAATTAATATGTAGTAATAGTTAATCAATAAATTGTTTTCAATGTAAAATTATTATATATTTAATAAAGCTTTTAATAAAAATATTTAATTTGACAAAAATTATTTAATTTAAGCTCGCTAATATAAGATACCAATTAAACAACCGTTCGTCCCCGAACGGCAATACAAGAAGGGGAAACAAGGAATTACCTAAATCCGCAAAAAGATGTGGATACTTGCTGCGCATGTCTGCTTCGGTCTCTCAGGTGGCCTCTTTAATAGGACGATTCTTCCACTGGACCTTCACAGACGCAATCTCCCTAGTCCTCAACTTACGAACATCTCTATCAAGAATAATAACCTATTTCTTTTCATAAGAGAGGTTTTCATCTAACAAGGCCGAATCCCAATAAATTATGTAGTTACCATCACCATGAAACTTCTTTAGCATAGATACATGAAACACAGGGTGCACTCCCAACAAACTCGGAGGCAATGCAAATCTATAGGCCACCGGTCCCACACACTGAAGAATCTCAAACGGTCCAATATATCTAGGACTGAGCTTATCTCGCTTCCCAAAATGCATGACACCCTTCATGGGTGATGTCACACCCCTTTTTTAACTACAAAAAGATTAATTTTATAGTTCGAAAGGATTTTCATTATTAAAGTGATAATTTTTTTTTTGTTTCGAAAAGGATTATTTACATTTAAACTCAGAGTCGCCACTTGGCATAAATTAGGTGTGCCAAGTCACCCGTGGATATCCTTTTTCAAAAAGGTTTTAACTCTATAAAACTGATCTGTGAACAGAGATTCCGGCTAAGGAATTCTGTTGACCAAGGGGAAGGTGTTAGGCACCCCTCGATCCCGTGGTTCGACCACGATCGCTTGGTGGAGTATATCGACTAATTTGTACACTATGAATGTATAAACCACACCAAACATAAATAAAATGATCAATCAAGCAAACAAATCCAAAAACAATGTCCAGTCCAATTATACAGTCCAAAATAGAAAAAGAATACAAAAATGTAAATCCTATTCTACCCTACACTAATTTTACACTACGCTCCCATGCTACCCGATACCTCGGGCCTTCATCACGGACGTCCTCCAAATACAAAATACTTCGGGGCATTCCACGGTGAATAAATATAAGTGATCGCGGGGCATTTCCCGATTAAATGAATATATTTCCAAATGCAAGAACTAAAACCAAACCGTTCAACTCAAATTTCACATTCAAACATTCAACAAGAAAACTTATTCCTAAATTTTTGCCTACCCGAACCAATATTCGCCTATCCATTTCAACATATCATAATTTTATCACATTCCAACAATATTCATGCTCATTACGAATTATACAAAACAACAATAAATCAAAGCTAATCTAAATTCAACTTTTTTTATCAATTTCTCAATTTCATCCCCCAAATCCATTTTTAACCACATTATTAAACTAGTTCGACTGTCAAATCACTTTTTAAAATTCGAAACCAACAACACATACCCCAACGAAGATTCAAACATTTAAGCATACCAATCATTCATATCCACAACAACAATTAACATTTTGCTCAAAATATTCAAAACCACACCACAAAATCACGATATTAACCAACTTCGATATAATAAAAAAGTAGAGTTGAGAGATGGACCTTTGAAAAATCGATTTCGTTGATAATAAAATCAAGAAATCCTGGACTATAGAATTCCTAATAGGACCTCAACAATGACGAACTCCAGCTCCGTATTGAAAAATTTGAGACCCAAAACTGAAGCTCCGTAAAAACAATCAAACCCGAAAACCGACACTGTTCACGGTACTGTTCACAAGACTGTTCACGGCACTGTTCATGATACTGTTTCTCTCTCGATTTTTTTTCTCACTCCCGCGATTCTGTCTTCTCTCCCTTTTTTTTTTGTTTTTCTTATGAGGAAGATGATTTGGTGATTTTTGTTATTGTGGAGAAGATGATGATGAAAGAATGAGCCTCTCCCTTTTCCCCTTTTAGAATTTTCCTTTTATATTTTTTATTTGGTTTTTCTTTTTCTTTATTTATTATCCTATGTGGAAGCATATAATTGGTGGCTTGTGGGAATAAGTGTGGCATGTGGAAAAGTTAGTGTGGCATGTGGAAAGATGAGGGTGGCGTGTGAAAAAATGAGTAGGGCGTGTGCCTTTTGCATGTATCCAATGAAAAATGAAAAGTGAGGTGTTGAGGTGGCATAGTGAGGTGACAAAGATGCTATGTATTTAATTATTTTCAATTCTTTTTTGGGGGAGAAATTATCAATTAAACAAAAGTATGGTAGGGTGAGTAAAATAAAAATAAAAATAAAAATAAAAATAAAATTTAAAAATAAAATAAAATAAAAATGATTAAAATATTTTTGGAAAAGGACAAAATAACGTGTCTACAGGTGAAACCTTGAGCAACACTTGCTCACCCTCCATAAAGTGAATATCTCTAACTTTTCGATCCGCCATACTCTTTTTGTCTGCTTTGAGCCGCTATAAGTTTTCCTTGAATGAACCTAACCTTCTCCAACGAGTCCCTCAACAGATCGGTACCCCATGGTCTCACCTCAAATGTATCAAACCATCCAATGGGAGATCTACACCTCCTCCCATACAAAGCCTCAAACGGTGCCATATCGATACTCGAATGATAATTGTTATTATATGCAAACCCGACCAAAGGTAGAAACTAATCCCAATGACCTTCAAAATCCATCACACATGCACGAAGCATATCCTCTAACACCTGAATCGTCCGCTTGGACTAACCATCGGTCTGAGAGTGAAAAGCTGTACTAAGGTCCAAACTTGTGCCCAACTCCCCATGCAACTTCTTCCAAAAGGAAAAGGTAAATTGAGTACCCTTATCTGAGATAATAGAAAGTGGGACCCCATGCAATCGAACAATCTCCTTAAGATAAATCTTAGCCAACTTTTCTGCATTATAAGTCACCTGAACTGAAATGAAATGTGCAGACTTCGTCAACCTATCCACTATAACCCATATAGAATCATACTTCTCCAAAGTCTTGGGAAGACCAATAACAAAATCCATAGCTATCTTCTCCCATTTCCGTGCAGGAATGAGCATCCTCTGAAGAGTACCACCAGGCTTCTGATGCTCGTACTTTATCTGCTGGCAACTCTGGCATTTAGCAACAAAATCAACTATGTCACGCTTCATCCGAGCTCACCAGTAATGCAGCCTCAAGTCATAATACATCTTAGTCGCTCCAGGATGTATAGAATACTTCGAACATTGAGCCTCAACTAGAGTTGTAGAAATCAAATCATCAACATGAGGTACACAAACTCGCCCCTTAATCCGCAACACACCGTCACCATCAAGAATGGCCTCACCCTGCAAAACCTTATCACTAATCTTACTCAACTTAACATCCTCAAATTGTTTAGCCTTGATTTGATCAAGAAATATGGACCTTGCCTCAATGTTGGATAAAGTTCCTCCTCTCTCAGTCACCTCAAGTCGAACAAACTTGTTATCTAGAGTCTGAATCTCTCTAGCCAACGTACGCATGCTAGCATTCAAATAAGCCAGACTACCAATACTTGCTGATTTCCTGCTCAATGCATCAGTGACCACATTAGCCTTCCCTGGATGGTAGAGAATGGTGATATCATAATCTTTGAGCAACTCCATCCATCTACGCTGTCTCAAATTCAAATCCCTTTGTGTGAACACATACTGTAAACTACGGTGATCAGTGAACACTTCACAATGAGCCCCATACAAGTAATGCCTCCATATCTTAAGAGCAAAAACCATAGCAGCTAACTTCAAATCGCGAGTAGGATAATTCTTCTCATTGGGCTTCAATTGCCTCAAAGCATAAGCAATAAAATTCCTTTCCTGCATCAACACAACACCTAAACCAAAACGTGAGGCATCATAATAAATAATAAAATCCTTACCCTCTATCGGCAAGACAAGAATAGGAGCTGTAGTCAACAAGGTCTTGAGCTTCTGAAATCTCACCTCACAGTCATCAGACCAAATAACACTACAAGAAAAACAGACTATAGGGAAGGGAAATATGGTCCCAGAAAGTCCAAATCTTGTCCCAGTTGGTCTTTTGGGACCAGAAAACTATGGTCGCGCCCCATCCTAACAGGCTCCACCACTAAAGGTCATTAGCGATGTGTCCAAAAAATCGGTCGCTAATACTCATTTGCGATGGTTAAAAATTCGGTATTAATTACCTTTTAGTGACGGTATATCTTGTCCCAATAGACAAACTAACTGGTCTTAATTGTTCTTTCGCGACGACCAATCTCATCCAAATAGAGTAACTACCTTGTCGTAAATATTATTTAGCGACGGTATTTCTCGTCTCAAAAAGATTAACTACCTCATCGTAATTATCTTTTTACGACGAGGAACGTTGTCCCAAATAAAATATCTTGTCATAATTATCTTTTAGCGACTCCAAAAAAATCGGTCCCTAATAATCATTTGCGACGGTAAAAAAACTGGTCTTAATTACCTTTTAGTGACGGTATATCTTTTTCCAATCAACAAACTAATTGATCTTACTTGTTCTTTTGCGACGACCAATATCATCTAAAATAGTGTAACTACCTTGTCATAAATATTATTTAGCGACGGTATTTCTTATCTCAAAAAGACTAACTACCTCATTGTAATAAATTCTTGACCACAAATGAGCCTAATATCACAAAATAATAAATTTCATTAAATAAATACCAAATTTCTATCGAGAATCTCAATACAAAAACATAATATATATAATTAGAGACCAGAAAACTTAGTTAACATCCCATTATATTAATTAGTTTCAATACCAAAACATGATATATATAATAAAGACATCGACTTTCACTTCAAATTTCCAGCTTGCAGCACAGGCCAAAAAATAATAAAAATCCTCGATTTTCAATTCGAACTGTTTCACCTTAATCAAGTAACTCCTGCAAAAGTAAAACAGAAATTTACTACATCGCTTCACCATATATGCTCGACATAAATCACGTAAGTAAATATATCAAAGTATCAAATTCAATTTATAAACATAAGTGCAGAGAAAGCTCGAGGAGATGAAGAAATATAATTTCTCCATTTTTATGTCTTACTTGTGTCCTTTAGATTGCTTAATTATGCTTGCTTGTTGACTTCCTAGGACAAATGTGAGATTAGAATCAGTTCTAACGGGTGTCAAGGTCTAAACAAAGTTTCAGGGGAAGAATCAGTTCTTCTGCAGTTTTTTGGCACCCATGAAATTATTGTATCATGTGTTTATATAGATTTGCTCAAATTAGCAAAGTGCCCTAGTAAGAGATCTTCTAAAAAGTAATCTCCTAAAATTTTACTATGCCCATGGATCTACCAGCTGCAGATCCATTATTTAGGCAACTGCCAGCTATCTGGTAAACTCGTGCTTAAAAAATCTGGTAACTCTGTTGGGGGTGACTTTCCATTTTTGGGCTCAGCAGATACTAAAGCCATAGCAAGATGGAAAGAATTGGTTAAGAGAAGAATCACAGTTCTCAGTTATTACATTTAGAAGTGGTGAACTACTTGGCCAAAAGAGTATTATCTATGAGCATGATTCACTAAGTGATAATAGAAGTTGCTATAAAACTAAAGGTCGTGATAATTGAATGTTTAACTGCAGCAATTCAGATTCAGATACAATGTTAATATGATGATGCAATATTAAACTGCACAAATCAAATTCTGGTCATGAAAACTAATATCGGATACAGGTTAACATTTTGAGAGTCCTGTTTAGGACCTGACTTAATTCTCTCTACCTGACATAAAGTTAAAATATATCTAATTATAAATATGTATCATTCTTTTGTGAAGTTTTATCATAATCCCTCTAAGTTGAGCAAATGAGCAAGAAACAGAAAGTGCGACTGTTAATGATGGAGGCAATGAAATAGGCCAACACAAGACCAACAACATGAAGAACAACGTGCTAGTGAATCGAAATAGGCCACTCACGGCTTCACTAGAATTTTGATTAAGTTTTGAGCAAGAAAAGAGATGAATAC
The DNA here is from genome assembly GCA_030864215.1 of Capsicum pubescens. Classification (NCBI taxonomy): domain Eukaryota; kingdom Viridiplantae; phylum Streptophyta; class Magnoliopsida; order Solanales; family Solanaceae; genus Capsicum; species Capsicum pubescens. The sequence goes on from CM061538.1 coordinate 338,110,243, forward strand.
AACAACAACAATGCCAGTGAATCTAAATAGGCCACTCACGGCTTCACTAGACTTTAGAGTTAATTTTGAGCAAGAAGATGAACACAACAACAACAATGCTAGTGAATCGAAAGAGCCCCATACGACTTCACTAGACTTCAAAATATACCTTTTTTAATATTTTGAGAGTGTTGCTTAACTTGATCAATAGATGGAGGCAATGAAATATTGGCTTGCATATCCTCTTGCTAAAGAGTCAAGGAATCTTCATTAATATTTTGAATTTCTTGATTAGAAGGCTTGGTAGAACTTGAATTTGTGATTTTAGATAGAGTTCGCACATGTTGGTTATCACAAGGGTGTTCTTGTTTAAAGATTCCACTTTTTTCCAGCAATCCCTAAAGAGGAGCTCAAAGATCAAGGTCTTTGCTCTAGTCCCTTTCCTATAGAACCTGAAAGCAAAAAACATATATATATAATTAAAGTTCGTCAAGTATGTAGACACCTAATTTCGTCCCTCCCCGATATTGTTTTTACCTATTTGTTTACCTTATCCTACCGTGTACCCTCACCTGTGTGATAATCCCCCACAAATGACAAAAGAACAACCCCCTAACTAATTTTGTTTTATCCTAATATTCTAACAACCCATCCAATTAAAAAATAACACCTATCCTAACCCCTACATCTTATACTAACAACCTACCCAATCAAAATAAAACACATCACACCCTACCCCCTACCCCACGTGACCCCACCTACCCTACCTTACTACCCCACCCTCACCCCACAGCCTATATACACAACACATAGTTATGGGAGAAGAGGATTATTTTTTTTCCATCAATAGAATACAATCCAATCACATAGCATTCACCCACTCCATACACGATCTATAGAGAATACACACAATTCTCACTGGAAAACATGGCATACACACGCACAATACAGAATTCCTCCATCAATTTACCATAAACACACAGAAAACTTTCCATTTTTTATGATTCACTGAAATTAGCACACTACACTTACACACAGAGAACACACTCACACAAAGAGATTCATCCTCACCATATACTAATCACACAAACGCACATCGAGATGGAAAATGGAGAGAGTGAGGGAGCTGATTGGAGATATATAGAGAGAATCGAAGGAGAGAGATCGAGCTGAAGATAGAGTGAAATTCGATGTTGAGAGATAAAAATAGAAAGAAAAAGTCCGAGAGAAAAATTTGGATGAGTTTTTCACCGGAAACTTCATCGTTGTAGATCGCATCTCCGTTTCTGTTTGCTGCCGAGCTTGCCGGAGCTCCGGCGTAGCAAAAGGTCTTTGTTTTTCAGTTCAAAATCCACCGAAAAATGCCTAGTCACTGTTCATGTTACTGTTCCGATAGATCCACCGGATTTTTGAACTCATTGACTCTCTTCCTCTTAAAATTGATCTTATTTTCAAAGTATTTGCGTATGTGTTCAATTTGTTCAGTTGCGATTTCTGTTTGGTTCATCGAGCTCGATACTGGTTTTGGGATTTAGGTTCGACTTCAATTTCGGTTTTGGATTTCTCCCAATTCGAGTTGGATCTTTGTCGTGGCTGGGATTCGGTTCGAGCCTATCGGGAGCGAATTTTTATTTTTATCAAGCAATATTCTTTGAAAGTTTCAAATTGAGGTCCATTCCTTAACTCTCTCTCTTTATTTTTTTTTAATGTGGCTATGATGTGTTCTTTAGTGATATGTTTCGATCTTGTATTGGAGCAATCGTGATTACTGTCATTGATGTTGATTGATTGATTCACGTGAATGAAGGAATTGAAATATTGGAATTCATGTGGGAATAAGTGGGGCGAGAATTGAAAACTTGATATAATTAGTGAATTTTGATTAGTTTGATTCATTAGTTGTTTGACTTGAAATAAACGTTAATTGAATTTGGTAGTATCAAGATACGCTAATTGGAATAGACAAGACGTAGGACGGGTAGGCAAATCTAGAGATTGTGGGTTGATTGAATGTTTGAAATTTGATTGAATGGTTTGATTTTATCACTTTTGAATCCTTTGTATCATTTGGCCGGGGAATGCCCCGAAGTACTTGTACTGATTTATTCGGGAAATGTCCCGAGGTATCTTGTACTTGAAAAATGTTCGTGGTGAAGGCCCGAGGCATCGGGTAAAGCACGGGAGCATAATTAGAATTAGTATAGGTTAGATAGGATTTATTTTAGCATTTTTATATTTGGACTGTATAAATTGGACTGGACACTGTACTTTTGGATTATTTTGTTTTGTTTATTGTTGGATTGTTTTGCGTGCTTTTTGTGTGGTTTATACATTTCGTAGTGTCAAAATAGTCGATACACTCTACCAAGCGACCGTGGTTGAACCACGGGATCGAGGGGTGCCTAACACCTTCCCCTCGATCAACAGAATTTCTTAGCCGGAGTCTTTGTTCGCAAACCAGTTTAAAGAGTCAAATGATTTTAAAAAAGATTTTCCAATGGTGACTTAGCACACCAGATTATGCCAAGTGGCGACTCTGAATAAAAAATGTAAATAATCCTTTTCTGAAATAAATTTTTATTTCTTGTCACTTAAATAAATAAACCCTTTCGAACCTTAAACATAATATTTTGGAGTACGTAAAAAAGAGGTGTGACAGCTCTGGCGACTCTGCTGGGGACTATTTCAGAATCCAAGCTTTTTTGGGGTCGTATCGGCTTTGTTTGGCATTACGAGTGTATAAGCATTGTTTGTGATTTTTGTTTGTATTTTCACTTTTGTGCGTTTTCGTTCACTTTATTTACAGTATTTATCCTATGTGTTATCGCTTTATATCTAGCATCATTTGCATAACCCGAGTCAATTCTTTCCGCAACAAGTCTCGGAGCGCACGTTGTGCGCACGAACTCTAGTTGAGTCACCTTTATTTTAGGGGGGGAGCCGTTGGATGTATGGAGTAGGTGGAAAGCAAAGCAGCCACTATCGACCATATGCTCCCCCGAACGGCTTTGTTAGTAAACCACAATGTAGGTCAGCCTTTAGGTCATTCTTATGTGCATCATATTGAGACCTAGTGGGGCCTACACGGTCCTTTGTAGGAGACTCACCTTTAAAGCATCCCTACGTTCTAACTGTTGCATATTTGAGGGTAACATGGTCATTTGACGTACGAACTACGCATACCTGATTCCCATCCCTCGGGGCGGGATACGTAGACAACCCTTGGTAGGTCCGGTAACCTTTATTTTGGCCTTCGTCTTAGTATTAGGCTAGGTCTTTTACCCCATAACCTAAAGTTGTTAGCCAAGTAGGCTGATTTTATTCAGCGTTACTATTCGGCGATTAAGAGTCATGAAGCGGTCTGTCCCAACGACGTATGTCCACATCAAATTCCCATTGGTTGTGAACCTTTTGCTCTTATCAAATTTTTGAGATAATTTCTTATCTGCTACTACAGGATGGATCTATCCACAAAGTCTAGAGTCCTTATAGTTGTCAAGGTACCCAAAAAGTTGATCAAGTGGTGGGGTACGTTCAATTACTCTGAAAAGCATGAAGTGAGGAAAGTGTTAGGCAATCTTGTAACACTCATGGATCTCATGCCTCGTCCGGATTTAATAGAAGCTGCGTTGACTTTCTGGGATCCAAATAATTTGGTGTTTAGGTTCGGAATTTGTGAATTGACTCCTACCCTGGCAGAAATATCTCGTTTGTTTCGGTTGACTTACATGAGTCAGCAGATGATTTTAGCCCGCAATCATACTCGTAAGAAATTCCATCGACTCTGTGGATTAAAAGATAACAAGCATCTGGGATGTCTCAAACAATCTTGGATTTCCTTGGACTATTTGTTTTCTAGATTTGGGTCCTTAGAGGGTTTTGACTGCTTTTGGGATGAATTCTGTACTACCAAAAAAATCTGGGAACAACGTCGTCTTGAGGTTTTATGTCTGGCTTTGTTGGGTATCTTGGTGTTCCCGTTAGATGAGAGGTGTATCAATACTCATATACAATCACTGGTGATAGCTTTATTCAAGAAAAAAGATGAGGTCACCATTGTACCAATGATCTTAACAGAAATATATAAGGCTTTAACTGAAGTAAAAGAAGGGGTACGATTTTTTGAGGGAAGTAATCTGATATTGCAGTTGTGGATGATGGAGCACTTGCATACGCCTTCTTTGATTAGAGAAGATGTGATCGACCGTTGTTTGAATGATCGAGTGCAAGCCATGCAAGAAAGAATGCGTTTTGACAAATTTTCTTTTCCTATTGGAGTCAATTCTTGGATCGAATTTCTCGAATCAAGAACTCCGAACAACATTCTTTGGTGCTATATGTGGTTTCGTCCTAAGAAAATATTGATTGGATCTCAAATGCAACTCTTTCTAGTTTTGATAGGACTTAACTGCACTAGGCCTTACAGTCCAAGAAGGGTGATGCGTCAGTTAGGTAGGATGCAAGACGTCCCCCCAATAATGGACCTTCTAAAGGATGTAGAGTACTTTGAAGACCAAACCGTGGGGGAAAGCAAATATGAGCAATTCTGGAATAACGCGATAAAGCTAGGTATCGATACTCTCGAGGAAAATCCAGGATGCACCCAAAACTATGAAATCTGGATACAATCTCTGCCCCGTGGCATTAGTAGACCCTTACCAGCCCAACTTAGAGGGAGAATACGGGAAGCAATCATGGTAGAGGATGATGAGCAGGAAGATCCGGGGGCCAAGTTGGAGTTTTTGAGAGTTCAGTTGTCACGTTTGATCACAACTGTGGATGGGTGTCAGAGAAACCTTTGCGGGTGTACTCTCCAAGAGGCGGGGATACGGGCGAGAAATTTGTTCCCGGGTATCAAAACGTCGTTCCAGGATATGTTGCAAAGTATGAGGGGGAAAATGGGGACTTCACAGATGGGTTCATCTCAGCCGGGGACGTCACGCAGGGCACCAGTTTGAAAGAGCATGCCTTATATTTATGTAGTTTTGAGTCTTTTATGTTTCTGTCGTTGTAGGTTGGTGTCTGTGTTAAGTCAGAGTCAAGTTGTTTTGATATTCGGGTCTTTATTGCACACATGTCGTTAGGGGTTTAGAATGTTGTTTTGTATTTGTTGTTTAGTTTTAAAGTGGTCCCAGATTCGTTGTATGTTTTGCTGTCTTTCATCGAAATGTTAGGATGTTACGTCTTTCTTTTGTTTACTTGTTTTCGTTTCTCGTGAAAAAAAAACCTTCAATTGTGTGATGTTTATGCATAAACGGCCCGAACTACGCAAGATCTGATGGTCGTTCGTGGCTTGGGGAATGGATGTGATTGGACCGATTGAGCCAAATGCATCAAATGGATATAGATTCATTTTGGTAGCCATTGACTACTTTACAAAGTGGGTAGAAGCAGTAACTTCCAAGTCGGTGACAAAGAAGGTTGTGGTTGACTTTGTTCATGCCAATATCATTTGTAGATTTGGAATTCCAAAGATGATCATTACAGACAATGCTGTCAATCTCAATAGTCATTTGTTGCAAGAAATATGTCAACAGTTTAAGATCGCACATCCTAATTCTACTCCATATCGCCCAAAGGCCAATGGTGCTGTAGAAGCCGCCAATAAGAATATAAAAAAAATACTGCAAAAAATGGTACAAGGGTCTAGACAGTGGCATGAAAAGTTGCCGTTTGCATTGCTAGGTTATCGCACCACTGTTCACATTTCAACAGGGGAAACTCCATATTTATTAGTGTATAGGACAGAAGCAGTCATCCCTGCAGAAGTTGAAATTCCTTCTCTTTGAGTCAATGTAGAAGCAGAGATTGATGATGACGAATGGGTAAAAACTCGACTGGAACAGTTGAGCTTGATTGAGGAAAAAAGGCTAACGTCTGTGTGTCATGGCTAGTTGTATCAGAGGAGGATGACTCGAGCGTATAACAAAAAGGTCCGTCCCAGGAATTTTGAAGTTGGTTAGTTGGTATTGAGACGTATCCTTCCTCACCAGGTTGAAGCAAAAGGCAAGTTCTCCCCTAACTGGCAAGGTCCCTTTGTTGTGAAGAAAGTGTTGCCCAATGGAGCCTTATATTTGACAGATATTGAAGGCAAAATGGCAGAAATGGCTATCAATGCTGATGCAGTCAAAAGATATTATGTATGATATTTGATCCTTTGTTGATTTTATTACATGTTTAGTACTTGCATTTTTGAAGATTGATATGACGAAGACATTTTATTCTTCTATCCAAACATTGTGTCATCCTTCGTTTACCCGTTTGAGCTTCGTTTTAATTTTTTTTCATATCCCTCTTTTGGAATCAAAATAGATTCAAAGATAAATGTCAAGAAAATAAGAATAAAAGAAAGAGTTCAAAAATAAAAGAGAAAAAAAAATCAAATCAAAATAAAGAACAAGCTGATGGAACTACTGCGACCTGATTCTCCTCTCTTGGGAGTGAGATACGTAGGCTGCCCTATTTCGGGCTCGGTCCAACCAAATAAAGATTTAAGATTCACCTAGTCAACAAAACTGGGGCATGAGTTAACATGTTGTTTGAGTCGATTCCAAAATTTGTAAGTCCCACCCCCACTTCAAATGTCGTTCGAACCCCTTGCCATTCTTTTCTAACCTTATCCAAAAGCCAAGTTACAACCAAAGAAAGTCCTTCAGATCAATTTTTTTTGATAATGTTAAGGCTAAGCATGCAATGGATATGATGATGCATTGTGAGGTACCACGTGTCTCCCTCCGTATAAGAAATCAGGAAAGAAATACAAAAAATGAGAGAGTCTTATTGGTGAAAACCCCCGTGGGCATCATAAGACGATGGTGAGTTGAGAGAAATGAAAATGAGAGAGTCTTATTGGTGAAAACCCTTGCAGGCACCATAAGGCGATGGTGAGTAGAGAGAAATAAAAATGAGAGAGTCTTATTGGTGAAAACCCTCACGGGCACCGTAAGGCGATGGAGAGTTCAAGAGAAAAGTGAAAAGTGAAAAGAAAGAGATTTGTTGGCGAAAGTCTTTTAAGATGTCGTCAATCGAATGTGATGAATGAGTCCAATGGATTTGAAGAAGCGGTTCAGCGGCAAAGGCACGAACACAACAACAAATGAGGAGTTTGGATAGGAAGATCAGGCAGCTGAATCCAAAATGCATGTCATACTCATTGGAGTTGGTTATCGTATTCAAATAAGTTTTTCTTTAAGGGACGTTGCCCTTTTCTTTCATTTACATATTCATGCTTTTTGTCTTTTCTTATGTCATTTATCGAAACAAAAGTCACCGTCATTTCTTTACATTTTAAGTCAAGTCTGTGTCAACACAAACGAGAAAGGATTTCAAAATTTACTACCAGTCTTTCCAATTATATGAGAAAAATCCAAGGAACAGCACAAGAAAGAAATATGATCGTAATTCAATACGAAGCAAAGAAATTCTATCAACTGACAGGCTATTGGATTCGTGGAAGCATTCAGATTTAGGAAAAGAGTGCACCTCAGGGGCATGGTAAAATGGAAACCCATTGTTTGAGTCAGAACTCATTTCCCTCAATCTGGATCCGGGGCAATGATGCGGCAAGTAGTGCAGGTATCAGCGATGTGGAAGAAAGATGAAAGGAACGAGTGCTGGAGCAGATACCTGAGAAGCCAAGAGTTGCAAGCCACCATTAAGTTATTAACTAGCAAATTTTCTTTGTTGAAATAAGGGCAAATTCGCTTCACTTAATTCAGCTACCATTGGAAATGCACATCCGTGAGACTTTACTTTCTATTCAGGACCCTCCTGAAAAATGGGATTTTACTTTATGTTCAGGACCCTCCTGGAAAATGAGAATTTACTTTCAATTCAGGACCCTCCTGAAAAATGGGAATTTACTTTATGTTCAGGACCCTTCTGAAAATTGGATTTTACTTCATGCTCAGGACCCTCCTGGAAAATGGGAATTTACTTTCAATTCAGGACCCTCCTAAAAAATGGGATTTTACTTTTAGTTCAGGACCCTCTTGGAAAATGGGAATTTACTTTCAATTCAGGACCCTCCTGAAAAATGGGAATTTACTTTATGTTCAGGACCCTCCTGGAAAATGGGAATTTACTTTCTATTCAGGACCCTCCTGAAAAATGGGATTTTACTTTCAGTTCAGGACCCTCCTGGAAAATGGGAATTTACTTTCAATTCAGGACTCTCCTGAAAAATGGGAATTTACTTTATGTTCAGGACCCTCCTGAAAAATAGGATTTTACTTCATGTTCAGGACCCTCCTGAAAAATGGGAATTTACTTTCAATTCAGGACCCTCCTGGAAAATGGGAATTTACTTTCAATTCAGGACCCTCCTGAAAAATGGGATTTTACTTTCAGTTCAGGACCCTCCTGGAAAATGGGAATTTACTTTCAATTCAGGACCCTCCTGAAAAATGGGATTCTACTTTATGTTCAGGACCCTCCTGAAAAATGAGATTTTACTTTTAATTCAGGACCATCCTGAAAAATGGGATTTTACTTTATGTTCAGGACCCTCCTGAAAAATGGGATTTTACCTTATGTTCAGTGTAGACACCTAATTTTATACCTTCCGAAGCCTAATTTTATTCATTTTTAGTTCACCTTACCATGTGTCCAACCCCATGTAATTATATCCCACAAAAATACAAAAATAAACAAAAAAATACCTCTAACTAATTTATCTTATCATAACAACCTACCCAATCAAAATTTTCCATCTACCCTAACTACCCATGTGATTCCCCCCCTCCTTTTTCTTATCCACAGAAAGAATATATGGGGGACCGACCAAAATTTCCACATCATAACAAATCCATGCTCATTATAAAAGAAAAATTCTAAGAAGAAAAAGGGGGCTCATTCTTTGATCATCATCTTCTCCACAATAACAAGAATCACCAAATAATCTTCCTCAGAAGAACAAGAACAATAACGAAAAAAAAAAGTAATCGGTGAACAGTGACCGGTGAACAGTGACAGCGTGAAAAATGACGGTGTACGGGTCATTATTTGTCGAGTTGGATTGTTGGTGTTAGGGTTCAGCTCGAGGTTTACGGGTGCGGACTCTCTTTATTTGAATAACATTGAGTTTGAAAGCTTCAAATTTAAGGTCCAATTCTTTCTTCTCTTTTATTTAATTCTTATGTGATTGTGATTGCGTGTGATTCGATACCGTGGTTTGTTTGTTGATGTGAACTGTTGGTGACATTTGGGTGTGTGATGTGCTAAGCATGATTGGTGAATTTTCGTTATTCTCGATTGGTGGATTGTGTATTGAAATGGGTTAATCACGTGGTTAAAAATGAATTAAGGTGGGGATTAAAAATGGAGGAAAATGAATATTGATTTATTTTGATGTATTGATAATGTTAAACATGATAGAATTGTGATATGTTGAACTTGGTAGGCAAACGTAGGCCGGTTAGGCAAATTTAGGAATAACGATTTATTGGAGTGTTTGAATATGTGCGTGAATGGTACTTTCTACTTTATTGCACGAAAAGTTTAAATTGTACTCATTTGGCCGGGGAATGCCCCGAAGGATTTGTATTGATTTATCCGGGGAATGCCCTGAAGTATCATGTAGGCAAAGGAGGCTCGTGATCAAGGCCCGGAACGTCGGGTGGAGTTTAGTTTAGGATTAGTTTAGAATAGAATAAGTTTTATATTTCAGCACCTCTTTTATTTTGGATTGTATAATTTGGACTGAACATTATTTTTGTTTGTTTTGAATTTTGTGTGATTTATTTGTTTGCTTGTTTTGTGTGTTTATGTGGTTTGTACATTTTTAATGTCAAATTAGCCGATACGCTCCATCAAACGACCGTGGTCGAACCACGGGATCGAGGGGTGCCTAACACCTTCCCCTCGGTCAACAGAATTCCTTAGCCGGAATCTCTGTTCGTAAACCGGTTTAAAGAGTCAAATGGTTTCGAAAAGGATTTTCCAATGGTGACTTGGCACACCAGATTATGCCAAGTGGCGACTCTGATTTTGAATGTAAAAACAATCTTTTTTCGGAACCAATCTTCATTTTGTCACTTTAATAAAAAACCCTTTCAAACCTTAAAATACATATCTTTTTTTTGGAGTCGAAAAAGGGGTGTGACATTCAGGACCCTCTTGAAGAAAGGGATTTTACTTTATGTTCAGGACCCTCCTGAAAAATGGGATTTTACCTTATGTTCAGGACCCTCCTGAAGAATGGGATTTTACTTTCTGTTCAGGACTCTCCTGAAAAATGGGATTTTACCTTATGTTCAGGATCCTCCTGAAGAATGGGATTTTACTTTGGGTCCTGAAAAATGGGATTTTACTTTATGTTCAGGACCCTCCTGAAAAATGGGATTTTACTTTATGTTCAGGACCCTCCTGAAGAATGGGATTTTACTTTTGTTCAGGACCCTCCTGAAAAATGGTATTTTACTTTATGTTCAGGACCCTCCTGAAAAATGGGATTTTACTTTCTGTTCAGGACCTTCCTGGAAAATGGGACAAGGCTTTCAAAAAAAATTAAAAAAATAAAAAAAATTAAAAAAAATATACTACTTTACTATAATTTTTGGGATAATTTTCGTTCTAGTTTTAATTTTGGGTTTCAGGAGCCCGCCTGAAGAACAGGGTGATGAAATAGCAAGTCAGGAGCCCGCCTGGAGAACAGGGAGATGGAATAGCAAGTCAGAGGACCGCCTAAAGAATAGAGTGAAGAAATGAAAGTCAAGCAATAAAGTGATGAAATAGCAAGTCAGGAGCCCGCCTGAAGAATAAGGTGAAGAAACAAAAAGTCAAGCAACAAAATGAAGCAATTGAAAGACAAGCAACAAGTTGAAAGAAATTGCAAGTCAGGAGCCCGCCTGGAGAATAGGGTGATGAAAGTCGAGTCAAGAACCAACAGAAGCAGTATAGATAGGATTTTTGTAATTTCATTTATGTTTTAACTTGTAATTTTTATTTTTTTGATGTAATGACAGAGCCGCGGACCGAAACTTCGATGGAACCTCACTCGACTCTCCAACTCGGTATAGTCCACTTCTCTTCCAATCCTTTGAAATACCCGTGACTTGATTCTCTCATAATTTGGGTAGGAAGGATGTCTTAAGTCAATACCCGGTTGTCCTTCTTCCATCTGTTTCTTTCTTTGAATAATGGTCGGGTCAAAATTTGGTCTCGCTGTCTACTTCTTTGCTTGAAAACACTTCGTGTTTACATTCAAAGGGGGCATGATGTAGACACCTAATTTCATCCCTCCCCGATATCGTTTTTACCTATTTTTTTACCTTATCTTACCGTGTACCCTCACCCGTGTGATAATCCCCCACAAATGACAAAATAACAACCCCCTAACTAATTTTGTTTTATCCTAATATTCTAACAACCCATCTAATTAAAAAACAACACCTATCCTAACCCCTACATCTTATCCTAACAACCTACCCAATCAAAATAAAACACATCACACCCTACCCCCTACCCCACGTGACCCCACCTACCCTACCTCACTACCCCACCCTCACCCCACAGCCTATATACACAACACACAGTTATGGGAGAAGAGGATTTTTTTTTTTTTCATCAATAGAATACAATCCAATCACATAGCATTCACCTACTCCATACACGATCTATAGAGAATACACACAGTTCTCATTGGAAAACATGGCATACACACGCACAATACAGAATTCCTCCATCAATTTACCATAAACACACAGAAAACTTTCCATTTTTTAAGATTCACTGAAATTAGCACACTACACTTACACACAGAGAACACACTCACACAAAGAGATTCATCCTCACCATACACTGATCACACAAATGCACATCGGGACGGAAAATGGAGAGAGTGAGGGAGCTGATTGGAGATATATAGAGAGAATCGAAGGAGAGAGATCGAGCTGAAGAGAGAGTGAGATTCGATGTTGAGAGATAAAAACAGAAAGAAAAAGTGCGAGAGAAAAATTTGGATGAGTTTTCACCGGAAACTTCATCGTTGTAGATCGCATCTCCATTTCTGTTTGCTGCCGAGCTTGCCGGAGCTCCGGCGTAGCAAAAGGTCTTCGTTTTTCAGTTCAAAATCCACCGGAAAATGCCTAGTCATTGTTCCTGTTACTGTTCCGATAGATCCACCGGATTTTTGAACTCATTGACTCTCTTCCTCTTAAAATCAATCTTATTTTCAAAGCATTTGCGTATGTGTTCGATGTGTTCCGTTGCGATTTCTGTTTGGTTCATCGAGCTCGGTACTGGTTTTGGAATTTAGGTTCGACTTCAATTTCGGGTTTGGATTTCTCCCAATTCGAGTTGGATCTTTGTCGTGGCTGGGGTTCGGTTCGAGCCTATCGGGAGCGAATTTTTATTTTTATCAAGCAATATTCTTCAAAATTTTCAAATTGAGGTCCATTCCTTAACTCTTTTTTTTTTTTATGTGGCTATGATGTGTTCTTTGGTGATATGTTTCGATCTTGTGTTGGAGCAATCGTGATTACTGTCGTTGATGTTGATTGATTGATTCACGTGAATGAAGGAATTGAAAGATTGAAATTCATGTGGGAATAAGTGGGGCGAGAATTGAAAACTTGATATAATTAGTGAATTTTGATTAGTTTGATTCATTAGTTGTTTGACTTGAAATAAACGTTAATTGAATTTGGTAGTATCAAGATACGCTTATTGAAATAGGCAAGATGTAGGACGGGTAGGTAAATCTAGAGATTGTGGGATGATTGAATGTTTGAAATTTGATTGAATGGTTTGATTTTATCACTTTTGAATCCTTTGTATCATTTGGCCGGGGAATGCCCCGAAGTACTTGTACTGATTTATCCGGGGAATGCCCCAAGGTATCTTGTACTTGAAAAATGTTCGTGGTGAAGGCCCGAGGCATCGGGTAAAGCACGGGAGCATAATTAGAATTAGTATAGGTTAGATAGGATTTATTTTCGCATTTTTATATTTGGACTGTATAAATTGGACTGGACACTGTACTTTTGGATTGTTTTGTTTTATTTATTGTTGGATTTTTTTGCGTGCTTTTTGTGTGGTTTATACATTTTGTAGTGTCAAAATAGTCGATGCACTCTACCAAGAGACCGTGGTTGAACCACGGGATCGAGGGGTGCCTAACACCTTCCCCTTGATCAACAGAATTCCTTAGCCGGAGTCTTTGTTCGCAAACCAGTTTAAAGAGTCAAATGGTTTTGAAAAGGATTTTCCAATGGTGACTTGGCACACCAGATTATGCCAAGTGGCGACTCTGAATAAAAAATGTAAATAATCCTTTTCCTAAACAAATTTTCATTTCTTGTCACTTAAATAAATAAATCCTTTCGAACCTTAAACATAATCTTTTGGAGTACGTAAAAAAGGGGTGTGACAAAGTACATAGTTGATTTGGAATAAAACACAAGATACTTGAACAAATACTTACTTGTTTCACATTCATGAGTGTATTTCTTACCAATGCTTACCATTCCTTCATTAACAGACATGGTGGAGTATTTATGCCCTTGTCCGTGACCAATCCCTATAGAACCTTGACAAACAAATCATATTGGAAGCATTTAAATTCAATAGCAACCTGATTTCAATTGGTATATAAAATATCTTAAAGTAGTATTGAAACATTTGTTACATGAACATCGTATTTCATGTTCTTCTCCTGTTTTTCGAAAAGCATAATTCAAAAACATTGTTATTGGTGACAAATAACAATCAAAGTGCCATTTGCACATTACTGTTAGATGTTGAAATAAAAGCAAAGACAGAAAAATAATAGCAAATAAAATTCAAGATGTATAACAACAACAACATATCCAGTAAGAGATAGTAATTATCTCTAGAACGTTTAACTAAAGGTGAAATTTAGGGTTGTCATAATGGTGAAGGACTGGAGTAAATGAAACCTCTTTCAGTGGCTCATAGACTTTCCACTACACAGACTTTCCTTTACACGAACCAGTAAGCAAGAAAAGATAAGTTAACGTCCCCAGAAACGATGAACCAAAAGCAACTCTAATCATGTTGTTAAAGTGTGTGACTATCTCGTCTAACGTCTTAGTAGAAAAAATCATACTTTTATTTACTTTGTTATGTCTGAAAACGTGTTACAATTTATATTGATTATTCATCTTCAACTAGAATCAACCACACAGGGAAAATCAAAACAAAGATAGTAGGTTAGTCCAATATGACGACGACAACTATATCTCAATAGTTAGCAAGTTGGACGGACTATATAAATCCTCACTAACCATGTTGCTCCACTTAAGCAACACTCAAACAAATATCATCAACACAAGAGATTAGTGCTTCAAATAAGCAAATCTCTGAAGCTCAACACACACACAAAAAGAATAAACCTTACACTTTTTATCTAGAAAAACTAAAAAACTTCAATTTTAAGCATATGTTTTTCTATCTACGATTGAAAGAACAAATTCAAAACCAATTCAAACAAAAATGTACCTGCAGAGTACAATTAAATTACGCAAGTAACAAGGAAAACACAAATAACGAACCAAGAGATTCTATTACATAAAGAAAAAACATAAACCTAAATTCTGAGCTACTCTATTATGTATTAGAATCAAAACACTGCGAGTAGGGTAAAGTTAAACCTAAATTCTCAGCTCAGTCGATCGATCCCTGAGTTAGGGCAAAGTTTTAAATTGAATAGGGTTATAGAAAACAATATACCTGTAAGTTGTACGTATCCTGGAGAAGATTCTACCGTATCTCCGGCGTGAATTGACGGCGAGGAACGATGACCGATGAGGGAAATTTGAAGATACAGTGGAAGGGTATTGTTTGCGATCAAGATGGTGTGCGCCCGTCGTTGCAATCAATCGAGATCGAGAATCAAGATGGTATGTATTAGTGAATAAAAAAAATGGAAGATGAGAGTAGTATGTTTGTTGTGTTCGCGAGAGAGAGTGATCTGATGAAGAGTAGCTATATGTGTTTGCTGTGTACGAGAGAGAGTGAATAGGAGTAGTGCGTTGTACGAGAGAGGGAGAGTGAAAATATGCTACTGAAAATAATTAGGCGCTATAGTGAAATTACATATTTTATTTTGGCATTTTTTTTCCCTCTCAAAGCTCCCAATTAACATTTGGGACCAGATAAAAAAATATTAGGGACCGAATTTTTCCCTTTGCAATAAAATGTACTATTAAGGACCGTAATTTTATCTTGTCCTAATAAGTATACTTTTAGAGACCAATTTATTGACTCGTCCCTAAAAGTCGATCGTAAATAAACCTTTTTCTTGTAGTCTAAATGGTACGTCCTTCTGAGCCAACCGCATCATATAAGCAGTAATAGAAGCAAATCCCTTCACGAACCTGCGATAATAACTTGCTAAGCCAACAAAGCTGCGAACCTCCATCACTGAAGTAGGTCTAGCCCAATTCTTAACCGCTTCAATCTTCTGAGGGTCTACCGCCACCCCTTTCTTCGAAACCATATGCCCCAAAAAGGATACAGAAGTCAACCAGAACTCACACTTAGAGAATTTTGCATAAAGTTTTTTCTCTTTTAACAAACCCAAAACAATCCTTGAGTGATTCTCATGCTCCTCTTTACTCTTAGAGTAAACCAGAATATCATCAATAAAGACAATCACGAAAAAATCCAAGTAGGGTTTAATTATCCCATTCATTAAACTCATAAAAGCAACTGAGGCATTAGTCAGCCCAATAGACATCACAAGAAACTCATAGTGCCCATACCTGATTCGAAAAGCAGTTTTAGGAATTTCGTCAGGACGAATCTTGAGCTGATGATACCAGGACCTTAAATCAATCTTAGAGAATACGGATGCACCCTGCAACTGGTCAAATAAATCATCTATACGGGGCAAAGGATACTTGTTATGGATCGTGGCTTTGTTCAACTGTCTGTAATCTATACACATACGAAGACTACCATTCTTCTTCTTTACAAACAAGATAGGAGTACCCCATGGAGAGGCACTCGGACAGATAAAACCCTATTTTCATTCTCACCGCTTCATAGGAGATTTGCTAC
Source organism: Capsicum pubescens (assembly GCA_030864215.1). NCBI lineage: Eukaryota > Viridiplantae > Streptophyta > Magnoliopsida > Solanales > Solanaceae > Capsicum > Capsicum pubescens. The sequence goes on from CM061538.1 coordinate 338,126,245, forward strand.
GTTTCAGCCTTTCAGGTTAGCTTATAATTTTGTGGTTTTGATGTTACTGCTATAGTGATATATCTATAATCAAGAGACGATAATTCTTATTCATTGACCCATAATAATGATAGTGGGCGAATTGGAGTAAAGACAGTATTAGTACCGTAAGAGGGGTAACATGTATGCCTTTTGAATTGATGTAAATTAATAGTTTTCTACCTAACTACATACTGCTATATCTACCAGCATTGGGAAAAGGCGACTAAAATTATTGGTATAAAATATTATCATGTTATTAAATTTGTAAAGAATGAATGATGATGTTTGGATGGTTACTAAATAATGATTTTCGGTACATATAAAGTACTGCAGTAGCTGGTTCTATTTCATGTTTAGTTTTAAATTTTCATAAGTCAACCAGTAATGATTTTGACAAATCAGATTTTAGGCCTAAAATTCTTTGAGTAAAAATTTATAAAATGGATGTCGTTAGACTCATATTTTTATGAAAATTATATATTGAAACAGATTTGAACTATTTAGAAGCTTTACGGAAGGGTAAGACCTTCGCAAATTAGCTTGCATTTGGATTCTTTGATTGAGGTAGGTTATGGTTTAATTGAAGTTTAGACTCGACTTAATTGTGCGTATGCTCCTAAATTGGATACTTGTTGATAGGTGTTTGGACATGCTTGAAAATATTGATGTTTGGATTGTTGATGCGTGTATAAATGATTATTGAAAATTTACTTGATGAAATTGTCTTATGACTTTAAGTGTACTTGTAAACTTGATACATCGTATTGTATGCTGTGAAGTAGTGTAAATTTGATATTGATATTACTTGTTTATGTTGGATCGGGTACCACACCGGTACAAATATGTATATGTTGGATCGGGTACCACGCTGATACAGATATGTGTATATATTGGATCGGATACCACGCCGGTACGGATCGGGTACGACGCCGGTACAAATATATACATATAGATATATATATATATATATACATGTATATATATACATATATATATATATACATACATATATATATACATATCTATCTATCTATCTATCTATCTATCTATCTATCTATATATATATATATATATTGGATCGGGTACCACGCCGGTACGGATATGTATATGTTGGATCGGGTACCACGCCGGTACAGTACATGAACATAAATTGTTCCCTGCAGGTCATGACTATTTGGGCAAAAATAAGTCCCATAGCATGTGTGTACATTATTGTGTTGATTCTGTGGATGTTTACAGTATGATTGATACTCTTGATGGTTATGTGGCTTGTTTATGAGCATTATTTGACCTGTTTTTGCTGTATTGTTGATTCATTGAGTATTTATTATGTGATGAAGTCTTTCTACTTGTTATTTGATTTATGTTGTGTACATGTTATTGAGTTGAGTTGGCCTATGATACTTACCAGTACATAGTGGTTTGTACTGATACTACCCTGTACTCTTCTTTTGTTGAGTGCAGAAAGTTTTTCAGAGGCTCAAACACGACCTCACCTCTAGAGTTGATAGCAGATCTTGATCCAAGGGTTAGCACAATCTCTCCAGGCTGCCACGGGTCATCTTATTTGTTATTGTCCATCTTTCGGGCAATGAAACATTCCTTATTTACTTTATTTTGGAGGTCTCTTTAGACATGATTTTGTTAGTAGTTCTTGTACGATGTCTTTCGGGTCCTGGAAATTTTAGTAAGTATTTTGTTTGACTTCCGCATTAATAACGATTAGTCCTGGATTATTGTCATTATGCTAATTTTATGATAATATCATCTCAGTATTGACTAAGTGATTGGGTAATAGTTTGATTTAGATGGTCCTCCCACAGGAAGATTAGTGTGGGTGCCACTCATGGCCATTTGGATCGTGACATTTAATTTGATAAAAATTATTTAATTTAAGCTCGCCCATATAAGATTCGACCTGTTCATATCTGATTCGATTCGCTAATTTGTAACGTTCTCAGCATGCTTACTTTTTTTTTAAACCGTTTAAATAAAAATTCTGAGTCTACCACTCTGCACTCATATAATCAAAAGTTTTATTTCAAGGACAAGATATACAGTTAAAGATATTTCATTTACGTTAATTTGTTTGAGTGACATATTTTTCCTCTGTAATTATGATAGGTTATTTCTTTAATGACTCATACTACTTATTCCCTTCCCTGGGTTTAAAAACAATAGGAAAAAATTCTTGTTTCTTAATAGAGATAACATGGAGAACGAGTGAAATAATATAGAACAAAATATAAGGCTTAATTACATAGTCAACTTTTTAAAATTATCAGAATGTTTCATTTAAATACCTCAATTCCTAATTAAGTATTTCAGTTAAGCGATTAACTTAACTGTTTAACAGACCAATAATAACACACAATTTTCTTCTTCTTTTTTTTTCCTTCAAAATTTCATCTCCATGATCGACAGGTTGGAGCAAGGCAGATATTGCAAAGCTCCTCTGAAGTTATATTTGTGTAGAAAGAAGGATACATTACGGATAGCACAATTACTACGTAAAAAACTAGATTGATATGGGATACTCTGCCCATACAAGCTTTCTGAATCTTGCAGGAAGTGTTTAAAACAACTAAATAGTACTTTGTTGAGGCTGGAGCTGGTGTTAGTTATGCATGCAAAAGTGATGATGAGGATGGAGGGAGCATTACTCCTCCATCAAAGATATATATATATGTACAAGGAAATTTCCCAAATTAAAGGTGCGTGCGTACGTGCACCGGAAGAGATTGGTTAATTTGTAACAGCTTGACACCAGCAAAGTGGACCTTCAATATTCTTAATTAATTAGCTAGGCTGACTATTATGGAAAAGTTGTACACAAAAGATAGGCTTCACAAATGTTTCTTTAAGTACTTGTTGCCTGTGTAATAATGGATCGGAGCTGTGGAAAGTCATCAACACTTGAGACAGGTTTGGACAAATTAAAGCTGTTGAGCTGGCAAGACTTCACAAGATAGTAATATTTACTCTACAAGATGTTTTCTTTTGTTGCTCAAAAACCGGTCAAACTACCTACCTAGTCAGGACTTCAGCAAATTAAACTGAACTTTTATCCTGCATGTATAGCTTACCCTGTAGGGGTAGATTGATTGACTACTAAGCAATGTATGTTATCCCACTTGATCTTTGATGTGTTGTAATGATCACTTTGTAATAAAATGAGAAAATATTTAAGATAATTAGTTCGAATATGTAAATGAAATATACTCATAAGTTTGAATTAAGAACCCTTTTACGTAATAAGCCAAAATATAACATTGTACAGATTATTTATCCATGTGGTACTTTTTTTCATTCGTTTTTATTTGTCACATCTTGACTTGATACATCCATTAAGAAAACAATTATCAACATTGTTGTTTTATCATAGTATCCCTATCAATTGATGGTATTACTAATATTACTATTGTGTATTTAAAATTTAGAGAATAAACAATTAATGCTAAAGATAAAATAGAAAAAAAGAATTTTTCTTTTTTTTACTACGTCAAAAATGATAAATAAAAATTTAACCAAAAAAATCGTGATAAATAAAAGCCTAACCGAGGGAGTATTCTCTTATATTATAAGAGGGAGTGAGCAACTTCCGGTTGTACTGCTTGCCGACCAAGCTGCTTGCTACGTGATTTTACTGTATCACCCCCTAATTAATTATTATATATTATTTACGTATTAAAAAATTAATAATATTTAATAAAAATATAAAATAGACATTTATAACACGTCTTCTTCAGCTGCTTCAACCGTAATTTTACTATATCACCCCTAATTAATTATTATAAGTCATATAAGTATTAAAAAATTAACATGAACAAAATATTTATAAAGTTATCTAAGTATTAAAAAATTAATAATATTTAATGTTAAATTAACTTGACGTCTTATATGAGGTCCACTTAATCTTTTTCACAAGTATTTTTTTATAATAATTTTACTATATTACTTTAATTAGTTATTATAAGACATTTAAAACATATTTGTTTCGTTGATTTAATCGTGATTTTACTATATTACCCCTAAATAATTATATGACCATTTAAGCATTGTCCCACTTAAATTGGGAAAAAAAATTATAAATCAAAATAAATAAAAATTAAATTATTTAAAAAATATAATTGACTATCAATGCCACAAAATTTTGGACAAGGAAAGTAACATATATTATTTGAAAATTACATAAAAAGTATTATAAATTACAATAGTTAATGATTTAAAATATCTAAAAAAAATTAATTTGTTATAAATTTCCTAAAAATATGTAAAAAAAAAAAAACTATAAATCATAATAATTAACAACTTTGAAAATTTAAAGGTCAATCTGCCTGCTTTGGCACAACTTCATTGACCCTTTCCATTGCCTTCATTTTTTCATCCATTTTAATTTATTTGTCTTATTTTTTAAAATTTGTTATATATTTCAATTTTTTTTTTTTATAAATTATAATAATTAATAACTTAAAAATTTTAAAAGATATAGAGTATTTGGCTGACTCTCGAAATTATATCAGTGCCACTTAAATTGAAATAGAAGAAAGAATATTATAAATCACAGTAATTACAAATTTAAATTATTTTTAAAATAGAATTGACTATCAATGTCATAAAAGTTTAGACAAGGAGGGTAAAATATATTACTTGAAAATTACACAAAAAGTATTATAAATTATAATATTTAACAACTTAAAACATCTTTAAAAAATTAATATGTTATATATTCCAAGAAATACTTAAAAGATACTATAGATCACAGTAATTAACAACTTAAAAAATTTAAGAGATATAAAATATCTGTTGACTCTCGAAATTATATGTGTGTCACTTAAATTGAAATAGAAAAAAGATATTATAAATCTCAATAATTAAAAATTTATTTTGAAAAAATAATTTAGTACAATGCCACAAATATTTAAACAAGGAAGGTAATATTTATTATTTAAGAATTATATGTAAAATATTATAAATTAAAATAATTAACAACTTAAAATATTTAAAGAATATTAAATATATAATTAATTATCAAAATTTTATTTATATTACATGAATGGAGAATAAAAAGGAACTTCTGACATTTAGTCATTTCTAAGTGCCACTCTGTCTATAAAACACATTTGCCATACTTATTACAATCATCTTTCACTTGTTACATTTTGTCTCACTACATTGTCCACTCCACTTCTCAGGTTCTTCTTTCTCATTGTTTTTTCTTCTGTGTTGATAAATTTGATGCAAATAATTTAAGCAATTTTTTTTTTCTGAATCATATGATTATGAGATTTGAGTCTGCCAACTTTCTATTCTTCCCAGGATTCACTTATAACATTTCACTAGTTATATTGTTGTTGTTGTTGTGTTGTTATTGATTTTTGGGTCATTTTGTTTTGTAAAAATGAAAGTCTCCGTTGCTAGTCCATTTTTCTTTCCTATGTGAGTTTCCGTTGGGCTATACATTTTGAAGTTAAATTTGAATTCAAGTTTTTGAAATGATTTTTAAAATTTTGAAGTTGTGTTGGGACATTCATTTTTACTTGGAAAAAAAAAATGAAGTTTTGTATGTTGAAATCCCAAAACTCAAGAATTGGTGTGTCTGGAAATTGAAAATATTTGAAGATATGATTTTCAAAAATCTGATCAAATTTCATGGTCAAACAGATTTTTGAAGTTGAATCTTCAAAATTTATGGTCAAACTTTAGCTAAGAAAGTAATTTATTATACGTTTCTCTTACTAAATTAGTCCTATTAATTTAAAATGGACACGTAAAAAAGAAAATTTATTTTAATATAAGGAGCAACTAAAATGAAACCAAGTCAATATTAATTAATTATACTAATTTTTCTGTGTTTTTTTTTTCCTCTCTCTTTATTATTTAATGTAGATAACCGGAAAGCTACAGACTTTGACGTAAAATTTAGATAGAAGAAAATAGGCTTTTCAGATGTATGTATAAAAATAAAGATCTCTGTTAAAAAAACATATATTTTTTTTTTTGTAAAACGCTAGAAAATCATTTTTCCCAATCTAATTAATAATGCTAGTCTTAATGAGTTACTCTGTGTCACTAGTTCCTCCCTGGTTATCGTATCACTGGAAAAAGAGAAAATCTAATTTGAATACTCCTGATTTGTTTTACATTCAGTAACATAGGCGAACTCATGATTTAAATGTTTGGTTGACCTTAAGGTTTTTAGCACTGAACTCGTTGCGTACACTGCTTAGTGGTACACAGAATGCCATGACCATGTCAGGGTTCAGTTTTTTCTGGTCTTAGTTAGTTTCAGGCTATTTATGTCGAAGGTCTATTGGAAACAACGTCAGTAAGATCTGCGTACGCTATGTCCTCCCTAGACTTCACTTGTGGAATCACATTACACAGGGATGTTGTTGTTGTCATTAGTTTCTTCAGGCTATATCTGTGCTACAATCAGATTAATGGAAGAAGTAGTATTATATGTAAGAAATGCAAGAAATTTAAAGATGCAAGTAATTCCATGTTGATGATGTTTTACATATTTAAGGATATAATGCTTCTACACTCTTTAGTAATCTCATTATCGATTCTTGTATGTAACTGAGAAATAATGAGACACATGATCAGTACTGTTTCTTTATTTGTCCCTGAATTGGAAATGCAAAAAAGTATATATTCTTCTTGTTTGCGGTTCATGACTTGGTTTCATCCTTGTTACAGTTGTACTGGCCTCTTGTTTCCCGGAAATGTCAGATGCGAAGCCTGCCCCTCGTCCCAAGAGGTCGACACAGTTTGTGGATTTTCTTGTCCAGTTCAGATGGATCGTTGTTGTCTTCTTTGTCCTTCCTTTCTCGTGCTTGTATTACTTCTCCATATACCTAGGGGATGTTAGATCTGCGCGGAAATCTGACAAGCAGCGTCAGAAGGAACATGAAGAAAACGTTCAAGAGGTAGTGAAGCGTTTTGGACAGAGGGATGCATCAAAGGATGGCCTCGTCTGCACAGCCAGGCCTCCCTGGGTGGTTATCGGTATGAGAAATTGTGACTATAAACGTGCTCGTCATTTCAAAGTTGATCTTTCCAAGTTTAGAAATATTCTTGAAATCAACAAGGAAAGAATGGTTGCTAAAGTTGAGCCTCTTGTCAATATGGCTCAAATCTCTAGAGCTACCATACCGATGAATCTTTCACTCGCAGTTATCGGCGAGCTTGATGATCTGACTGTTGGTGGTCTGATCAATGGGTTCGGGATTGAAGGAAGCTCTCACATCTACGGATTGTTCTCTGACACAATCGTGGCACTCGAGGTTGTTCTGGCTGATGGTAAGGTGGTTAGAGCTACAAAGGACAATGAGTATTCCGATCTTTTCTATGCTATCCCATGGTCTCAGGGGACATTGGGCCTTCTTGTTTCAGCTGAGATTAAGCTTATACATGTGAAGGAATACATGAGACTTACCTACAAACCTGTAAGGGGTAATCTAAAAGAGCTAGCACAAGCTTACGCAGATTCCTTTGCACCGAGAGACGGGGACCAGGATAATCCAACTAAAGTTCCAGACTTTGTAGAAGGCATGATTTACAGCCCCACGGAAGGTGTTATGATGACGGGTAGATATGCTTCCAAAAAAGAAGCAAAGCAAAAGGGTAACGTAATCAACAGTATTGGTTGGTGGTTCAAGCCATGGTTTTATCAACACGCTGAAACCGCACTGAAAAGAGGGGAATTCATGGAATACATTCCAACTAGAGATTACTGCCACAGGCACACAAGATCCATCTATTGGGAAGGGAAATTAATTCTTCCTTTTGGTGATCAGTTCTGGTTTAGGTATCTCTTTGGATGGCTCATGCCACCCAAGGTTGCTGTGCTTAAGGCCACTCAAAGTGACTATATCAGGAATTATTACCATGACCATCATGTCATTCAAGATTTGCTTGTTCCTCTTCACAAGGTTGCAGATACTCTCGAGTGGGTCGACCGCGAGATGGAGGTAAATAATCTAGTGCACCCTCAGTTCCTGCGTCTCATAATTCATTAGATGTTTCTTTATGAATGTCAACTAAGTACCGTAAGTAGATTTCTTCCCGTTCAATCATTTGATAACTAGAGTCATGATCACTATGAGTCAGTTTCATATAATTTGATCAATCCTATTTTCTGTCGTTAAGGTGGAGAATTCAACCAAGAAATTTCTTTCTTCATCATCAGTCGAATCATATGCGACTTACTTCCCTTTTTAGCCTGTCCCGAAAATATTCACTCTTTTATGCATCAAGTTTCTGATTAAATTATTGTTAGGTATATCCTATCTGGCTCTGCCCACACAGAATCTACAAGCTGCCAGTGAAACCAATGATCTATCCTGAACCAGGATTCGAGGCACACGGGTGGCAGGGCGACACTAAGTATGCCCAAATGTATACTGATGTTGGCGTATACTATGCTCCTGGAGCTGTCTTCAGGGGCGAGCCATATGATGGCGCAGAGAAATGCCGTCAAGTGGAGCTTTTCTTGATCGAAAACCATGGATTCCAGCCTCAATATGCAGTGACTGAGCTATCAGAGAAGAACTTCTGGAGGATGTTCGATAGTACCCTCTACGAGCAATGCAGAAAAAAGTATAAAGCTATCGGAACATTCATGAACGTGTACTATAAATGCAAGAAAGGGAAGAAGACGGAGAGAGAGGTGCAAGAAGCTGAACAAGAGAAGGCTGAGCTCGACACTCCCGAAGTCGATGAGCCTGCAGATTGATTTTAGACAAGTTTTAGCTTCTCTATCTGAATTTTAATTCCAAATAACTAGCTAGCTATATTGGACTGTTAGTAAGGTATAGAGCAGTTCAAAATTCAGATAAATTAATTAATGTTCTAAAATATGTGTTGCAAGACCTTTTGAAGAAGGAATCTAGTGTTTGTTTTCTTGCAAAATGTTCAACATATCGATCATAAGCGTCCAGTTATCAAGATTCACAGAACCATGAAAATATTGCAATAATTTTCAGCTAGCAACAGAAGGGAAGCCTTGGGGTAAGCATGTGTTCTAGAGCCTAGAGGTCACGGTCCAAACCGTGAAAACAACCTCCTGCAAAATGTGGGAAGTAAGATCGTGTACAATAGACTTTGGTTCTGCCTATCTTGGGCCTCACACGTAGAGGGAGCTTTAGTGTACTGAACTATCTTTTTCTTTTTTCAGCTAGTTATGTTTTTCCAAATACAGAGAAAAGACATAATTACACCGCTAAAGTAGGATCGTTTTTTCAAAAAGACATTTAAACTTTGCGGTTGTCCGATATCCCGTAAACCATTTCAAATTGATATTATTATGTCATTTAGGATGGTGAGTGTAGCCCACTCTCCTAAGGAGAGTGAGAGGGGTGGGAAAAATGATTTAACATTTATTTATGTATTAAAAATATTTTGAGAAAAGACATCATTTCCTCCTGAACTTATCGGCACAACTTACTTTAGACCTTTAACACGTTTATTTACCCCCTCAATAATTTAAAGTGAATTAATATCCCCTTAAAGCTGATGTGGAATTAAAAACAAAATACGTATTTATTTTTAAAAAGGAAAATGGTCCCAATTCTTGGATCCCTTGTAACAAACCAGCAACAAAAACAATCTTCACTTGTAATTCACATCCCCTACTGATCCATTAGCCATCTCTAACTTAGTCCTCTTTTCATTCCCGAAATATGGATAAATTAGCAGCAATTACTTTAGTCTACCACAAAAATCTTCACTTGTAATTTGAAGAAAACCTAAGAAAGATCAGTCCTTGAAGTCGAAAGGGTCTTTTTGGAGATGACTTCAAGATGTTTGATGAAATGTCTTGACCAAATATTGTGATTTTTAACTTGATTATATTGAGTTTGACTCATTTTGAATTTTCGAAAAAATATTATTTTAACTTTTTTTAGGTGTTTGCTGGGGTGGTGGGTGGATGAATTTTTTTAATGGAGTATGAGAAAGAAAGAAAGGGGCGGGGTAGGCGGCGTTTTGCAGGTGGGTTTATCTTGAATTTGCAATGGAAGAGTATATAACCTTTAAAATCTCATTGGCTACTAGACCTTGTAGTTGATTTGAAGTGAATTTGGAGTTCTTAAATAGTTAAAGTGAAAGATTTTTCATATCTTAAGGAGATTTGGTAGTAGAAAATTTACTAGAATAATGTGGGTGGCTTCAATTTTATCTGCGTTTTGTATTTGCGGGGGAGAATTCTGAACAATAGTGTGTGATGAATTTGTTTGAGAAATGATGCCAATTTGTTTGAAAATCTCTGCAAATTTACAAAGGAGAGAAAGAAAAAAGAGCCAGGGGAGACAGTGTTTGCAGGGATGGGGATAAACGAATTTATTTGACGAGAGTAGAAAGAAAAACCGGCATGGTGGGGGAGGGAGAGGGGCGGTGTTTGCAGGGATAGGGGGTGGGGGTGGACGGTTTTGATGGAGGAGGAGGAAGGGCAGGGCAAGGAGCGGGGGAGGGGTGGCAGGGGTGACTGAAGAAGAAAGAAAATGGGGTGTTTTTTATTTTTAAATTTATATATATATACTAGTTTAGGTATACGCGCTTCGCGTGTGTATCTCACTTTAACGAATTCAAATATTATGTTACACTAAATAGGATATTTGTTTAAATTGATAAAGATGCGTATAATAATTAAAATCAACATCTTTTGAATATGTAAAGATGGAGAATTTATTTAATTAAACCTAACCTTTACCAAAAAAATTTCTCAAAGTCGATTGATATTCATCTAACACCTGTAAATTATTACAAAACAATAATGACAGAGATATGAAAACAATACAATTAAATCTAACTTTTACACAAAAAAATTCTCAAAGCCAACAGATATTCATCTACCACTTGTAAACTACAACAAAATAATATGATAATAGAGTTATCAAATCAATACATTTAAACCTAACCTTTTACACAAAAAAAAATTCTCTTCAGAGATATCAAAACAGTACAATAAAACCTAACATTTATACACAAAAACTCCTCAATGCCGATCAACAAAAATTCCTCAAAGCTAATCAACAAAAATTTCTAAAAGTTGATCAACATTCATCTACGACATGTAAACTACCATAAAACAATACACTAATATAGAAATATTAAAATCTAAAAAAATTCTTCAAAGCCGATCGATATTCATCGACTACCTGTAAATTAAAATAAAATACTACGATAAAAGCAAGTGTTATTCTCTGTTAAGAAGACCGATCTGTTTGTTGTAACTTGATTGTGAAATTTCTATTGAAATTAGGTGAAGGTAGAAGGAACATCTATTAATATGGGTGGCTATCAATTTGTGTACTTTTTCACCACATCGTGTGTTTGTTGATTGAAATTCCTTGCACGGCCTTTTGTTCCTACATTTGTTAGGGTAAATATAAATTATTAGTATTTATGTATAAATACTAAAAATACTAAAGAAATTTTATACGTAAATAAATTATACTACTATCACACATTCCTATTAAAATAAGGAAAGAAAATTAATTTACCTTAATTAAAAAATAGTACACGTAATTTATAATTTTTCAAAAATATAAATTATTAGTATTTACTTCTACGATTGTATTTATTTACCAAATATAAGTACTATAATTAGGACTCTTTAATAATGGTGATTTTTTATTTTTCCCAAAATATATATTATTAGTATTTATGTATAATTGTAATTTTAAAAAATAGTAAAAAGACGATTTTATCTAAAGGAGAGTGTTTTAATGAAGGGTAAAAAGTTCAAATCACTTTTCTAAGGGTTTTCACATTTTTAATATATTATATATATATAAATTAAAAAAAAAATTATTTACTGGCTCCGATGTGGCAGTGATGTGGCGCTAACGTGTGGGCGCGTGTAACACACTCTCTGTTGTGAGAGTGATATTACATCTTTAGGGGTGAAACTAATACACTTTAAAATTATTAAGGGGGTAAATAATTGCCCGATTAATTTAGGGTCTAAAATAAGTTTTGGCTACAAGTTGAGGGGGAATTTGATGTATTTTCTCAAATATTTCCCTACTTTTTTCTTTTCTATTTTACTATTTTTTCTTCTTTTTATATTTCTTTCCATGTTTCTCCTTTCTTTTTCTTCATCAATGGGTGTCTTGTTTTCCCTCTTCCTCTTTTTTTTGTTAATGAGATGGCAGTAGAGTTTATCGTGGTCGACGTTTAATTTTTCATAAAAAGATTTAAAAAAAAGTGAAAAGAAGATGATCCGTCAATCACCATTTTCTTCGACAAAAAGATATTATCCGATAATAAAAATAGTGATGAAAATTCGTAGATTGTTGAATAGAAAGCCATCAATACTAAAGTGAGTTGAAATTTTTGCACAATTTCAGTAAAGAAATTCTTAAACAATCATCCCTTTTTCATATGAAATGAGAGAATAACAAATAGTTAACCCAACAAATTTAAAATTTCTGTGCAATTTTAATTTTCTAAATCCACTACAATTATAATAGCACAAAATAATTGAGTGATTATTATTTTCAAATTTAAAGATGATGTATTAGGAGTCATGAGAGAATTAAGTAGTAGGTGACAAGTAAGTCTTGAAATTTAAAAAGTGACAACTTTGATCAGTTTACCTCTACTATGAAATTATACGTTTTTCGTATTGTTTTGTTGCAGTTTACAGGTGATAGATGAATGTCTATCGGCTTTGAGAATTTTTTTGGGTAAAAGTTAGGTTTAATTAAATAAATTCTCCAAAAGATGTTGAATTTAATTATTATATTTATCTTTATTATTTAAAAAAATATCTTATTTAGCGTAATATTTGAACTCCATAAAGTGAGGTACACATGCGAGGCGCGTACAACTAAATTAGTTAATATTAAAAGTGTGAAGAGTCTTACAAATGTTGTTTGAACTTTTTGTCCTTTATTAAAAATCTTTACTTTAGACAAAATCGTCTTTTCAATATTTATTTTTTCCTAATATTTAAAAGTTAAAAATTAATTAAACATATTTATGATAAAACCTTTCTTATATTCAACACTTCTAAATCAATTAGAACTTTACCTTGAATAAAAGAAAACTCTTCAATTAATTCTATTTAAGTAAAGTTTTGGCGTTCAATTTGTACAAACGATAATCCCCTTTCAATTTGTTTTGCTCTCTTTTCCTTACTTTTAGGGAAAAAATCATTATCATTTTTTTGCCTCGTTCCTTGATGTTCAGTAAATTTTAGTAAAATAAATTGCTACTTCAACTTAAATTCAATTTGCATGATCCTTTTGCTATATTTTTGTTAGCTTTAGAAATTTTGGTTGCAGAGGTATTTTTATAACTACTTTTTCTACGAGTTTTGAAGTTGTGGTCTATAATAGTTTCATAAATTTCAAGTCTATATTACAGAAGAATATTCGGTCAGACTGTGAGAACTTTTTTGTGTAAGATTAGATTTAATTATATTATTCTAAAATCTATTTTGTTGTAGTTTCTGTTCTCTAATATAAGTGGTAAATGAATGTTCGGTGGGGATTTGATGAATTTTTGTGTAAAGTTTGAGTTTATCCGCACTGTTCTAATATCTCTATTATTATAGTATTTTCTTGTGTTTATAGATTATAGATGAATATTCGATCGAATTTTGAGAAATTCTTATATTAAGGTTAGAGATCCTTTTTTCGATGCCCTAATGTGTATGGTAGTGGTGTACCACTTAGTGTTTTTATTGTGGTAAATTGTCTTTTTATTAGTTTTGAATACATGTTTTACCATGCTTAAGACTAAACCAACTTTAGTGTAGGTTAACACAATGCGAATGCAAAAAATTGTATGGTCCTTGTACCGTCTTTACAGTATAAATTGGTGAGTTCATATTGTTTTTCTGTAATATTTTACTGTTTTTGTTGTGTAGGTTACTGGTGTCAAATTCCCCTTATGGTTCAGATTTTATGATTTTGTTTGTACTTAGAAACATAAAGGGAGGAGGACATTTTGTTAGTGTTTAACTTATCAAAAATAATAGTTGATTTTAGCAGAATCGGTAGTTTAGAATTTTTGAATACATTCTTAGGATTTATGATGATAATTTTCAAAGCCAACCAATTTTATTCATAACAAAGTAGAGAAATTTAATGGAAAAACATAATAGCTCTAAGACACCACATCATACGATTAGGGTTGTACAAAAACTGAACCGACCGATAAATTGAATTGATAAAAATGTTATCGGTTTATTGTTATTGGGTTATTGGGTTAACGGTTTTTTAATGGTTTTATAAAAAAAATTATTGGGTTATTGGTTCGGTTCGATTTTTTTTTATTGGGTTATTGATTTTATATATATATATATATATATATATATATATGACTTATTAGATATTTCTCTTAATTTCTCTTTAATCTCTACAAATTAACAAACCTATTATTTCAATTATACAAACTCTTAATTTCTCCTAACAACATTTAGTTCAAACTTGAAGATTCTTGTAAATTAAAACACATTATGTAGAATTTTTGTTTGCAACTAAGATTCGATTATTTTTCATGTTAGTTACTACTATTTCTATTTTATGAGTATTTTCTTATCGATTAAACCGAAAACCGAATCGTTAAGGACTAAAAACCAATAAACCGAAAATCGATAAAAAATATCTTATTGGTTTGGTTTAGCATATTTAAAAATCGAAAACCGATAAAACGATAAACCGAACCAGTAATATGTAAAACCAAACCGAACCGATCGATGCACACCCCTACATACGATGCATATCCCTTAGTGCAAAAGTGACGATTCATTAACTACATGAAATTTCTGATAGTAAAATATATATGTTCTTACAATAAAATATATGTTATGTTTACATTATTATATGTGAAGGATCTTGAGAAGTGATTTGAACTTTTTTCACTTCATTAAAAAATCTTTTCAATTGACAAAATCATTTAATTTTAAATAATAAAAAATTACACGTGTGAGACACGTGTGATTAAACTAGTGTATATAAAAAACTTCAACTCCTTTTTCATCAAGTGCTTAAATTTTCTCAGTTTCTAATTTGCATATTTTGGTTAAAAAAAGTTGTTTTCCTTTTGGTCAAAATAAAATATATTTTTCTAAAGCCTAGGGTGTGTTTGATATAACAAAAATATTTTTCTGAAAATTAAGTTAATTTCTTATTTATTTTGTTGTGTTTGATAAGTAAATAAAAAGTATAGTCCAAAAACATCTAGTTATCTATACAACTATTAATTTAAATGGTGGCAATGACGATAATTATTTTATGCACTGACAATACTCACATCGCAATAACATATGACTATTTCTCATAACCTATAGATAGTTAGCCTACAATATTAATTTTATTTTTACTGTTAGTATATATAACTTAAATTGTTACATAATTGCAAATATTTACAAATGGTAGGCTAAAATATTTACAAATGGTAGGCTAAAGTTGTTACATAATTGCAGGTATGGGTGCGCGTTCGGTATTTTTAAAGTTTGGGTTTGGTAATCCGGTAATCGATATTTGAACGTAGATGTCACATACTATACTTATAAATATCGGTTCGGTAATTCAATAATCGATAAATTAAACTTTGGTCGGTATTTGGTAATACCATATTAAAATTGGAGATGTGCAAATGTACGTTTAAACTTCAAAGTGTATATTTAATAGAAACCTATTTAGTATCTTTTTTATTGCTTTTTACGAATATATTATCAAGGTTCAAAAGATTTTTTGGGATGACTAATATTATTGTCTATTGGGTTAGTTATATATATATAATCGATATTCAGTAAATATCGAATACCAAATAATATTAATATCTTGTACCAAATTCAATTTCAAATACCGAAATATTATTCCCAAATACCATATCAAATACCAAATTATCAAATATCAATTACCAAATTTTTTAATTTAACTCAATAATTCAATTTTTAGTATTTTATGCCCAACCCAAATTACAGGCATTTACAAATGGTAGGTTGAAGTGTCTCACTATGGTCAATGGTGGGCTGAGGTGTCTCATTCATGATCATCCTTTACTTTACAAGCTCTTCGATGGTTTCAAATATCTTTCACTTTTCGCAGAGAAAAGACGTGGCATCGTTATTACTCTCGAGGACTTCTATGATGTCTCAGCCAACATTCTAATTTTTCTTTGGAATAACTTATATAAATTTTTGAATCTTTAAGTGGTATTACATAAAATTTTTATTATTTTATTTAATTTTTGAAATAGTGATACATATATTATAAAGTGATACATATAAAAAATTGATATATTTGAAACTGACAAAGATATTTCTTTAAGCAAATAATAGATTTTTTTTTATTCATTGTATTTTTTTATTTAAGGAAAAATATCTAATTTTTCTCCCTTTTTAGATTTAATTGAGGTATTTTAATTACGTTTCTCTTTTTTCGTCTTTAATTATGAAAGATATATTTTTTTTCGTCTTTTTTCTCTTTTCCCATCTTTAATTTCGTCTTTAACTTCAGTCTGCTTTTTTTAGATTTATTTTTTATTATATTTTAATTTTGCTTTTAGTCTTTTTTTTTTATTAATATTATTACTTTTGTTTCTTCACCGACTACACCATTACCTTTCATTAATAACATATGAATCACCCAATAATTGAAATAAATAATTGTATCTACCATACGAATCACCATAATACCATATATATCACCCATTAATATAATATGAATCACCTAATAATTAAAATAAATAATTGTATCTACCATATGAATCACCATAATACCATATATATGAATCACCCAATAATTGAAATAAATAATTGTATCTACCATATGAATCACCATAATACAACATGTATCACCCATTAATATCATATGTATTATCCGTTAAAATCATACAAAATGTATCTATCGTATGAATCACTATAATACTCATATAATGATATCATATTTATCATTCATATGAATCATCATTAAAAGAATAAACATGTATGAATAACTAAATAAATTTATATATGTATTAATAGATTTTTTTAAAAAAATATGGGAGAGATTTTAGAAGAGGAAAAAAAAAGTTGCATGCGTTAATGGAGGAGAAAAAAATCAGGAAGGAAGATGATTTAAGCATTAATGGAAGAGAAAAAATAAGGAAGGAAGATGATTTAATTGTTGATGATTAGAGAGATATTTTAGGGAAAGAAATCTTTGAAAAAAATTTAGCTTGAATGAGTTAATGATGGAGTAAAAATAGGATGTGGGGTTTTGTTGATATGTATCAAGAGTAGAGTTAAAAATTGAGATTTTATGTAGATTTTAAAAAAGTAAGGGATATTAGGTAATATAGTCTCTTAAGTATGAAATTTGTGTAATTTATCCATGTGGTGTCTCAACTAACATTCCAATTTGTCTTAATATTTGATTGTGGAGACCTCTCCTAGTTCTTCCCCCTCCATCTTGTAACAGTTTTAAACTACCATATACATTTTTGTGTATTCGAGAGCTTCTATGGTGTCATAGCTAACATTTCAAACTTATCTTGATACTGATAATTGATGGTCGGTTCATTTCCTCGTTCGCCCCTCGCCCCTCGATGTATCTTAGAATAGTTCTAAGAGAGAAGTATTAATTATCCCCTGAAGTTGTCACGTCTTATTTAGCGTAAATCTAAACTATCATTTGTCTTAAATACCCTCCTGAACTTGTTAATTCCGTAAGTCGTGTGCCCTTTTTTTGGCCCACGTGGCACAAAAGTGGATTCAAACTTCATCAGGCGCGTGATGGAGTAAAAAAAATCACCACAACAATATTTTTCAAGGGTTAAAAACGAAAAAAACTATTTTTTTTATTTTTACAAAAATTTCAAAGGCCCCCTCTTTCTTCTCTTCCTATTTATTCTCCCTTCTCCTCCATCACTTTTAAAATTTCTAAAAATATTTTTCTTTCAATTGTTTCTATTTTACCTACTTAAATTAGGGGTGTGAATCGATCAATTCTGTTTGATTTTTTATATTATCGTTCAGTTTATCAGTTTTTTATTTTTAAATATGCTAAATCAATAACCAAACCAATAAGATATTTTCTTATCGGTTTTCGATTTATCGATTTTAGTCCTTAAAGGTTCATTTTTGATTAAACTGATAAGAAAATACTCATAAAATAGAAAAAATAGTAACTAACATGAAAAGAAATCGAATATATATATATATGTAGGTAGGTAGGTGTAAAATAATAGTTTAGTTTATTCTAACCGGTTTACCCAATAACCCAATAAAAAAAACTGAAACCAAATCAATAATCCAATAAATTCATTTTATAAAATCATTAAAAAAATGTTAACCCAATAACGATAAATTAATAACATTTTTATCGATTTAATTTTTGTACATCTCTAACTTAAATTGTGATTTCTTACTCCATTAATTATAATAGAAAACGTGTTTGTGCATGTGAGTCTCCTCAAAATCATAATCGAAGCAGTAATCGATGGAACACTAACAAAAAAAAACAATCTCATATTTTTAACATTAAGAAAATAAATAAAACACATAATTTTTTTAGATAGCTTACTTGATCGGCGAAAATTCAATCTTTCTCTATTTCAGAGCAGAGAAAAACTCAAAAACACAATTGTTTTTGAGAGAAATCGGAGAATTAAGAGTGAAAGTGGATTATTTTTTGATATAGGATAAACATGAGGGAAGTGAATGATATTTATCCACGTGGACAGAAACATAAGCAACTTTTTTCAAATGTACACGCGTGTTTTATACGTTGTAGTTTTTGGACCACAAAAGAAGTTGTTTAGATATACACTGAATAAGACATGATAACTTCAAGGCTAATTAATATTCTCTCTAGTTCTAAATTGTTAGCTATTTTTCTTATATATATGCTTGTAGTAGAGGTTTATTGTGTTATTAGAATTAATAAAGTAAAACCTAACTGATATGTACCTATTGGAAACTTTCCATATTAGTCAGAGATTAGTCAACTAGTTGCTTAGCTGATCAAATTAGTGGTCACGTGCATCTCACATCCTATTGTTGTTATAACAACTGGAAAGTAGTTAACAGAGTTAGTTACTGGTGATCTCAATTCCCTATTCATTCCCATGTTATTTCCTTTTGTATAAATAGTACCAACAACTTCAATTGTAGCATCCATTGAGAAATATCAATAACAGAACTCTCTCCTCTCTCTCTAATCCAAGTGATATACTGGAGCTTAACTAGTCAAAGACAATTCTGTTAATTTGTCTTTTAGGTTTGCTCGATTTCATTCTCAAAATTGTTGAGTACGTATCATGATATCAGAGCCAGAGATTCTCTGGTCTGTGGAAATGGGGGATTACAATACGCGAATGCAGGAGTTACGAAATGAGATTAATAGTCTGAAAAACTCCATGGAGGGAGTTACTAACTCTGTTGCAGAGATTCGACAAGCAGTGGATAGTGTGGCAAGAGCTATGGAGGAATTTTGAAGGTTGATGATGGCGAACTTAAATAATCAAGGTATTCGACTTCCACCCGGTGGAATGAGAGAGAATATTGGGAATGGTGTTCCGGAAGGTAACCCATAAGAGGTGGTCGACCTACAAATTATCAATTCCTACTAGCAGTATCAAATGAAATTCCCCAAGTTTGATGGGAAAGAATTAAAAGATTGGATCTACAGGTGCGAGCAGTTTTTCGATGTTGATGAAACTCCTGGGGATTCTAAAGTGAATCTAGCTTCTTGCAATTTGGAGGATAAAGCATTGCAATGGCACCAATCTTACATGAAGCATCGACTGACAAGGGATTGGCCCCGCTGGATTGACTATGTAGGCAGTTTGTATGCTCGATTTAGAGCTGAATTGTTTGATGATCCTATGGGCGACTTCAAGGATTTATGGCAGGTAAATACTATTCAGTAATATGTTGATCTCTTTGATGAATTGCTTACTAGAATCTAATTGCCGGAAGACTTTGTTATTAGTTTCTTTATTAGGGGGTTGAAGCCCGAAATTGGTTTACCAGTTAAAATATTAGCACCAAGAACTTTGTCTAAAGTTGTTAGTTTAGCCAAAATACAAGAGAGGGCTCTTGTAGTACGAAAACAATCCTTTAATACCTCTTCCATCTTGCCAACTCCAAGAACCTGCTCTAAATTTTCATTTACCACTCCTTCTTTCTCATAAGGACAAAGTCAACAACCCAAACCAAACACTTCTAATCCTAGAACCCAAAATTTTTCTATGACCACTACTACAAAACCTCAATTCAAACCGGCTAAATTGTTAACACCAGCTAAAATGGATGATAAGATGAGTAAAGGATTGTGTTTCAACTGTAATGAGAAATATAGTTATGGGCGCATTTGCAAAAAGAAGAGACATTTGTTTTATATGGAGGTAGATGAAGGTGATGGGAAACCCATAGAGCTGGAGGAAGAGCTCATGGTAGATCCAACTGAATTCCTAACTATGATAGATCAAGGATTACAAACCGATAAAGCTGGGGCAATTTTACCACATATCTCAGTATATGCCATGAGTGGATCCCATGACTTTAGGACCATGGGAGTAACTGTGTCTGTTAAAGGGAAGGTCATTCATATTTTGATTGATATTGGAAGCACACATAACTTTCTTGATTTGAATACTGCTAAGAAATTAGGGTATGCGTTGACTGCTATTTCTCCTTTTGGAGTGTCTGTGGCTGATGGCAAGAAAGTACAAAGTCGGTACATTTGCAAAAAATTGGGATGGAAAATGTAAGAGGTTTGTTTTTATTATAATATGTTGGTATTTCCAATTGGAGGGTGTAACATGGTCTTGGGGATTCAATGGTTGATCACATTGGGGGACTTTATGTGGAATTTCAAGAAGCTCAAAATGGAGTTCACTATTATGGGTCACAAAGTATCCTTGAGAGGGATACAACCAACTACTGTGTAATCGGTGCAACAAGATAGCATGGATAAATTATTAGCAAAGCTTGATGAACTTTTTATGCCCTCAGTTGGGTTATATAAAGAGAAAGCACAAGAGGTGGAAGGAGCTAGTTTGTTAATGATGAGTGCAGATGAAGGAGCTGAGGGGAAAGTAAATGCAGATATGGTGTGTATACTACAAGAGTATAATAATTTGTTTGAAACTCCTAAAGACCTACCTCCTCCTAGAATACACGATTACAAGATCATTTAGCACGAGGGAACATCTCCAATAAATATCAGGCCATACAGGTACCCTATAGTGCAGAGTATGAAATTGAGATAATGATTGATGACATACTTCAATCTGAGGTCATTAGGCGTAGCACCACTCCCTACTCTTTACCAATTGTTATGGTGAAGAAAAAAGATGGTACTTGGAGAATGTGTGTACACTATAAAGAGTTGAATAAGCACACAAAGAAAGATAAATTCCCCATCTTTGAAAGTGAGAAATTATTAGATGAA
Organism: Capsicum pubescens; assembly: GCA_030864215.1. Lineage (NCBI taxonomy): Eukaryota > Viridiplantae > Streptophyta > Magnoliopsida > Solanales > Solanaceae > Capsicum > Capsicum pubescens. The sequence continues at coordinate 338,147,667 of CM061538.1, forward strand.
TTACATGGTGCTAAATACTTCTCTAAGCTAGATTTAAGGTTTGGTTATCATCAGATCCGAATGTTTGAGTCTGATATTCCTAAAACTGCATTTCAGACACATCATGGCCATTTTGAATTCCTTGTTATGTATTTTGGATTGACAAATGCTCCCTCAACCTTCCAAAGTCTAATGAATCAGATATTCCACAAGCAACTCAAAAAATTTATACTTGTTTTTTTTATGATATCCTCATTTACAGCTAGAATTGGCTTGATCACATGCCTCATTTAAGGGAAGATTTTCAGATATTGCTGATTAATAGGTTACTGGTGAAAAAAAGTAAATGTGCTTTTGGAGTTGAACAAATTGACTATCTAGGGCATGTGATCTCTGCATCAAAGGTAGCTATGGATAAACAAACGGTGGATTTGATGTTTTCTTGGCCTCAACCCACTACTCTTAAGAGTTTGAGAAGGTTCCTAGGGTTGGCTGGATACTACATAAGATTTATACAAGGGTTTGGTATTACTGCTAGACCCCTATATGACCTCTTGAAGTTAGAAAATTTCCATTGGGATTCTACTGCCACTACAACTTTTGAAGAACTGAAGATAACTATTACTTCAGCTCCTGTGTTGTCCCTTCCAGACTTTTCCTAAGTTTTTATTGTTGAAACTGATGCTTCAGGAGGTAGAATTGGAGCTTTTTTGACTCAGAACAATAGGCCAATAGTTTTTTTAGTCAAGGTTTGTGTGAGAAAAATCAAGTTTTATCAATATATGAAAGAAAGTTATTAGCTTTAGTGACTGTCGTGCAAAAATGGAGACCTTATCTGCTTGGACATCAATTTGTGATCAAAACGGATCACCACAGCCTTAAATACTTATTGGAGTAGAGGATTACAACACCTAGTCAGCAGAAATAGTTGATCAAACTCCTAGGTTTTGACTACTTTATTGTAAGAAGGAAAAAGACAATGTGATTTCTGATGCCTTGTTTAGGAGGGATGATGCGGTCCAGTTCAACAACATTTTAGGAGTACACTCTCAATTGTTGGAAGCAGTCAAGCAGTCTTGGTCACAAGATCCACCTTTACTGAATTACTTAACATTATGCAAAGTTCAAGTGTTCACAAACCTTACTATAAGTACCATGCTGACATTTTTTGTAAGAAGGGAAAACTCATGGTGGGAGTTAATCTTCAATTAAGGAAGGACCTAATGAGCTACTACCATACTAGTTCTGTAGGTGGTCATTCTGGTATGAAAGCTTCTTTGCAGAGATTGAGGCAAGATTTTTATTGGAAAGAGATGAAAACTGATGTATATTTCTTTGTCAGAGAATGTGAATTATGTCAGCAATGCAAGAATGAGAATGTTGCATACCCTAGCCTACTTCAACCCCTCTCTATACCTGACAAGGTTTGGCAAGACATCTCTATGTATTTCATTGAAGATCTTCTAAAATCTGCTGGTAAAGATGTTATTTTTGTAGTTGTGTACAGGCTGAGCAAGGCTGCTCATTTTATGTCCCTTAAACATCCATATACATCTCTAGAAGTTGCTCAGGTATTTATAGATGGGGTGTTTAAACTTCATGGCATGCCAAAGACCATTGTGTCTGATAGAGATGTTGTGTTTACCAACAGGTTTTGGCAAGAATTATTTAAGCTCCAAAAGGTTTCCCTCTTAACTTCTACTGCTTACTATCCTCAAATTGATGGACAATCTGAGATTATTAATAGGTGTTTGGAAGGTTATCTCAGATGTATGACCTTTGATAAACCAAAGCAGTGGCCTCAGTGGTTATCCCTAGTTGAATGGTGGTACAACACCACCTTTCACACTGCCATCAATATGACCCCTTATGAGATTGTGTATGGGTAAAAACCACCCCCTCTCTTTCCTTATATGCCCTTTGAATCATAGCTGGACCTAGTGGATAGGAGTTTGCAGGCTAGAGAAGCTACCTTGAGAAAACTCAAGTCCCACATAGAGAGGGTGCAAAATAGAATGAAAACCCAGGCTGATAAGGGCAGAACTGAAAGGTAATATAATGTTGGTGACTAGGTGTATGTCAAGTTACAACCTTACAAACAACTATTATTGAGATCTCATGGCAATCAGAAGTTAGCTGCTAAGTTCCTTGGACCATTTCAGGTCATTGCCAAGGTTAGGTCTGTGGCTTATACCTTGGATTTACCATCCAATACTAAGGTCCACCCTACTTTTTACATCTCTCAACTAACAAAAAAAATTGGGTGCTCACACTGCTTCTCCCACTCTACCTATTGTCTCCACTTCCGACAAACCTATTTTGCTAACTCTTGAAACTGTACTTGATAGAAGGATGATCAAGCATCGGGGCAAGGCCCTTACTCAGCTACTGATCAGGTGGTTTAACACCCTAAAAGAGGACAGTACGTGGAAAGATTATGAGTCTTTTGTGCAATAGTTTTCATCCTTCAATCCTTTAGGACAAGGATTATCTCAAGGGAGAGAAGGATTGTCTCAAGGGAGAGGTATTGACATGCACCTATTAGAAGCTTTTCAAATTAGTTAGAGATTAGTCGACTAGTTACTTAGCTGATCAAATTAGTGGTCACGTGCATCTCACATGCTATTGCTGTTATAATAGATGGAAAGTAGTTAACAGAGTTAGTTAGTTAGTTATTATAACTAACTCTGGTGATCCCAATTCCCTATTCATTCCCCTGGTATTTCCTTTTATATAAATAGTACTCAATTTCATTCTCAAAATTTTTGAGTACGTATCACTAACCCTCTTAGTTGTACTCCTCAAGATTTTCTTTATCATTTATCAATAAAGCTAGCCCAAATTATCCTACCTCGTGAATTCCATAATAAAAAAAAAAACTTACGTATGCTTGCTACTTTTACCTTTAACCAAATTGTCACTTTTGTTACTTGGATTTTTCTAGCACAAACATGAATACAAGATCGCAATGTCATATCAATAAAATTAGTGGCTTAAAGTCAAATTTCAACATAAAGCTTTAAACATATGTACATAGCAAAAATATTATCAATAATCTTGAGTTTTTTTTTTTATATTCTTACGAACTACTTTTTTAGTGTAGTGTTCTTAGAAGATACTAAGCATTTAACTTCATATAGTAATATTCTTATTTATAAAAGTAAGGACTAATTTTAATTAATAAGATGTTAGTCATTTGTTTGCAATGCATTACCTTGAATATTATTGTGAAAACTTTATTTATTAAAATGAAGATTTGATACAAAGTTCTAAAATATTTTTAATAAAAAATAGACAATTCTGCTTTCCTTTTTTTTAATTTAAATTTTCTACCTTTTATATTTTACAATATTTAATATATTTTAAGTGAAATTAAAATCATAAATTTCATATTAAATTTTTTAGGGCCTCAAATGCGTTACCTTACCCTTGAGCCACCTCTGTCTGGCCGTCCTTTGCAAAATAGTACTAAGGAAGAATTTTCTTTTCTTAAATAAACTAGTGCTATTCGATCCGTGCTAAGTCCGGGCCCAAATTAATTTAAAAATTCAACTTGTGATTTTTTTCCCCTTGCCTCTTGATGCATTAAGTTATCGAAATAGCAATTCGACAACTACAAAACCTATTTATAATACTTTATGTCGGATCATATTGTATAACATTTATATACTTTATAGTATCGCTATTGTTGTAGACACCTAATTTCGTCCCTCCCCGATATCGTTTTTACCTATTGTTTACCTTATCCTACCGTGTACCCTCACCCGTGTGATAATTCCTCCACAAAATGACAAAAATAACAACCCCCTAACTAATTTTGTTTTATCCTAATATTCTAACAATCCACCCAATTAAAAAACAACACCTATCCTAACCCCTACATCTTATCCTAACAACCTACCCAATCAAAATAAAACACATCACACCCTACCCCTACCCCACATGACCCCACCTACCCTACCCCCTACCCCTACCCGTGGACCATTTTATATATATATACACACTCACAGAGAAGGGGGAGGGCAATATTCACGCCTCACTCAATTAGGGGGACGAAAAAAAAATGGGAGAGACCCTATTTTCTTCCTTTTCTTCTTCACAGTGAGATCTTCAACACGGACTCCATTTTATTCTTCGGGTCTTCTTCTTCGCAAAAACACACAGACACTCAAGAAGCTCATAGCACACACAAAAATCGAGTGAGAAAGGGAGATTTAAAATAGAGAGATTTAGAAACCGAGAATGAGAAGGGTTTGAGATTGATCATTTTTTCTTTTGATTTTCCGACGAAATCTCGGCGGAATTGGTTTTCGATCATCGTTTCCATTAGGTCCAGTCCCATAATCCAAGAATCTTCTCATTTTCTTGATTTCTAGGTAGAACGGGTTGGAAAACACTAACCTTCGCGTACAGGGTGGGTTCTGTGGCTGTTTTTCTCGATTTGGGTTCATCTTGTTTCGTTACTGGTTTGGAATTCGGGTCCTGCTCGTATCGATCTGATCGTCGCCATTAGTTTCGGGCTTCAATTTCTTGACTATCGAGTTGGATTAGTCGCGTTTGAGGTTATTTCATCCGAAATTCTAAGTTTGGGCTTCTTTAATATTATTATCAACCGAAATTGATTGTCGAAAGGTCCACTCTCTTAACTTCTTTTCTTTACCTTGATTTGTTGAATTATCATGATTATGTGTGGTGTGATCATGGTTGATGGATTTTTATTGATGTTGTGATGTGATGATTATGTGTGCGATGTGATTTCGGTGATATGAGGAATGAATTGGAGTAATGGTGAGGGTGTGATTGATAAAAACGAAGTTAGTGGGGTGGAATTGAGAACTTGATAAACAGGGTTGAATTAGATTAACTTGGGTTCATTATTATTTTGTTTAATCCGGAATAAACATGAATATTGTGTGAACGTGAAAGAATTATGACATGTGGAAATGAATAGACAAACATAGGTTCGGATAGGTATCAATTTAGGAATAAGTATTTTTTTTGTTATTTGATTGAATGCGTGGAATGTTGAAAGGGTTGAATGCTTTTTTAGTTTATCTCATGAAATTGAAATTGTATTTATTTGCCGGGAAATGCCCCGAAGGAATTGTATTTAATCACCGGGGAATGCCCCAAAGTATCATGTACTTGAAGATGGCGCACGATCAAGGCCCGGAGCATCGGGTGGAGAAAGAAATGGAGCGTAGTTTAGGATTATTGTAGTTTAGTATAGGTTTAGTTCAATATTTTCTATTTCGGGATTGTATAATTGGACTGAATACTAAATTTTGATTTGTTTTGTTTGTTTGTTTGATTGATTTTTTTTTATGTGTTTTGGCGTGGTTTATACATTCGTAAGGCCAAAATAGCCGATACACTCCACCAAGCAATCGTGGTCAAATCATGGGACCGGGGGGTGCCTAACACCTTCCCCTCGATCAACAGAATTCCTTAGTCGGAATCTCTGTTCGCGGATCAGTTTTACAGAGTCAAAATCGTTTTGAAAAGGGTTTTCCAAAGGTGACTTGGCACACCGAATTATGCCAAGTGGCGACTCTGAGTTTTGAATAAAATGAATCCTTTTCGAAATAAATTTTCATCTTTTGTCACTTAATAATTAAAAACCCTTTCAAATTCTTAAAAATCAAATCTTTTCGGAGTATGAATAAGGGGTGTGACAATTGTTGGAACACAATTACATATTATGATTTCAATTTTTTAATACAAATATTGGTCCATAAGTTTATATTTTTCAAAAAAAAAAAAGATCTATAATTTTAAATTTTATAAAAATAGACTCATGTTTGAAGTGAAAATATTGTCATCAAAGAATAGTTAGTTACTACTATTATTAATTTGTCGGATCAATGAATCTTTCTAAAATTATGTATATTTATTTATAAAAGAAACATGAAAACATATAATTTATTAATTTGGCGGCTTACAATATTTTGGTATATTGTCTATGAACTACGATTTATAGCTCATGTAAGGTTGTGTTAGAATCCGGAAAGCTTTGATACTTCCTTCATCTCAAAATAAGTGTTCTCTTAGGAATTCAAGACAAAGCTTAGTTTTTTTTCCGACTAATCTAATTATAAAAATGCAAATAAGAATGATCATTAAATAATGAATGAGGACAAAAATAATAATATGTAGACAAAGTAATAGACACATATAGCAATTATATTGCATAATTTTTTTGTGAGGACTACCAATCTTATCTTATTCTCTCTTATATATAAGTATAATATAATATGCTTCATAATTGTTAAATAATTGATGTCTTCAAATTGATAGATTGTAAATTAAAGGATTTCTCCAATAGTAAGACTCCTTTTCTATTATTGGATTCTTCAAATAAACAAATTTATCTCTGGTTAGGAACTTTTAAATCAGTTATAGGTTTATTTACCTTAATTTTAATTTAACAATGGCATAAAACAATAAGAAAAGAAAGTGGCTCGTGATATTAAATGTTTCATTTGTGTGTAGGTCAATCAAGAATTTTAAATTTGTGGCCTTCTAGTAAAATAAATTAATATGCGTTTTAGAACTAAAAATATGAAAATTCTTTTACTTTAAGAAAAAAAAAAAGGAAGAAGGAATTGTGTTTCTGAAAAACTTTTTAATTAAATTAAAAAAAGGGGTCTGAGTCCAGCAGAATTTGATACGGCATATAGTGACTCAGCATAATTCAGGGGTTTTCACCCTATCAAAGCATTTTTGATACTCTCAACTCAAAATAGCGACAACAAAATATCAAGATAAGCAACGCAAATGAAGTAATAGGTAGTAGAAAAAATTGATAATTAAGATAATATGTGAATATTAATTAGATAGGATTACTATCCTTCTTTCCTAATTCCCGGCTTTCCTATCTTCCTATATATCTAGGATCATCATGTCCTTGATACATTAAAGTCTTGAAGCTTCCCTCTAGTTCTTCAATTTCAATCCTTTCATACCTTCCTCTATGGTGGGCCCTTGAAGAAAAAATGGACCATAAATCAGTACTATAATTTAGAGATTGAAGAAATTAAAGGAGGTGAAAGGCAATTCAATGATTGATCATAATTTCTGAAAATGTCCAATTCTTTAAGAAAATTGGATCAGCATTCTGATGTTTAGACCAAATTAAACACTTTACTTTTACCAGTTAATAATTAAAATATACGAATATATATCACTTAATCATGAGTAAGTGACATCTATATATGTTTTTTTATTTATTGGTAATCTATTATAAATTAATATGTGGATAAGTTTTACCCATCTTTGATTCTCATCTCTTGCGATCCAAGATACAAACGACATCGAACGTCAATCCACTAGTAATATTATCCGTTATGCATTTAGATTCGCACGATTTTAAAATGTATTGCTAGAGCGTAAGGTCTGCTTACTTACATATCCAACATCTTTTACATGTTTTGCAATGTGGGACTTCATGAATAATGCAACATCACAAGTTATTCCATAGTTATAGCTAGAAATTATTTGAACTAAATATGCTCTTAATGTATGCGTGTAGGTCCAAATATGTCCTTATTAGTCTCCTAGTAAATTTTATGTGAAATAAGAACATTTTTAGCTCAATAAATAATATAAATTTAATTTACATTAAGACCAACTATTAATGAAAGACAAATAATATAAATTTTGCATACCTTTAATAATATTTCCCGTTTTCAACAATTTAATTAAATAGGTGTTTGGCCAAATATTTCAAATATTTTTAACTTTATTTAGAATTATGAAGTTAAATTTGAAGATGAAGTTGTGTTTGATTATAGGTTGAAAAGGATATTTGGAATAATATATGTTCATCTTTTTGTTGTTGTTTTTCCATTTATTCTCTTTTGTTTTTTTGTTTTCTTTTTATTTGTTGGGGATTGATACGTTAGAAGCTGTTTTGACCATATGCATTTAGGTATTCTTGACCTAAAATGCACCCCCGATTTCAAATTTTGGGCAACCAAAAGCATAATATATATATATTTGTATATTTGGAGAAGAGTGAAGGGCGACGAGCCTATTATTCATCGAGTTTTCTACAAATTTGTGTAAATAATCATAAAATTAAGACGTTTTTTATTTGGGGGTGATGCATATAATTATAAAAGATGATATACTTTATGTGATTAATTTAATTATCGAGTAGATGAATGAAAAAATGTGCAAAAGTTTTTCAAAATTTAAACCAAAAATGTATGATTGAAATATTTTATTAGAAATTGAGGTGTTCAATAAATCAAAACAGACTTAATTCAAATGTCTAAACGAAATATCCTCAAAAGTTTAAGTAGGTAACTATACTAAGCCTATTAAATTTGACAAACAATCTAAATCACGACAGTTTGGAGTTTAATTACAAAAACTTAGATATTTTGCATAATTGTTGAAAATTTCAATTTTTGATCTGTTGAGATACATAATTTGCTCCCGATACACCCAACGAAGATACATTTTTTTCTTTGTAAAGATACATAATTATCTCCCAATATATTCTTTTTTGGATTTTGTGTCTGTCGAGATATATATAATACATTCAAGAATATATATTTTTTTCTTTGTAAAGATACATAATTAGCTCTTGATACTTTTTTCTTGATTTTGGATTTGTCGAGATACATAATTAACTCTTATATATCGAATGAAGATATATAATTAATTAATAATTTTATAATTACTTTGTAAGAGAGAATTTGTGTAAATATGATAAATTTAGATGTATGTTTATGTTTTTTTTTGGTGGTGCATTTGTCATAACCTAAGACCATTGCACATGTATAATTTTATAGGCCTCTACCATGTGATTTTGTAATCTACTTGGAAACTTGAAATTTGTCATTTATACAAATATCACAATAGTAATAATTTATCTTACATAGCGGTAGCTTCAATATCGCTGTTTGACAAAGATTATTTTTTTTGTACAAATTTCTGTTTTGTAGAATATTTTATTTATATGAATTGTTAGAGACTACTTGTAAGTTGTAGCACAAGATCCGCACACCATGCTCGCAGAGTAATTGTAAAATAAGTTATCCCCCCAAAATATTAGGGATAATATTTACAAAAATATCTGAATTTTGATCGAATTTTTATTTGAGCATACTGAATTTTACGGGGGTGTTATTACCCCTATTTATTTTTTTTTGTATTTTAATGGCATATATCTGCCCACTTGGACACGTGTAAATATGAGGTTGGTGCGTGTATTACACGCGCTAATACACGTGTAAAAACGAGATTGACGCGTGTATTACACCGTCAGCCGCCGAAACTGCGTATAGAGTTTCGGGAGGGGGGGATTAAATCCACTTTAAAAAGTCTAGTGGGGTAATAGATCCCCCACAAAATTCAGTATGCTCAACTAAAAATCTGATCAAAGTTCAGGTATTTTTATGGGTATTATCCCAAAAAATTATATACATATTTTATATATCTAAACAGTACGCATTTGGCATCTGACTTATGTGAGTATATATTATTCCAATTAGTAGCACTCCACACTTTGCTCTAGAAGAACAGAACAGTAATCTAAGTGTAGGAGTGTAGGTAGATCTAGCTAGTTCTAATTTGAGCTAATAATTGACGTTTAATAGATTACTATAACCGTGAAATCTATATATTATATTCCCTCATCTTAAAATAGTTGACATATTTGTTTGAAAAAATTATTTTAAAATAGTTGACATATTAAAAAGATCAAGAGATAATTAACTACTTTTTTCAACTATATCCGTAGTGATTAATTTTCATATTAATTGAATAAGATTCATGTAATAAAGATTAAATAATAAATAGAGTCATATTAGTCAATTCACATCCTTTATTAATTGTTTTAAAAAAATTGTACATGCCAACTATTTTGAGTCTTGAGACGAATAAAGTGTACATTAATAATAAAACCAAATCACACAATCAGCTTCACATTGTTTTTTCGAGGATATAACTTATTTAATTTCTCAATTATTGTTGGAGCATGGTGTGCGGATCTTGTGTTACATCTCGTCTCTAACAAATCATATAAATCTTCTACAAAACAGAATATTTGTTAAAAATCTTTGTCAAATAAGGACATGTGGAATCTACTGCAATGTAAGATAAAATATTATTGTGATATTGGTGCCCTAAGGCAATTTCAAGTTTCAAATTAGAGTACAAAATCACATGGTAGGATATAATAATTTATACTTGTAGGACTCGTAACCCAAAGGCAAATTTGTAAGGTCTATTGTATCAAGCCAAAAGTATTATGTGCAATGGTCTTAAGTTATGACAAATTAAGTAGTCTTAGACCCTTAGCCTTAGTATATTGTCACTACTTTAAATTTATCAAAATATTTTATTTAAATTAAGTCATGTTTCACTGAATACGTCAAATTTTAATAAATGTTTTAATTAGATATTTTCGGTTTAAATTTTGAAAAAACTTCTTTACCTCTTTTCATTTGTCTAAGTATAGCATCTCGTGTAATTATATGTATCTACCTCAAGTATAAAATACCTGAATTTTACGATTTATTAAGTAAATTCGTAGAAAACTCTATGAGTAACAAACTCGTTTGCCCTTATCCTTCTCCATACAAATATTATGACATTTAACTCACACATATCACAATGCACGTTGGGTCGAGAATACCTAAATGCAAATGGTCAAAACAGCTCCTAACATATCAATTCCCAACAAATAAAAAGAAAACAAGAAAACAAATGAAAGAGAGACAAGCCGCCCTCCCCCTCCCCCTCCCCCCCCCCCCCCCCAAAAAAAAAAAAAGAAAAAAAAAAGGAATCTAATAATATATTACACCATCTTACACAGGAAAAAAATTGTTACTCAAAATATTAACGTAAATGAAATATCTTCAACTGTTTATCCTGCACTTTAAATATAATTAATTTCTAGATTTGTGAGTCACAGGTGTACTACATGAATATTTATTTCACAACCAGGCAAAATAGAAAATTATGTGTTTATTAATATGAAGTCGTATTAGGTGCGCTACTGTGAATTTTTCTGGTGAACGGAGTAATATTTTATAGTATCTTATAATAAGAAACATGCAAATATTGTTTTGCTAAATTATGTTGTCATCTTCTATCTATGCACATGGATGATACTGTCGAAGTTGCCAAAATGCATTAGTTAATTTAGTTTATTACAGACGTTGGCTTTACTACTTCCTCCATCTCATTTTTACATTAAACTAAAATAAATTTGGTTAATTTATACAGTATTTGATTATAATGTAAATTTATACTATCAATCAAATATAGTATATATAAATTTATCTCAAATTTAAGCTTAAAATATTTCACATAATTATCTCATTCAACTAATCACACATTTTTTCATATGTATATGGAGTTGCATCGACAATTCAACCACTTAGTGAGACAAGATCTGGTAATCACTGTATTACTTATTAAGAAATTCCCGATGAGAATAAATGTTCTAAACCATCATAGTGTGTACATTAGGAAAAAATAATTAACTCTAATGTGATTACTTAGCAAATTTTGCAGAAAAATGGTTAGAAGGCCATTGGGTACAGATGATGTGCTATTGAGATGGAGTCTATGCTCGTGGTGAATATGATGTGCAAAGCAAGACATCTAAAAACCTCAATTTGAGTTCCATTATCGAAGACACCAATGAAGTGGTTGATTTATTTTAATTCATTTGTAGAAATTATTGAAAATCTTACTTTTGCTTATTTTCTTAGTAATAAAAATATAAAATTGAAGATATATAAGATACGATAGGACTTACTCTCCATGTTTCGGGGCTTACGCCTCGCCTCATGCTATACAAAATGCTTCGCCTCACGCCCTCGTCTTTTAAAACACTGATTGGCTCTGACGAGATCACATTTGTACATTGCTATCAGGAAGATAGCATGGTATCCCCAACATGGTTGTGGTGTAGTGGTGGGACTACTCCACCCTTAACCAGAGATCTCGGGTTCGAGCCCTGGATACAGAGAAAATCCTGTTGGGAGCGCCACCCCAGAATTGGCCCTGCAATGCGCGATCCGAATTAGTCGGGACTCCAATGAGGGTACCGAACACCGGGTGGAAAATCCAAAATAGAAGAACCATGGTATCGGATCTCCTAGCTAAATTGGCTCTAGCATGAAGGAGATTAAGGTCTACAACAGAGTCGATCAACTGCCGGCAAACAGGCCGGAGCCACCTTCAGCAAAGGGTGGTCAGATGCATGCACACCCATCGCCGGAAAAATATGTGGTGAATATAGTTTAAATATTAGACATTATGAGTTTATATTTAGTTTTGCACACCCTTAACATAATTGAGAATAAAATTTGCACACCCTTCGCCAAATTTCTGGCTCCACCACTGCTGGCAAAGACCAAGAGCGCATATTTTTTGGATCAAATGCAACTATCCAGTATAAGGATTAGATATGATGAAAGTTGAAACCCATGGACGTGGAACGCATACATTGTTTGATATTTCTGGCAATATGATTGTTTGTATATTCAATTTATATCATGGTTTCTCCCTTTGGATGATTCTTTTTGTTTGTAAAAGTTCGTCTAATTGACATAATAGTTACAATGGAAAACAAGGGAGAAATTTTATAAAACTGCATGTATTTAGAGTTGAGGCATTTTATTTTATTTGAAAATTCTCGCGAACAGATTATCAAATCCAACAACAGCGCAACAATTAAAAGATACAACTTAAACCCCAATATTCCAATTTCAACACCAATAACAATGCGCAGCGAAATCCCACAAATAAGGCATGGAGAGGCCGGGTGGAGCGTACCCAAACCTTACCCTTATCTCAGATATTTCCGGAACATATTCCAATTTGAAATGATCAAAAAGTACGAGGGCGAAAACCGCCATCAACTATCAAATTATGTCCGGTGACAAACTGGGAGTCATCGGAAGCCAAAAACAAGACAGCATCGGCTATATGAGAGCTCTTAAGAGGCCCATAACTTTTCAAACAACTAAAGTTTTGGAACACTATCTCCGGGTCCAACTTGAACGATTTCTCAAACAAAGGTGTAGCCACAACACCAGGAGTAACACTATTCACACGTATACCGTACTTACCTAATCCCAGGCTCGCTGAATTCACCAAACCAAGCACTGCATGCTTGGACATTGTGTAATCAATGTGAGTTGATGACCCCGTAGATGTCACAGAGCTCCCCGTGCATATTATATTCCCTTTTACACCTCCCTCCACCATCGCCTCAGCCGCGTACTTCACACACGCTGCTGATCCGCGGACGTTGATACTCATTACCTTGTCTAGACTATCTAGGTTAAAATCTATGATAACTTGTTCACTTTCATCAGTACTAAAAATTCCAGCATTACTGAACATTATATCGAGTTGACCATGCATTTCTACCGTTGTTTTTACCAATGATTCCACTTGCCTCTCGTCTGCAACGTCACATTTGATGAAATTGCAGCTGATGGAATCCGCTACTAACCGGCCCTTTTCCTCTTGGATGTCAGCAATTACCACTTTAGCACCATGTTGAGCAAAGAGTCGAGCTGTCTCCTCTCCGATCCCACTCGCTCCTCCGGTTATGATGGCGATTTTACCCTCCAACTTTTTGTTGGTAGCCATTAGACTAGACAGGATTTGAATGTAAGTAACACTTACTACTTCTTATGTTGTTGTATTTGTTGTATTATATATGCATATATAGGAACTCAACGATGCCACTGGTTATATATCATGTGCTTTTGTAATCAATTGGAATAATTAATGTAGCCAAGCATGATGTGAACATAGATAGATAGATCACATAGTGCTTATGGAGAGAGGCTAGTCAAGCTATTGGGCCCGGGGCTAAACCACAAAGAGTCCAAAGAATTAGACAGTCTAACAATATAATTGCTTGGGATCCAGGTCGAGTAATGAAGCATGTGACAAAGGGGATAAAAGGGTTACGTTTGCGATTTTGAAAATAATGTTCTGTCTATCTATCTATCTACATCTCTCTCTCTATATATATATCAACTAATTCCACGGGATATTAAATATTCTTTTTCTACCTAGTCATATTTTCCATGACTAATAGTGTATCTTACAATAAAATGACAGTCTAATCTAATAACAACAAACATGATAGGATCGAGACAAATAGCAAGATCCGTAAATCATGCTCCAGGAAAGATTGAAGTAATATGTTATTATCATCTGTAAATCTAGTAATTTATTGTAAATATGAAGTTTCTTTGCAATTTGATCTGCATAGCTACATATTTCAATAAATAATTTATCAATGATTCTCTTATCAATGTCAGCCATTTATCAAATCTAGATCTTGTAATCCTATTTTAATGTACCACCAACCATTTAAGGTCCCCATAAAAATCGAAAGACAATGGAGTTTAATTTAAAAATCACGTGCCGGACGAAATATATTGATAAAATATGCTCAAAGATTCCAACGATAATAACACTATTTAGAAATTCTCGCAGAAGATGTTTACAAACCAAATATTCAATATCAGAAAGAAGGAAAAGGATTAAATATGGAAAATGTGAAATAATATAGATAGAGGCGATATAGACATATAGTCATGTACATTTTGTTATATCTATAGTTCCGGTTCATTTTATGTGACATATAGTATGGTCAAACTTTGCCCCATAATAGTTCCATGTGAAGGCCAGCTATTTTCCCTTTCGCTTTGATCTGATTAATTATTGACCTACTAACCAACAAAAAGAGCATATGCAAATTCATGATAAAGATATTGGTTGTCTGACAAATAAATACAACCATCATTTAATTTTCATTAGTATTGCAGAAAATAAAACATTCTTTATCTCTTTGTATATTTGTATTCTAATAATTGATATTTGTCCTCCCATGCGCGGCTTACGCGCACACCTAATTCATGGAAAACTTATAAAAAAAATACAAAAAAAAGAAGAAGAAGAAGATAAACCTTTGGCTTTTGCAAAGGAGGAAACTTCATGGTTTTCGCGTTCGCGATGAAGAAATTCTAGCGGGTCCAAGTTAAGGGTGTCAAACGGGCCGGGCTGACCCGGCCCGGCCCGGCCCGGTCCTATTGCTAACCCGGTCCTATTGCTAACCCGGTCCGATTTGACCCGGGCTGGTTTTTTTGTTAAAATGGGCCCGGTTAACCCGGCCCGGACCAAGCCCGGTCCAGGCCCGCCGATTAACCGGCCCGGCCCGGAATATAAAAAAAAAAATAATTTTGGGCCAACTAGCCGTTGGCCCAACGGCTATATAGCCGTTTTTGGGTCCAAACGGCTAGTTTGGGCCCATTTAATTTAAAAAAAAAAAAAACTTTAAAAAATATTTTTTAATCCCCAAAAAAAATCTATAAATACCCTACAACTTCAAATCATTTTTCACACAATTTTTCACTCTCTCAAATCTCATTCTCTCTCAAATCTCAATTCTCTAATATTCAATATATTTAATTTCTTAAAGTGTTCACTTTAATTTTTTAATTTTCGTTTACAAAGTACGAGCGGAAGTTTCTAAAGTCGCAATCTTCGGATACTTCCAAAATTTGGTATTGTCGTTCCATCTCTTACGTTTAATTTTTATTTATTGTATTAATTGTTTAATATTTAATTTTATTATATTTGTGTATTTTGAATATTTTTAGTTTAATTTAATTTATATTATGGATAAATTAAAAAACTTCGCTGCTAAAGGTGTTAAAAAATTTTGTCCCGGAAGCGGTAGTGGTAGTAAAAAGCGAATTACTAGCGGTAGAGGTAGTTCAAGTAATAGATATACCCGTGTGCCTTCGCCTCCGGTACCGCTTGGTACACCTTTTGAGGAAGAAATAGGTGTAGGTGCTCACGATATGGATTATGTAGAAGCTCAGGAAAATTATGGTATAGAAGAAGAAAATGAAGTAGATGCAGTTAATTTAGACGAAGATAATGAAAATATTGCTGAAACACCCGCAGTAGGAGATGCTAACGTTAGATCTGAATCAGTTAATCTCCCTTCCCGTCCTTCCAGTGCCCCAAAACCTCGTAAAAGAACTAGTATTGCATGGCAATTTTTTGAACGTATATCAGATATTGAGGTGCAGTGCAATATTTGTCAACAAATATATAAGCATAGAAGTGGAGGCAAGCAAGGGGGTACGGGTACGTTAATGAGACATATAGATGAAGATCACAAAAGAGAGTTAAATATTGCAAAAGGTGGTGGGGATGTTGGTGGGTCAACGCAAACTAGAATGGACCCAACAACCGGTCAAGTAGCGAAAAAGTATAATAAATTGAGGGACAGAGAAGAAATAGCTAAAATGGTAGTTGTGGGTTGTTTGCCTTTTAGTTTTCCTTCTTCTGATGCTTTTATTCGTTATATACAAGCAATTTATAATCCTATGTTTAATGATATTCCTAGAACTACTTGTCGGTCTGATATTTTTAGACTCCATTCACAATATTGTTTTTATTTATCAACATTGTTAAAAAATATTCAATGTAGATTGTCCCTAACTTCTGATCTTGGTCGTGCTGTAAATAAAAATGATTATTTAACCGTTACTTGTCATTGGATGGATAGTAATTTCGTGATGCAAAAACGTATTCTTGCTTTTTTATATGATGAAGATCGTAAACATACTGGACAATTTATTGCTGATTCTATTGTTAAAATTGCCGGATACTATGGTATAGAAAATAAAATTTTATGTATTGCTTTTGATAATGCTTCTAACAACAAGACTGCTATAACAAAAATAAAATCTACGCTATCTCCGTCCTTGCCTGAAATTTTTCATATTAAGTGTGCATGTCATATATATAATTTAATTGTAAAAGATGGTCTTGAGTTTTTTGAGCTTTATATTGAAAAAATTCGTCTTGCCGTTGGTTTTATTCAAGGAAATAATCGTAGATCGAGAATTAGAGAATTTAAAGTTAAATGTCAAGAAAATGGACTTACACCGATTTTGATGCCTGAGGAAATTGATACTAGATGGAATTCTACGTATGAATTTTTAAAAACTTGTTATAAATATAGAATTCCTATTACACTAGCTTTTAACCAACATTGCGGTTCATTTGCTGATTCTGTTGATTGCATGCTACATAATTCTGATTGGGTTGTAATTAATGATCTTGTTATGTTTTTAGAAAAAATTTATGTAGCTACGGTTGAATTTTCCGGTGCTTACTATCCTACTGTTTGTAATATTTTGGCATATATAGCCGATATTTCTGGTTTGCTCCAACAATATAAAAATAAAGAAGGTTATAAAGAAGCTGTTGGCGCCATGTTTACAAAATTTAAAAAATATTTTTTCCCGATTCCCCCTATTTACTTGGTTGGTGCTATGCTAAATCCGTGCATGAAATATAATAATATGTGTCACTTTAGTACTCTTATTTATACTAACTTAGAAATAAATACTAACCATGATTCTGAACAAGTACAACCTGATTTGTGGACGGCTACGGCTGATGCAAAAGATTATATAGAAAAATTATATAATCACTATGCTGATTTATTTGATTCAGCCGTACCTACAAATATCACTCCAACTGTCGCTCCTCATCCTCCCGAGGAGCCATCATCTTCTAAAAGGCCGGCACATAGTGTTTTTTCTGATTCGTTTTATGATTTAAATTGTTGGAACAGTGTTGATGAGAGAACTTACACATCAACTTATCGGGAAGAGCTGAAATATTATCTTCGGACGGCACCAGAGGATCGCAGACGACGGATCAACACGCTGGATTGGTGGAGGAATAATGAATCACAATATCCTGTGCTTTCAAGATTAGCTAGAGATATCTTGAATGTTCCAATGTCAACCGTTGCATCAGAGAGCGCCTTCAGTCAGGGACGACAACAGCTTGGAGACAACCGACACTCATTGGGAAGCAATGCAATGAATGTTCTAGTTTGCCTCAGAGATTGGATTAGAGCGGAAAGAAGAAACCAAGGAATGGAACCGGAGCCGAGCGACGAGCTGAAACTAGAAGAAATTATGACTTCACGGGAGAACTCAGCAGAATCAAGTCCAATGCATGGTTTTGCCCCCGTTGACTTTGATTATCCTATGCAAGTTCCCATTAATATTAACATGAATGAGTTGGAAAAAATGATGCATAATTTATAGATTTTTCATTCATGTAAATTATAAATTTTGGATCATTTTGCAATCAATAAAATTCCCCAAATTCATTCAGTCCTTAGTCGTTGTTTTTTATTTTTTTTTGAATAAATTTTGAATATTTGTGCATATATCTTCTATAGAAGTGTATATTTAACGTATACATGTGTATATGTTTTATAAATTAGTATATAAGTATATCTATACATATTGTAATGTATATATAATGTAGTATATTTTATAAGTAGTAGTATATATACATTTAATGGTGCGTATACACGTGTATATATCTTCTATAGAAGTGTATATTTTATGTATACATGTGTATATGTTTTATAAATTAGTATATAACTATACAAATATATATTGTAATGTATATACATTATAGTATATTTCATTTAAAGTATTACATATACATAGAATAGAGTGTATATATGTGAATGGATCTTCTATAGACGTGTATATTTAACGTATACATGTGTATATATTTTATAAATTAGTATATAACTATACAAATATATATTGTAATGTATATATATTGCATATATCTCATTTAAAGTATTACATATACATAGAATAGAGTGTATATATGTGAATAGATCTTCTATAGACGTGTATATTTAACGTATACATTACTTTATGTTTTATAAATTAGTATATATATTGTAGTATATACTTTTTTTAAAGTAGTAAATATATATTGAATGGTACGTATATATGTGTATATATCTTCTATAGACGTATATCTTTAAAGTATACAAGTGTATATGTTTTATAAATTAGTATGTAACTATATATATATACATATTATTGTATATATATATATGTATATCACTATATTGTAGTATATATTTTATTTAAAGTAGTACATATATATTGAATGGTGCATATATATGTGTATATATCTTCTAAAGTAGTATATATTTAACGTATACATGTGTATATGTTTTATAAATTAGTATATATATATATATTGTAGTGTATATATATATATATTATACTATTATAGCAAATGTTTTATTTAAAGTAATACGTATAGTCATATATAATTATATATTGAATGGTACGTATATATGTGTAATTGTTTATACTTTATATATATTTTTTAAAATATATATTGTATATTGGAGTGTATATAGTGTATATTGGATTTTTTATTTATTTTTTAACCGGGTTTGACCGGATTGGATTTAGTGGGCCGGGTCCGGGTGGATTTTAATTTTTTTACTGTTTGGCCCGGCCCGGCCCGGTTAACGCCAAACCCAGCCCGGAACCGGCCCGAAACCCGGGTAAAATGGGAGGGCCGGTTCCGGGTTGGCCCGGCCCGGCCCGTTAGACACCCCTAGTCCAAGTTGAGGGAGCTTTGGCCTTCGCGTTTGTGAAGAGACCCTCGTGTTCACGATGGGTTCAAGCTGGTTGATCGCGTTTGCAATTCGTATTTGCAAAGAAAAATGTGACTTGGGAAAATTAAAATTACTTTTATTTTTTAAACATAAATCTCATAACTCGATTTTAGGAGTCTTGAGAAATAATGTTGAGCGATTTAAAAAGGAACTTTTCAAGATTTCTTCTTTGGATATGTTTCTAAATTATTATTTCACTTTAACAAAATAAAAATATTGTTATTTACACATTCCCCGCTAATTACCTATTGATGTTACCTTTAAATCAGTGTTTCAACTTTCAAATTATTGGAAAACTAGGAGATTTTGTGGCCAAATTTATGAATTAGTATTTTTGAGGCTTTGAAGGTCGATTTAGCCACTGTTTTTTTTTTTTATTGAATATCATATTTACGTTTCTTATATTATGAGTAACATAATTTTCGAATAAACTAATTATGATTTTGAAATTTCTTTTTGAGTATGTATGTATTTGAACAGTTTTTTCTTTCCTTCAGTCACATGAAAATTGATTTTATTTTGATTTCATGTAGCGACCCTCATAATCATTTTATGATCTTTGTATATTTTAACTGTTTTACTCCTTCTCGTAGCTACATTATGGTTGTTTTGGTTTGCGGAAATGGGTAACACATTTCCCGGGTGGTTGGATGGGATTTGATTGAATTTTTCATTTTGGAAAGTTTGATGAAGATGAACCCGAAATGGAATTCCGATAGTTCCATATAAACCCCGGAAGGTGATTTTGAGTTTATTAAGTGCACCTTTGGTTTGGTCTCGAGGCCTTCGAATAGGTCTTGAGTCGTTGGATGAAAATTTGAAAACTTAAAACTTAAAGAGTTGACTTTGATCAACAATTGGTCAAGATGACCTGGGATTGGTGTTTTGATGATACTAGCAGGTCCAGAATGTTGTTTCTAGCCTTGTAGCATATTTAATTTGTCATCACATAGTTCCAAACAAATCCTAAGGCTCCTCTTGGAGAATTCTAATTTCTGGATGTTCCTAGTTTCAGCTGTCAGCTGGTGCCTCCTTCGCGTTTGTGAGATGGTTCGGAATGGGTTGGTAGTGTTCGCGACCAACAACATTTGTAGCTAAAACAACAAAATTCGTCATTAATCAGTATTTAGCAGCATATTATAAAAATATTCTGTTTGTTACGACCAATTTTGCAATGTAATAGCTAGCGATGAAATTCGTTGATCGCTAATTCAAAACTTTTTTTTTTTTTTTTTTTTGCAAAATCTAATAGTTGAACCACTAAATTACTACTCCATTTTTGATAAAATAAGTTAAAAGTTACAAATTCAAGCTCATCGTTTAGAAGATTACAAATGATCATAAATTGCAACTAAATTAAAAGGGCCATTTATTCAGGATCCAGATAATATAAAGAGCAAATACAAATGGAAAATTCCGAAAAATTAAACGCTGAAATTGTCATTCGTATGATGTTGAGAGCTTCTTAATTCTCGCAATACAAGTTTCCATTTCGCTCTTCGGACTAATTTGTTCAATCCTGCATTACATGCATTATAGCGATAAGTGAATTTGGATAAGAGAAACATGACAAGTAAAAATGAAAGGGGCATGCAAAGTCCAAACTCCAAAGTGGACAAGTAAAAGTGAACGAAAGGAGTAACTAATATAATTAGTGAATTTGGAATAATTACTACTAACCTGTAATAAAGAATATAGTAATGAAGAAATACTGAAACCTCAAGTCTGACCAAATTGGCTCCTGGGCACATTTTAGGGCCTATACCAAAGGGAAGAAATGAAGGTGGCTTGTCCAAATCCTGTAAATCAAAATTTTCATTAACATCTTTGGGAAATTTAATCATTAATAATGTGTAATAATTAATTAAATGGTTGTTTACATTGGATGACACTTACATCCCATCTTGAAGGATTAAATTCCTTAGGTTTCACATAAACATTAGGGTCCATATGAAACTTCCCTAACAATGTCAAAAACTTCCACCCCTTAGGTACGCTGTACCCTGCATACATATATTCACAAGAGAAAAATTGGATTCAATTAAGGTGCCTCTTATAGTTTTTAAAAAAAAAGTATGTGCAGGTCCGGGTAAGGGCCTGATCACAAGGGTCCATTGTACACAGTCTTATCTTGCATTTCTGTCAGAGGTTGTTTCCTACGCTTGAACCCGTGTCACATGACAGTAACAAGTTACCAGTTACTCAAAGACTCGCCCTTCTAGGTGCCTCTTATAGTACTTTGAAAAAAAACTAAGTTAAGGCATCGAGTACTGACCGTTTACGTTTACAGTTGTGTTTGCCTCTCTAAACAATACTGTCTCTGTGCTACCCATACGCAGTGTTTCATTAATTACTTTAGCAAGATACTTCATTTGCGCAATCTCCTCAAAATTTAGGCCATCATTTGGCGATGATCTTCTCTTAACTATTTCCTCTTGTTCCTCCTGAAATAAATGAACGAGAGAATTAGTTATATTTGTGAACAAGAATATCATTGTTCCATTCATATATAACAAAAAAGTTAATGGTTAAAAAGAACACCTAAAGTTACCAGTTTTTTCGAGTTTCACACCTGAACTATCACATGTGTGAGTTTCCTACTGAACTATCACCAACTATATTCATCATAATACATCTGAACTGTTAGCTTCATACCTCAGGTAGGTAAAGTCAGCCATTAATAGTTGAGGTGTGTTTTGATAAATAGTTGGTGACTGTTCAGATAGGAAAACTCAAACACATGATAGTTCAGGTAAGAAACTCAAAAAACAGGATACTTTAGGTGCGTTTTTCACCCTTCGCTCAATATATATGATATGTGATTGATGGTGCGCCCTTGCCTTTGCTTTCTGATAGAATTCAGCATTTCTTTCCAAATGCATAATTGCCTTGGTAGCAACTCGAGCAACAGATTCATAACCACCAAATGTATACCAAAGTAATGTTTTAACGATGTTTCCATCGCGTAATTTAGTTTTCCCTTCACCATTATCATCATCTTGAGTGTCTAACATGGTTTCCAATAAGTTGCTCCTTGGCTGTCCTTTAGTCTTTGCTATCATAACTTTCCTTTGATTTATTATCTCTTCATATACCTTCACTATTTCCCTTCGAGCCTGAAACCATAAAACAACACAAGTTACACAAATCTTAATTAGTTAGACATAAATTACACATGTATATAGAGATTCAAAAAATGAGGCTTACGTTGAGTGCCTTATTGTAAGCAAATCCAGGGATATTGAAAGGCAAGGCATGAAGCCCACGAAATCGATAACTATTTTGGTTAAAAACAATGTCAAGCAATTTTGGATCAACTTTATCACCATCTATAAGTACTTGCATAAGCACATCAAATGCAGGCCTTTTCATTTCAGAAAATAAGTCAACAGGTTCTCCCATCTCAGCCCATTTCTCGAATGAACTCTTCGCGATCTTTTTAATACAATCGAAGTAGGAAGACAACGATATGTGGTTCTTTATTGGAGCTGTTAATCGGCGAATAAGCTTGTCTTCTTGGATTGTTGTTCCACCAACTGGTTCTTGTCCCAATATGTCCCTCAGATACTGTGGAAATCCCAGGTCGAAATTATCATCATCCATCAACACTTTCCTTACTATTTCAGGCGTTGATATGATAACGCTTGGCACTCCGAACATGAACGACTTGTACATCCCTCCTGCCCCGAACCTACAATTGTTCGTGTAAAACAGCAGAAACAAGAAAAAGAAAACATGAATATCATATATTGAGCATCCGTTACAACTAGAAATTAGCGACCGACAAATTCTCCAGTTGAATAGTAAAGTAGTTGAATAGTAAAATAGGACTAGCGACAAAGTTCATAGTTTTTAGTGAACTATTCTGAACACTCAGAGTCCATAAAATTTAAATTCTGAATTCAAGAATTACCTAGTAACAAAGTAAGATATAAATGTGCCAAGATCACCACCTAATTTGAAACTTCTGAAGAAAAAAAGCATGTTACCAATGAATGGCCAGCCCATGTCACCAGGAGGCACATTATATTCCTTTGAACTAAATTTGAATGAGTAATACCAATCATTTACTCTCTTTAGCACGCTATAAATGGTTACTACTCCTACTGCCAAAGCTGTGTACAAGAACACATTATCTAGTTCCATTTTTCTTTTTTACTTAGATGTCTCTACTCCCACCTTTGTGATGCAGGTAATTGTCTGAGTTGGTCTTTAATATATAGACTTCAGTAGCCAGTGGGGGCGTTAATGTTACGGTTCGGGCAGTTATTTTTTTTTTAAATGTTACTTCCGTTTTAGTTGATTCGATACTTTATTTAGAAAATAGAGAAGATTTTGAATCTTATAACATTAAATTAAAGATATCTGAAATGTATCAAAAATATCCTTTTGATCTTAACCATGTGTCGTAGGATGTCAGAGCTAACAAACAACAGCGACATTCTTGTGGGGCCCAGCCCCATTAATGCTTTGGGAAATTGATCCATGGCTTGACTTTGTTTTTCAAAGGGTTGGCACATATGGACTTGGGCAACCGGCCAATGAGAAAGAGATAATTATACCACTGAAGTTGAACCATTTTTTTTTAAAGAATTTAAGTTTTGTGCATCATCAGTGTAGAAAATATTCTATACTGTCAGGTAAACTTGACTTGCTATTGCAGGTTACCTAATTTTATTTTTTTAAAATTTTATGTAAATAATTGGATAACTTGCAATAACATGTCAAGTTAACCGATAGCGTAGAATTTTTTGTGCACTAACGATGCACAGAACTTAAATTCTTTTTTATAAAGACACTAAAACTTTATGAATATTCTATCTCCCCACTAAACGATTTGGAATTGATATTAGTATGTCATTTTGGACGGTGAGCGTAGGAGAGTGAGAGGGATGGGGGGAAAATGATTAACATTTATTTATATATTAAAAATATTTTCCTATTTTTTTTCTTTCTATTTTACTATTTTACTAATTTTTTTTTTTTTTATTTCTTTCCCTATTTCTCCTTTCTTCTTTTTCATCAACGGGTGTCTTTTTTTCTCTTCTTCTTCGTTAATGAGATGGTGATGAATTTTATCGTGATCAATATTTAATTTTCTATAAAGAAATTAAAAAAAAGTGAAAATAAGATAAACCGTCAGTCACCATTTTCTCCGACAAAAAGGTATTCTCCGACAATAAAAATGGTGATAAAATTCGTCAGTTATTGAATCGGAAGAAACCAATAGTAAAGTGAGTTGAAAATTTAGTTGATTCGATACTTTGTTTAGGAAAATAGTGAAGATTTTAAATCTTATGGCATTAAACTAAAGATGTGTGTAATGTACCAAAGTATCTTGTGGTCTTAACTATAACTTGTAGGATGTCAGAGCTAAAGAATTACTTATTAAATATAACAGATAACGTGACATTCGAGCTAAAGAATTATTATATTTAGCATACAACGGTGACATTCTTTAAGGAACAGACTAAAAAGAATAGTAAGACAAACAAATTAAAACAAAGATACCATATCTATTTTTCTGTTAATTTACTCGTATAATTAAATTTAAACCTTTCAAAACCGTTTCAATTATCTCGATTTCTTTTCAATATCAGTATGATTTGGTAAATTCTTGGAAAATTAATGTGATATAAGTAGATAGATGTAAATTAAATCTGTGTCTCTGCTGGAGATGATACAGCTGCATTCGTGAATTTGCCTAAGTTGGAATGTCACATATTTTGGGTATTCCACGAAGATGATTTGTTTTTAAATAATTGTGGTGTCTGAGACAGCTTACACATATCTGATTATGTGTTGCTTTTCCATAGTTTCTATCTTTCAGGCGAACACTTTGTGATAATCTCCTCATTGTGCAATTAATAACTCGGTACTATAACTTTTGTTACAATCATTATCCTTCGAGTGAGTTTTTTTAGTAATTTCATCACTATGAAATAGCTCGCCAACCATACAAGAGATGTAAATCGCACTAGGCAAAACTCATGTGACGAACTCATTGGCTGAGAGACAGACGAAGGCAAGATTCGATTCCAAGTCTACCACATGAGAGACCCACCTTTCAACTAATCAATCATATCATGCGGGCATAATTAACTTATATTAAAATTATATTACTACTATATAGAATCATGAGTGAGTACCCAGCTGAAGCACGCATCTGCCGGTTGTCATGTTTGCTTCCAATTGTCTGCTTCTAATTGAGGGCATTTTGTAATTTCATATTTTTCATTTTAATTTAATTACTTTATTTGTTTTAATATGTTTAAAGATTGTGTATGAGTATTATAAATTATAAATTATAATAACTAACAATCTAAATTTTTTAGAGACACGTAAATTTTTTTGATTGACTCAAAATTTTATCAGTGCAACATAGTAAAATATATTATTTAAAAAATTTGTGAAAAAATAACATAAATCATAATTTAACAAATTAAAATATTTGAAAAATATATAAAAAATTTGTTTGATTTTTCAAATTTTATCAATGTCATTGTAGACACCTAATTTCGTCCCTCCCCGATATCGTTTTTATCCATTTTTACTTTATCCTACCGTGTACCCTTACCCGTTTAATTATTCTCCACAAAAATACAAAAATAAACAAAAAAATAATAACTCTAACTAATTTATCTTATCCTAACAACCTACCCAATCAAAAGCTTCCACCTCACTACCCCAATACCCACCCACGTGACCCCTCACACTATCACCTACCATATATACTCCCCATATATCACCATCACCGAAGAAGGAGAAAAGAGGAGGGCCCCACGACTGAACTTCATCATCAACAACAATACTCCTCTAGTTTTCTCCATTGACGCCAAGAAAAAATCACAACAATACGGTCCATTTTTTTTTCTTCTTTCACTGACCTTCACGCACAACTTCACTGGAGAGAAACACACGCACCTCACCATTCTTTCACTGTCACAGCTCACATTTTTCATAGACGGAATATACGCATCAACACATCGGTACACGCACAGATCGGAGACGGGAGCTGGACGGAGAGGAAAGAGATCGAGGGAGAGGGATAGTGATGAGAGAGATTTGAGTGAAGAAAATTAAGAGAGATCGGAGAATAACAAGGAAATTGGTTCGAAGTGTCGACAAAAACAACGAGAAACATTGAGCAAAACAGTTTTTCGGCGACGTACTGCCGAAAACATTCGTCGTTCCAGGTTTTCTAACTCTTTTCCTCTGTTTTGTTACTGTCGGAGCTCACCGGAGCTCCGACTAAGTGTGAAAGATAACTCAACGCTGATTCCAGTGGGTTTCGGTCAAATTCAATTGAAAATGGTTGATTTTGGGTTTGTATCGACTTCTTTTGAGTTGGGTTTGATTCCTGTTCGGGTTTGCGGATCTCGATCCTGAGATGGTATCGATTATTTTGAGGTTTTTCATCGGGTTCAAAATCTGTCCAATTTGCATTTCTCTATACCGAGTCGAGTTTGGTCGTGGTTGAGGTTCCGTAGGACGCGGTTCTATTCAGAAAGATCAGTTAATCAATAAGGCACTGAGGTCCATTTCTCATCTCATTCTCTATTCTATTTTTGGGATTTTAGTTGTTTGTTATGGGTGTGAATAACTTGTTTGTTTAGCGTATTTGAATCTTTGTTGTGTATACCTGGTTGATGTTGGATTTGATAGTCGAAGAATTGGCTAATTAGTTTGACAATGGAATTGGGGAAGACGGGAATTAAAAGTTGATAAAAATAAATATTGTTGTTTTTTATTCATTGTTGATACTGAACGTGATATGTCATCGAGCGGGTAGGCAAATAGTAGACTCGGGTAGGCAAATTTAGAATTGTTGAATTGTTGGAATGCTTGGAATATTTGTTGAATGTTTTGTTTATCGTATTTGAAAAGTGTATTTATTTAACCGGGGAATGCCCCGAGGTCATTTGTATTTACTCACCGGGGAATGCCCCGAAGAATTTTATATGCAAAGGATGCTCGTGATCAAGACCCGAGGCATCGGGTAAAGCATAGTTTAGGACTAGTGTAGGTTATTTCAGTATTTTTATTTCGGGACTGTATAACTCGGACTGGACACTATATTTCGGATCCCTTTTGTTTTTGTTTGTTTGTTTGATTGTTTTACATGTTTTTGTGTGGTTTGTACGTCGCAGTGTCAATTTAGCCGATACGCTCTGCCAAGCGACCGTGGTCAAACCACGGGATCAAGGGGTGCCTAACACCTTCCCCTCGGTCAACAGAATTCCTTAGCCGGAATCTCTGTTCGCAAACCAGTATTAAAGAGTCAAAACCATTTTGAAAAAGGATATCCATGGGTGACTTGGCACACCCGATTTATGCCAAGTGGCGACTCTGAGTTTTGATTGTTAAAAATAATCTTTTTTCGAAACAAATTTTCATCTTTTGTCACTTTAATAATTAAAACCCACGGGAATTAAAAGTTGATAAAAATAAATATTGTTGTTTTTTATTCATTGTTGATGCTGAACGTGATATGTCATCGAGCGGGTAGGCAAACATTAGGCTCGGGTTGGCAAATTTAGAATTGTTGAATTGTTGGAATGCTTGGAATATTTGTTGAATGTTTTGTTTATCGTATTTGAAAAGTGTATCTATTTAACCGGGGAATGCCCCGAGGTCATTTGTATTTACTCACCGGGGAATGCCCCGAAGAATTTTATATGCAAAGGATGCTCGTGATCAAGGCCCGAGGCATCGTGTAAAGCATAGTTTAGGACTAGTGTAGGTTATTTCAGTATTTTTATTTCGGGACTGTATAACTCGGACTGGACACTATATTTCGGGTTCCTTTTGTTTTTGTTTGTTTGTTTGATTGTTTTACATGTTTTTGTGTGATTTGTTCGTCGTAGTGTCAATTTAGCCGATACGCTCTGCCAAGCGACCGTGGTCAAACCACGGGATCGAGGGGTGCCTAACACCTTCCCCTTGGTCAACAAAATTCCTTAGCCGAAATCTCTGTTCGCAAACCAGTATTAAAGAGTCAAAACCATTTTGAAAAAGGATATCCATGGGTGACTTGGCACACTCGATTTATGCCAAGTGGCGACTCTGAGTTTTGATTGTTAAAAATAATCCTTTTTCGAAACAAATTTTCATCTTTTGTCATTTTAATAATTAAAACCCTTTCGACCCTTAAAACATAATCTCTTTGGGAGTGAGAAAAAAGGGTGTGACAGCTCTGGCGACTCTGCTGGGGAATTGTTCAGAATTCGAGCTTATTTTTGGAGTCGTATCGGCTTTGTTTGACACTATGGGTGTATAAACATTTTGTTTGTGTTGTTTTGGGTTATTTTCTTATCATTATGGAATATTTTCGTGCTCTTTGTGTACAGTATTTATCTTATGTGTTACCGCTTTTATTTTTGACATCATGTGTCCACCCCCCGGCCTTCTTTCTGCAACAAGTCTAAATAAAGAGTATATGAAACATACTCTAAATAAAGAGTGAAGAAAATCTTTTTGAATTTTTGAAATAAGATCAACCAAAAATGAAACCTACGACTATTGAGGAAAATCTTATTTTTATTTTTATTTTTATTTTTATTATTTTTCTTTTCAAGATATGTATGAAACACCTACTCTAAATAAAGAGTGAAGAAAATCTTTTTGAATTTTTTAAATAAGATCAACCAAAAATGAAACCTACGACTATTGAGGAAAATCTTTTTTTTTCTTTTTTTATTTTTTTTATTTTTCTTTTCAAGATATGTATGAAACACCTACTCTAAATAAAGAGTAAAGAAAATCTTTTTGAATTTTTTTAATAAGATCAACCAAAAATGAAACCTACGACTATTGAGGAATTTTTTTTTTATTTATTATTATTTTTCTTTTCAAGATATCTATGAAACACCTACTCTAAATAAAGAGTGAAGAAAATCTTTTTGAATTTTTTAAATAAGATCAACCAAAAATGAAACCTACGACTATTGAGGAAAATCTTTTTTTTTCTTTTTTTATTTTTTTTATTTTTCTTTTCAAGATATGTATGAAACACCTACTCTAAATAAAGAGTAAAGAAAATCTTTTTGAATTTTTTTAATAAGATCAACCAAAAATGAAACCTACGACTATTGAGGAATTTTTTTTTTTATTTATTATTATTTTTCTTTTCAAGATATCTATGAAACACCTACTCTAAATAAAGAGTGAAGAAAATCTTTTTGAATTTTTTAAATAAGAGCCCCGAACCCACAATAGGTTGCCTACATATCTCACTCCCGAGAGAGGAGAATCAGGAGTGTGTAGTTCTTCCAGATTGGACAATTAATGATTAAATAACGGATTGCACCCTAACTTAAGAGACACAACCAAAGACAAACAAATAAAATCTTTTTTTTTGGATTTTTAATTAGACACTTCAGCTAAAAATGACACCAACAACTACGAAGAAAAAAAAATCTTTTGGTATTTTCGTGAAATGTACAAAACTCCTACAATTTTTGCATTTTTCTTTTATAAAAACTCCTATGAATAAAAAATCTTTTTGAAGTTTTCAAATTGTGAATGCATGCTAAACGAGACAAAGGAAAAATGATTTTGATATTTTCGTTTTTGAGAAATGAGTGCAAAAGGTAAAAAACAAGTGAGAAACGATTTCAAAACTGGCTACCAGCTTCTTTAATTGCACAAAGCAAGACAAAAGCTAGCACATGAAAGAGACATTATTGTGAACCCAAAAAGGGCATGCAAAAAGTTTTGTCAACAGAGAAGTCGGGGAACTCATGAAAATACCAAGGCTCAAAGGGTTTATTTGAGAAACACGACAAAGCAGAAATACTGGGTTTGTTTTATAGTCACTCTTGATAAGCTGAGTTTGAGTCAATGATACAGCAAATCAATGACATATGCTAATGGTTGGAAGCAAAGCTAAATGTGACGGGGGCAGGAGCAATTGCCTCAAAAGCCAAATCCACAAACTAGCCACCATGTTTTAAACTCACAAGTTTTCTTTGTATGTAATAGGAATACATGTTGCATTCAAATCAAGGATTTCAGAGCCTAAACATCAAAGGCCGTAATTTCTCACCTCAACAAATGTAAGAGGCAAGGTTGCTGCACAGATTTGGTAATCAAAATCATGGTAAAACTCATAATTCAAGATCTCTAGGAGACGCACTTCCTTGTTTTGGTAATTCAAACAGTTTTGGTAAGGAGACGCACTTCATTGTTTTGATAATTCAAACAACATTGATAAGGAAAGACACTTCCTTGATTGGGTAATTCGAATTTTTCTTCTTAGGTAATGCACTTCCTAACTTAAGTCTTGATTCCTAGAAGACGTACCTTTTAGTCGAGTCATCCCCTTTGATTCCTATAAGACGTACTTTTTAGTCGAGTCATTCCTTTTGATTCATATAAGACGCACCTTTTAGTCGAGTCATCCCCTTTGATTCCTATAAGACGTACATTTTAGTCGAGTCATCCCCTTTGATTCCTATAAGACGTACCTTTTAGTCGAGTCATCCCCTTTGATTCATAAAAGACGTACCTTTAGTCGAGTCATCCCCTTTGATTCCTATAAGACGTACCTTTTAGTCGAGTCATTTCCCTTGATTCCTATAAGATGTACCTTTTATTCAAGTCATTTCCCTTGATTCCTATAAGATGTACCTTTTAGTCGAGTCATCCCCTTTGATTCCTATAAGACGTACCTTTTAGTCGAGTCATCCCCTTTGATTCCTATAAGACGTACCTTTTAGTCGAGTCATCCCCTTTTATTCCTATAAGATGTACCTTTTAGTTGAGTCATTTCCCTTGATTACTATAAGACGTACCTTTTAGTCGAGTCATTTCCTTTGATTCCTATAAGACGTACCTTTTAGTCAAGTCATCCCCTTTGATTCCTATAAGACGTACCTTTTAGTCGAGTCATCCCCTTTGATTCCGTTATTTAATCATTAATTGTCCAATCTGGACGAACTACGCACACCTGATTCTCCCCTTTTGGGGGTGAGATACGTAGGCTCCCTTCTTGGGTTCGGTGATCTTTTCAAGAAAAAAAAAGAGGTTTTGAAAAACTGTTGAACTCTAACCATTTGCTATTGAAGATTGTCTAGATTTGAAAAGAGAAATTGAAAAGATGATTCATGATGGATCAATTATGGTGCAGAACATTGATAGTGAGGGAAACTTAGTCATGCTGATATGCAAACCAGTGGCTAAGATGTCAGGATGAGCGATTGAGAAGTCATCCCTCTCCTTACCAGGAAGGGGTTTGGTAGCTTGTTTTATTTTATTTTCTGTTCTCTGAATTATTTCAGGATTGCAGTTCGAGATCTGTCTTGTTTTGTCCTTTTGTTGTTTATGTCCAAACTCTTCTATCTTTTGTTTCGACTAAATGAAGTGTCTCATTTTCCTTTGTGTTTAAATATGTGTTGTTTGTTTGTTTTCTTTACCTAGTACATTTTGTGTTGACTCTAGTGATATGACATGCTAGTGAAATTTTCAGCCAAATCTTAAAATCCAGTTTAAGCATGAACATTGAATCAGAAGGTTAAAGTTAGAAAAAAAAGGGCATATGAGAAAATAGATAGAGTGTTGACACATTTGGTGACCATGTTGAAGCCTTTTTTCAAAATTAAAGCAATTATTTTGAGAATCACAAGAATAACTTGGTCATCAATTAAAAAACAAAGCTCAATTAGGTCAAATAGAGGATGTGTGCTCCCGAGGAACAGAACAAAAATCAACTCCACGAAAGCATGAGTCATTCAATGTGAGGGATGTACAACAAAGGTGGAGTTGTATGTTCGACAAGTGTAAAAGAAGAGGTGACACATATGCTCGGGGCAAGTTATTGTTGTACAACATGTCATAAGTGATATTGATTGTGTACTTTCACATTGCATGCTATGTACTAGCATCTTCAAGGATTGATATGACGAAGGCATTTCATTTTGCTATCCATATATTGTGTCATCTTTTGTGTACCCCATTTGAGCCTTAGTATTATTTTCTTTTCATAGCCCTCTTTTGGAATCAAGATAGAGTCAGCAAAGCTCAAAGGAAAATGTCGAGCAAAACAATAGAGTCAGAAAGTTTCAAAAAGAAACGAGAGAAAAATGTGTCCAAAAAGAAAAAAAGAGTGTCAAGAAAAATAAAGTCAGAAAAGTCCCAAAGAAAAAAGTCAACAAAAAAATAAAAAATAAAAAAGTCTGAATCAAGCAAAAAGAACAAGCTGCCAGAACTACGCATGACCTGATTCTCCTCTCTCGAGGGTGAGATATGTAGGTTGCCCTACTCAGGGCTCGGTCCAACCAAATAAACAATTTAGAGTCACCCAGTCAAAAGAAACTGGGGCATGAGTTAATCCTCATTGTTTGAGTCGATTCTAAAAGTTGTAAGTCCTACCCCACTTCAAGTGTCGTTTGGGCCCCATGCCATCCTTTCTTTCTAACCTTATCCAAAAGCCAAGTTACAATCAAAGAAAGACCTTCAGATCAATGTTCGAGGATGTTAAGGCGGAGCATGCAAGGGATATGATGATGCATTTGGGAACTATTTGTCTTCCTCAGCATAGGGAATCAAGAGAGAAATAAAAATGAGAGAGTCTTATTGGTGAAAACCCTTACGGGCACCATAAGGCGATGGTAAGTTAAGAGAAATAAAAATGAGAGTGTCTTATTGGTGAAAACCCTCACGGACACCATAAGGTGATAGTGAGCCGAGAGAAAATGAAAGAAGCTTGTTGGCGAAAACCCTTCAAGGCGCCACTAGCCGAATGGGGTCTTAAATGCAATTGACCTAAGAAAGCAACTCAGTTTCAAGGTCATTAACTCAACAACAATGGGTAGAAAGTTTGGATGAAAAGATCAAACTGCTTAATCCAAAATGCATGGCATAATCATTAGTGTTGACTGTCATTTTTAGATGAATTTTTCGTTTCTTTGTTTTAAAAAGGGACATTCATTGTCTTTTCTTTCTTCTCTTTATTTTAATTTTATCTTTCTTGAGTCAGTTATCAAAACAAAAATTATCATTCTTTTTTTTTGTTTCTTGTCTTTGAGTCAAGTCCGTGTCAAAACAAGTGAAAAAAGATTTCAAAACTGGCTACCAACTTCTTTAATTGCACAAAGCAAGACAAAAGCTAGCATAGGAAAGAGACATTATTGTAAACCCAAAAAGGGCATGCAGAAAGTTTTGTCAACAGCGAAGTCGGGGAACTCATAGAAATACCAAGGTTCAAAGGGTTTATTTGAGAAACACGAAAAAGCAGAAATACTGTGTTTGTTTCAGAGTCACTCTTGATAAGCTGAGTTTGAGTCAATGATACAGCAAATCAATGACATATGCTAATGGTTGGAAGCAAAGCAAAATGTGACGGGGGCAGGAGCAATTGCCTCAAAAGCAGAAGCCACAAACTAGCCACCATGTTTTAAACTCACAAGTTTTATTTGTATGTAATAGGAATACATGTTGCATTCAGATCAAGGATTTCAGAGCCTAAACATCAAAGGCCATAATTTCTCACCTCAACAAATGTAAAAGGCAAGGTTTCTGCATAGATTTGGTAATCAAAACCATGGTAAAACTCATAATTCAAGATCTCTAGGAGACGTACTTCCTTGTTTTGGTAATTCAAGCAGTTTTGATAAGGAGACGCACTTCATTGTTTTGATAATTCAAACAACATTGATAAGGAAACACACTTCCTTGATTGGGTAATTCGAATTTTTCTTCTTAGGTAATGCACTTCCTAACTTAAGTCTTGATTCCTAGAAGACGTACCTTTTAGTTGAGTCATCCCCTTTGATTCCTATAAGACGTACCTTTTAGTCGAGTCATTCCTTTTGATTCATATAAGACGTACCTTTTAGTCGAGTCATCCTCTTTGATTCCTATAAGATGTACCTTTTAGTCGAGTCATCCCCTTTGATTCCTATAAGACGTACCTTTTAGTCGAGTCATCCCCTTTGATTCCTATAAGACGTACCTTTTAGTCGAGTCATTTTCCTTGATTCCTATATGACGTACCTTTTAGTCGAGTCATTTCCCTTGATTCCTATAAGACGTACCTTTTAGTCGAGTCATCCCCTTTGATTCCTATAATACGTACCTTTTAGTCGAGTCATCCCCTTTGATTCCTATAAGATGTACCTTTTAGTCGAGTCATTTCCCTTGATTACTATAAGACGTACCTTTTAGTCGAGTCATTTCCCTTGATTCCTATAAGACGTACCTTTTAGTCGAGTCATTTCCTTTGATTCCTATAAGACGTACCTTTTAGTCGAGTCATCCCCTTTGATTCCTATAAGTCGTACCTTTTAGTCGAGTCATCCCCTTTGATTCCTATAAGACGTACCTTTTAGTCGAGTCATTCCAATTAACTCATAGAAATTGCATTTCTTTATTTGGAATAATTTTCTTTCCAGTTTTGATGTGATTTCAGGAGCATGCCCGAAGCACAGGGCGAATAAATGGAAAACCAAGCAACAAGATGAAGAAATTGAAAGTTAAACAGATTGAAAAATAGAAAGTCTGGAGCCCGCCTGCAGAACAGGGTGAAGAAATTGAAAGCATAACAACAAGTTGATGAAATAGCAAGTCAGGAGCCCGCCTGCAGAACAGGATGAAGAAATTAAATGCATAGCAACAGATTGAAAAAATAGCAAGTCAGGAGCCTTCCTGCAGAACAGGGTGAAGAAGTTGAAAGCATGGCAACAAGTTGATGAAATAGCAAGTTAGGAACCCGCCTGGAGAACAGGGTGAAGAAATTGAAAGGCAAGAAACAAGTTAAAGAAATAGCAAGTCAGGAGACCGCCTGAAGAATAGGGTGATGAAACTCAAGTCAAGAGTCCAAAAGAAGCTGTATAGATAGGATTTTTGTAATTTTATTTATTCTTTAACTTGTAATTTTCATTTTAATGTAATGACAGAGCCGTGGACCGGAACCTCGATGGAACCTCACTCGACTCTCCAACCTAGTATAGTCCTTCTTTTTCCAATCCTTTGAAATACCCGTGACTTGATTCTCTCATAACTTGGGTAGGTAGGATGTCTTAAGTCAAAACCCGGTTGTCCTTCTTCCTTCTGTTTCTTTCTTTGAATAATGGTCGGGTCAAAATTTGGTCTCGCTGTCTACTTCTTTGTCTGAAAACACTTCATGTTTACATTCAAAGGGGGCATGATTTAGACACCTAATTTCTTCCCCGATATCATTTTTACCCATTTTTACTTTATCCTACCGTGTACCCTTACCAGTTTAATTATTCCCCACAAAAATACAAAAATAAACAAAAAAACAATAACTTTAACTAATTTATCTTATCCTAACAACCTACCCAATCAAAAACTTCCACCTCACTACCCACCTCACTACCCCAATACCCACCCACGTGACCCCTCATACTATCACCTACCATATATACTCCCCATATATCACCATCACCGAAAAGGAGAAAAGAGGAGGGCCCCACCACTGAACTTCATCATCAACAACAATACTCCTCTATTTTTCTCCATTGACGCCAAGAAAAAATCACAACAATACGGTCCATCTTTTTTTTCTTCTTTCACTGACCTTCACGCACAGCTTCACTGGAGAGAAACACACTCACCTCACCATTCTTTCACTGTCACAGCTCATATTTTTCATAGACGGAATATACGCATCAACACATCGGTACACACACAGATCGGAGATGGGAGCTGGGCGGAGAGGAAAGAGATCGAGGGAGAGGGATAGTGATGAGAGAGATTTGAGTGAAGAAAATTAAGAGAGATCAGAGAATAACAAGGAAATTGGTTCGAAGTGTCGAGAAAAATAGGGAGAAACATTGAGCAAAACAGTTTTTCGGCGACGTACTGCCGGAAACATTCATCGTTCCAGGTTTTCTAACTTTTTTCCTCTGTTTTGTTACTGTCGGAGCTCATCGGAGCTCCGACTAAGTGCGGAAGATAACTCAGCGCTGATTCCAGTGGGTTTTGGTCAAATTTGATTGGAAATGGTTGATTTTGGGTTCGTATCGATTTCTTTTGAGTTGGGTTTGATTCCTGTTCGGGTTTGCAGGTCTCGATCCTGAGATGGTATCGATTATTTTGAGGTTTTTCATCGGGTTCAAAATCTGTCCAATTTACATTTCTCTATACCGAGTCGAGTTTGGTCGTGGTTGAGGTTCGACGTTGAGGTTCCGTTGGACACGGTTCTATTCAGAAAGATCAGTTAATCAATAAAGCATTGAGGTCCATTTCTCATCTCATTCTCTATTCTATTTTTGGAATTTTAGTTGTTTGTTATGGGTGTGAATAACTTGTTTGTTTAGCGTATTTGAATCTTTGTTGTGTATATGTGGTTGATGTTGGATTTGATAGTCGAAGAATTGGCTAATTAGTTTGACAATGGAATTAGGGAAGACGGAAATTAAAAGTTGATAAAAATAAATATTGTTGTTTTTTATTCATTGTTGATACTGAACGTGATATGTCATCGAGCGGGTAGGCAAACAGTAGGCTCGGGTAGGCAAATTTAGAATTGTTGAATTGTTGGAATGCTTGGAATATTTGTTGAATGTTTTGTTTATCGTATTTGAAAAGTGTATTTATTTAACCGGGGAATGCCCCAAGGTCATATGTATTTACTCACCGGGGAATGCCCCGAAGAATTTTATATGCAAAGGATGCTTGTGATCAAGGCCCGAGGCATCGGGTAAAGCATAGTTTAGGACTAGTGTAGGTTATTTCAGTATTTTTATTTCGGGACTGTATAACTCGGACTGAACACTATATTTCGGATCCCTTTTTTTTTGTTTGTTTGTTTGATTGTTTTACATGTTTATGTGTGGTTTGTACGTCGTAGTGTCAATTTAGCCGATACGCTCTGCCAAGCGACCGTGGTCAAACCACGAAATCGAGGGGTGCCTAACACCTTCCCCTCGGTCAACAGAATTCCTTAGCTGGAATCTCTGTTCGCAAACCAGTATTAAAGAGTCAAAATCATTTTGAAAAAGGATATCCACGGGTGACTTGGCACACCCGATTTATGCCAAGTGGTGACTCTGAGTTTTGATTGTTAAAAAAAATCATTTTTCGAAATAAATTTTCATCTTTTGTTACTTTAATAATTAAAACTCTTTTGACCCTTAAAACATAATCTCTTTGGGAGTGAGAAAAAGGAGTGTGACAGTCATATAAATTGGGATAGAGGGAGTAACATATATTACTTGAAAACTACGTAGAAAGTCATATAATCATAATAATTAATAGCTTAAAATATCTAAAACTATATAACAAATATGATTGACTTTCTCAAATATTTCAATCACTACCAAATAAATTGGGACAAAAAGAGTAATATATAATATATGAAAATTATGTAAAAATATTATAAATCAACAATTAATAACTTAAAATATTATCATATAAAATATTTTTTTGACTTTCTAAATTTCATCTGTACCACATAAATTGAGATAAAAAAATAATAGACATTGAGGTTGAGCTGGTATAGGCTCCAATATGTAGTGTGTGTATATATTTATATAAACTAGATTAGTATACGCGCTTTGCACGTTTGTTTCGTGTTAATTAATAAAATATAAATAAAAAAATTTAAAATTGCGATTAGTGTCAGTTAACTTTAAACTAAATATTTTTTTTCTACACTTTGAACTTTAAAGCTTATCATTTTAGTTTTATGACCATATTTAATTGTAGTGGACTCTATCATTCGATAAATATGATAAATATTTGTGAAACTTGAAACTAAAAGTACAACAATTTTTTTAAATTTTATATAAGTATGAATATGGCAAAAAAAATATTAACTTATATATACTATTTGTCAAATCTTCAATTATTAAAATCTTAATAGCATAAATAGGATGAATATGAATGAAAATAAAATTACGAAAAAAAATTCTTCAGATGCATTCATTTTTCGGCGTGAAATCTCAATCACATGTTACACATGAATCTTCCTTCACATACGCTCACCTAAATAAGAAAATTGAAGAATCAATCGATAATAACTTATGTAAATTTATTCATATATTGTTGTGAAGGTAAGAAGGCTTAGCAGTTTTACAAAGAAAACAAAGAAAAATGCTCCACTTTGAAACATTAGATATCTCGAAAAATTAGATTTTTCTTTCATCTCTGATACATTTATCAATATCGAATAAAAGTAATAGATACTCCTAATAACTCAAAGTTTTCTTTTTTAAGTTACAATTCTAAGTAAAAGAAGAAGAATTTAGCTCCTAAACTTAAAATTGAAAAAAAGTACTCCTTTAACCTCAAGCAGGTGCTCGAAAATTTGACACTAATATATTTAGGACTTTGGTCATGCTCAAAGTACAAGCTCAAGCAAGTGCTCGAAAATTTGACACTAATATGTTTAGGACTTTGGTCATGCACAAAGTACAAGGTTGTTACAATTAAAATTTAAAAAAAGAGTTATTTACTCCTTAAGTTAATATAATCAACAAAACTAATTTTAAGAGTGTGGGTGTAAGAGCTAAATCTTTTTCTTATTTATGTTAAAAGGTATTTAATCCTTAAGTTACCTTCTATTACTATTACTTTTAATAATTTGAATATTAATAAAACTAAAATATTTAAGCAAAAATAACAAGTAACATATCCAATTTAATCCCACAAAGTAGGAATTGAAAAGGATAGAGTGTATCAAATCTTATCTAAACTCAGAGGTAGAGAGACTGTTTCAAACCTCAGTCGGCAGAAAATTTAGCTAATATAAATTAGCTCCTAAATAATATTGAAAAATTTCATTTGCATTATCACTTTTTATGATTTTTTAACAATTATACTTTGTGTATCTTATTAGTAAATCATTTATGTCAAGACGGACGACTTGTAGAATTATTTACTTAAATATCATAATTTGTCTTGATATTAAGTCTTGAATCATACCAGCATGAAGTAAAGATTTTACTTACTTTTTTCTTTTGTTACAAAATAAAACAAACAACATCAGAATATGCTATTGATTCTTGAATCTTACTTTGTATAATCTATCCTCAAATTGAAAGGACATATCATGTATTAAAACACGAAATTTTTTTCATATAGAATCTACGAAAGAGTCGATAAAAGACTCCGTCAAAGCTAAAGTAGAAAGCTTAATAAACAAAAATCAATTGCCTTGAAAAACACACCATAACAACTTATTATTGTAAATTCACAAATAGATTAAAGTTTTAGAAAACTTACCTCAAATCAACCTAACATATCAAATAATAATTATAAAGTATAGATATAAATACATCTCAGCAATTAGCGATTGTCCTCAAGAATACATCATAATAACTGTTTTGCCGAGAAAATTTAACTTTTGAAAGAGTCGCCACTTAATTTTGAAAAGCAATTAAGAAACCTTTATTAAATACTTAGACGATTCAAAACAGAAAAATCGTTTAAGTTAGAGATTCTGAATAAGAGGTTCCTATTAATGTTTTAGGAAGGTGTTAGGCACCTAAAACGTCCGCTAACTTGCGGTTATCCGGACCGTTTGAAAACTTCTTTTGATTAACTTCTAAAAAGATTAATTTGTTAAAAAGTGATCGATTTTTTAGCAAAGACTCGTGTAAAATAGATTTAGGCGACTTAGTAGGGATTTTAACTATGTCTAAACAAAATTAACAAACAAATAAACACATAAAGGGGAAAAGGAGGAGAAAGTAAAAGATTTAGGCCCTTGGGCCCAAATCAATGAAACTTGTCCTAGTCTAATTGGGCCTTTGACCCATTTCACCTGTCCTAGTCTGTTTTTCGAGCCTTTGACTCGAATCTTGATCCACCTGTATTAAATACAACTTTGGCTTCTTGGCCCGAATGAATGAACTAAAAAATAAATAAATAAATAAATAAATAAACAAATAAAGGCAATAATAAATCAATAAGTAAATAAATAGAGACTTTCTAGTCTCTTTTTCGCTTCAAAAATGGGATCTTAACACATTCTTCTTCTTTCAACTCCTTGCATTCACACACTATGCAACCTTAGACTCACTTTCGGCCTTGACTCAACGGATGGGCCTGATTGGCCCATTAGGGAATGCAAAGAGTCCGTTTGGACTCCAACGAATTCACATACAAAGTAAGAAAAATAAAGGACATTAATACATGACTAACGAAGGGAAAGAGATATAAAAACAACACATAGGCAATCAAAGGAAGGAAATTGAGTTAGTTAACACATGATCAATCAAAGGAAGGAAATTGAGTTAGTTAACACATGATCAATCAAAGAAAGGAAAAACTAAAAGGAAACTAATGCAAATTTTAAAAAATAGCAACGTGGTATGGATCTTAAATAATCAAAAGTCGATTAAAAATAGTAAGATATGTTCGTATCAACTCAACAAAGAAGCATTATCCGCAAATGAATCTTACATATTAGCTAATCCAAATATTTCTTAAAAATAGCAAAGGGGCAGATTAAAGAACCTAAAGACAAAGCATGTAACTTCTTCCTAGTTAACTTGAAATAATTATTTGGACATGCTAATATAAAATGAACATTATTTCAATCTAATCAAAACACCATAGAGACTTAATGTAGGTAAGAAACAACATATGTTGACCAGGGGGTTTATAAGGAAAGAATCATTTAATCACCATACAAAGTGACTACTAGTTCACTGTTGGCAAAATTCTTGCAACATGGTACGTTATCAAGAAAAAAGGACTTAGTATATTGAATTAATATTGGACTCTTCTAGCCATCATACTAAACTTCCAGCTGAGAAAATAAAAAGAATGAAACACCAAACATGAGCATGATTTTAATTCATAGAGTATTTAACATGACGTGTTCATACTAGACGGAAGCTTCAAGTTACATCGCACATAG
Source organism: Capsicum pubescens (assembly GCA_030864215.1). NCBI lineage: Eukaryota > Viridiplantae > Streptophyta > Magnoliopsida > Solanales > Solanaceae > Capsicum > Capsicum pubescens. The sequence continues at coordinate 338,189,009 of CM061538.1, forward strand.
CATGTCTCCAAATGTGAAGCAACACATTGTTTTGACTTACATTAGTGAGAAACCAATTTGTACTAAAACTTGGGCACAGATATTGTACTTATGAATTTTGCGTAGACGAAAAGTAATGATAGAAATGTATAGATTTACTACTAAAATACTCATCAAGCCACTTAGATTTAGTCGAGGGGACTAAATAAAAATCATGCAAGATAAGCACTATCATGAGTTGCAACTCAAATTTTCAAGCGATTATTATTCAAATGGTCAGTCTACGGCCTAATGTCGATTAGAAGAAAATGAAATGAGATTTAAAAGAAAGGAGAAATAACATTCAGACCAAAACATGACTACAAATTTTAATGCCAAAAGAAAGAGAACTTAAAAGATGAACTAAAAATCATCAAATCGAGGTTGACGAAAATATAATCTCAAAACAGCCGTCATAGTTCAATCACATAACCTATGTCTCTCAAGTCCTCTACAACAAAACAATTCTCAGCACCCAAGGTTATAAAATGCTACTGAACAAGACAACATGAGGCTGAAAACTGTTAAGCGAGAATCAAGCTATGATCTTTAACTATGAACCAGCAATTTCAAATCATAAACAATACACAAGATGAGACATTAGGTCAAAAATTAATCAGTAACACCAAGCGTAGATGGACAATTACGAGATCGAGATAAAGACGACGAAAACCACATATCAGACAATCAGAATAGAAATTAATTCTAACATAACAATACAACCAACACTGTCTTATACTAAAATAGCAACCTATGGTCTTTAAGACTTCTACAGCAACAACCAGCATACAAGATTTTCGGAATAACACTTATAACTATAGAATGAAAAGATGAAGCAGAATACAATAGAAATTAAGCAGAAATAGAATGTTACATATTCAGAGCAGCAAAACGAGACGACGAACTGGTACGGAGATCACGACCACCAAAAAATTTCTTCACAGTCAACTCGGAGCTCTAATTTAGCTGATGAACTTTCAAAATAAGAACCGAATTTCTACTAAATACCGAATTTCTCCAAGAATTTCTTTCTTTCTTCTTACTTCCTTGGTTTTTTCTGAATCTAAAATTTTCAACTCATTCCTTCCATCCCCTGAAACAGTGGACCCTTCGCCTCTTATATAGAAGACCGAATTGGGGTATTTTTGGTATTTGAAAGAAGGATATCTTGAATTTGAAATCCCAAAATTCCCCCCCACAGCCCCGTTTTCGTCTTCAATTCGTACCCCTTTTTGGATTTCTTCCTCCAAATTGCAACAGGTGGACCAATTAAAATAGGGAAAGATGAATTTTCCCCTAAAATCAATGGAAATCGGCCAAATCGTATGAATTACTCCGGAATTCGCAGAATTTGGACATTGGGGGACGACACCTAGCTTGTTTCTAGAAGGTTCAAGGGTTTTCTTCACGTGAACCCGTGCGAGACACGTGAAGAGGGATACACACGGGTTGATTTTATGATTTTCGAGTTAAGGTTGGCCGGATTCGGGTTAATGGTTGATGTTGGGTATCACGATATTATTGTTGTTTGTACGCAGCTTCACTGCTTTGGAGGAGAAGGGAAGAGATAAGGGATTGGGACGAGTCAGACGGTGTTTGGGTGTTGGGCCGGCTTTTGGACAAGAAAGGAAGGGGCCCAAGAGATTTATATTTGGGCTGCTGACTGTTTTGATTAAATAGAGGGGCTGGTTTAGTTATTTAAATTTTGGATCTTTAATTGGGGTTATTTACTAACCCTTATTAAATTTAATTGGGTTGTTAAATAATCCTAATTAAATTTAATTAGATTAGAATAATCATAATTAAATTTAATTGGATTAAGAATAACTCTAATTAAATTTAACCGGATTAAAATAATTTCAATTAAGAAATGGTAACTTTTGGGATTGAGATTGAATTACAATTTAAACGACTTATTTAAATTCTAACCAAATTGAATATCTATTGGTCAATTGCATTATAATTGGGGCCAATTTGATTTCAATTGAGGTCGTATTTAATTAGATCGCTAAATTGAATCGCAATCCGATATGAATCAAGTAACAAATTAACCTCGGATTTCTTGATTTGATAAAAATCAAATAAATATTCCTCCAAATAAAATATTTTGAGAACAAAGTATATTTAAAACCAAGACTTTATCCATTTGGAGTAGTTTTCAAGTTTAATCAATAGAAGTCTAATTTTGATACAAATATTCATTTAAATAACAAATTTATACTATCTCGTATATATAAATACGAAAATGTACAATCATTAATTAAATGATAAAATCCACTCAAATAAATAATTTAAATTGCATTTATTTGAATAAAATAATTATTGTGGTTTTATCTTAAAATTGAAGAAACTCGAAATTAAATTGGGTTGTCGAAGATAAAAATTAGGTGTCAACAACTGCCCCCTCCCTTTGGGTAGGATGGATACAAGTAATCCTGGGCAAAGGGAGGTTGACGTTCCTAGTTTTTTGTCCGACCACAAATTCGAATCTGAAAGAGGTTGGTTTTCGCACAAGTTTTGTAGAGTTATGGACGGACCTCGGCATCAGGTTTCCTACATATCTCAGGTTTCATGATAATTCAGGCCACTTGTAGTTCATAAATCTTGATTTAAAGCACGATTTTCAAAAAAATTCACTAACTATTACGGTTTTAGAGTTTTTGGTTAAACCGGGAAGCTGGGAAATAAAGGAATTTGGGGGAGGTTGGAATGCAGTCGAGTTTTGTACATAGAGACCGGCCTACATATCCTCAAGATTTCAGGAAATCAGACTGCTTGTAGTTCAACTCAATCGGTAGAAAAGATAGTCTTCTATTTCAGACGATCTTTGGCTCGGGATGAGTGACAAGTTAATGAGTTGCGGAAAATAAGCTTGTAACCTCTTAACCATGAATGTGGTATCCTTAACATCCATAGTCAAGAACTTACTTGGACATAATTTCTAAAACTCTAGGCGTCCTATCACTCAAATTTGAAAGAAAAGAAAGACTACCCTCGATGTAAGTTTAGAAGTATCTCGAAGGTAAAGTTGAAACAAGAATATCCCGGAATACCCACATGCCTTCTAATAGGGGTGTGGTTAGATGATGGTGGTGATCATCCTTTAGGTCGCGTCCAGAGAGTTTGACGTCCCTCTCTAGACTATGTCCCGTTTTGCTGCTAAGAAAGAGTTCCACGTTGTGCTGCGTCCTATCTGAAGTTGTCCGCACCTGTGGTTTTGATTTGAGATTTTCATCCTCTTGGATTCTCTCAACAATCCTTCAAGAAAAATGTGTTAGTGCTAAACATAATTCACGAAATAGGTATGTAGTCTTTTACCATATCTCTACATGAGTTGTGGCTTGAAAAGCGGAGTCATCTCTTCATGTACCTGTTTGAAATAAAATAACTGGCAACAACCCATTTGGTTATTGTATAATTATGACATTTATCATTTGAATATGTCTTTAAAGTGGGGTGGCCCTTTTGGACACCGACGATACTTTATGCAGAACGGTCCCTACAACTGTGTAATCTTGTGCTGGTGTGGCAAACCTTTTGGTTACCTATATCACTTGTTGTATGTGGAATGATAACCTTTCCGGTTATAGCCGATGATCGATTTATAAATTTCCCTTAAGTTGTCAATCTTTGGATAATCTTGCGCATTATTTGATGTTGGATACGAGGCGACTTATAGATATCCTTTGAATTTCTAGATTTTAGGTAATCCTACACATTATCCGACCTTGGATAAGAGATGGCTCACATATATCCCTCCAATCGCTAGCTTTTAGGTATTTTTGCACATCATCCGACCTTGGATACAATATGACTTATAGATATCTCTCAAATTGTTAGCCCTTGGGTAATCTTGCACATAATCGATATTGGATATGCTGCAGCTTATATAGAACCCTTGGACGAATCAATTTGATAATCTTGCATATTTTCCGGTAAGGATTTAGTTGCGACTTATGTATAACCTTCAGACTATCGATTTTTGGGCGATCTTGCACACTATCCGATTAGGATGTTGTTGTGGCTTACGGATGACCTACAAGCCATCAACTCATAGGTGATCTTGCACACTATCATATTTCAAATAATATGACTTATAAATGACCCTCAAATTGTCAATTTCTAGGAAATCTTATATATCATTCATCCTTAGATAGAAACTTAAAGGCTCCCCTTCAAATCGTGTGCTCTAAATGCATTCAGATGCTGATTCATAACATGATGAGATATCCTCAATGTCAGCGTTTGTGTCTCGCGTGTCAACAGATATTAAATACTGATAATATCCTCGACGCTAGCGTTTATGTCTTGCGTGTCAACAGATATTGAATGGCCCTCTTGGCAATAATATGAAATGGCCCTCTCGGCGATGATATGAATAGCCCTCTTGGCAATGATATGAATGACCCTCTTGGTAATGATATGAAATGGCCCTCTTGGCAATGATATGCAATGGCCCTCTTAGCAATGATATGAAATGGCCCTCTTGGCAATGATATGAAAACAGTTTCACCTGAGTTTGTTTGTCTGTGTTTTTCTTTCTACATGTACCTGTACTTGAAGTAGACGATTAGTAGACACAAAGTCGCTTTTTCTAGCGACCATTTTTTAGAAAAGTTCTAAATACAATGTTCGTAAAGAAAAGAAGACGTCTTTGTTTGTCCTCCATGATCTCAAGAAATGAGATGGACAATTCAAATGGTCCTTGATAAATGAGTATTAAACCCATTTTTGGGCTACCCATAAATACCGTTCTTAAGCATTATATATGCTCTGGCATGGCTCCCGACTTGCTTGGGAATTTTTTAAAAGAAACGCTCATTTTATATATCGATCCCTGCATCTACAGAAAAATGATTAGTTTGAATGAAACTACTCCGTGTTGACCTTCGATCCTTGATTTTCTCCTCGCCATCTTTCAGGTGCCCCGTCACATTGGTACCTCTACCCTGGGTCCCTTTTCCCATAGACGCCCAGGAAATCACTAAGTAAAAGATTTGTAAAGATTTTTTTCAAAAGTAGTCTTATTTTTAGCAAATAGTTTCGAAAGTATCTGTAAAAGCTTTAGAAAATTTCTGCCAGTCATGTCATGTACTAGCTCAACGAACGTCTTCCTCGTGGTTTTGACTATATCCAACGGATAATTTCTAAAACTCATGATCATTGTTGGAGGGTTCTTCAAACAGTTCTGTCATAGCCAGAAATTGAGTCTACCTAAACTTTGTCGCAGTTGGTGGCTTCAAAAGCTTGTCTTTAACCTCTGGTGCCGGGGAATTTTAAATATATTCCAGTATTTGGTGGAAATTTTGAGGCCTCCTTCAAAATTTCTGCCCCCAGTTTAAAGTAGTCTGAGATGATATCATCTCGAGTGGATCTGAAGTCTTTGCTGATCTTCATTCTCTTTGTTGGATGTTGATCTTCTCTTGTGAATTTTTGAGATTCCTTCTCAAAAATTCTTCCCCAGATTCCATTTCCTGGGGTTATATGACCGAGTCGTTGGGGTGCCTACGTATCCCGTTGAAGCAAGAATCAGGTCAAACGTAGTTTAGGACTACACTAGGAATATATATAAAATTTAATGGGTTGACCGAAGCCGACATAGTCCGCCTACGTATCCCTTTCTTGGGAATTCAAGTCATCACGTAGTTCATACATGAAAGGAAAGGATAAATTTTCCTAAGGGGGTTGACCGAAGCCAACATAGGCCGCCTACGTATCCCTTTCTTGAGAATTCAGGTCAAACGTAGTTCGTACATGAAAGGAAGGGATTCTAGGCAATTACATATCATAAAACAAATACTATCATAAAGGCGATTACAAACAAAAGAGATAAACGTTAAAACATCTTTCAAATATAGTATCTCTTTACCGCATTAGAATTGATTGGCTTGGTCCACTCTTAACCATCCATCTCAAGTAGTATTAGGGCTCCTCTAGGTTGGGCTTCTTTCAATTTTCAAATTCCTCTATATCTTTCATTAACTGCTCCTCGTCACCTTCTTTCCATTCATCATCATTCTCTTTGCTTCGTTCGTTTAACTCTTTTCATGACATGACATTGGCAGATTTTTAAACTATTGCTACCAAAATAAACCATGTTAGATTATAACAAGATAATAAAAGATGATAATATAATCATATTTAAAAATAACTTCTTAAATAAAGGGAGGCCTTTTGGAAAATAAATAAAAACTATGGCTCATGACTCGCGCAAATGCGGGCCCATGCCTTTTTTAAAGCGAAATGAAAAATTTGAGACATGAAAGGGTGGATCACTGGGCCTCCTTAGGATCATCACCAATTTTTAAAACTATTAGTAATTGTCATTTCATCTACTCTGACGGGCAATGAATTAGGAGCGAAGTGAAAGTCCAATTTTGCAAAGCCTCTCCTGGTACAACCTTCTTCACCTCACTGGTCTTTGGGAAATCTTCGGGTACAGCATTGCATCCCTCGAACAAATTTCCTATCCCATCCCCAAGACCATCATTATTTTACATCTCACACACGGGAAATGATTGGTGCAGGAGTGGCGACGGCTTAGACGAACTCATCTTTAAATTATCTTTAATCTCATCTTCCTTTCTTGGTTGGTAGCCTATTCCACGCTTAAATGCTTTTTCCGGGACCATAAGGGGCTCAATAATTCCTTCCGAGTTCCTTTCCACTCTTTTTGTCTTTTCTGAATTTTGTGGATCCACCTTAGTAATAGTCTTACCAAATACCCATTTGCCTGCTATTTTGGTCATGTTAATTGTAGCTTCCTTGTGATTAGGCAATGGATTACTGGTGATATTTGATGTCGGTGCCTGAAGAGTGATGATCTTCTGGTCGATCAAGTCTTGGATCTTGTGTTTCAGATTGATGCAATCTTTGGTATCATGCCCGGGCGCTCCTGAATGATAAACACAGAATTGATCGGCCTGAAAGAATCGGAAATTAAGATTGGTATGCTTTGGTGGAATAGACTGTAAAGAACCAGGTTTCATCAATCTTCCGAAGAGTTGGGTACGACTTTCAGCCAATGGAGTGAATTTTCTAGGAGGCTTCTTTTCGGGGTTTATACGTGGGGGGTTATACTGATTTTGATTAGCAGGAGGAGGTACTTGATGATAATTTGGAGGCGCTTGGACGTTTATTTGATTGTTTGGAAGAGTAGCTTGAACATGAGACTGAGAATTTGACTGCGGAACTTGATACTAGGACAAAATATTTGGAAGTGGAGCTTGATATTGGGGTTGGGCATAGAATATAGGCTGAAAACTTGGTGACGACGGTGAGGAAAGAATATTCCTAGGCTTGAATTTCTTCTTCAATTTAGAAACAAAATCAGCAGAGACTACACCTACATCCTCCTTTGACTTCTTTGAGAACATAGAAGTCCCAAACGATGTTGGGGTTTTGACAATCTTTAATGTTCGAATGCATTCTTCTAGCGATTCCCCAATTTTTACCAAATCTGCGAAAGTTGCCCTGACAACAGATAACATCCTAGTATAATATTCTCACTCTTGAGCGAGAGAGAACACAGACACCATCTCTTCCTCAGACATGGGAGGTTGTACCTTGGAAGCTTCTTTTCTCCAACGGAAGGCATCGTCTCGAAAGCACTTATTTTTCTTCGGTTTGATCTGATCTAGTGAGTACTGGTCAGGGACTATTTCAATGTTAAATGCAAACCTATCAAGAAAACCTTTAGCCAATGCCCTCCAACTAGTCCATCTTTTCAGTTCTTGTGATGTGAACCAATCTAAGGCTTCACCGCTTAAGCTCCGGCTGAACAAGCGCATCAATAATGCCTCATTTTTTCCTATCCCCACCATTTGATCAAAATACCTTATCAGATTGGTCATTGGATTTCCAGTACTGTCGAACACTTCAAATTTAGGGACCTTGTATCCTTCTGGTAGATCTACTCCAGGGTGAACACATAGATCATCATAACCTAGGCCATCATTGTCCCCCGTCCCATGAGATTCTTTGATCCTCATAATCTCTTCATTCATAGCCAACAACTTCATTTCATGCTCGGTCCTCCACTCTTTTTCGTTCTCCTCGTAATGATCTATCTCAGGATTAGGATATAAATTGTAGATGTCAGGGGATACGATGACATGAGGAGGATTTAGAAGGGTAGCTTGATTTTGAGGAGAAAGGAGGTTTGTTGGTAGGTGGGGAGGAAATTTTGGAAATTAGGAAAGTTTTGTGGGATATGGGAGTAGTTTGGTGGTATGTGAGAAGGATTTTGCGGATTCAGAAATGAATTTTGTGGGTTCGGAGATAGATTTGGTGGATTTAGTAGATTTGGGGGTGGATTATATGGATTGGTGTTTTGGACAAGTGGAAGAGCGGAGACGGACAATATGTTACTTGGATGGCCCCCGAGAATAGGCGTACTGAGAGAAGGGATATGGAGTGGAGTCTCGTGCCCTCCTGGAGCAGGAGCATTGACAGTGATGGCCAGGTTAGCCAAGTCTCGAGTATGATTCATCTCTTCTTGAAGCATTTCCAATTTTCTCGCGAGTTCAGCAATCATCTTGCTTTGTTCCGCTATTACATTATCCCTAATGGTCAATGCATTTTCTTCTTCGTTTCCATTCATTTTTGAATGATGGTCAGAGGATGGGATTTTATGCGCTTTTGACCGGGTGAAGTAAGGATGTTCTGCCAGCTTATTTCAACACGGAGTAGTTTTCTATTATCTGTAAAGCAAAATAACTCAAAGGCAGATATGTTAGTTTCCATATGTGATAAGTAATGCAAGATATTTGACAAGAAATAACCACGTAGAGTTGTTTGTGTCATAGCCAAATTGATCCACATGAGCATAGTGGATAAATTTGTCTTTGATTCAAACACACACACATAACACATAAGGCAGTTATATCACCTAAACATTATAATAGCTCGTATCCTAACTGGGGTGACCCTTTTGAGCTAAGGGTTTAGGCCTAACGATCTTTGAAGAAAATATATGCCCTTTTTAAAGTCAATCCATTATCCCCCAATTCCACAGATATGACCAAACGACATAAATGCCTACAAAAGTCGTACAAAAGGGATACAACCTTTAGGGAAAGGGAAATAACATGAAAAAAGGAATGATGTCCCACGCACGGGATAGAAAATACTAATTCCTAAATGCTTTCTCTATCGGTATTTGCCCTCTTAGCTTTGTCCATTCTCGTTATTGGCGACATACGTTGATGTTCAAACTGTGCCTTAGATGCAACCTCCCAAATCGATTAATTTCTTGCTTAACTTGCTTCAATTCTTTTTATGAAAGTAAGCAAATCAAGCTTTTTTCCGACCCCTAAAGATAATGGATTGAATTAGACAAGCATACATTTTCTTCAACACATAAATATGGTTCGTCTATAATTGACTCGGGTCAATAGACGCAGGCCAGGTTTTCTAATGGGCCCAATACCCCGCTCGGGTATTGGGTCGTCCTAGGCTCATGCCTAAAATAGGGTTTTGGTTTCGTTCTATCCTAGGTGTCTAGAGTGGGTTTGAACCGGGTTCCCAAGCGGACGACTTGAGTTTGGAAATACGAACATCCATCAGATGACTCACGTGCTAATAAACCGTTGTATTTCCAACACATTATTTGGAATTGAACAACAGGGGCCGGGACATCCACGAAAACCCAAAACAGTTTATAAATAAATGCAGGAATATGCTATGAGATGCAATAATTAAATACCGCAAAATCAAAACATATTAACACATAAACAGTTAATCAAAAGACGAAATCAAACATTTGGTTAGAACTTAGTTAAAAAGTCCCCAACAGAGTCGCCATTTTTGTTTTGTCGAGAAAATTTGACTTTTGAAAGAGTCGCCACTTAATTTTGAAAAGGAATTATGAAACCTTTATTAAATACTTAGACGATTCAAAACAGGAAAATCGTTTAAGTTATAGATTCTGAATAAGCGGTTCCTATTAACGTTGTAGGAAGGTGTTAGGCACCTAAAACGTCCGCTAACTTGCGGTTATCCGGGCTGTTTGAAAAAATCTTTTGATTAACTTCTAAAAAGATTAATTTGTTAAAAAGTGATCGATTTTTTAGCAAAGACTCGTGTAAAATAGATTTAGGCGACTTAGTAGGGATTTTAACTAAGTCTAAACAAAATTAAAAAGCAAATAAACACATAAAGGGGAAAGGGAGGAGAAAGTAAAAGATTTGGGCCCAGGGCCCAAATCAACGAAACCTATTCTAGTCTAATTGGGCCTTTGACCCATTTCACTTGTCCTAATCTATTTTTCGAGCCTTTGACTCGAATCTTGCTCCACCTGTATTAATACAACTTTGGCTTCTTGGCCCGAATGAATGAACTAATAAATAAATAAATAAATAAATAAACAAATAAAGACAACAATAAATCAATAAGTAAATAAATAGAGACTTTCTAGTCTCTTTTTCGCTTCAAAAATGGGATCTTAACCCATTCTTCTTCTTTCGACTCCTTTCATTCGCACACTATGCAACCTTAGACTCACTTCCGGGCTTGACTCAATGGATGGGCCTGATTGGCCCATTAGAGAATGTAAAGAGTCTGTTTGGACTCCAACGAATTCACATGCAAAGTAAGAAAAATAAAGTACATTAATACATGACTAAGGAAGGGAAAGAGATATAAAAACAACACATAGGCAATCAAAGGAAGGAAATTGAGTTAGTTAACACATGATCAATCAAAGAGAGGAAAAACTAAAAGGAAACTAATGCAGATTTTAAAAAATAGCAACGTGGTATGGATCTTAAATAATCAAAAGCCGATTAAAAATAGTAAGATATGTTCGTATCAACTCAACAAAGAAGCATTATACACAACTGAATCTTACATATCAGCTAATCCAAATATTTCTTAGAAATAGCAAAGGGGCAGATTAAAGAACCTAAAGCCAAAGCATGTAACTTCTTCCTAGTTAGCTTGAAATAATTATTTGGACATGCGAAGATAAAATGAACATTATTTCAATCTAATCAAAACATCATAGAGACTTAATGTATGTAAGAAACAACATATGTTGACCAGGGGGTTTATAAGGAAAGAATCATTTAATCACCATACAAAGTGACTACCAGTTCACTGTTGGAAAAATTCTTCCAACATGGTACGTTATCAAGAAAAAAAGACTTAGTATATTGAATTAATATTGGACTCTTCTAGCCATCATACTAAACTTCCAATTGAGCAAATAAAAAGAATGAAACACCAAACATAAGCACGATTTTAATTCATAGAGTAAAACATGACGTGTTCATACTAGACAGAAGCTCCAAGTTACATCGCACATAGCATGTCTCCAAATGTGAAGTAACACATTGTTTTGACTTATATTAGTGAGAAACCAATTTGTACTAAAACTTGGGCACAGATATTGCACTTATGAATTTTGTGTAGAAGAAAAGTAATGACAGAAATATATAGATTTACTACTGAAATACTCATCAAGCCACATAGATTTAGTCGAGGGGACTGAACAAAAACCATGCAAGATAAGCAATATCGTGAGTTGCAACTCAAATTTTCAAGCGGTTATTATTCAAATGGTCAGTCTATTGCCTAACGTCGATTAGAAGAAAACGAAGTGAGATTTAAAAGAAAGGAGAAATAACATTCAGACCAAAACATGACTACAAATTTTAATGCCAAAAGAAAGAGAACTTAAAAGATGAACTAAAAATCATCAAATCGAGGTTGCCGGAAATAACATCTCAAAACAGCAATCGTAATTCAATCACATAACCTATGGCTCTCAAGGCCTCTATAGCGAAACAATTCTCAGCACCCAAGGTTATAAAATGCAACTGAACAAGACAACATGAGGCTGAAAACTGTTAAGCGAGAATCAAACTATGATCTTTAACCATGAACTAGCAATTTCAAATCATAAACAGTACACAAGATGAGACATTAGGTCGAAAATTAATCAGTAACGCCAAGGTAGATGAATAATTACGAGACGAGATAAAGATGATGGAAACCACATATCATACAATCAGAATAGGAATTAATTCTAACATAACAATACAACCAACACTGTCTTTTACTAAAATAACAACCTATGGTCTTTAAGACCTCTACAGCAACAACCAGCATACAAGATTTTCAGAATCACACTTATAACTATAAAATGAAGAGATGAAGCATAATACAATAAAAACTAAGAGGAAATAGAATGTTACCTATTTGGGAGAAGCAAAACGAGACGACGAGCCGGTACGGAGATCACGACCAACAGAAAATTTCTTCACAGTCGACTCGGAGCTCTAATTTAGCTGATGAACTTTCAAAATAAAAACCGAATTTCTACTAAATACCGAATTTCTCCAAGAATTTCTTTCTTTCTTCTTACTTCCTTGGTTTTTTCTGAATCTAAAATTTTTAACTCATTCCTTCCATCCCCTGAAACAGTGACCCCTACGCCTCTTATATAAAAGACCGAATTGGGGTATTTTTGGAATTTGAAAGAAGGATATCTTGAATTTGAAATCCCAAAATTTCCCCCCACAACCCCGTTTTCATCTTCAATTCGTACCCATTTTTGGATTTTTTCCGCTAAATTGCAACGGGTGGACCAATTAAAATAGGGCAAGATGAATTTTCCCCTAAAACCAATGGAAACCAGCCAAATATGTACAAAATCGTACAAATTACTCCGAAATTCATAGAATTTGGACGTTGGGGGACGACACCTAGCTTATTTCTAGAAGGTTCGAGGATTTTCTTCGTGTGAACCCGTGCGAGACGCGTGAAGAGGGCTACACACAGGTTGATTTCGGGATGATTTTATGATTTTCAGGTTAAGGTTGGTCGGATTTGATTAATGGTTGATGTTGGGTGTCGCGATATTATTGTTATTTGTACGCAGCTTCGCTGCTTTGGAGGAGAAGGGAAGAGATAAGGGAGATTGGGCCGAGTCAGACGGTTTTTGGGTGTTGGGCTGGCTTTTGGAGAAGAAAGGAAGGGGTCCGGGAGATTTATATTTGGGTTGCTAACTGTTTTGATTAAATAGAGGGGCTGGTTTGGTTATTTAAATTTTGGGTCTTTAATTAGGGTTATTTAATAACCCTTATTAAATCCAATTGGGTTATTAAATAACCCTAATTAAATTTATTTAGATTATAATAATCATAATTAAATTTAATTGGATTAAGAATAACTCTAATTAAATTTAATCGGATTAAAATAATATCAATTATGAAATGGTAACTTTTGGGATTGAGATTGAATTACAATTTAAACGACTTATTTAAATTCTAACCCAATTGAATATCTATTGGTCAATTGCATTATAATTGGGGCCAATTTGATTTCAATTGAGGTCATATTTAATTAGTTCGCTAAATTGAATCGCAATCCGATATGAATCAAGTAACAAATTAACCTCGAGTTTCTTGATTTGATAAAAATCAAACAAATATTCCTCCAAATAAAATATTTTGAGAACAAATTATATTTAAAACCAAGACTTTATCCATTTGGATTAGTTTTCAAGTTTAATCAATAGAAGTCTAATTTTGATACAAATGTTCATTTAAATAACAAAATTTATACACTCTCGAATATATAAATATGAAAATGTGTAATCGTTAATTAAATGATAAAATCAACTCAAATAAATAATTTAAATTTCATTTATTTGAATAAAATAATTGTTGTGGTTTTATCTTAAAATTGAAGAAACTCGAAATTAAATTGGGTTGTCGAGGACAAAAATTAGGTGTCAACAATAACTTATTATCGTAAACGTCATAAATAGGCCAAAAATTTAGAAAACCTACCTCAACTCAACTTGACACACCAATTAAAAATTAATAACTATAAAGCGTAGATAAAATTAATAGCCTCTACACATTACAATAGCTAAGAAACATAAACACAATTTTGTTTATTCTGTAAGAAGAAAAATACGTAGGCTAAGAACTCATGCAATGTAAAAAAGTAAGCATACTAATATATATATAAATTAAAATAATAAGAAAAAGTAGATGTAGAACAGCAGAAGTAGGTATGCTACTTAAATAGTATTGTAAAAATTCCTTTTTTATATATGGTAAATTTTAATTAGTGTAGAAGTTTTAAATATTATAATTTTTTAATTAAATCAAATTACCCAAAAAAAAAGTCCCAACTTTTAGGACTTTTTATATAACGCGAACTTACTAATAGCTTTTTCTTATCCTTTAATACTATAGCAATCTAATTTTGGTGGAAAATTGAAAAACAAAAAACTGACGTTTTTCCTTTAATATCATAACAATCAAATTTTGGTAGTCATATTTCTTTTTTTTTTTCTTTTCCTTTTATATTATAGCAATCAAATTTTGGTGGAAAATTGAAAAACGAAAAAATGACGCATGAGTCATACTTCTTTTTCTTGTATTAATTGTTAATAAATAAAGTTGTTATTAAATATTATTACTATTTTTTAAATTTTGATAGAAATAAATTATTTTTTATATATGGTAAATTTTAATTAGTTTAGAAGTTTTAAATATTATAATTTTTTAACTAAATCAAATTACCCAAAAAAAAGTCCCAACTTTTAGGACTTTTCATTTAACGTGAACTTACTAATAGCCTTTTCTTTTCCTTTAATACTATAACAATCTAATTTTGGTGGAAAATTGAAAAACAAAAAACTGACGCTTTTCCTTTAATATCATAACAATCAAATTTTGGTAGTCATATTTCTCTTTTTTCTTTTCCTTTTATATTAGAGAAATCAAATTTTGGTGAAAAATTGGAAAACGGAAAAATGACACATGAGTCATATTTCTTTTTCTTGTATTAATTGTTAATAAATAAAGTTGTTATTAAATATTATTACTGTTTTTTAAATTTTGATAGAAATTATGATAATTTTTTCTAATCATATTTTCTAAGACTCTTTTTGATGTACCCAAGGAAAAAGAAAACTTACCAATATTAGTTCTCCATATATTTTTCTCTAACCATTTTTAGGACTTTTTGATTTTAAATATTATAAATATAATGATATATTAATTGAAGAAAATAAGTGAAAAACGATTTTGTCTATTGCGTAAGATTTTAATGAAGGGCAAAAAGTTTAAATCATTTTTTTAAGGGTCTTCACACTTTTAATATATTATAAATTATAGATAATAGATTTTCATGGGCCCTGCTAGTACGGGCCAAATATATGTCTTTTTTTAATCTCAATTTATGTGACAAAAAATAAAATTTAGATTATTAATTATATTTTTAATATGTTTTTAGATATTTTAATCTATCAGCTATTGTAATTTATAATACTCTCTTTGTCCAATTTTTTATGGCATTGACAGTCAATTATATTTTAAAAATAATTTAAGTTTTTAATTATTGTGATTTATAGTAATTTTTCTTCTATTCCAATTAAGCGACATTAATATAATTTCGAGAGTCAATCAAATATCATGATTGAAGTAGTGAAACATACATGTCTTAAATGACTCGTAATAACTAATTAGAATTGATATAGCAAAATTGCTATAAAAATACTTGTAATTTTTTTTTAAGTTGGTCTCATATAAAATGTCAAGTTAATTTAAAACATAAAGAGTTAATTTATCATTTTATGCCTATTTTACCTTTTTTATTAAATATTATTAATTTTTTAATACTTAGATGATTTATAATAATTAACTAGGGATGATATAGTAAATCATGGTTGAAACAGCTGAAAAAGACATTTCATAAATATCTATTTTACTTTTTTTAATCAAATATTATTAATTTTTTAATATATATAAATGACATATAATAATTTATTAGGGGTGATATAGTAAAATCACAGAGCACGCAGGCATGCCAACGAGCACGTACGGTTGAAACAGTTGAAGCAGACATGTCATAAATATTTACAGTATTTACTTTTTTTATTAAATATTATTAATTTTCTAATGCATAATGATATATAATAATTAATTAAGAATGATATAATAAAATTACGGAATAAGCAGACATATCGAAGAGGTGTCTCTTTACCATGCTTATTGCAATTTATGATTCTTATTTAAAAAATTTAATAACCGTTTTGATTCGGTCGGAGTTTAGAACTGTTTGGTCCATCCATTTCTATTTTTCCTTATTGATTTGATATACTTCTTAAGAAATATTAAATAAAATAATAATTTTAATTTATTATGTCCCTCTTTGAATAAAGTAGATTTAATATTTTAAAAATAAACGTTACAACTCTTTGTTTTATTTTACTTAGTTTACTCGGATTTAGTATAATTTTTTAGAAGAATTTTGTTAAAGGTGTATTTTACTAAACTAGTTTTATTAATGATATTTTGAAACTCTAAATTTAACTATTACTTCTTTGTATATCTAATGAGTACTATAATATGAAAAAAGTAATAAAACACTATTAATTTGCTAAAATGAACAAATATTTTTTTTTAATTCTACTATAGAGATCAAGTAAAATAAAATAGAGGAAGTATAATTAATACACTTACGCATAGGGGTGTTCATGGTTTGGTTAAAAATCAAACTGAACCGCTAACCAAACCAAACCGATTAAAAAAACGGACATTTGGTTTGGCTTGGTTTTAAATTTTAAAAACCGATACTTTTGTGGTTTGATTTTGGTTTTACTCTAAAATAACCGACAAAATAATCAAACCGAACCGATATATGTATATATATATATATATATATATATTATATATATATATATATATATATAAATTATTTATATATTATTCATGAATTAAAAAAAAATATTTGTTACATTTTAAATTTTAATCATGAATTTAACTTTAACCGTAACTCTTTTAGTCATATGTCTCCATTTAGTTGACATTGCATTATGAGATTCTAAATGATTTTCGCACTTTGAATAACAAATGATACTTATTGTGAAAATTATCTTGTTGTCTAGGGAATTTTACAGGTGAATTTAATTAGATTATAAATAATCACTAATTTTAAACTTTCTTTTTGGTTCCTATTGAGCAAAAAAATTTATGTGTTCATCTTTTGGGGGGTTTATTATATTGTTCTCTTATATGTAGTTTCTAAATAATTTTTGTAGAAACGTTCATATGGTGTTGTTCATGGCTTTGCCTAAATATAACACTAAATTGATATCTTAGTTTCAAGATTAGGGCACAACACTATGTTTGATTGGATTTGTTTTCTAAAAATTTTAACTTTATCATTAGTTAAAGTTACAAATCGAAAAAATCAAAAGAATCGAAAAATCAAAAAAATCGAAAAAATCGAAAAAATTGAAAAAAACAAATCAAACCGAACTAAACCGACAAGAACCAAACTGACGGTTATTTTCTGGTGTTTGTTTGGTTTGATTTTTGAAATTTAAAAACCGACTAAGTTAATTTGGTTATGATTTTGACCAATAACCGACTCAAATCGACCCGTGAACACCCCTACTTACGCACGACACACATATTTTCTTTACGCGAGAGGCGAAACTATAATTAGCACACCTCTCATGTTTAATTGATCAAAATTTTACATCGTTACTTGAATAAGATACCTTTAATTTATATTATATACTTTTTTTGTGAAGATATCACACAATTAGTTCGAGACAATGTGCAATCAAGATCCGCACACCATGCTCCAATAAAATAATTGATAAATGTCTTATATCCTTTAAACAATGAGGAAAATTTGTTAGAGATAACGTGCAATATTTATATTCAAACTTCGATCATCAGTAATTTATTCGACTTCCTTTTATTTAAAGACTAGATAGTGAAGCTCGTGTCAGTACGTGCCGAATATATATTACTTTTTATTTTAATTTATGTAGTATAGATGAAATTTGAAAAGTTAATAAATTTTTTTAAATATTTTTAAATATCTTACACTATTAGTTATTGATTTATAGCATTTTTACATAATTTTTGGATATTATATGCTACTTTTTTTGTCCCAATTTATGTGAAACTGATGAAACATTTGAGAAAGTCAATCAAATTTGTTATATAGTTTTAAATATTTTAAGTTGTTAATTATATTATGATTTCTACGACTTTCTTTGTAATTTTCAAGTAATATCCCTCTATCCCAATTTATATAACATCGAAAGAATTTTAAAAGTCAAGCAAACTTTTGATACATCTTTCAAATATTTTGATTGATAATTATTGTGATTTATATTTATTTATTTATTAAAATTTTTAGATAGTGTATCCCAATTAATGTTGCATTATTGTGATTTAAATTACTTTTCATGAATTTTTTAAATAATATATCTCAATTTATGTTACACTGATAAGATTTTGAGTCAACCAAATTTTTTTATGTTTTTTCAAATAATTTAAATTATTAATTACTCTAATTTATAATATTTTTTTTACATAATTTTCAAATATATAACACGTTAAAACTAAAACTAAAATAATTAAATTAAAATTTAGATAATCAATTATATTTTTAATATATTTTTAGATTTTTTAAGTTGTTAGTTATTGAAATTTATAATACTTTTTAGCATCATAATTTAATATTTTAAGTTGTTAGCTATTATAATTTATAATACTCACCTTGTTCAAACTTGGGGATCTTTCAGAAATAGCAGCACTTTGCTATAAAAATCCCCCTTCTATAGCCACATTTTACATAATTATCATTTATAGCCGTTGTATTCTATTTTCAGTTGTTGTATTCACTTTCACCCGGTGGTCACTACTACACAATGTATTTATAGCTACAAAATCTAAGCTATGGATTTAAAAACCGTAGCTATTACCAAGTAATAGCCACAAAACTTTAAATTTTGTAGCTATTTATATATTCGTAAAAATTCTTAGCCACAAAAATTAAATTGATAAAATTAATTTCTCATTTTTGCTACAATTACTAACAATCGTGACAATTGTTGCCTTAATAGCTACAACTATGTTGCCATAGTAAAATTTTGTAGCTGGTTATAAGTTTTTTGTGACACAAAAAAGTTATTGTAGCAACAATAACTTTTTAGCCAGAGTAAACTATTTGAAACAAAATATTGTAGCTAAATAAAATGTTTTGCTTCAAGATATAAAAAATTGTAGCAATAGTTAAATGATATAGCCATGTCTTTTTTGCTATGATAAAATTTAGTAGCTAACTATTTTTTTCTACGAATTGAAATTTATTGTAGTAATTATTAACTTTTTAGCCACAAATATAATTTGAGATAAAATATTGTAGCTAAATAAATCTTTTTGCTTGAAGTTATACAAGAAATTGTTGCAATAGCTAAATAATATAGTCATAGATTTTTTGATATGATAAAGTTTCGTGGCTAAAATTATTAACTTTTATCATGTGTTGGAACTTGTTATAGCAATAATGACCTTTTAATCATGAAAATGTTATTTAAAACTAAAAATAGCAGTGCAATAAATATTTTTGTTTTGAATATTAAGAAATCATGGCAATAATTGGCTTAATAAATTGTTAACCTTTTAGCCAAAAAATATTTGAAATAAAATATTGTAGATAAATAAATCTTTTTGCTTTTAGTTATGAAAGAAATTGTTACAATTACTAAGGGTCTATTTGAAAAGCTACCTGACAATTGGAATTGTTGTAATTATCAACCTAGTAATTATGCCGACATGTTTCTTTAGCACAGTGCCATTACAAGTGTACTATTAGATTGCACAAGTCAATCACATGTTTATATTAAATTTTTCAAATAAATTTAATCGTTGAAAGTTAAAAATCACAAATATTTGTAAATAAATAAAATTTCAAAGGGTATTAACTTAGGTATTTATATTATATGTTGTTATTTGAAAATATATTAATTAACAAACACATGTTTTTAACTAATATTATAGAAAAAAATTAATATATTTTCCACATTAATATATTTTAATAGATTAATCATAAAGTTTAAAAGTACATATTTTTTTAAGAACATCATGAAATGCATGTTTGACAAAAAAGATTAATATTATAAATATAATGTAATAAATTATTAGACATCTGATGAAATTATAATCTATAAATTTTAATTGCTAAAACAATGTGAAATATCTAATCATTAATACTAAGCAAATAAATTGGAATAAAAAATATAACTTAAGTTCAACTTTCAAAACGAAAAAAAAAATTAACATAAAATTTTAACATAATGTACATAAATATAATTTTTTTTAAAAAATCATAAGTGTATAACCTTATTCAACAACGAATTCTAGTTTAATCTGCAAATTAGAATAATTAACACAATTATACTAAGTGAAAAAAATAAATAAAAATAAATAACATAAAACAAAAAATAAATAATACAAACAATTGCATAAAATCACAAGAAGTAAATATTGAAAAATGGGAAATAAGGAAATGAAATATAAGTACTGTAAATAAAAACATATATTTTTAAAAAATATTATAATAATAAAAATAAAAAATAAAAAATAATTGAAATAGAAAGTAAATAAAAATAAAAGGATAAAACTAAAAAGTAAATCAAAATTAAAATAAATAAAAATAAAAATAAAAGGATAAAACTAAAAATTAACCTTGGGATTACACTATGTAATTATCAGCGATTCACAACTTATCCATGAGAATTTAGAGAGTGTAATTATCCTTTGTCAATTACACCCATTTACCTGCTAATCAAGTAATTACCTGATCAACTAAACATGTTAGACAGTGTAATTACACTCAATTACACCAAATTCAATTTTCAGGGTGACTTTCTAAACATGCCTTAAACGATAAGGTCATATATTTTTTGATACGATGAAGTTAGTGGCTAAAATTATGCACTTTTGTCATGTGTTAGAACTTATTATAGCGATAATGACCTTTTGAACATGAAAAAAGTTATAATTTAAAATAAAAAATTGCAAAGAAATAAATATTTTTTGTTTGTATATTAAAAAGGATTATGGAAATAATTTAATTAATAATAACTATACAGTAATATGTATTAATAAGTTTCATGAAAAATAATTTAGAATTATTATTGTAGTAAATTTGACAGCTAGTCATTATTTTTTAACCCGAGCGTATTTAGAGGTATTGATCGTTCGATTCGATTCAATTTTAAATGACTACTTATTAATTTGAAATGTAATTTAAATAAATAGGTGCTCGTATCTAATTGATGTTAATTAATTAATCATATCAAACTTAAGTATAACTTCACTAAGTCTCACTGAAGTTTCATCTTGATCAAGAGCTTCCAAAAATGTTATTTTGTCTCAAACTAAACATGTTCCATCAAAATAATATATTTGTCGATCTAATGTATTGAATGTTATAGCTTGCAAGTCTTAAATACATACTTGATCATTTCAAAATTTATGAAAATTTTCAATTATTCTCATTTATAGTTTATCCTACCTAAGTGTTTTCAAAATTGTTATTTCACTTGGACATGATTTATTGAGATAATATTTTAAAAAATTCATTGTAATTAAAGATTTTATTATTCGACTTGATTTAATTTTATGGAATACTACTTGCAAGTTTCAAATCAATATTTGTCCTATATTGTTTAATAAATTTATTTATTTTGGGTAGTGTTGGTTAAATATTTTTAAATTTTTATTTAAAGTAAGTTATATATATTTCTGAGGTAGTAAATTACTTGATATTAAGTGTCCCATTAAGTGTTAAACAAATACTTGATAATGATGTTGGTTAAGTAATTTTAATTTTTATATTAAAAATAAGTTATTTAAATATTCATAATTGAAGTTTTTTCTTTCATCAACTGTCAACTTTTTTAAGGGCATGAGTTTAAAACTTAAGTGTGTAGTTTACGTGGGTCCTACAATCTAGAAAAAATTATGCACATGCTTTTTTTTACTCCATCTGTCTCAAGTTATGTGACACCTTTTGGATTGAATTTAATTTTCTTATACATCTTTTAAACTAAAATAGTAATTCAAATTCATATTCTTATTTTAAATCAAATTGAAATAATCGAATGTAGTGAAAGTATGACTCCGCCATAATAGAGCACTTTAATGCGAATTTAAATTCAGGTTATTAATATAAGAAAAATTGAATTGACATTTTTTATATATAATTTCTATCTTAAAATAATTTTCAAACTTGAATTTTATAGTAACTATCAATTACAATATTATTTTTCTTCTCTGATTCTGTATAGATAAATTTTCTGATATTGATAATTTTATTTTATTTTACACTTTTTTTATTTTAAACTTACATTTTATTTCATACAAATCATTCTAAATTCATATACAACAACATACCTAGTGCGGTCTAAGAAGAATAGAGACTTTATTCCAACCTTAGAATTACTATGTTTTAGTGTATTTTGAAAGTATAAAATTAAATTAAGAATAATCATAAAATTAACATAACACTATAAGTTAAAAACTTATTAAAATAAGAGAAAAGATAACAAAATTAACGATGTCATGAAGGACCAAAAAAGTTGAAAAGAAATATATTTTGGAATAATATTTATTTTAAATAGAATAGTAAACTTTTTCCATTAACTTAAAGTAAAGTATATATTTATTATATTTCATTAGAGAAAATTTATTAGTTATTAATAATATAATTTATAAAAAGAAGGCAAAAATGATATATGTAGTAGTACTATAAGTAAGGAAACTTGAGTTAGAAAAAAAAGGTAAAGGAAGTGAAAAAGGCCAACAAAAAAAATCTTAAACTCTACCAAATCAAATGAAAATTTTAAAATATATCAAACCTAAATCTCTCTTCAACTATGGTCTTCTTTTCCATTTTAGAACCAAACCTCAAAATCTTTTCCCCGAAAAAAATCAAAAAATAAAAAGCCCAAAATTTCCCTCTAAAATTTTCAAACCTAATCAAATAATCTACTCCTCCTAATACTTTAAACACCTAGACCCCTTTCCCCTCTTCCCACTTCTTTCTTTTCTTTGCCTCCTCTCATCCCTTTTCGCCCTCACCCTTTCTTATCTTAATTTATGGTTCTATTTGAATTTTTATGTGTAATATTTTGCTTATCAACTATTTTTTTTTTATAGGTTCTTACAACATGGAATTCTTCAAGTAGATGAGATAGGTTTTTATAGTATAAGTATTGCATTGAATTTTATATATTTTTGTTAATATAAAGGTAACTTTTATATGCATGTGTTCTGAACGTTGATATTGAAATTTGATATTTTTTATTCGTGAGATTATACTGATTATGTTATTATTGTTGTATTGACATATGAGATCTACATCTACATATTCTAAGTTGCTTTGCACTTTTTCTAGTTTTTATTTGTTAAAACTTAAGTAAAAGAATTAGATAATACATATATATATATTTTCTCCTTGAAATTCTATGTATACACACATTTACATATATAATTAGTTGGTCTTGATTTTCTTGGCGCTAATTAGGGGTGTTC
Organism: Capsicum pubescens; assembly: GCA_030864215.1. NCBI lineage: Eukaryota > Viridiplantae > Streptophyta > Magnoliopsida > Solanales > Solanaceae > Capsicum > Capsicum pubescens. Next base: position 338,212,393 of record CM061538.1, read on the forward strand.
ATGGGTCGGTTTGGGCCGGTTATTGGTCAAAATCATAACCAAACCAACTTAGTCGGTTTTAAAATTTCTAAAAGCAACCCAAATAAAAAAATAACCATCGGTTTGGTTCTTGTTGGTTTAGTTCGGTTTGGTTCGTTTTTTTCGTTTTATAACTTTAGCTAATGATAAAAGTTGAAATTTTTAAAAACAAATCCAATCTAACATATAAGATGTCAACCGAGTGTTGTATATCAACCTTGAAACTATGATGTCAACTGAGTGTTATACTTCGGCAAAGCCATGACAACACCATGTGAACACTTCTAAGAAAATATTAAAAAATAATATTTAATAGAATGATATGACAAATTCTCCAAAAGGTGAACACATAGACTTCTTGCTCAACAAGGTTAACAAAGAAAGTTAAAATTAGTGATTGTCTATAGTCTAATGAATCTCAGCTGTAAAATTCAATATACAACAAGATATTATTTTCACAAGTAGTATCATTTGTCATTCAAAATGCGAAATTCATTTAGAATCTTATAAGGTACTGTCAACTGGATGAACACATATGACTGAATGTGTTACGACTAAAGATAAATCATGATTAAAATATAAAATGTAACAAATATTTAGATTGTATTTATGAATAGTATATAAATAATTATAATATATATATATATATATATATATATCGGTTCGAATTGGTTATTTTGTCGGTTATTTTAGAATAAAACCAAACCAAGTCAAATTAGTATCGGTTTTTTAAAATTCAAAACCAAACCAAACCTAACTAAATATAGGTTTTTTTAATCGTTTTGTTTTGGATCGCGGTTCGGTTTGGTTAAAAACTAAACCGTGAACACATCATTATTGATAGGCATATTAATGGAAAAGGAGCAGGTAAATGACAAATTAATACGAATGTTGATCAGTTAAGGTGCACTTGAAGACCTTGAAAGGAGAGATAGAAGAAGACTATGCTGCTTTGAGCTCAAACAAGATTATATCTAAAAACAATTGTATATTGTGACTATTCTTAAAATTATAAAATATAATTAAATGTAACTTGACAATCGTATTGGAATCTCAAAAAAGAATTCATAACTACTTTATGTAACTTCTATGACGAACAAAGCTAGTGAAAATTCTTTAGTTTGTAATATGTAATTTTTAATTTCTTTAGTCCTATTAAGAAATTCTTTGATTAATAATGTTTATGGTTGAATTCTTCAATTTATAGCAATAAATATTGTAGTTTAGCTACAACCTATATATTATAAAAAATATGACTATGCATTTTCACTTTTAATACAAAAAAATTAGCTATAATTTCTGTATTTCACAGCAAAAAGAATAAACTTTTAGCTATAGATTTTCTAATTCGTAACTAAATACAAATGTTGTTATCAGGAAATTAAAATGTAAAATAGCCACAATTTTTTAATTTTCATGGCAAACAAATCAAGTCTTTTGCCACAATAGAACATAGTGTGGCTATATATAAGAATTGCTATAGATTTTATTTATTGTGGCAACAAGGTAAAATTTTTTTGCTACAAGTATATAATCCGTAACAAGAATATTTTATCATCACAGCTACAACACAATATCTTTTGTAGCTGTAAGTATTACTCCTTAGCCACCGACCATGTAACGTCTGTAGCTAACTTTTAGTTACGCCGCTTCTTGCTACGGAAGAAAAAATTGTGGCTAAAGTGTTTAGCCATGAAAATTTTCATATTTAGCTATGAGGTATTCTGTATCTACACATGTCTTATTTTGTAGTGGGTCTGTATTCATAAAAAACATAAATACACTACATATTTATTCTCGCCAAAAACACTATCATTATTTTTTTCTTTTTCGTGTTTTCATCTTTTCTTCTTCTTCTTTTTTCTATTTTTTCCTATTTTTTATTTTTTTCATTTCTTTCTTTTTATTTTTTTTATTTTTTTTATTTTTTTTATTTTTCTCTCTCTTTATTCTCTAACTTCTTTTTCTCTTTCTTTTCTTTTCTTGTTTGATTTTTTTTGTTTTCTTTTTTGTACTTATTTTCTTTATCATTTTTTTGTTCTATTTTATATGTTTGTATTTTCAAATAATATGACTAGTCGAGCACAAGTCATGGATAATAATGTAAATACACAATTATTTATCGTATTTGTAGTCACACCGTTATTTATATTTTATATTCATTGATACAACTATATTTGTATTTGTATTTTAAAGTCCGCGCTTGTATTTATATTTTATAGTTCGGATTTTTATTTATATTTTATAGTTCACACTTGTATTTCATATTTATTAGTTTGCACCATCATTTATATTTTATATAATTCACACTTGTATGTTTAAGAACTATTTTGTATTTGTATTTTACAATTGACTAGATATTATATTGGATTGTATTTATAATATTGTTTTATTGTGTTTTTATATTTAGATTATATCTGGATTATACTTGTATTTGTATTCTATTTTTGTCGATACTTTTTTATTTTTTAAAGAATTATTTTGTATTTGTATTTGTATGCTGATTGCATATTGTATTTAGCCGTGACTATGTATAATTTATCATTTGTATTTGTATACAAAAAAGTAAATGCATTAATTGTATTTCCTTGATTCTAAAATATATAAATATGCAATGTATCATTTGATACAAATGTACCATTTTGTATTTATATATCAAAATTATCATTCATATTTGTAAATAAACAAATATCACTTGATAAAAATACAATTACAAAAAAATAAAACAAATAATTTTATAAATATATTATATTTATATTATATTATATTATATTTGTATAAAAAATTGAATTGTATTTATTTGTATCAATAAATACAACTCGTATAAATAAATACAAACAAGTATTCGTAGAAAGAAAATCAATCGTTCCTTTTCAATAATTAAAAAATACAAATGATAGTTCACACTTGTATTTGTATGTTATAGTTCACATTTATATTTGTATTTTATAGTTCGCACTTGTATTTGCATGTTATAATTCTCATTTGTATTTGTATTTTATAGTTTGCACTTGTATTTGTGTTTCTAGTTCACACAAATGAAAAGAAGGGGAAAAAATGAAAAAGGAAAGAAGGAGAAAAAATGAGAGAAAAAGGAGAAAAAAAAATAATAAAAAAAGAGAGTAATAGAAAATAGAGAAAAAAATACAAAAAAAAGGAGAAAAGGAAAATTTTTTGGAAAAGAATGAAAAAGAAAAAAGTGAAAAAGGAAAAAAAGAAAGAGAAAACAACAAAAAAAGGAAAAGAAAAAATGAAGAAAAAATATTGAAAAAGAAAGAAAAATGAGAATAGTACTAGAAAATAGAAAAATAGAGAAAATACATGAGAGATGCAATGAATTGTAATTAGAAATAATTAATAAGCAAGAGGGGGTTATGAATTGCAATTAATTGAAACTTAGGCTAAATAGGGTAATTAAGAGTCTATATTTGCTAAGATATGTAGTTATCCCTTCAAACTTTTGAGGCATTGATAGTTAATTATATTTTAAAAATAGTTTAAGTTTTTAATTATTGTGATTTATAATACTTTTCTTCAATTCCAATTTAAGCAACACTGATATAATTTCGAGAGTCAACCAAATATCACGATTGAAGTAGCGAAGTAGACATGTCTTAAATAACTCATAATAACTAATTAGAAGTGCTACAACAAAATTGCTATAAAAAATACTTATGAAAAAAATTTAAGTGAGATTCATATAAGATGCCAAATTAATTTAAAATATTAATAGTTAATTTATTGTTTTATGTCCATTTTACCTTTTTATTAAATATTATTAATTTTTTAATACTTATATGACTTATAATAATTAATTAGGAGTGATATAATAAAATTACGATTGAAGTAGCTGAAGCAGACATGTCAGAAATATCTATTTTATTTTTATTAAATATTATTAATTTTCTAATACATAAATGACATAATAATTAATTAAGAGTGACATAGTAAAATTACGAAGCAAGCAGACAACTGGAAGCAGGCATGCTCACTCGCGCTTATATATATATATATACTTGTTTAAACGCACGTGTAATGTTTGATTATTTAAAATTAATAATGTTATCTATCACAGAGATTTTTAATAAAGTGTAAAAGTTTAAATCACTCTTCAAAAAACATAAACATATATTTTAGGGTAAGCACAAATATATTTACATCATCACTTTTTCGTTTGTCATGCAATAGCTCTTTCCCTTGCTGTCAGAGGCTAAGAGAGACGCATAATTTTGAACCATATTTGTGGTACAATTATTTTTTTCTCCTATATTTAAAATTTTTCCTTATTTTTTAAGTCAATTCATTGATTACATTCTTATTACATATTTAAAACTTTAAAAGATTCGGTTGTTCTTAATTTTTTCTTATTCTAGTGCTTTTAAATTTATTTTTAGATTTTTCAAATCTTCTTAAAATCAAATTTAGTTGATATGGAAGTCTTAAATTAATGAAAAAAGTATTAGTTGTCATTAATTCTAATGACTTCTAACAAGGAAAAGTTTTACCATAAATATATTTAATAAATTTTCAACTATCAAAGATTAAAAAAAAATAGTGAAAAGACGATTTTGTCTAAAAGAAAGATTTTTAATGAAGTGCAAAAGGTTCAAACAACATTTCTAAGAACCTTCACACTTTTAATATATTATAGATAGATTATAGATTATAAATATAGATTATAAACTTGTTAGGAAGGTAAAAGTTTTATGAAAATGTGTGTATAATGAATAATTGAATGTGAAAATTATAAATAAATTTTATTAAGTGTGATAACAGACACTTGAGATGGATTTGAGAAAATGTTACATTTTATGAAGTACATTAATATTGAATTTCTACAATGATCTAGAGTTAATATATGAGTATAGTTGTAAAATCATATACTCTACTAAAATCTACATATATCTAAGAAATATATTTAATAATTATAATAAACAACTCGATCCAACCTACAACAAAAAAGAAAATACCAGTATTCTTTTTAATATGTAATCTGTAACAAAGTAAATTTTTAACTTTAATAAGTGATTTTTGTATTACAAAATAAAGCTAAAGTGATCTTCTGAAATAAAAATATTATTAGGTGAGCGACATCACAAAAAAACAGCTTGAGAAAGCCAACTTTATTATATTCAGAGAAAATATATCATTTCACCCCTAAACTTATCCGCATAACTTACTTTAGACCCTAAACTATACGGACAATTATATACCCTCCTTAATAACTTTCAAATGTATTAAATAACTCCCTAAGCAGAGAGTGTATTCACTTTTCAAAAACCGTGTGAGAAAAGAGAAAAAAATCTGAATCAATAAAATCATACACGTGGCATTATTTTATTTGACAATATATAACTAACATGTTTAATATTATTTTTTTAGTATATTACTTGATTTTTTTTTACTTGTTTGAATTTTTATTTAAAATAAATGAAATATGTGGTCCCACTTTTTATGTTTTAGTTTTAATTTTGGTTGTCTTCTCCATTTTTTCCTCCATTACAGGTTCTTAGTTGAAAGTTTCCAAACATAAATTAATCAATTCAGTCCTCTAAGCTTCTCCTCCTTCATCTAATCTTCTTTTTATCCTCCGATGTAATTTTTGATGCGGCATTACGATCGTCCGATGACCGAAATATATATTAGCAGAAGACAAGAATCAATCATTAATTTTCCATCAAGTAAAGATAGACAGTAGTATCCCTATGCCAAAATTCGAGTTGGGTTCGAAAGATGAAACAATTATTGCTCAACAAATCAAAATACAATTTCACAACACCAAAAAGGGTGATAGTGAGACCACCGAATCCTGTGTGAAAAATCTGAAATCCTCAGCCAATTCACTAACAAAATACAATCTCATCAAAGTTTAAATTTTCATAAATCAAATTTTAAAAATTTGAGTTTAGAATCAAAAAGAAAAAAAAGTTGAACAAGAAAGAATGAGGAAAGGGGAGGGGAGCTGGTGAAGCTGAACTCGGGGGTGAGAAAGTGGGGTTGGGGTGGGATGAGAAGATGAAGAATGGTGGTGGGGGTAGTGTGGGGGGGGGGGTTGGAAAAGATGAAGAATGGTGGGGGGTAGTGGGGGGTGCTGGAGAAGATGGAAAATGTTGGTGGGGGTAGTGTGGGGGTGGGGAGAGCTGGAGAAGATGAAGAATGATGGGGGGAGGGGTAGTGGGGGGGGGGCTGGAGAATAAATAAGGTTAGAAATAATTTTTTTTATATATATATATATATATATATATATATATATATATATATATATATATATATATACACACACACACACACACACACTATTGATTTGGAAATTACTAAAAAAATTTATTGACGTGGTTATGACGTGGCTTCCACATGGCATGAGTTTATTATGCTCTCCATAGTAAGAGTGGTATAATACTTTTGGGGTGGTATAAAATTCATTTAAAAATTATTAAGGAGGGTATATAATTGCCCGTGTAGTAAAGGGTCTAAAGTAAGTTATGGAGACATTTTCTCTTATATTAACAACAATAGATATTGATGTTGGTAATACATAATTTTTAAGTTCAGTTGATAACTTACAAGGGTTTTGAGCCATTGGAATGAAAGCTTCGTAAATAGACTTACGTTATGTGAATTCTTATTAGTCAAGCTTCAATGCATGTACCAAATGTTAATGGAAACGAAATTAAAAAATTACTAACAGTTTTGAAACCTCCCAAAAAATCAAAAGACTCAAATCACTTTCAGTTTACCATGTCATAAAATTTTATATTAAGGAACAAAAAGGATCAAGCAGATATATTCATAATACAAATGTTAAGATACACCAACAATAGTTATAATTCAATATAGGAAAGTAGAGTATATAAACAATGTTCTTGCATACTTATTATACTTTGAAATTCTCGCATAATTAGGCTTGTTTGGTACAAGGGATAATAACTAATATGAAATTAATTTTAGGATGTGCTTATTTCATATTTGATTGGGACAAAATAAATAGGATAACTCATCCCATCGGGATTGCACTGTTATTTTTACCCCACCTTGAGGGTGAAATAGCAAATTTCAGGATAGCTAACCTCGGGATACAAAATTAAATCGGTAAAAAAGTAAAGATTAAAATTAATTTTTGTTATGGGCTTTGTTTGTCTGCTTTGCATCACAAAAAAACCCTAATATCAATCAATTAATTACAACTCAATTTCAAATTAGTTAGAGTAATTATATGAAATTTATGTATCCATTCATCATCATTCTAGTCCAATATTTCGTTTCAATATTTCGGTGCAACAACACAAGTAACAAAAATAGATAACCTCTTGGACAAGCATCTAAACATACACGTAATGTTTAATTTCGCGTACAGTTACTGAACTTTATCATATAGTTTTTAGATATTTGATTGCTTACTTGTTTGTGTAGGCGTAATTCTTGCTGAACAATAAAATGATAACAAACATACAATTACTTTTTATGTTTCTTCAATAACTTGATTGCATGTAATTGGCACATTATGAGGAACTGGAAATTCATATTCATCAAAATCACAATTCTCTTAGTATGATAAAAAAATATTTATATTAGCGAGTACCTGAATTTCAGGATAAGCGCTGACAGTCGACGACCCATGATACTCGGGGCTTTGGGGGCCATAGGTGACAAAAGAGATTTAAAATGAGGTGTAGGTGACATAAGTTTTAATAATTGAATAGAGGTGACAATTACTTAATTATGGATTAAGAAAGTTTGAAAAATTTCAAAATAACCCACAAGTTTTTAAATTTACACTTTGATCCAAATGCTAGTTAATATAACAGAAAACGAAGGGAAAAAGGCGTTTTTTTCTCTCTCCTCATCCGTTGTTTCTCTCTCTTTGCGATATTTGTTGTTCATTGTTGCTGCTGCTTTATTCATCATCTTCTGATTCATTATCATCATCTTATATTTCAGTATCATCTTCATATTCTTCTTGTTGACCATTATTGTTATTGTTGTTGTTGTTGTTGTTACCCCAACTGCTGCTCTTTGACCAAATTCTTATGTCAAATTTTATTTCGTAAATCACTTTCAACTTTGGCATTTACTTGAGAGGAGACTTTGGTAAGTCAAATTATGCTTTTTAGTTGAATTTATCATCTGGGTAACTGCTAGTGTGCTATTTTTTCAACAATAGCTAGCACATGAACATGAATGCAACATAAGCGCAATCTGTTTAAACAAATCCATTATCTGCGGCACTAGATAAATGTTCTGTTGTAACAGTAGACTCATGTTGGATTCATGTTTATGGTTTTAGGTGCCCGTAATATGAATTGAATAGATGGGTATTCTGTTGCACCAGATTAGTAATCTGTTTCAACAGATAAATAATCTGTTTCACCAGATTACTAATCTGTTTCGAACAACAAATTACAACTCCTATCAAAAACCCAACAGATAACTCATATGTTCTTGCAATTGATACTGGAATCAAATTATTTCTTAATTATAGACATGTCATTCGTTAAGAAATAGAAATAGACAACACAAAAATTAAATAAGAAATAAAAAGTCAAGTGCATCAAACATAAATTTTTATAAAACAAACCAAAAAAATACATAGATAAAAGAAAAAAAAAGCTTAATTATTATTATCATCATCATTGTCATCATTATTATTTGTATGGTCAGCCGGCCAATCTTCAACCGATAGCAGCAGCGCCCTCCTCAGCCTGTGGATCTCCCGTCGTATCCTTACTCTGACGGCGGCCAACTCCCAATGCAGGTCATGAACCTCCTTCTACAGTTCCCGCATGGCGTCTCTTAAAATAGCGACATCCCACACATGATCAACCATATCTAGAAAATGCATAAGTTGACAAAACACACCTAAAAAAAAAGTAAAGAAAAGAAAGAATTCGAATGTAATGTAATATACAATGAATATTTACCCAAAAATCAAGAAAAGAACTTACTAGAGACAGGAAAAAGCTATCAAGTCCTTGAAGAGAAAGTAGTTGAAGGTTTAACAAGAGCAAGGAATAAATAATGTGTAGTAGAACGAACGATTGAGTAAGGAGAAACCTATTTATAGAGGATTGAACTTGAACGAGTTAGGCAAAAAATCACAACTGTTCGCCTCCATTTATTAATGACATTCTTGATTACTGTAAAAAGTTATGACTTAATTAAATTAAGCAATATTGTGATAAGTCATGACTTTTCAACTTTAATATTATTAATAATTAGTTCTTTCCAGAAACCGTTTTTACACTGTGTTGGACAACAGATTATATATATGTTGCATCAGATAACTCATCTGTGACAACAGATATATAATCCGTTGCAACAAATAGATAACCTGTTGCATCAGATAATATATCTGTTGCAACATATAATCTATATATCTTTTTTTTTAAAAATTTATCTTCATGACATCCAAACTTTTTGATTTTTTAATTATATAAATTAATAAAGCAGATTTGAAGGTGCAACTGTTCACCTCAATTTATTAATGACATTCTTGATTACTGTAAAAAGTTATGACTTAATTAAATTAAGCAATATTGTGATAAGTCATTACTTTTTAGCTTTATTATTATTAAAATAATCAGTTCTTTCCAGGAATTTTTTTTTTTACACTGAGTTGGACAACAAATTATATATCTGTTGCACAAGATAAATCATCTGTTACAACAAATATATCATCCATTGCAACAAATAGATAACCTGTTGTCTCAGATAATATATCGGTTGCAACATATAATATATATATATATATATTTTTTAAAAAAAGTATCTTCATGACACCCAAAAATTTTGAATTTTTAATTATATAAATTAATAAAGCAGATTTAAAGGCACAACTGTTCACCTCCATTTATTAATGACATTCTTGATTACTGTAAAAAGTTATGACTTAATTAAATTAAGCAATATTGTGATACGCCATGACTTTTCAGTTTTATTATTATTAAAATAATTAGTTCTTTCCAGGAATTATTTTTTTTACACTGAGTTGGACAACAGATTATATATCTGTTGCATCAGATAACTCATCTTTTACAACAGATATATAATCCGTTGCAACAAATAGATAACCTGTTGCATCAAATAATATATTTGTTGCAACATATAATCTATATATCTTTTTTTAAAAAAAATTATCTTCATGACATCCAAATTTTCTGACTTTTTAATTATATAAATTAATAAAGCAGATTTAAAGGCACAACTGTTCACCTCCATTTATTAATGATATTCTTGATTACTGTAAAAAGTTATGACTTAATTAAATTAAGCAATATTGTGATAAGTCATGACTTTTCAGCTTTATTATTATTAAAATAATTTATTTTTAACACTGAGTTGGATAACAAATTATATATCTGTTGCATCATATAAATCATCTGTTACAACAGATATATCATCCGTTGCAACAAATAGATAACATGTTACATCAGATAATATATCTGTTGCAACATATAATATATATATTTTAAAAAAAAATTATCTTCACGACATCCAATTTTTTTTACTTTTTAATTCTATAAATTAATAAAGAATATTTAAAAACAAGAATATTTCTGGTGAGTTTTTTACGGTTTAAATTATGTTTATCATTTATTTCCTTATTCTTTTCTATGAAAAGAAATGACTTAATTAAATCAAGCTGGTGAGTTTTATTATTGTGACAAGTCATGACTTTTCATCTTATTAAATTTAAATAACCTTTGTCTCAATTTAAAAATCGAATACACCTGATTTTCAATAACCGTTTCTTTAATAACCATTTTTTTTAATTGAGTTATGGCAACAGATTGTATATCTGTTGCATCAGATAACCCATCTGTTTTAACAGATATACCATCTGTTGCTATAAATCGACCATCTGTTTAAGGAGCTTCTTTGATTTCTTCTAACTGATTCATCAGTCGCAACAGATGAGGAATTTGATGCATCAATAGCATTTTTTATTTTTGTTTATTGAATGTGTTTAGACAAAAGTCACAGCCACGACTATTCATTCACTTTTTTCTTAACAATCATATCATCATATAACTTAATTAAATTAATCCAATGTTGTGACTTTTTTTAAATTAAATAAACTTTCGTTTATGATTATAATATCATTTAGTTCCTTATTATTTATTAACGAACCATTTTTAGGAGAATTTCTCATCATATGACTTTTCACCACCATCTGTTGCCACAAGTGCTCAATCTCTACCTCCAACCGTCGACAAGTTGAGAATAGAAAATAAATAGAATGATAATTAAATATTGAATAAGAATTAAAAATTAAAAGTCGACCAAACCAAAACAAACATATACATAGATTTTTTTGAATCCCTTATAGGTAGATCGAATATAAAAAAGGAAAATACATACGCTAAAAGAAAGAAAAAACATAACCTAATTATTATTATTACTACTATTATTATTACTATTATTATTGTCAACCTGACAATTTTCATCCGGCAACAGCTGGGCCCTCCTCAGCCTTGCTCCGAAGTCTGCCAAATCTCTCTGGAGTTCATCAAACTGCCTTTGAAGTTCCTGCAAGGACTCGATGTGAATCTTCTTGTACGAATCTGGATCAGCCATATTAGTATTGTAAGTGTAGTAGAATGAATGAGTGAGTGAGAGGAGGCCGGAGGGACCTATTTATAAAATGATTGAATTGGAAGTGGGGACTTGACTTAGTCAAACAAAAAATCCATGACTGTTCATATACCTTAATTAAATAAAACAGGTGACGTTTCAAATATGTAAATTAAAAAAAATGGATCTAAATACAACATTTTATTTTTTTATTGTATTTCGGAAAGAGACAGATTGATAATCTGTTGCAAAATATATTTCACCTATCATATAACTTACAACATATTGACAATCTGTTGCAACAGATGGATATATCAGTTTGCTTTTCCATCAGCTGTGGCATCTGTTGCACTTGCTAGTCATCTGTTTATTCAATTTCATCGAGAACAATAGATTTTTCTAAACACTTTTTGGACAAACTCAATTTTTGCTCTTGGATTGCTTCTCTTTTTTTTCTTTGCATCCTTCAAGCTGGCCTCCAAATTAAATTTTTGCTCTTGGATTGATGGAAATAATTGAATTTGGAGGCCAGCTTGAAGGATGCAAAGAAAAAAAGAGAAGCAATTCAAGAGCAAAAATTAAGTCTGGCCAAGAAGTGTTTAGAAAAATCTATTGCTCTCGATGAAATTGAATAAATAGATGACTAGCAAGTTGCAACAGATTGCACAGCTGATGGAAAAACAAACTGATATATCCATCTGTTGCAACAGATTGTCCATATGTTGTAAGTTATCTAACAGGTGGAATATATTTTGCAATAGATTACCAATCTGTCTCTTTCCGAAATACAATAAAAAGATAAAATATTGTATTTAGATCCATTTTTTTTAATTTACATATTCGAAAAGTCACTAGTTTTATTTAATTAAGGGCTATGAACAGTCGTGGCTTTTTATTTGACTAAGTCAAATCACCACTTCCAATTCAATTATTTTGTCATTGTGGTCGTTAAGATCAGTATAGAGCTCTTGATCTTTTGTGAGTTTGTCAACGAGGACCACTTTTTTTCTTGGCAGCTTTCTTATAATGCTCCTCTTGGTCCTTCTTACCTCTACGCAAGGTCAAAGAGAAGTATGGAAGGTTCTCTTTGAGTTTTTCAAAGGCAAGCGCTCTCTCAGCTGATAAATCTTGTGCTGCAACATATATGGATAGTGCAACACTCAATGCAGAACAATTTTCTGGTAGAAGCAAGTCTTGAGAAGACATAATCAGTAATCTATCGATATCAGCTTTCACTATGTCAAGCAGTTCTGTTGATATCTTATCTTCTACAGAGAAGATTGATCAGCAGAAAAAACAAGTGATTGAGATCGTTTAATCTGTTGACTAACTCAAGCAAAGATGTCTTCTGGATTATCAAACTTCACAGGGAAGTCTGGTGGTTCAATAACATCAGATGTCTTGTTTCCGGTATCAGCTAATGATGGGGAGATTATGCTTTCCTCACCATCCTGAAAAGAAAAAGCACTCAAAATTAGATGGAGTATCTCCACATAACAACACAAGATGAACTAAATCTAGTATTAAGTTTTTCCTTCCTATTCCTCCCCTTTTTATCTTCTCACTTTTTTCAGATCCAAAATTTTTCTTTTTCTGGATACTTGATAATGCCTTGGAAATTGCTTTCTTTCTCCTCTTAGCCTTAATCTCTAATGGAGTGAATGAAACTAAAATCCTCTTTGATCGAATAACACTACTGTTAGATATCAATCCCTTTACACCAGCAGTTAATGCATTAACAATATTAATCACACCATCATGTTTTGCCTTGCACTCTTCACATTTGCATGCATAAGATAAGCAAGGAGGGGCAAGATTGATCATTCTTCTCCCATATAGAGGACAACATATCCGTCATGCAAAAGTCTACACCATCGTCAGAAATGCTTGCCACAACAAAAGTCTGTAGAAGGCATGAAAAATAAACATGAGCAACCTCCGACAATAAATCTTAACAAGGTATCAAAACCATATTCATGGTCCCTCAGCCTTATCAGTTTGGAACTACCAAACTTAACTGTAAAATTACAGATATCTTGTTTGAATGATCTATGACTAATCGGTAAAAACAACATTCACAAAATCAGTGTACTATATGTGTGTTTCCACGATAACATTATCAGTAATACATACCTTCCACATATGAAGTGGTTCCATCTGCATGCAGTTTATTCCTCCGAACCTATCTTTACTGCAGCCTCTTGTGATGGTCAAGCAAAAATTGATCAACTTTCAGTTCTTTATATATCTACAAAGAAGAAGGAAAAAATTTATGTCTCAGAAAGAACATTATCCATCTGTTGCAATAGATGTAGAGTCTGTTGCATCAGATGTAAAGTCTGTTGTGTCAGATATAGAGTCTGATACAACAGATGTGGAGTCTGTTGGAATACATAGCAGCCTTGCTGGTGGTTTGATTTGTTCTAACAATTGCTCCATTTGTTGCAACATCAACAACAACATAAACTACAAACAACAAATAAAAAACATCAACAACAAAGAAAACAACAACATTTGTTCCAACAACATCAACAACAACAAAGAAGCATAGATCCTATGTTCCAACACCATCAACAACCAGGGACGGACCCACATGGATTCCTCCGAATGCGCGAGCATAGACTGAACTCGTATTGAACTTTATATATGTATATGGAAATTAAGAAAAAATGTATATAATCTAATCAGTGAGCACCCATAGTAAGAGTTGTTTGGTTAGCCTAGTTGTTATTTATGGGTGCTTAAGGCTATTTATTTCTTTTGGTCTTGAGTTCAATTCCCACTCAACACATATTTTTTTAATTTTGGTAACCAACTCTTCTCTCCTTATTCACTTTAAGCTTTCTTTTATTTTTTTTCTCCCTTACTCCTTGTGTTGATTATTCGGACTCCACTATTTTTAAGCTAAGAAACACCCACCATCTAAAAACCCTAGATTCGCCACTGTCAACAATACCACACCACAAGTTCCAACAACGCCAACCCCACCAACAACATCAATAACAACATCAACAACAAAGAAACAAACAAAATACATAAAAAAAATGATACTGCCAACAAGGCTTTTAAACTTCTCCCAACAGATGACTTTTTTTCTCATCTTGTAATAAAAATTCTCGGTTCGTTTATTAAACAATTAAAAGTTCCTTCAAATTCTTAAAATAAATATGATATGGGAAAATGCTAATTAAATAAAAAAAAAGATGTAAATAACTTGCAAGAAGAAGATGAGAATGAAAGAGCAATAGTGAATCACACCTTAATGTCAAAAGGGGATCAAAACAACAATTTCAGTCGAAGAATCTAAGATATGGATATGGATCGATTTAGATCCGAAAGGAAATTTATTTGAAAGAGGAGAGAAAAAGAGGCTATGATAACTCTAAAAAGGATAGAAAGAAAAAAGATGAGAGACGAATAAATTAAATTTAGGGCTGAAGGAGAGATGAAATAATTCTAATTTCTAGAGGTACTACCCTTAATATTAAATGACTAACAAAGTGTATTTATTCAAATTTATATTTTCAAAGCATAATTAATAAGGCTAATTTGGTAGTAAAATAAACCCCTAATTAATATTTTCTTAATGGGTGTGCCAAGTCAATAGGGGCCAACTAATATAATATGAAATGAAAGAAGTATTAGGGGTTTCAATATTCATTAATTAATATTCGTTAATAATTTGAGAGGCACGAGGAAGAAAATGGGTGACATTGAAAAGCCAAGCCAAGACTACTCAATGAGATGTTTGAGTTATCCAAGAAATATTTTTTACCGCCTTTAGTAGTACTACTACTTTACCTACTCGGACAGAAGTTTGCTTTAAAATTAAAAGAAAAAAATTCAAACAGATATGTCGTCTGTTGCAACAGATATAAATATCTGTTTGAAAAATCCCAACAGCTCAGTCATCTGTGACAACAGATGAAAATGTCCATTTGATAACTAAATCATAAATGTCATCTGTTACAACAGATATCAATATCTATTTAAAAATTTTCAACAACTCAGTCATCTATCACAACAGATGCAAATGTCTATTTGATAATTAAATCAGATGTGTCATCTGTTGCAATAGATATTGTTTTCTGTTTGAAATTCTCCAACAGCTTAGTCGTTTATTACAATAAATTTCATTGAAATTGATTTAGGTGGAACTAGGGATGAATGAATGAACTCCTCATTAACTTAATGTTAAGATTAATAATAGTACCTACATCGATCTAGGTGGAACGAGGGATGAATGAATGAGCTCATAGGGTCAAATACAAATCCAATTGAGTCATTGCATTTGCATGGTGTTAGTATTATGTTCATCCCGACCCGAGTCGTCGATAGATCACTCTGAGTTGAGATGAGTTCTTACTAACTTAATGTTAAGATTAATAATAGTACCTACATCGATCTAGGTGGAACTAGGGATGAATGAATGAGCTCAAAGGGTTAACTACAACTTTAATTGAGTCTTTTGGCAATTGCATGATGAGACGGTATTGCATTCCTCCCGACTAGAGTTATCAATCGATCACTCTGAGCTGAACCGATTCTTAGAAGCTCATATGTTCAACTAATACCTTAATTGAATAATCTAGGACTAGGGGTGAGTTCTCATAGGGTCAACTACAACTTCAATTGAGTCGTTTGGCAATTGCATGATGAGACGGTACTGCGTTCCTCCCGACAAGAGTCGTCGATCGATCACTCTGAGCCGAACCGATTCTTACTACCTCATATGTTTAACTAATACCTTAATTGATTAATCTAGGACTAGGGGTGGCTTCTCATAATGTCAACTACAATAGATGACAATGCCTATTTGATAATTTACAACATATGGGTAATCTATTGCAATATATGACTTAATTAATTTGATAATTTACAACAGATGGGTAATTTGTCGCAACAGATGACTTAATCTGTTTGATAGTTTATAACAGATTCATGATATGTTACAACAAATGACGTAATTTGTTTGATAGTTTATAACAGATAAGTAATATGTTGCAACAGATTACCTAATCTGTTTGATTTGATCCAAGAGAAAAGACATCTGTTGCAACAGGTTGAACATTTGTTTATATATAATTTCAATTGAGTTCATATGTTAGACTAATACCTTAATTGAATGTGAGTTCTCATAGGGTCAACTTCAACTTCAATTGAGTCTTTTGGCAATTACATGATGAGTCGGTATTGCGTTCCTCCCGACCAGAGTCATCGATAGATCACTCTGAGCCAAACCGATTCTTACTACCTCATATGTTAGACTAATACCTTAATTGATTAATCTAGGACTAGGGTAATAATACCTTAATTGAATAATCTAGGACTAGGGGTTAGTTCTCATAGGGTCAACTACAACTTCAATTGAGTCTTTTGGCAATTACATGATGAGACGGTACTGCGTTCCTTCCGACCAGAGTCGTCGATCGATAACTCTGAGCCGAACCAATTCTTACTACCTCATATGTTCAACTAATACCTTAATTGATTAATCTAGGATAGGGTACTAATAGCTTAATTGAATAATCTGGGACTACAGGTGAGTTCTCATAGGGTCAACTATTGATTAATCTAGGAGTAGGGGTGAGTTCTCATAGGATCAGCCACAACAGATGGCAACGCCTATTTGATAATTAAATTATATGGATAATCTGTTGCGACATATGACAATCTATTTGATAATTTACAAAAGATAGGTAATCTGTCACAACAGATAACTTAATCTGTTTGATAATTTACAATAGATTCATAATCTGTTGTTACCTAATCTGATTGATAATTTATAACAGATGAGAAATCTAATGCAACATGTTGAACATTTATTTTTTACAATTTCAATTGAGTTCATATGTTAGACTAATAGTACCTAAATTGATTAATCTAGGACCAGGGGTGAGTTTTCATAGGATCAACTAGAGTACTCGGTCAACTACAACTTCAATTATTTTTATACAATTTCAATTGAATTACCCTTTTGGCAATTGCATGATGAGAGGGTTAAAAATTATGCATATATTTTATGATTTTAAAAATAATTAAGATCAATTCGGACCAAATTAACATTTTCAAAACTTGTCATTCTTTTCCAAAATATAAACCAACCCATACAAAACATTTCATCATTTCAAATCTCGAGTTCTCGCTCTTTCTCTCTCATTCTCACTCAACAATACAGTACAGACAACAAATACTCAACAAATTTGCTCAACCCTCCACAACAGATTGCTTTTCTACTTATTTTCAACCACATAGGTGTTATTTTTGACTTCATTCTTGCTTGTATCAGTCGTTTTTGTCACACCCCCTTTTTAACCCCCAAAAGAATTAGGTTTTAAGATTCGAAAGGGTTTTTATTATTAAGTGACAAAAGATGAACATTTATTTTGGAAAAGGATTATTTACATTTTTGTTCAGAGTCGCCACTTGACATAATCCGGTGTGCCAAGTCACTTTTGGAAAATCCTTTTCAAAACTATTTTGACTCTTTAAAACTGGTTTGCGAATAGAGATTCCGTCTAAGAAATTCTGTTGATCGAGGGGAAGGTGTTAGGCACCCCTCGATCCCGTGGTTCGACCACGGTCTCTTGGTGGAGTGTATCGGCTAATTTTGACACTATGAATGTATAAACCACACAAAACACAAATAAAATGATTAATCAAACAAACAAATCCAAAACAATGTCCAGTCCAAATCATACAGTTCCAAAAATAAAAAATGCGAAAATCTAAATCCTATTCTAAACTAATCCTATACTAATGCTCTACCTGACGCCTCGGGCCTTCATCATGAATGTCCTCCGAGTACAAGATACCTCAGGACATTCCCTGGCGAATAAGTACATAAGGCCTCGGGACATTTCCCGACTAAATAAATACATTTTTTCAGTACGAGAATACCAAACTATTCAATAGAACTTCAAACACTCGACAAAATTTCAAACATTCAACAAAATATTTAATTCTAAATTTGCCTACCCAACCTACATTCTATCATGATACTATTGCATTTAGTAATATCTACGAATCAGAATCAACCCGAATTTAACAACATTAATATCCATTTCAAATCAAACAAACTAATTAATCAACTCAAGTTAATATTCACTTCTGTCGAGTTTCAATCCCACCCCAAATCATTGATCAACTTAAATCTTCAACTACCAATTCAATTTTTAACTTAGTATCCAACATCAACCAACACACAAATCAAGTGATCGATTAGCCAACTTTCGTGATTCAGACAACAACAAATCCAATAGAGAAAGATTCACACAATATCAATTCACCACACCACATATCAAAATTAAAAATCACTAAATGGGATCAGAAATGGACCTTCCAATACTGACTTTCATTGATAATAAAGAAAACCCGAACTTGGAATTTCAAATGGAACCTCAATAGCGACGAACTCCGACCGCGTCCTCGAAAGTCCAATAATCACTGAAAAGCGGTACGACCAATTACACCGTATTCTGATGGGTTTGAATAGATTTGCGGCAGTCTTGACGCGTTTTCGGCGAGTTTATCGCTGGAACAATAATGAAATAATGATACTCCCCCTAGCTCTCACGTTCTCTTTTACTTCGTTCTCTCTCTCTATCATTGTCAAATCTCTCTCTCTACCTAGTTTTCTCTCCGTTCAGCTCATTCACTATGTGCTTAAATCCTAAAATACCAAGAAAAAGATAGAGGTTTGTGCGTGTATCTACATCGGTGAGGGGAATTGTGAGCTCCCTCCTCTATGTGACTGTGTGTGATGTGTATGTATATATGTAAAAATGGATGTGGTCTTTGTGAGTGGAGCAGTAGACATTTTTGAGTGATGTATTGATGATGAGTGTTTTGTTGAGGGGTGATTATTGTTCCTGGAAGAAAAAAGAAAGATGGATGATCCCCCCTCTTTTGTGAATATGCTCCTATGTGTATATATGTTAGAAAAATAGAAAATAATCAATTGTTATTTTTTTCCAAAATATTTTGTGGGCCCCATTTTGTACATACTCAAGTTTCCTGGAAAGTTCCTTGGGTATATTTACCCATTCAGTTATGGAAAAGAAAAAGGAGAGGGGGTTTCACGTGGGTAGGTGGGGTAGGGTATTAAAGTTTGTTAGGATAAGGTTAGAGGTTGATTGAATTTTTGTTATCTTTGTATTTTTGTGGGATATAATCATATGGAAGATGGCACGCAGTAAGACAGGGGTAAAAATGGTAAAAATGCTTTCGGAGAGGGACAAAATTACGTGTCTACATCATGCCCCTCTTTGCATGTAAACACAAAGTGTTTTCATACAAAGAAGTAGACAACGAGACAGAATTTTAACCCGATCATTATTCAAAGGAAGAAACAAAAGAAAGAAGGACAAACGAGTTGGAGAGTCGAGTGAGGTCCCGTAGAGGTTCCAGTCCACGACTCTGTCATTATATAAAAAATGAAAATTACAAGTTAGAAACATAAATGAAATTACAAAAATTCTATCTATACATCTTCTTTTGGACTCTTGACTTGAGTTTCATCACCCTATTCTTCAGGCGGGCTCCCGACTTGCAATTTTTTCACCCTGTTCTTCTGGCGGGTTTCTGACTTGCTATTTTTCATCACTTGTTGCTTGGTCTTCAATTTCTTCACCCTGTTCTTCAGGCGGGTTCCTGAGTTGCTATTTTTCAATCTGTTGACTTTTAATTTCTTCACCTTATTACTTGACTTTCCATGTATTCGCCCTGTTCTTTAGGCGGGCTCCTGAAATCACATCAGAACTAAAAAGAAAATTATCCCAAACAAAGAAATGCATCTTCTATGAGTTAATTGGAATGATTCGACTAGAAGGTATATCTTATAGGAATCAAAGGGGATGACTCGACTAAAAGGTACGTCCTATAGGAATCAAAGGGAATGACTCGACTAAAAGGTACGTCTTATTGGAATCAAAGGGGATGACTCAACTAAAAGGTACATCTTATAGGAATCAAAGGGAATGACTCGACTAAAAGGTACGTCTTATAGAAATCAGGGGAATGACTCGACTAAAAGGTACATCTTCTAGGGGTCAAGGGGAATGACTCGACTAAAAGGTACATTTTATAGGAATCAAGGTGAGTGACTCGACTAAAGATACGTATTATAGGAATCAAGGGAGATGACTCAACTAAAAGGTACGTCTTATAGGAATCAAGGGGAATGACTCGACTAAAGGTATATCTTCTAAGAGTCAAGGGAGATGACTCGATTAAAAGGTACGTCTCATAGGAATCAAAGAGAATGACTCGACTAAAAGATACGTCTTATAGAAATCAAGGAAATGACTTGACTAAAAGGTACGTCTGATAGGAATCAAGGGAATGACTCGACTAAAAGGTACGTATTCTAGGGGTCAATGGGACTGACTCGACTAAAAGGTACGTCTTATAGGATTCAAGGGAAATGACTCAACTAAAAGGTACATCTTATAGGAATCAAAGGATATGACTCGACTAAAAGGTACGTCTTATAGGAATCAGGGAAAATGAATCGACTAAAAGGTACGTCTTATAGGAATCTAGGGGAATGACTCGATTAAAAGGTACGTCTTATAGGAATCAAGGGGAATGACTCAACAAAAAGGTACGTCTTCTAGTGGTCAAGGGAACTGACTCGACTAAAAGGTACGTCTTATAGGAGTCAAGGGAAATGACTCGACTAAAAGGTACATCTTATAGGAATCAAAGAAGATGACTCGACTAAAAGGTACGTCTTATAGGAATCAAGAAAAATGACTTGACTAAAAGGTACGTCTTATAGGAATCCAGGGGAATGACTCGACTAAAAGGTACGTCTTATACGAATCAAGGGGAATGACTCGACTAAAAGGTACGTATTATAGGAATCAAGGGTAATGACTCAACTAAAAGGTACATCTTATAGGAATCAAAGGAAATGACTCGACTAAAAGGTACATCTTCTAGGGGTCAAGGGGAATTTAAGAAGTGTATCACTTAGCAAATGAAAACTGAAATTCCTGAACAAGAAAGTGTGTCTCCGAGGGATATAGGATGATGATTTTTTACCATGATTTAATTATCAAACCTTTGCCGTAATTTTGCTTCCTACATTTCTGCATGCCTTATTTCGACACACAATCATGTCTCTTTCATGTGTTGGCCTTTTGTCTTGCTTTGTGCAATTGAAGAAGTTGGTAGCCAGTTTTGAAATCTTTTCTCACTTGTTTTTATATGGACTTGACTCAAAGACAAGAGAAAAATGACGATGACTTTTATTTGGACAACTGACTAAAGAAAAAAATAAAAACAAAAAAGAAAGAAAAGACAATGAATGTCCCCATTTGAAACAAAGAAATGAAAAATTTATCTAGAAATGACAGTAAACTCTAATGATTATGCCATGCATTTTGGATTAAGCTTCCTGATCTTTCCATCCAAACTTTCTACCAATTGTTGTTGAGTTAATGGCCATGAAACTGAGTTGTTTCTTTAGGTCAATTGCATTTAAGACCTCATTTGGCTAGTGACACCTTAAAGGGTTTTTACCAACAAGCCTCTCTCATTCTCTTTTTCTCAGTTCACCATTTTCCTATGGTGTCTGTGAGGGATTTTTCACCAATGAGACTCTTATTTTCATTTTTCTCAACTCACAGTCGTCTTACATTGCCCGTGAGGGTTTTCACTGATAAGACTCTTCCATTTTTATCTCTCTCGACTTACCATCGCCTTATGATGCCCGTAAGGGTTTTCACCAATAAGACTCTCTCATTTTTATTTCTCTCCTGATTCCTTATACTGAGGAAGACAAGTAGTTCCCAAAATGTGTCATCATATCCCTTGCATGCTTAGCCTTAACATTCTCAAAGATTGATCCGAATGTCTTTCTTTGGTTGTACCTTTGATTTTGGATAGGGTTAGAAAGAAAGAATGACATGAGGCTCAAACGACACTTAAAGTGGGGTAGGACTTACAACTTTTGGAATTGACTCAAACAATGAGGATTAACTCATGCCCCAATTTCTTTGACTGTTCAATTCTAAATTGTTTATTTGGTTGGACCGAGCCCGAAGCAGGGCAACCTACATATCTCACCCCCAAGAGGGGAGAATCAGGTCACGCGTAGTTCTGGCAGCTGATTCTTTTTTGCTTGATTCTGACTTGTTCTTCTCTTTTTTTCTCTTTTTTCTTTGTGATTTTTCTGACTCTAATTTCTTGACACTCTTTCCTTCCTTCGTGGACACATTTTTCTCTCTTTCCCATTTGTTTTGAAACTTTCTGACTCTATTCTCTTGCTCAATACTTTTGTTTTGATCTTTGCTGGCTTTATCTTGATTTCAAAAGAGGGGTATGAAATAAAATAACACTAAGGCTAAAATAGGATAAACAAAGGATGACACAATGTTTGGATAGTAGAATAAAATGCCTTCGTCATATCAATCCTTGAAAATACTAGTACATAGCATGCAATGTGAAAGTGCACAATCAACATCACTTATGACACGTTTTATAACACTAACTTGCCCCGAGCATGTGTGTCACCTTTTTTTCTATACTTTTCAAACATACAACTCCATATTTGTTGTACATCTCTCACTTTGAATGACTCATGCTTTTGTGGAGTTGATTTTCTTTTTGTTCCTCTTGATAGGATCACGCAAACACTGTTTGACCTAATTGAGACATGTCTTTCAATTGATGACCAAGTTATTCTTTTGATTCTCAAAATAAATGGCCTTAATTTTCAAAGAAGGCTTGAACTTGTCACCAAATGTCTCAGCACTCTACTATTTTCTCAGATGTTTCTCCTAACTTTAGCGCTCTGATCCAATGTTTCATGGTTAAATTGGATTTTAAGATCTGGCTAAAAATTCCGCAAGCATGTCATATCACTAGAGTCAACATAAAATGTATTGTATAAAGAAAACAAACAAACAACACATATTTATAACACAAAGGAAAATGGACAATTCATTTAGTTGAAATAAAAGATAGAAGAGTTTGAACCTAAACGACAAAAGTACAAAACAAGATAGATCCCGAACTACAACCCTGGAATAATTGGAAAAAAAGAAAAGAAAACAAAACAAACTACCAGACCTGTTCCTAGTAGGGAGAGGGGTGACTTCTCAATTGCTCAGCCTAACAACTTAGCCACTGGTTTGCATATCAACCTGCCTAGAGCTTCCCTCACTGTCAATGTTTTGCACCATAATTGATCCATCTTGAATCATCTTTTCAATTTCTCTTTTCAAATCTCGACAATCTTCAATACTATGACCCTGAGCATCAGAATGATACGCACATCGTACATTAGGATCAAAATTTTTTGAACGACGATTAAGAGTGCACCCAAGGAGAGGAGTGATTATTCCCCATTATACCAATCTCTAAAATAAACTGGCATACGACTCTCCAATTGGTGTGAAGCTATCTCTCGACTTCTGTCTCATTTCATCGTTTGGCTTGGATTGAAAATCAGGCTTAGAAGGGTTTTGGTATGTTTGTGGAGTTAGAGAGCGACTATAAGGAGTTGGTGTCTTCCACTATGGGTAACATGGGGGTTGAACATGTGGTTGTGCGTTATATACTAGATACGGAGGTGGAGGAGCAAAGTATAATGGATTTTGGGAGTGATTATGTGGAGTTTGGGTATGAACTTGGGATTGAGCCTGAGAGTGACGACAACGGGGTCTTCTTGACCGTGCCCGTTTTACAACAACAATAGAAGATGCATCTTCCCCATTCTTTGTCTCCCCAACACTTCCTGAACCCTTTTGAATTGCTTGAGTTGTCGCTTTTAATGTTGCAAAACTCACAATGCGACCAGTTTTAATTCCCTCTTCTATCATATCCCCCATTTTAAGGACCTCAATAAATAACTTGCCTAATGCAGGTAACAAGTGTTGATAATATGTTTCATCCTGCGCTTGAATAAACACCTCCACTATTTTTCTTTCTTTCATTGGCGGTTTTACTCTAACAGCTTGTTCGCGCCATCTGATCGCATACTCCCTGAAACTCTCAGTATTCTTCTTTTTTATACTAGTTAGGGATTTTTCATCAGGGATAAACTCCATATTGTATTTAAATTGTTGCACAAACTCATTAGCTAGGTCATCCCAACTAATCCACTTGTCAATGTCTTGGTTAATAAACCATTCTGAAGCTAGGCCTGACAGACTCTCCCCAAAATAAGCCATGAGTAGGTCTTCCTTCCCTCCAGCGCCCATAATTGGTTACAATAGCAACTCACATGTGCCACTGGGTCCCCATGTCCGTCATACTTCTCAAACTTTGGCATTTTAATGTCAGGAGGAAGGTTGACACCTGGAAACATACATAAGTCCTTATATGAGACACTTTTATAACCCCCAAGTCCTTGCCAGTTCTTCATAGCCAGTTCCAAACTTCTCAATTTTCTGGTCATTTTCTCTTGTTCTTCTTTTATAACAGGCTTCTCAATGTTAGGAGTAAATTCAGACAGGTGAGTGTCACCATAAAGACCAGTCAACTTGAATGTAGGCTCGGAAGTGTAACGCTGATCACCAGTAATATTCAATGTAGGCTCTCTTGTAGAGTAGGGAGGCACAACTCGTGGATGAACATCAAAAGTAGGAGTTTTAGGTGAGGGTGGCGCCACAAAAGCATGAACAACAGGTGGAGCCGCGTATGTGGTAGTCTTGGATTGGGGAGTGAGGAAATGAACATTGGAAGTGGTTGGATATTGTTGCTCCGGAGTCGATCCTGATGCATATTGTGGCATATCAACAAAAATGAGAAATTGTGCATGTGACATGGGAGGCAAGCCAGAAAGATACTCCAGATTATCAGTGGGAACTGGGGGAGGTGGCAACCCATTAACCCAAGCTCGATGCATCTCTATCATTTGCTTCCTTAATTTCTGAATCTCTTCATTAGATCCTAAATTCTCATTTCTCAATCTCCCTATCTGATTAGTGACAACAAACTCGGTATCCTTGTTGGCCATAACATTCTCTGTGACTTGGTGCAATATGGAGAACCAACCAAAATGCCACAAACCAACCACCTTAAACTAACTGAACAAGAGATATCAAATGTGTTAGAGTTCAACACCTTCTCAAAATCTCTCTTTTTTTCTTTTTGAAACGGTCACTGAACCCAAGAAGGACGCCTACGTATCTCACATCCCGCAAGAGGAGAATCAGGTATGCGTAGTGCGTGAAATTTGGCCACCAAATGACCGATCAACTCTCTTTCTTTTTCTCTTTTTGTTTTTGAAACTTTGAGAAGAAAAGAAAATAATAAATTGTTAAAAGAATTGACGAAAATCTTTTTTGCATTTTTCAAGTTAAAACTCCCTATACAAAATGAAACTTATGATTACCAAAGAAAAATATTTTTGGATTTTCGATTTTTAATATCATACGACAATGAAACTTAAAATTATTAAAGGAAAATCTTTTTGTAGCTTTTAAAGATGTATATGACACCTACTCTAGATGTAGAGTGAAGAAAATCTTTATGAATTTTTTAAATAAGATCCCCGAACCAACAATAGGCTGCCTACGTATCTCACATCCTAAAAGAGGAGAATCTGGGGTGCGTAGTTCATCCAGATTGGACAATTAAGGATTAAATTACAAACTAAACCCTGAATTGAGAGACACAACTAAAGACAGGCGATGAAAATAAAATATTTTTTGGGTTTTTAATTAGAAACTAACACCAACAACTATGAAAGAAAAAATCTTTTTGATATTTTCGTTATATAAAAGGGTACAAAGCTCCTATTGAAAGGATATTTTTTTTTGGAGTTTTTGAATTGTGAATGCTTACTAAAGAAATTAAAGGAATTTTTTTAACGTTTTTTATTTTTTGGGAAATGAGTGCAAAAAGTAAAAAAAAAGATATTTTTTTTTTAATTTTTGAATTGTGAAAAACAAAAGCCATAAAGAACCCTAAAAACTACCAAATCTCTTTTTTTTCTTCCTTTTTTCAACAATTTCCTTCCTACACACTTGCTTCTAACTTATGCTTTTGCCCAAATCAGTCCTTCCTAAATCAGTCTGTCAAATGACCTCGTTACCCTCAAAGATGCAACATTTAGAATGTAGGGATGCTTTAGAGGTGATTTTCCTACAAAGGACCAAGTGGGACCCGCTAAGTCTCAATATGATGTACATAAGCATGACCTAAAGGCTGACCTACGTTGGAGTTCACTAACAAAGCTGTTCGGGGGAGCGTATGGTCGATAGTGGTTGCTTTGCTTTCCACCTACTCCATAACACCGATGGTTCCCCTCCTAAAATAAGGGTGACTCAACTAGATGTCGTGTACAACACGTGTACTACGGATGTTGCAGAAAGAATGACTCGGGTTATGCACATGATGCCAAATATAAAACGGTAACACATAAGATAAAAACTATAAACAAAGAGCATGTAGACACTCAACAGTGATAATACAATAATACAAAACAACACAAACAAAATGTCTATACACCTATAGTGCCAAATTAAGCCGATACAACTCCAAAATAAGCTCGAATTCTGAAAAGTCCCCAGCAGAGTCGCCAGAGCTGTCACACCCCTTTTTAACCCCCAAAAGAATTAGGTTTTAAGATTCGAAAGGGTTTTTATTATTAAGTGACAAAAGATGAACATTTGTTTTGAAAAAAGATTATTTACATTTTTGTTCAGAGTCGCCATTTGACATAATCCGGTGTGCCAAGTCACCTTTGGAAAATCCTTTTCAAAACTATTTTGACTCTTTAAAACTGGTTTGCGAACAGAGATTCTGGATAAGAAATTCTGTTGATCGAGGGGAAGGCGTTAGGCACCCCTCGATCCCGTAGTTCGACCACGATCGCTTGGTGGAGTGTATCGGCTAATTTTGACACTATGAATGTATAAACCACACAAAATACAAATAAAACGATCAATCAAACAAACAAATCCAAAACAATGTCCAGTCCAAATTATACAGTTCCAAAAATAAAAAATACGGAAATGTAAATCCTATTCTAAACTAATCCTATACTAATGCTCTACCCGACGCCTCGGGCCTTCATCACGAACATCCTCTAAGTACAAGATACCTCAGAGCATTCCCCGGCGAATAAGTACATAAGGCCCCGGGACATTTCCCGACTAAATAAATACATTTTTTCAGTACGAGAAAACCAAACTATTCAATAGAACTTTAATCACTCGACAAAATTTCAAACATTCAACAAAACATTTAATTCTAAATTTGCCTACCCAACCTACATTCTATCATGATACTATTGCGTTTAGTAACATCTACGAATCAGAATCAACCTGAATTTAACAACATTAATATCCATTTCAAATCAAACAAACTAATTACTCAACCCGAGTTAATATTCACTTCTATCGAGTTTTAAACCCACCCCAAATCAATGATCAACTTAAATTTTCAACTACCAATTCAATTTTTAACTTGGTATCCAACATCAACCAACACACAAATCAAGTGATCAATTAACCAAATTCCGTGATTTAGGCAACACCAAATCCAATAGAGAAAGATTCACACAATATCAATTCACCACATCACATATCAAAATTAAAAAACACTAAAAGGGATCAGAAATGGACCTTTCGATATTGACTTTCGTTGATAATAAAGAAAACCCGGGCTTGGAATTTCAAATGGAACCTCAACAGCGACAAACTCCGACCGCGGCCTCGAAAGTCCAATAATCACTGAAAAGCGGTACAACCAGTTACACCATATTCTGATGGGTTTGAATGGATTTGTGGAAGTCTTGATGCATTTCCGGCGAGTTTATCGCTGGAACAATAATGAAATAATGATACTCCCCATAGCTCTCACGTTTCCTTCTGCTTCGTTCTCTCTCTCTCTATCGTTGCTAAATCTCTCCTTCTACCTAGTTTTCTCTCCATTCAGCTCCTTCACTATGTGCTTAAATCCTCAAATACCAAGAAAAAATTGGAGGTTTGTGCGTGTATCTACATCGGTGAGGGGAATTGTGATCTCCCTCCTCTATGTGACTGTGTATGAGGTGTATATATATATTTAAAAATGGATGTGGTCTCTGTGAGTGGATCAGTAGCCATTTTTTAGCGGTGTATTGATGATGAGTGTTTTGTTGAGGGGTGATTATTGTTCCTGGAAGAAAAAAAAAAGATGGATGATCCCCCCTCTTTTGTGAATATGCTCCTATGTGTATATATGTTAGAAAAATGGAAAATAATCAATTGTTTTTTTTCCAAAATATTCTGTGGGCCCCATTTTGTACATACTCAAGTTTCCTGGAAAGTTCCTTAGGTATATTTACCCATTCGGTTATAGGAAAGAAAATGGGGGAGGAGGGTTTCACGTGGGTAGGTAGGTGGGGTATGGTATAGGATAAAGTTTGTTAGGATAAGGTTAGGGATTTATTGATTTTTTGTTATTTTTGTATTTTTGTGGGATATAATCATATGGATGAGGGAACGCAATAAGACAGAGGTAAAAATGCTTTCGGAGAGAGACAAAATTACGTGCCTACAGTTTTCTTTGTCTTCGTAGGCAATAGAGTTTGAGAAGAGCTCTATATTTGTTATTTTTTCTAAAAAATAAGGGATTTTAAGTTAATGATGAAAAATAAAACTTTTAGTTGTATTATCTTCGAGAATGGATTTACAATTTTGAGTTTTGATGGTAAAATCGTAGGAAGAACTCGAGAAATCCCTAGTTTCCATCGCAGTGTTTCGTTGACCATCATGGTATTGTTGGATAGTGTTTGTGGTGCTGTTGTTGTTGGTGGTGTTTGTGGTCATCGTGGTGGCATTGGTGGTGGCATTGGTTGGTGGTGTTTGTGGTGGCTGTCGGTGGTATCAGTATTTGTGGTGTTTGTTTGTTGTCATTGGTTGGTGGTGTTTGTGGTGGTGGCTGTTGGTGTGTCGGTATTCATGGTGTTTGTAATGTATTTTTTAAAATTTATGCATACATCAATTGTAATATAATTTTTGTTTTTCTTTATTTGTAGGTAAAACATGTCTCTCAAAAGAAAAGAAAGTGAAAGTGGATCAACGTCTAACCACCCAAAAAAAGGCTACATTACAGAGGGATTTGGAGGCGCTTCCTGAACAATCTCAATCTGGGAAAAGTGAAGCTATGGAGAGATGTGAAAACAACATTGAGGGAGGTGGAAAAGGGTCTGTAGATGGTGATGGAGAAAATAAAAGTTAGAAAGAGGAGGAATTAGAGAGTGAGAAAGAGAAAAAGGATGATCATCAACATGATGATAATGGATCACCAATGGGGCATGAATTAATATCGACATCCCAGCATGATCCTGTCAAAACTTTTAGTATTGATAGGTTTCAAGTTGCGATGCCGATAAATGACCCATAAGCAAAACAACTTACTGGTTAAATTGTACTTAAATGTCATATGGGAATTTTTTTTTAAAATTCTATGAAAATTATGAAGAACGAAAACATAGGCGGACTTTTTATGAAGAGCTTCTTTGGATGCTTTATTGAGCTACCTGAGGACCCCTCTGCCCGTATCCATTTCCCTATGATGATGGTATATGGTCTTCTCAAGCGCAGGATCAAGTATGTGGGTGGGAAAAAGGAAGATGGATGAAATCTGGATCAACTACTGTGTCATGCCTGTTTGTTTTGGCTTGCAAGAGTTTGCCATAGTGACGGGTTTGAGATGCCATCGTCCAGAAGGACCACTACCCCACAAAAGATCCAAGGCAAGAAAATGCAAGAAAAAAATAGATGGGTTTTTTGACATTGCTTGACGTGGCTACAAAGCATTGGATTTGTTGACACATCTCGAGGAAAAAACCATACCAGAGCAGTACAGGGAGCAATTGTTCTTAGTTTAGTTTGCCCAGTCGGTTATATTGGCAAGAGACGTTAACAAGGTCATAGAAGATGATTTGTTGGCGTGTGCTGAGGATTTTGATAAATTCAACAATTATCCCTGGGGATATGACAACTTCTACTTAAATGTCCAATATTTACTGACAAAGCTATCCTTAGGGACGACCACATTATACGGCTTTCCTTGGGATTTTATGGTAAAATTAATCACTAATTTTACTCATCCATTAATGTATATTGAATATAGTTATTATGACTTTTTTTTGCTTGCTTCCTATTTACATTTTTTAGGCTTGGGCATTTGAAGCCATTTCTCCCCTCCGAAAGCAGTTAATGGATTACCCGAATGAGGCTTCTTATCCAAGGATGTTTAGGTGGTTGGATGCAAAGAGAAACACCAATATTAAGGAGGCTGATCTCCTTAACCCTCTGGATGATGCAGTACGTCTTCTTTAAGTAAAATAATTTTACTCAAAGAAAGATATTGAACAGATGTTATATCTGGTGCAACAGATGTTATATCTGATGTACCAGATAGGACATCTATTGCGACAGGGTACGATTGATATCTTGCATCAGATTACCTATTTGTTGCTTTGGTTCTCTGAACCCGACTCCTAACAGATTAACTATCTACTGCAAATTATGCAACAGATGTGTAATCTGGTAACATATTGTTCATTTGTTGCGACGTACAGAACATTTGTTGCATAACAGATTACCCATTTGATATTTTACATCAGATTATCCATGTGTTGCTCTGTTTCTCTGAACCAGACTCAAACGGACTTTAACCATATACTGCAAACTATGCAACAAATGGGTCTTTTTTAAAAAATGTAGCCCAACTGTGAAAATTATTATATTATATGATTTAAATGCATCTGTCTTTTTTTTTCTTTTTTATAGGTTGTGCATCCATGGATCGTGCCTACTGAGGAGGAGTCGGTGATGACTTCTTATATTACTCTAGGTCATATTGATACTACAGCAGACCCAACGGTGGAGTTAGTAAAGAAGGAATTGGCTGGAGCAAAAGCCATAAGAAGAGAAGTTAGGTAAGGTCAGCCTAATGTTGAGGCTCTTCATGACCAACATACTAAGGTAGATCCGGGTGCTTCTTCTGGTGGAGTTGTTGGTGTTGGTGACAAGCATGCTGATGCTGCTACCATTCATGATGATGAGCATGTTGATGCTCATAAAGAATAAATATGTTTGAAAACACCCCTTTTCACCCTTACACAGGTCCTTCTCTCCTTTCTTCACCCTTATGTTCTCGTTGCGAATGCGAAGAGTGCAAGGACAAACATGATAAACTCTTTGAAAAAGTAGAGGCTATCTCTAAAGCTATCGAGGAATTCAAATCCAAGAGGTGTGTTATACCATCCAAGAAGGTGAGGGAGCCACACACTCCTACAGTGTTGGTTAGGAGAAAGCAAAGAGCAATTAGAGACGTACTCTCCGGTCGGA
Source organism: Capsicum pubescens (assembly GCA_030864215.1). Classification (NCBI taxonomy): domain Eukaryota; kingdom Viridiplantae; phylum Streptophyta; class Magnoliopsida; order Solanales; family Solanaceae; genus Capsicum; species Capsicum pubescens. Next base: position 338,244,285 of record CM061538.1, read on the forward strand.
AATCAAAAGAAATTGCAATTCCTCCCTCTCCAAAAGCTGTTGAAGTTCAGGAGACAGTCAAGAAGGTGGACATATATGCAAAACTTGGTGTCGAAGAGAAGAGGGATCTGCGATAGGCCAAGAATGCCAAGCCAGGCACACCAGATTACCCCAGGCCTCCCTTTCCCCCCCAAGACTTCCAAACTATGACTGATATGCGTATGCCGTACGAGGACAAGGAAAGTTTAATTTTCCTAAACTAGCCCTCTAATCTACCCATGAAGAAGAAGCTATGCAACAGATTTCACATCTGTTGCAACAACTGGGTATACTGGTGCAACTGGTAGTGGTTCTGTTGCAACTTATTATCCATTTGTTGCATAAGCTGCATTGGATTATTGATTCATAGAACCTTATGCAATAGATGGACCATCCATTGCATCTTTACAATTACTAACCTATTTAAAAATTGACTTCTTATATCACATCATGTTGACATGATTCTCTGCCTCATGAGGAAAAGGCAATTAACGTACCAAGAAGCTTATGACGCTGCCGATAGGATAATGGACCTCGACTTCTGCAAGAAGCTCAAGGATAGGTATGATCAACTCAATGGGGAGGCGTTAGACCTTGGCGTGGGACTTGATTTCCTAGTTCCTACGTTGGTCTTGGATGAAGAAGAAATGATAAAATATGTTAGAGGGGAGAGGCTAAATTCACACGGCAAGAGCTGGTCCGAGGCAAAAAGAATTCTTTCAGTCATTAGCGTGAACGAAATGCATTATTGGGTTGTTGAGATACTACTCGAGAAGGAAAAGATCAATGTTTATGACTCTAACGTACCTCTTATCGATGATTTCGATCTTTTTCTCCTCATGGAGCCACTGATGGTGTTGTTTCCCATCTTGTTGAGGGAGAGTAAACGGATGAATCATTTTCCAAATGAAGTGTTAATGAAGAAATCATAGGATTTTGAAGGTCAAAACAAAGGAATGATCCTTCCAAAATATGATGTCGCTAAAGCGAGCGACTCGCACGCTCTTGTACACATCGAATGTTTGCTGACCGGCATAGAAATGGCCAAGCAAATGACTTTTCTATGCGACAACGTTGTGGAAAACCTGCAAGAGGTCTGGGCTTATGGGGTACTAACTGGACGCTTGAAACCTGTGTATATAGAAGAGCCTGTGAAATAGCAATTTTTAATTTCAAGTCATCTTTCACTTTATTACATGTACATGTAGATGTAGTGGCAATAATTTTTTTCTGATGAAAGTTGATTTTTTTATAATGTAATAGATTGTCAATCTATTGAAAAATATATTTAATCTATTCTGGCAGATAGTTTATCTGTTGCAATAATTTGGTCATCTGTTGCATTACGCCGATGTTATTTCTATGAATAATCTAATAATCTAAGTCTAATTTGTTGCAACAATGGGAAAATCTGTTTGATAATTTCCAACAGATGGCCTAAATTTTACAATATGTGCCTAAATCTTTTTGATATTTTTCAACTGTTACGTTTGAATATCCATGTGCTCGACAACACCAAACCAGTAGCAAATACACACACCACCATGAAAATTTCAGCAATTAGACTTGAATATCCATGTGCCCAACAACACAAAATGAGTAGTTGTAGACACCTAATTTCGTCCCTTCCCGATATCGTTTTTACCCATTTTTACTTTATCCTATCGTGTACCTTCACCCATGTAATTATACCCCGCAAAAATACAAAAAAATAACAACCCTTAACAAAATCTCTAACAAATTAAATCCCTAACCTTATACTAACAAACTTTATCCTAACAACCTACCCCACTACCTTACCCCACCTAACCCCTATCCCATTCCACTCACGTTTTCCACATATTCTCAACATACAGTGACATATATACACCCTGAAGAGAATAAAATTAAAAGAAAAAAGGAGGGGGACCCATGTTACAACAACTGGGGGGCCCCACGAAGAAGAGAAACTCCATCCTCTTCCATTCTTTAGGATATACATAGCTTCTCCACAAAAGGAGGGACCTCCATACGTCCATCTTCGAGATTCACATAGAAATTCACCCTCACTCTCAACAACAGTCACACACATGTATGCTTGAAGGTTGAGAGAGAGCATAGAGAGGGAATTCGGAAGAGAGGGGAATTAGGAGAGGGAAATCGAGATTGAATGAGAGGGAGATAGATCGCAAAAAGAAGAGAAAAAGGGTCGAAGTGGACTGTTTTCGTCAAAAATCCGGCAGAAGTTCCCGTATTAGCCACCAGAAAAGCATCCCGATCGTTGGTGTTGTTGTTTCCGACGATTTAATGTCGGGGAACGTCGTTGGTCGCCCGAAGTCGTCCAAAACTGATCGTTTCTGCTAAAACTCACCTGAAATTCCAAAGATCCACCCAAAACTTCTCTTTTTCCTCGTCGCTGGATCTCACCAGAACTCTGGCGATACAAAAACGACATCCCAGTTTCAATTCCGGCGAGGCTTGATTAAGTTAGGTCAAAAATCCGCAATCTGAAATTCTTCTATTGGTTTCTGATCTGTTTGGTTAGCGATTCTCGATACCGAGTTGAGTTCGTCGGTTGGGGTTCGAATTGAGGTTCCGAATTGAAGTTCTTAGGCGCGGATTATGTCCTTTCATTGAAGTATTATTGAATTTTGAAATCTTCGAATTGAGGTCCAATCCTATCCCTTCTTTTATTTCATTATTTATTTTATTCGGATGCATCGAATGGAGCGTTATTTGTTGCTTGATCTGTGTTGGTATTGAATATTTTCTTGTTTTGAATCATGGTTGGTTCCCTTGAGTATGGATCATATCGTGAAATGATGTCTCGTTTGAGAATTAAAATTGATTGTTTTGAGGGAGGAAATTGAAAATCAATAAGAGTGAATATTGTAGTATTTTGATTCATTGTTTATGTTGAACGTTGATAGTATCATGTTTAGGCCGAAACTAGTAGGCAAATTCTAGGCTTTGGGGTAGGCAACTCGTAGGATTTTAATCATCAAACGTTCAAAGATTTATGTTTGAGTGATTTTCTTCATTTTTATTTTTTTTTATTAAATTTATTCATTTAGTCGGGGAAAGTCCCGAGGCTCATTGTATTTATTCACCGGGAAATGCCCCGACGTATCATGTTGGCGGAAGATGATCGTGATGAAGGCCCGAGGCATTGGGTTGAGCGTGGTTAGGATTATCCTAGAATAGAGTAGGTTTATATTTCTGTATTTTTTATTTTTTCTATTTTTATTCGAGACTGTATAATTGGACTGAACACTATACTTTTATTCATATTGTTTGGTTTGTTTGTTTGATTGCTTTACGTGCTTCTTTGTGGTTCGTACTATCGTAGTGTCAAAATTAGCCGATACGCTCCACCAAACGACCGTGGTCAAACCACGGGGTCGAGGGGTGCCTAACACCTTCCCCTTGGTCAGCAGAATTCCTTAACCGGAATCTCTGTTCGCAAACCAGTTTTAAAGAGTCAAATAGTTTTGAAAAGGATTTTCTAAAGGTGACTTGGCACACTCGATTATGCTAAGTGGCGACTCTGAGTTTTGATTGTTAAAAGTCCTTTTCGGAACACATTTTCATCTTTTGTCACTTTAATAATAAAATCCTTTCGACCCTTAAAATGCAAATGAATCTTTTTTGGAGTACGAAAAAGGGGTGTGACAGTAGTAATAACGGCAACAATGTAGTATCTTCTTGCTCGATTTTGTTTCTTTTCAGAAGCCTTAACTTTGTTCAACAAACCCCAGATTACATAATTTGCTTATGAAGAGTGTCGTTCTTCATACCAATCAAAGTAATCGCATCCACCCAATTTCTATAAAAAAAGAGAACACAATTACAAAATAATTACAAGACAATAATTAATCAACTAATTAAATAAAAAAATATTACCTTTGAAATCTTACAAGTAAAAAACCTACGACCCGGATTTTGTTGACTCTAAGAAGTCTTTAATAGAGCTTCATGACCACACTTACAATATCGAAAATCTTTATCACAAAAAACAGTGGAAGATGCGCTCGACATTGTCAAGCTCAGTTGGAAAAAATGAAAGAAATAATTTGAAGAATTTGGATAAATAAAAGAAGATGAGGATCAAGAAGAAGATTTGTAAATTTAGGGTTAAATTTTAGGAGAAAGATGAATATATAAGACAATTGGGGGGGGGGGCATGACCGTTGGGGGGCAAGTGACTTTAAAATGAACACTGTCTACTTGATGCCTATTTTATTTTAGGTGTTTGAACTGAACACCGTCGATGGGTTCCGCCTTATTTATTTCAATTCACTTTAACCTTTTTACACATAGTGGCAATTTTTTATGTCCAACGAAAGTTGAATTTGTATAATGCAACAGATTCTCCATCCATTGTAACAGTTATTCTACCTGTTCTGACATATAGTTTATCTGTTGCAATAGGTTGGTCATCTGTTGCATTATCTTGATGTTTCTATCTAAGTCCATCCGTTGCAACAGTGGAAAAACCTATTTGATAAATTCCAACAGATTACCTAACTGTTGCAACATATGTCTAAATTTGTTTGATTTTTCCAATAGATGTGTCGTCTGTTACAACAGATATATTATCTGTTGCAATATTTGAATCTAGTATTCCCTTTCAATTAATAAGTTTAAATCTAAGGAATAAATAAAATTCATAGACAAAATAAAATAAATCGAAGCCTTCAAAAATTAGCTGAAATAAGTCAACGAATAAATGAAATGTAAAAAAATTGTTATGGGTACAGATCTCAACAAATACATCAACAACAATTTAAGTATGATGCCAAGGATTACTTTGACAGGCTCAAGCTATAAAGATCTACTCAGTATGGACTAGTTGTTCTTCATCAGGTGCTAAGGAATTCAGCTTTGCTCGTCGTGGATCTTTATTGTCGCTTACGTACGATTTCTGCGCTTTTTGTTCTACGTATTTCATAAAAAGAGTAGCATATTGTCAATGTTGTTCAGCAGTAGCTTCTTCTACATCCACCTGGAAAGCCAGAATTGATCAATGCTAATCACGGAGATACAACAAAAAGTAAAAGGATAACTCATCTCTTCTAGCAAATCAAACAGGTCTTTCTCCTGTTTTAAATTGTCCCAAACAAATTATATTTATGTTGGAACAATGAATCAACTATTGGGATAAATTTCTACATGAGAAAGACCCTGTATGATAATTTCCAACGAATGAACCATCCATTGCAACATATGAATCATCTGTTGCAGTAGATAGGTCGTCTGTTGGTACAAATAAAATCAGTATGAAAAGCTATTTGATTTTCTAAAATATATAAGACATATGTCGCAACAGATACTTTATCTGGTGCAACAAGTTAGTCAACTGTTGCAACAGATGTATATATCTGTTTGATAATTTTCAGCAGATGTGTCATCTGTTGAAACAGATATGTGTCTATTTTTTTGTCAATTAGAAGACATATATATTCACCTTCTTCAGCTCGTGCTGCTCTCCTTTGGACATTGTACGTTGCTCAGTGCAACACACAGACAGATGATTTGCAATTTTGCTTTTTTAGATGCTTAATAATGCCCTGGAAATCACTCTCCTTCTCCTCTTAGCCCTAATCTCTAATGGAGCGAATGAAAATAAAATCCTCTTTGATGGAATGATACCCCTCTTATATGTCAATTCCTTTACAGAAGCAGTTAAAGCATTAATAGCATTAATCACTACATCATGTTTCGCCCTGCAGTCTTGACATTTGCATGCAGAACATTCGCTGGGAGAGGAAAAATCTGTATAACCAGTATGATCATACTCATAATGATTTTCTTTAAATACTGTAAGAGGAGCATCATTAGCACCGACAAAAGCACCACTACCACCAACAACAACTCCATCACCACTAAGATCATCAACAACAACAAGCCCACTTCCCAAAATTATTTTTCTTGTAATGGTTGTTGCTCCAATCAATTCCATTTTTATTCTGTCAATGACCTTAGGGTCCGATAAAGTTTGTACAGGCCGTAAAGTAATAAAAATGGCATCTTTAACTCTCGATTGGTCGAAACTAGCGACGGATGCACAATCTAACATAAATCATTACATATATTAGAATGATGATTAGATCATTAAAAAAAATCATTAATTAAAAGAAAAAATGAATTATAATTATACTTACTGCATCCTTCGGGGGGTTGTAGAGATCAAGAAATTTTGCATTTTTATAATTTTTGGCCGACAACCATCTCAAGATTCTTGGACAAGAAACTCCTTCCTGGTAGTTCACTTGTTGTCTCAAATAAGGAATGGCTTCAAACGCCCAAGCCTATAAAATAACGCCAATAAATTAAAACCATTATTGAGTAAAAAAAATGAATGATATCATAATAGAAGAAAGAAACATTTACCATGAAAGCCCATGGAAAGCCATATAAGTTGACTGTCTTTGGCGCTAACAGAGTCAACAAATATTTGACAGTCATTTTGAAGCTTTCATACCCCCAAGGATAGCTGTTAAATGCCTCAGGATCCTCGGAGAGATTTATTAAACCGAGGTTTATGTTGTTGTTAACGTCTCTCGCCTAAAGAATATTATGTACAAACCAAACCAAGCACAATGACTGTTTGTGCTTCTTTGAAAGTCCTTTACCTTTCAACGCTTCTATCAAATTTTTATTTTTGAAGCTTGGACCAACAATGGACATCAAGTCAACATGATCACACGACTTGCCTTTGCCTTTTTTGGGTGTGCGGGGTGCTTTTTCTTAGGTTAGAATAGGTATAACTTGAGAAGGAGGATAACATTTTAGTCCAGTAACTATGGCAAACTCCTTCCAACCAAAACAAACAGGCATGCCACAGTAATTTATCCACACCTCATCCATCTTATATTTATTTTCATACATAAACCTACGCTTGAGAAGTTCATATACCATTTTCATTTGGAAACGAGCATTGTTGTCCTCCAACAAATCAAGATATTTTCCAAAGCAGCTGTCCCTAAAATAAGCATTCAATTTTTGTGGAAGGGATATTAGCATTTGCATCATCTCTTTTGAAATATTCCTCCGCCCCGTGTTTATCATATTCTGCTCCCAATTGAGATAACACTTGCAAAGCAAGCTCATAGAGTGGTGGATGTAGCCTAGCTGCTTCACTTGTTCCTTTACTTGGACTTGATTCAGTTTCTATTCTTTTGGGAACCATATTATCTAAAATTAACAAGAACATAAAAAAAAATATTATAGTTGATTAATGCATCGTTAAAAAAGGATAACAATAAATCAAACAAGCAAAATAGTAAAATAATAGTTGCAACAGATCACCTATCTGTTGCACCAGGTAGTATATCTATTGCAGCATATAACCAAACTATTGCAGTGGATAAGTAATCTGTTGCAATAATACAAAATATATCACTCATCTTTTAAGACAGATGAATGGTTTGTGCAACAGATCACACATTGTTGCGACATATGAGTGATCTGTTGGGACAGTTAAATAACCTGTTGCAACGGATGAGTAATCTGTTGCGATAATACAAAACAAATAACTCATTTGTTGAGAAAAATAAATGTCTGTTAAGCAGATCACACATATTTTGCAACATCATCTGTTGCAACATGTGAGTGATCTGTTGGAACAATTAAATAACCTGTAGCAACGGCTGAGTAATCTGTTGCAATAATACAAAACATATCACTCATCTGTTGAGAAAGATGAATGGACTGTGCAACAGATCATACATCTGTTGTGACATCATCTATTGCAACATATGAGTGATCTGTTGGAAAAGTTAAATAATCTATAGCAACGGCTGAGTAATCTATTGCGATAATACAAAATATATCACTCATCTGTTGAGAAAGATGAATGGTTTGTGCAACAGATCACACATCTATTGCAATATATGAGTGATCTGTCAGAGCAGTTAACTAACCTACAGCAACGGCTGAGTAATCTGTTGTGATAATACAAAATATATTACTCATCTATTGAGAAAGATGAATGGTCTGTGCAACAGGTCACACATCTGTTGCAACACATGAGTGATCTGTTGGAACAGTTATCAACGGTCAATATTATTTAGATTTCTTCTAACATAGGGTCGTCTATCGCGGCAGATGAATGATCAGTTGAAAAAATCAAGTCTTGGTCATTTTCTGTTGGAAAAGTTGTAGGATTTTATCCAATAGGAGGTTCATCTGTTGCATCGGATCATTAATCTGATGGTTCTTTCATTGCATCAGATGGTTAATTAGTTGCATCAAATTTTTAATCCGATACTTAATCTGTTGCAACATATGGTAAATCTGTTGCATCAGATAGTTAATCTGTTGCATCAGATGATTAATTTGTTGCATCAGAATTGTAATCTGATGGTTCCTCTAGTGCATCAGATGGTTGATCTGTTGCATCATATGATAAATCTGTTGCATTAGATGGTTAATATGTTGCACCAAATGGGTAATCTGTTGGAGAAAACAAAAAACAATAGCACGATTTTGTTCAACAAAAAGACAACAATTTCACCATTTTTACCAAGAACAAGAACAGAACAAATCAACCCAAATCATCATTTTGTTTTTATAAACACAAACAATAAAAATCAAACTTCAAAAAAATGCAACAAACAACAAAATACCATAATTCACTTCGAAAAGAAAAGAGAAGAAATATTAGAAATTAAGGTTTTATTCAGACCGCATTTCAAATTAATGCAACAAATATTGAAATTGTTAACCAATACTATAAGAGAAGTTGGCTCAAGTTCCTCGTTTTCTTCAAAACTAAAAAGGCCATAAATTTTTACCTATGAAAGTAGAAAGGGAACGATAAAAAATTCAAAGTTGTTGTGGCCGAAGAGAAAGACTGTCACATCAATTGAAGGTTGAAGTCGAAAAGGAACTCGAAGCCCAACTATTTGTAGTCGGATGTTGAAGTCGCCGAGGATTGAAATGAGAAATTTGTAGAACAGTTGGTTGGGAGAGAGTTGAGAGAAACTATCAAGAGAGGGATGAGAGACAGGTTGATTTGAATTGAATAGGGGAACTTGAAGCCCAACTATTTATCGCCAGAGGTAGAAGTCACCGGGGGTTAAAGGGAGAAAAGACGGGAACTCGAAGCCCAACTATTTATCGCCGGAGGTAGAAGTCGCCGGGGGTTGAATTGAAGGAAGAAATTTTGCAGAACTGTTGGTTGGGAGAGAGTTGAGAGAAGCTGTCGAGAGAGAGGAGAGAGTGGTTGATTTGGATTGAAAAGGGATGTGGGCTGGGTTGATTTGTATATTTGAAAAGATTAGAAAGTTTTAAAAATATTAATCAAGTCCACAATTAACTTAATCAAGTTTCCTAATGATGTTTGACCCTATCTGTTGGTCAATGTCACCAATTCTTCATTCAAGACTTAAAAGACACCTTTCCTTCAATTTTCTCATGATACTCCTATGTATAAAGAGCTCTCTATCACTATGAAATGCACATGATTCTCAGAGTTTTGCAAAGCCAACAACATGTTGCTGCATTGAGCCCCATCATAGTGGAAATAATATGGTTTAATCATGACAAATTTAATTAATAATGATGTATTTTTTTACATGAGAATCTGACGCAAAGCCAATTTTATTTACAACTATAACTATGGTAATTATGCATTATGCTACCAAATTAAAATAAAATAGTTGTAGCTAGTTTGTTTGTTTGTTTGAAGTAACGTGCACAAACAAATAACATCAAAATACTATATTTATTTATAGAAATCCTTTTTGAAATAAATTAAAATTTAATTAATTTAGAAGTGTTAAAATATTATGAAAATATCTCTTACCATATATTTTAGAACTCTAGTTTAGAAAAAAATCTTATCATACACTAAAGTCCTAATCCCATATATTTTAGAATTCAATATTATAAAAATAAATATATAATAAATTAAGAAAAATAGTAAAATAACGATTTTGTCTATTGCATAGTATGTTAATAAAGAGCAAAAAGCTCAAACAATATTTCTAAGGCCTTCACACTTTTAATATACTAGTTTAGAATACGTGCGTTGCACGTGTATCAAGAATTAATTAAAAATAAATATATATACAAAATAAATTCTCGTGTGTAAGTCTTTTGATAAGTGTATCAAGCGTTAATTCAAAATAAACATATATACAAAATAAATTCTCGTGTGTAAGTCAGTAAGTCATTTTATTAAGTACGAAATTTTAAAAAACATAATGTAAAATTTTGAAGATAAAAAAATTAGTTAAATTAAAGAAGAACTTAGTCATTATATTTCTCCCCTACTTCTAGAAGCACTTTATTTTATAAAGTGTTATTTTTGTTCTCGAAATTCATCAAAATTGAGAGCAATTTAGATATAAATCATTAGTATGTTAGGGGCGCTTGGTCAAAATTAGACAAACAAATTAAAATGGAGATAATATGATCTTTTAAAATTGTCTAAACAAATTTCACTGTATCTTTTAGGGTATTATAGTTCTACTAATTAATATGGATAAATCAACTACCTTTGATGTCTCTATGGTGAATGACTTGAATACAAAAACGAATAATTACAGTTGAAGTCGCAATATATGAAACATTAAATTCATGATTTAAATGACAAAAGTATATGTTTTTTTAATGTTAGTATATGTGTGTTGCATCAATTAATTAGCACCTCCTATATAAATATAAAAATCATCTCACAAAACTTCATAACAAAAAAAAACTATAATTAATTAATAGTATATTTTTTATATAATTTCTGAAATTTCAGACAGCCATCAATAGGGTATTATAATGAGAAATAAGGAGGAACTGTGGCTAACTTTAGACTTGAAAAACTTTCATGCAAAGCAAAGAAAGAAATTCCAAAGCATTATAGTTCCACTCAATTTTCTAAGATTTCAATATTCTTTAATTATTATTTTCAAGTTTGTCTTTGCATGCTATTTCCTATGAATTACATTCTATCTTTGGTGGATTAACAACAAATATAAAGTACCTACTTGCCTACCTCAATTCAAACTTTTTTATCCAAGAATTTTCACATTATAATTGATTTAGTTTGGCCTGTCTTGATTGTCTCCAATTCTAATTGAATACTCATACATCACTAATAAACTACAACAAAATAACGCATAATCGAGATTTGAGATATCATAATAATAGTATTAAACATAAATTTTAGGCAAAAATTCGATCAAAAATTCATCTATCGCATGTATTAAGCAAAACAAATAATATATAATAATAGAAGAAAAACTACAACAAAATAATACAATAATCGAAGTATTAAAATAATAAGACTAAACCTAACCGCTATAGAGCCCAACCAAATATTCATCTATCACCTGAACTACAACAAAATAATATAAATAATTGAAGTATCAGCACAATTACTCTTCTAAAACTCTGCACATAAAATTTACATGCAGAAACTAATAGTTAACAATGCATATATATGTTCACAGAGATACACCTAATACATAATTAAAACAGATCAACCAAACTAAACATTCAACAGAAAGCAAAGGATGGGAGATTGACAATATAAAGTCAATATAGCTTTGCATTTGCACACATACGAATCATCCAAACAATAATAATGTTAATAGTAGTAGTAATATAGAACAAAAGACAAACACAATGCTAGCTTAACTATCTAATAAACCTTTACCCAAATCTGATTAAAGTACTCTATAACCTTCTATCTAAGGCCATATTCTGTAAGATGAATCAACATCATGTCCGTTCGATATAACATAACAAATCTAATCACTATTTGGTCACCTTCAGCATTCAGAAATAAAAAAAAACTCCTATAGAAAAAAAGTATGTAACTTTCAAAATAGACCTTTATAATTACATTTTCATGCAAGTATTACAATGCATAGGCAAGACAAAAAAAAAGGACAGTCCGGTGTACTAAAGCTACCACTATGTGCGGTGTTCGAAAAAGAATCCCACCATAAAGGTGTATTGTACGCAAGCTTACCTTGCATTCCCGCCGGAGTTTGTTTCCAAGACTTGAATTCGTGACCTCTTTGTCACATGGCAACAACTTTATCAGTTACTCCAAGACTCCCCTTCAGGCAAGACAAAATCACTAAGAAAAAAAGGTTTTATAAGACGATAGAAACATATATAATGGTTACCTGAATTTAGAGAAAAACTTTTATTGATAAAGAACCCATGATGCTTCTATGTATAAACAAAGCACTGAAAATAAAATTGATAATTTGAGGGAAAAAACAAAGTATTCAATTATATTATCAGACGAAGAACAAAAAAACATAGATCTTCGCGAACTAAAATTTTCCAGACATGCTTTGAAAAGATTTATCCCTAATACGCTAGTTAAATAGGTTTGATTAAACCCATTAATAACTCAATTTGAAAGAATACTGAACTTCTCAACAAAAAAAAAAACTTGGATCAATTGAATTCATCAAAACCAAAACCCACCAACGATCAACTTCAACTAACAAAAGAAATTACTTTGTTAAAAATAAATCTTTGCTTATGATAACAAAAAGTCGAAGTGAAGGTGGGTTTAAGAAATAATAGTGCGCTTTGACATGAAATCTGATACAAAGGTGGAGATCTTTTTACTATTCTCGATATGTACTCCATAAAAATCTTAAATCTAATAGTCAAGGAAATTAAATTGGTACATAACTCTCAAAGTAGGTGGCTTCTTACCTCAATTTTTCTTTATCCGATGATCTTTATTTTAGAATTGATTTAATTTGACATGTCTTGATTGAACCCAAGTTCAATGGAACATTCATATAGCACCAATGTACCGCAATAAAATAATACGATAATCAATATATCAACAAAATAATACATTAATCGAGATATCAAAATAGTACTAAAAAGACGATACCTTAATAAAGCTATTGCAAAAAGAAAAAAATGACTTTACTTACTTTTGTCTTCACTTTCTTTTTACTACAATAAAACCAAAATTTAAGAACTCCAGCACTAAAAAAAACATAAAATTTAATACTAAATCATCTATCATAGATTCAAAACGAAAAAAAGAGGAAAAAGTTAAGGTACTTTTGTCTTCACTTTCTTTTGACTACAATAATACAAACAACATCAAAATTGAAAATTGAAAATTGAAGAAGAAATAATTTTATAGAAGACTAACTCAATTTCAAACAACACACATATTTTTTCTACATATTTTTTCTCTCATCCGTTTTTGTTAAAAGAAAATACACTATTCAGAATTAAATGAAAATACAACAAAAAATATCATATCATGAATGCCTACCTTTTCAATATTGATGATTGCGCATGTGATGTCCAAGTAAAACCTTAGCCATTATAGCAACTTATAAGTACATATGATATTTGCGACACCAACATTAATAATAATAACAATATACGTACACGTAGAACTTACCTTTATTCTACTACTATTTCTTTTATGGACTAAAAGATTATGTCTGATAGATCCTCAACTCAAAAAAATAATAATAATAATCAAATAACAAAATTAATTTAACAAAAATTAATGTAAACACATATTTGTTTGAGATCACTACACGTTGCACAAACAAAACGAAAATCGCCGTCAAAAGAAAGTAGTTGTACGGTGTAAACTCATTGTCATATTGTTTTCATGAGAAAACGAAGTGCAAATCAATTTTTGAAGAATTGATTTCTGTAATTTAGCTTATTCTTTTTCTTTTCCCTCATAGGAGTCGTCTCCATCGTTATCTTTATGAACGTGAGAAAAAGAAGTAATATAAGGTATTTTAATTGAGGTACTTAATTTAAGAAAATAATTTGTAGAAAGTTACCTACCTGAAATAGAATAGGACTTTGTAATGTAAATAACTACGTAATATAGGATTTTGCAATTTAAATTAATATTTAATATCACAAAAGGGAAAAAGACGATTTTGTTTAAAGTGAAGACTTTTAATGAAGGGCAAAAAGGGAAAACGCCAATTATAAGGGCCTTCACACTTTTAATATAATAGAGATTACTAGTTTAGTTGTACGCGCCTCACTTTAATAAGTTTAAATATTACACTAAATAGGATAATTGTTTAAATAATAAAGATGAATAAAATAATTAAATTCAACATCTTTTGAATATGTAAAGATGAAGAATTTATTTAACTAAATCTAACCTTTACCAAAAAAAATTCTCAAAGCCGATCGACATTCATCTTTCATCTATAAACTGCAACAAAACAATATGATGAGACATCAAAATAATACAATTAAATCTACCTTTGCACAAATAATTTTCAAAGTTGTCCGACACTCATCTACCACCTATAAATTATATAAGACGATAATAGAGATACCAAAATAATATAATTAAACCTAATTTTTACATACAAAAATTCTTAAAGTAGATATATCAAAGCAATACAATTAAACCTAACTAACCGACATTTATATATCACCTGTAAACTACAATAAAACAATACAATAAAAGAGATATCAAAACAATACAATTAAACTTAAATTTTACAAACAAACTTTTTTAAAGCCAATCAACATTCATCTACCACCTGTAAATTTAAATAAAATAATACGATAATAATTTACATGGATTAAACCTAATTAAATGTTGGTTTACTCGGGTAGCAATTATACTGTAAATTTATTTAATTTATAATTAAAAGGACAAAAATAAAGAAAAATAAAGTATGGCTATTAAAAAAGAAAGATTGTCTACCAAATCATAGTCTCTTTGATTAGAACAAATTTTGAATGACATTCTTGAGATCATAATTCACTATCGACACAAAACACAAAAATCATTAATTTCTTTTCCTTTGAGCTTTAGCTAATTTGAAAAATAATGTGATCTCAAAATTAAATTTAAGTTTAATTCTATTATGCGTAATAATTGACGAGTGTTGAAAATTTAAGTCATTGAGTTTACAAACAACAACAACAACAACAAACCCAGTGTATTCCCACATAGTGAGGTCTGGGGAGGGTAAAATGTACACAGTCCATACATCTACCTCTAAAGAAGTAGAAAGGCTGTTTCCGATAGACCCCCGGCTCGAGACACGGAAAAGTCATTGAGTTTAATCATATAAAATTTTAGATTTAGATAAATGAATATAATATAATCAATGGTATATATATTACTCACCAGTCATAATGTCGGAGATTAGTAGCAACTTCAATAAATCATCAATTGTTGCCGAAAGAAAAAATCACCACAATCCATGAATTCTCTGCAACAAATAATTCTAGATAAATATAAACTATCACGATTTCGAATAGACAAAAGCAAAATTTAACAATTCTATTAGTCTAAAAAAAAAAAAGGTTCACGTCAACTGCAATGTCAATAAAGAAGTTGTTTATAACCATAAGAGTTCTTACTTTTATCATTGTAAAGTTTCCATAGATGTATTTAATTTAAAGAAAAATTTTAATGTTTGTTTTTGACTTGGACTACACAAACCATAATTTTTTAATCAAATTATGAACTTCCTACACGTAGTAATAGATTTTGGTAAATTATGGACTTCCTATATTTATAGTTTATTAAAATAAATGAATATTCGATTTGGATTTTTTGGATTGTCCTTTTTAAATTAGAAATGGTAAGTTTTCTTTAGATGGTGGAAAAGGAATTCTATTTTTGTAAAGAATTTTTTTTTGTAATATAGTAAATATTTAATATTACCAAAATAATAAGGATAGGTGAAAAGACTATTTTGTATAAAACGGAGACCTTTAATGAAGGGCAAAAAGTTCAAATCAGTTTTCTAAGGTCTTCACACTTTTAATATATTATAGATGTAGATTATAAGCATAGATTATAAATATAGATACAGATTATAGATATAGATATAAATTATAGAGATAGATTATAGATATAGATATAGTAGAAATTATTGTACAATATCACTATTATTAAATCATATATTCCCTAAATTTGTTATTACTCAATATTATTGGAATCTTTAAACATGTTCGGACTATATGGAATATTTTTTCTAAAAATTACACAAATACATAACTTATGTTTCCAATTTTACGAAAAATTCCAACTCCCTAAACATATTACAAAAATTTCAACATATACACAGAATGTTATGTATATGTCGGCTATATTATGTATATTAATAGGGAGAGAGAGTAAAGTAATTTTAAAAGTGGGAGAGAGTGTAATTACTTCCAAAAGGGTTGGTATTTAATTTGTGTTATTTATACAAAAAAAAATTCATTTCACGTCTTCTAATATGTTGGACCCTTTTATCCCCTAGTGGTTGATTATGGTAGATGAGGCTATATCTATATCTATAATCTATCTATATCTATAATCTATCTATCTATCTATAATCTACAATTTATAATAAATTAAAAGTGTGAAGAGCTTAGAAAAGTGATTTAAACTTTTTTGTGACCCTCCTTCAGATAAAAATATTTTTTCACTATTTTCTTCAATTTATTTTTTTATTTTTTTATTTTATTAACTAGACTCCTAAAATATATGGAAGGAGAATCAATTAATATTTTTCTTTGTACTGATCAATTAAAAAAAATACTCCTAAAATAGGATACAAAAAATACTCCTAAAATAGGACTCTATTAAGGAAATACTTCTATAAATATTGAGATGCACGTTAAACTAGAGAAAAAACCGGTTTTCTTATTGAAAAAATATGATTGATGTTCATCTAACTTGATTCGACTGCATGTCTAGATTGGTGTATGCTTAATTTTATAACCCTCAACTTCTTCACTGTTTTTGTCAACATAATAGAATTCAACGTGTGTGTATGTGTATATAAATTTATATATATATATATATATATATATATCTTCTTTATTTTCATTCAAGTAATTCTTTAGGGTTAAAATTTTTGCTCAAACAAGAATTAGTTTCATCAAAACTGAAGCTTTGTGATCACTATTGTATTATTTTATTGTAGTTTACAAGTCGCAAATGAATTTACAGGTGTTAGATGAATGTCAGTCGGCTTTGAGAAATTTTTTAGATAAAAGGTTAGGTTTAATTGTATTGTATTGTATTTATATCTCTATTTTGAGAATTTTTTTATGTAAATGTTAAGTTTAGTTGTATTATTTTGATATCTCTATTTCGTATTATTTTGTTATAGTTTACCGATGGTAGATGAGTGTCAGACGGCTTTGAGGAAATTTTTGTGTAAAAGTTAGATTTAATTATATTGTTTTGATGTCTCTATCATCGTATTATTTTGTTGCAGTTTACAGATGGTAGATGAATGTCGATCGGTTTGACAATTTTTTTTGGTAAAGGTTAAGTTTAATTAAGAGAAAAGACATCTTTTCCCTCCTGAACTTGTCCTCCAAACTCACTTTAGCACTTAAACTTAACTTTTGTTTATTTACCTCCCTTAACATCTTTAAAGTATATTATTTTCGCCCCTCAAAACTGAATACCACTCTCACAACGGAGAGAGTGTTACACTCGCCTACACATCAATGCCACATCAATGCCATGTAAGAAGTTCAATTTTTCTAAAAAAAAATTAATCCCCCACACTTTATTTTTATATATTTTTTAAAAAAATAAAAATAAAAATATACATTTACTATTTATATATATATATATATATATATATATATATATATATATATATATATATATATATATATTAAATAAAAAGCACCCCCACCCCCATTTTCTTTCTTCTTCACAACCCCCCACCCAGCCCGCCCACCCCGCCCCCTACCCTGCAACGCAGACCCCTCCCCCCCTTTATATCTTCTTCAAACCACCCCATCTCTCCCCTCTCCTTCATTTTCTATCTTCGTCAAACTTAAACATATTACCAATAGCCATTAAGCAAACCCAACAAAATCAATTCAAAACATAATTAAAAACCCCTTTTGATTCTAACATAAACCCAACAAAACAAATAGCTCAAAATATACCATACAACAAAAACATGGAAAGTAAAATCAAGATTGAATTTTTAAAACATAATTACAAGCCCTTTATGATTCCTTCATCAAACCACCAATTCAAGAAACAACAATGCAATAGCATCACCACATTCCAATTCAAACTCTTCATTCCAAAATATTCCGAAAAAACTCACCGAAAAATGATTAAAACAAACCCAAAAAAATATACGCACACCATTAACACCACCAACACCATTAACACCGCCGCTAATTACTTTTCTTCAATTTCAATTTTATTTCAAATTTTCAAATTCATGAAGATAACTTTTAATTTTAGAAATTTAATTTCATTCTTTTCTAATGATCTTAAGTCAAGGGGTTTAGGTGGGGTGAAGGATTTGGTAATTGAAGGAAAAGAAATTGGGGGTTTGGAGGGAAGGGGGCGGGGCTGGTGGTGGAGAAATTGGTGGTTGAAGAAGAAGGGGGGCCGGTGGTGGCAAGTTTGGAGAGTAAAAATTATGGTGGGGATGGGGATAGAAGAAGAAGATGGGAAATGGAGGTGGAGGGATATGAAGAAGATGAAGAATTGGGGGTGAGGGTATGAAGAAGGTGGTTTTATATATATATATATATATATGTGTGTGTGTGTGTGTGTGTGTGTGTGTTAAAAAGTGGGGTCATATCAGTTTTTAAATTAAAAGACGCGCTTTTTTTTCTTCTTCTTCTTTTAAATTCCACGTCAGCTTTAGGGGTGAAAATAATATACTTTAAAGATGTTAAGGGGGGTAAATAAACAGAAGTTAAGTTTAAGTGCTAAAGTGAGTTTGGAGGACAAGTAGGGAGAAATGATGTCTTTTCTCTTTAATTAAATAAATTCCCCAAAAGATGCTGAATTTAATTATTATATTCATGTTTATTATTTAAATAAATATTCTATTTAGTGCAATGTTTGAATTCAATAAAGTAAGGTACACGCGCGAGACGCGTACACCTAAACTAGTATATATATATATATAATTTTTATGGTGAACCTTAAATGGGTTGGTAGAAGATTAAATTAGAGAAAAATAATGTAGTCCAGATAGGATCACAAGACCTTTAATTTAGGAATTTAAATTTTGTGCATTGTCAGTGTAAGAATATTTTATATCAGGTAAACTTGACTTGCTATTGCAGGTTAATTAATTTTTCTTTTTAAATTTTTATGTAAATAATTAGATAACTGCAATAGCAGGTCAAGTTAATTGATAGTGTAGAATATTTTGTGCACTGACAGTGCACACAACTTAAAACAAACAAAAAATACCAAAGAATCAATGATAAATTATTTTTTGAGAGATGCAACTCTGCAGATCATGTTTACGAGCAACTTCATTTATTTCCAATAAATTAGATTTTGGAGATTGTTTCGAGGCATGATGTAATAATGCATACATAGAAACTTTAATTTGACTTAATTATTGGTAATTAAATATTTTAATTTGAGTATTTATATTTGGACACCTTAATTTGTCTCGACATTGTCAGTTGAACATTTCAACCTACAAAATGATCATCTAGACACCTCCAAAATTGATGTGCTATGTAGTATTGAGTAATCCATGAGACACAGTAGTGCGGACGAGTTGGGGTGTTTAGTTGCTAGTAATTGAGACAAAGATAAGGTGTTTAAATGTGCACTTTCAGTGTTGGACTGCGTACTATTGCCAAATAAAACCAAGTATGAGTGTATGTATTATACCTTAGTTTAGAAATGTCAAAATATCTAAACTTGAAGCCTTTATTAAGATTTCTTCTAAACTATAAGAGGTCTTAATTAATTACCCCATACATTTGCCTATTTGATATAGCCATTACTCGTGCACCATCTCATCCTAAGAAGAGTATTAGTATGGGTAGTGAATTAGATACGAATAAGCTTCCAATAATAGATTTTAGGAAGAGAGAGTTGAAAGAAGGGAGTGAAGAATGGATATCATTGAGGGAGCAAGTGTACAAAGCATTAGAAGAATATGGTTGTTTTGAGGCATTACTTGATGGAGTTCCAAAAGAGAAACTATATGAAAAGTTGGAACTACTTTGTAACTTACCTAATTTGGACACCAAATTTGAAATCCCTCAAACTCCATCATCTACTGGCTACTTTAAGGATAACCCTCTCATGCCACTTTTTAGGAGAATGAGCATTCATGATGTCCTCTCTCCTGGTGTTATTGAAAGTTTTTTTTCTAACATCATTTGGCCTGATCTTGAAGACACACAATTTTGGTACGTAATTACATATGCTCAATATCATTTCTTTTATATATGAGTTTATGTTTTATACATCGTTGTCGTCAGGGTAAATATATAATTTGTCGTTACACTATGAGATCATTATTATTTACAGGTAAGTCTTTTTAAGATGTGTGATTTGAAATTCTGAAAATAAGATACGTTACGTACTAGAATAGGCAAGATAGACTGTTGACTAGATGATCTAAAAAATGTTTATACTAATGTTACCTATATTACTTAGAAATCTTTTATCTATTTATTGGCTTGGCATGCAGTGATTTGGTGCATTGTTACGCCAAAAGATTATCAGAATTCAATGAGATGGTCAGAAAAATGATATTTGAGAAATTGGGGATATTTGAAAAATATTGGGATGAGCACAAAAATTCAACAAACTGCTCACTTGGCATGTTGCATTACAGAGCGCCTAAAGTTGATGAGACAAATGTTGGACTACCTCCTCATACTGATAGAGTTATTACAGCTATTTTAAGCAAACATCAATCTGGTGCAAGTGGTTTGCAAATTATGAAGAAAAATGGGGAATGGATTGATGTTGAATATTCATCACCTCATTCATTCATATTCCTTGTTGGTGACATTTTGACAGTAAGTACTAAAAGGTTTTCTCATCTAGTCAATGAGATAAGGCACAAGTACTTCCAAATTATTTCGGAAATCTTAATGATACATCTAAATTTTATGAGGTCCTATTAACCCCACCCCCAAACTTATTTGTTTTGTATTTTGGTGCTCCTTTGTGATGACGGACTACCAAGTCAGCATATAAAGAACACAAACTATTCTGCTACTTGACAACCACGTCAAAAAAAAAAAGAGCAAAAAAATAAAGAAAAAAATGAGTTAAGGGGGTTCTAGAACCTCCATAAAGTTTAGGTATGTCATTAGAATTTCGGGCATAGATACTTGTACCTTATCCCTCTAATCAATTGATTAATCTTTTTTTTTTTAATTTGGACTATATATCTAATTATATTTACACATTACTAAATTATATTGTTTAGGCACTTACAAATGGTCGGTTGCCTTGTCCATACCATAGAGTGAATATGGGAAATACAGAGAGATATTCCATGGTGATTTCGGCAGCTGCGAAAGAAGGGTATATCATAAAAGTGCCAGAAGAACTTGTTGATGAAGATCATCCTTTGCTTTATAAGCCGTTTGATGCTCTCAAATATTATCAGTATTGTCTCTCAGGGTATTATAAACATGGTGCTCCCACACTTGAGAGCTACTGTGGCGTCTAAGCGTTTATAATCATTATATGGATCTGGTTACCTGCATGGTTCGGTTTAAATCGGTTTTCTTCGAAAAGAAAATTAAATTATTTAAGTCTTTTTTTACCTAATGATCAATTACTGGAGTCCTTGTAGTTCATTGTGTTGCTACCTATTTGGATTGTTGTTGTCAATTTTATTGTATCGTATCGTAATATTCATTGTTATATAACAATGAAGAGTCTTATTTCATGTAACGATTGATTTGATGTGATCGCGTAGTTATCTTCTTTTTCTTTTAATAATTTTATTTTATTATTTATTTACCTTTTTATAATGGCTCTACCCGCACTCTTGTAAGTTTATCCTTCAAATTGTTGATGTGTGACATTATGTAACAATGAAAAACTATATAATCCATCCAAATATTGTATTTGCTTACTGTAAATTTGATACAGATAAATTTATAGGTGAGTAAAGAACATGTGTTATGATTTAATCTTGGTTTGGGTTCGATTCCTTAACGGTTAGATTACATGCATATCGATTAGGGGGAAGCGAGCAAGTAAAACAAATGATTTAGGGCGAGCCAAGACTGTCCACAAAAGCTAATGAGGGCTAAGATCATCCTTCCCGTAAGACTTAAGCAAACTGTATCAAAACAGTGCAGAAAATAAAGAATACTAGTCGGCCAAGTAGCAACTATTGTATTGATTCAGAGCATGGGAAAGAGATCCATTTACAAGTGAGTAAGGGCGTGTATTTATAGATTACAAGTTTAGGCACTATTCAATCTCATTTGAGCAGTAATAATGTTCCAAAAGACCTCCACTATGGCTGTCAAGTGGGCCGGGCCAACCCGGAACCGGCCCGTGTTATTTAACTGGGTTGAGGGCTGGGCCGGGTTGGGGTCTAAGTGGGTCGGGCCGGGCCCAACAGTAAAAAAATCAAAAACCACCCTAATCCGGTCCACTTAACCCAACCCGGTCAAACCCACCTAAACCCAGTCAAACCCGGTCAAAAATATAAAAAAAAAACTTTGTTTCAATAGACATTATATATACCCACCTATATACATTATAAATACGTTAAACAATATATATACACTATATATATAGTATATACTACATTAGAATTTAAAAAATATATACACATATACACAATTACACATATATACGCACCATCCAAATATATATGTACTACTTTAAACTTTAAAGTTTAAATAAAATATACTACAATATATATATATAATTATATATATATACACATGTATACGTTAAATATACACGTCTATAGAAGATCTATTCACATATATACACTCTAATCTATGTATATGTAATACTTTAAATGAAATATACTATAATATATATACATTACAGTATATATTTGTATAGTTATATACTAATTTATAAAATATATACACATGTATACGTTAAATATACACGTCTATAGAAGATCTATTCACATATATACACTCTATTCTATGTATATGTAATACTTTAAATGAAATATACTATAAAGTTATACTTTACAATATATATTTGTATAGTTATATACTAATTTATAAAACATATACACATGTATACGTTAAATATACACGTCTATAGAAGATCTATTCACATATATACACTCTATTCTATGTATATGTAATACTTTAAATGAGATATACTACAATATATATACATTACAATATATATTTGTATAGTTATATACTAATTTATAAAATATATACACATGTATACGTTAAATATACACGTCTATAGAAGATCCATTCACATATATACACTCTATAATATGTATATGTAATACTTTAAATGAAATATACTATAATATATATACATTACAATATATATTTGTATAGTTATATACTAATTTATAAAATATATACACATGTATACATTAAATATACACGTCTATAGAAGATCTATTGACATATATACACTCTATTCTATGTATATGTAATACTTTAAATGAGATATACTACAGTATATATACATTACAATATATATTTGTATAGCTATATACTAATTTATAAAATATATACACATGTATACGTTAAATATACACGTCTATAGAAGATCTATTGACATATATACACTCTATTCTATGTATATGTAATACTTTAAATGAAATATACTATAATATATTTGTATAGTTATATACTAATTTGTAAAACATATACACTTGGATACGTTAAATATATACGTCTATAGAAGATTTATACACACCATTCAATATATATGTACTAGTTTAAATAAAATATATACTACAATACATATATATATACTACAATATTTATATATATATATATATATATAGTTATATACTAATTTATAAACCATATACATAACGTATACATTAAATATACTCATCTATAGAAGATATATACACACATATATATATACCATTCAATATATTCACTACTTTAAATAAAACATACACTACAATATATATATATATATATATATATATATATATATATATATATATATATAAAACATATACACATGTATACGTTAAATATATACTACTTTAGATTTAGAAGATATACACACACACATATATATATACCATTCAATATATACACTACTTTAAATAAAAGTATAAAACATATGCTACTTAATATAATAAATTAATAATACTTGATAGTAAATTAATAATGTATTAAAACTAAGTTTTTAATTTCAGTTTGTGAAATTCTGAATTTCAAAAAAAAAAAAAAACTTAACCGGGCCGGTTAACCGGCGAGCCCAAACCGGGTTGGGTTCGGGCCGGGTTAACCGGGCCCAAATCAAAAACCCAATCGGACCGGGACCCGGACCCCTAAAGCCCTTGGGCTTACCGGGCCGGGTCAAATCGGGCCGATTTAATTATGTGGGCCGGTTCGGGCCGGTTTTAATCGGCCCGTTTGACACCCATGACCTCCACCCATGTGGGAACGTCATCTGTCCGATTTGTTAGTGGCTGGCTAATATTCGCCTAAGGCCTTGCTCTGTTGGGACTCGTCCGCTCTTCTGGACCGTCTGACACAGATGGCGACGATTGAAAGTTTCTTTATCCCTCTGGTAGGACGCTCTTTCCATGGCTTCTCCGAGTGCCTCCTTTCGTAGTCATATATAGTAGTGTTCATCGCGGTGCTCAAGTGCTTGAGATATTTACAAGAAATTGGCCACGTGTCCTTGTGCTGATATTACCCCGCATAGATAGTCCCTCTGTCTTTCGGGAGGCTACACCGTGTAGTTCTCAGGAGAAAAAAAGTGAACTGAAGATCATCTCCTTTAACATATTTTTCGAATGCCACATCTCATCACGAATCGACCTTTCAACACATGGAAAATCAAATATCTGTGCCCTTCTCGAGGCATTTTTTTTTGTTGATCAGTTGCTTTTATAAACTTGCTTGTTCCGTATTTATGTGCACCTAGCCTTCTTTTTCGACCCATAAAGCTTCTTATGAGTCTCTTTTATTTATACCTTTCTTTACTTTACCATGCCCGACAACGCTTATAAGGGTAAAGAAAAAGTTTCATATCGCTATGATCTGTGCATTAATGAGATTCTCGGCTCTTACTCTTCTTCAGATCCTTAAGTAGCTAAAGAACGAAAGAGAGGACAGGTCAGTGAGTGGGGAGAGTTGCAATTTTAGACACTTCTAAAACTTAATTTGATAAAAAGACACCAAGTCTCAAATATTTTAAAAAAAAAGAGATATTTTTAATGGCCCACACTTTTAATGGACACTCCTAGCACATAAGTTTTAAAACGTCTACTTTAGTCTCCCAACTTCAGTCCCTAAGTTTTTAAAAATACACTTTAGCTCATGTTTAGAAATATAAAAATCAGATATTCAATTAAAAAAATATTTTTTTGTCAATTTTCTACGCATCCATCAAAAACTCACACCCCTCCCTTCCATTATTTTCAACCATTTTTAGCTACCTCTTCATATTTTTAACCCTCAATTTTTAGTCAAAAAGCTTGAAAATCAGTCTCACATTTTTGAATAAATTCTAGGCTCAGTAGCTACACACTCCTTGTGTTCTCTCAAGGCTCTAATCTGTTGCTTTATTTTGGTAGTTGTTGGAAAAATAATCAGACAAATTTTGATCAAGTACTGTATGAAAATCTGGTAAGAAAATGACGACTACAGTCTAGTAAGTATAGGCTTATAGATCACTGCTTCAGTCTGATCGATATTATTATTTAGGTCTATCATATCAATTGTAGAATATGTAGTTGCTAGTGGTGAATTTATGATGAATGAGAGAAGACTCCTAACTATTGAAAATGAAAATTTGTGTCTAAGGAGACAGTGTTCATTACACTTCATCGTAACGGTTCATTCAACAATATGATCGAAAGCATAATAGAGAGTGGAGGCGTAAGTTGCAATCGGAATGACTTGTTCATTAGTTATATGATGAATGGGAGGGGAAAATCCATCCAACATTCATAAAGAATGATAGACACGTTGAGTTCTACATGTTTTGTTGTTGATTCCGATAGTGCTAGTCTTATTTTGAGAATTAAAATTGTTGAAAAGTCTGGGGAAAAAGATTCAACATCACCTCCACCTCCCGCCTCAACCTCGACCCCCATCTTCGACGGTGGATGATAACTCAATGAAATACGAGTGCATGGGTGATGATGCAACAGATATGGACATTGAAGAGGCTACGACTAGACTCCAATGATCTCATCACCCCTCCCTCCCAACATCTCAGTAGTATAGTTTATTTTTTTTGTTGCTTTGCAAAAGCTTTCATGGTGGTATGATTTTGTAAATTAAAGCTTCCTTTTTTGCCTTTTTGCTAATTTTTTTTTGGATTATGATGTATGAAATACCAATGAACTTTTAAGTTTTTATATAAAATGTTCAATTTTTACTAGGTATCGTGATTTATTGTATTTTGCAGTGCTTTGATTTTACCATAATTATTATCCTTGATGTTTGATGATCGATGTTAGACCATTGCTATGGTATTGCATAAACCCTAGGATTATTTTAGACCTACACATTTGACTAAAACGGTCTTCCTAAAATTGAGTAGTTCGAAATATTCAACACATAATAGACTATCTGAATGGTGTATTATCTATTGATGTCATTGTTGATATAATAACTTATACAATACATCATATATTGTTGTGTGCATCGATACTTGACAAATACAAAAGTCTACAATTGACTGATTGAATATATGAACTAGTTAAAAGTAGAAATTAAATAAAATAAAATAAAAGTAGGCCAATTAACACTATCCAAACATTGTAAAGTTGTTTAGCTACATCAAGTGATTTATTCACAATCTTATTATGTGAAAAAAACTTTGTACAATCATTATTTGTTTACAAATTTATTGGATCCTGCCACCAATTGATGAAAACTCTCATATGATATAATAAAATGTTATTATCTTGTTCAAATAGTTTTAACCCTTTACTTTATTTTAGTTAATTAGTTAAATAATTTCTTTTTTAATCAAATAGTAGTCTAGTCTGTAATATATATCAAGTGACTGATCGATTATTGATAAATAATATAGTTGAGGGATTTATACACTTCATGTAGTAGTCTAGTTTATATATCGTGTGGCCGATTATTGACAAATAATTTATGCCAGATGTCTAGCTTTAATTGGATGAAAAAAGAATAATGATATAATGACGTCAGAAATTGATACAAATTGAGGGTGAGAGATTATGCACGAGATTTTATGTGTATAGTAGAAATTGATGTAAAATATTTTCATTGTATTTTCATACATTTCTATTTCCATATTCTCCCACTTCAAATATTATTATGCTATAAAAAATGATGATTTTATTTTTGTTTAGCTTGAATAAAATCATTTATTTTGCTAAAAATAAAGGAGCTCTAAACAAGTATTTTTTATAGGAAAAAGGATCAAATATGCCCCTAAACTTTATGAAAAGGTCTAAATATATTCTTCGTTATAAGTTTGGTTCAAATATACCTTTACTGTTAAAGTTTAGAAGCAAATATACCCTTTTAAACGTTAAGTGATTTGCTGAAAATTTGCAAATCCATTTTAAAAAGAAAAATAAAAAAAATTTAATGGTCACATAAGCAAATAATTACCACATCACAAAAAATAAATTCATTTAACTCTTTTATATCCTGACCTGACCATCAATTTGAACCAACCTATGATTGACCCAAATCCATACCCCTTCTAACCCTTGTAACACCTCTTCTAACTCCTGTAACACTGAAAAACTATTTCAACGTATTCTCTGCCAAAAAATAATAAGCTGATAAATTCTAATCAGAGTATACCTATTAAAGAAGCTACCATGAGAGTTGGAGCTTTGAGGTGTAGACATCTAATTTCGTCCCTTCCAAAAATCAATTTTTTTCATTTTTTACCTCACCTTATCATACACCCTCACCCATATGATTAATTAACACTTCATCCTAACTAATTTTGACACCTCACACCCCTATCCCTTACCCCTACGCCTCACTACCCCCAGATCCCCTCCCCTTTCCTTTAACAGAATTATATACACACACAACAAATAATACACATACAGAGGACCCATTTTCATCGTCCACACGCCATATGCACTGCCAAGAGAGATCCACAGAATATACTCCCCAATTGACCACAACAATACAAGATACTTCCATTTCCATTCGAGACTACACGACAGAGAAAAGTTTTCTCCATTTTTTTTGCATCCACGCACACAGCAAGTCGAAGACACCAAAACAATACATACGAGAAACACACTCACTCACCTCCGATCACCATATACATACACACACACAACTCACACATCACCGACTGACCTGAACCTCTCTTCACCATCAATGGAGATGTGAATAGTGAGAGAAGAAAATTAGAAAGGAGAAGAAGAGAGATCGAGAGAGGGCGAGAAAGGGATGAAGATTTAAAATCAGAGGAGAGGTGAGAGATCGGCGATTGAAAAATTCATCGCCGTCAGAGCTCCGGAGAAACCATTGGTTCCACCCGTCTTAAACTCTTAAATCCCTCGAAATCAGCTCCAACCCCCCCCCCCCCCCCCTTAAAATTTGGTAAACCAGCGCCCAATTACTCCACCGCCACTATTGTTACTGTTCTGGTGGCGGGTACCCACCGAAAACGTAAACCAGTGAGCTCTAGCTGGAAATCCACCGAAAACCGAGCAAAACAGACCCATCATATAAGGAATTAATTGTAAATCAAAATCTACGATTTGGGAGTTCGTGATTAAGGTTCGAATCGGACTTTTCGGATGCGGTTCTATCTTCTAATGGAGTAGCTCGGTATTCAAAATCAACAATTGAGATCCAATTCTTCAACTCTCCCTCTTTTCGCTTTATTTCAATTTGGTTTATTGATTTTATGATTGTGTGTTGTTGGTTGTGATTGGAGGATCTTGTCGATACTTGGTATTATTTATCTGTGAATAATTAATTATTTTATGCATTTGATGTTAGCATAGGTTTGGATAATTGCTTCAGGTGGAAATTTTTGTATAAAAAATGAAATTGGGGGTGGGAATTGAAAATTGACAAAAGGGGTGAATTCGGATTAATTTTGATTAATTGTTGATGTGTAGAATCATGATAAATCGAATCAATAGACAAATTATAGGTTTTTGGGGTAGGCAAGACTTAAGATTCTATATTAAGGAATGTGTGAATACTTGTTTGAAATGGTTTCCTATTCATATCGCATTTTTTTATTATCAAATGTATTTATTCGCCGGAGAATGTCCCGAGTTTACGTGTATATATTTATTCACCGGAGAATGCCCCGAGGTATTTTGTACCCGGAGGACGTTCGTGATGAAGGCCCGAGGCATCGGGTAGAGCACTAGTCTAGGATTAGTTTAGAATAAGATTTACATTTCTGCATTTTTCTATTTTTGGGGCTGTATAATTTGGACTGGTCATTGTTTTGGATTCGTTTTGTCTGATTGTTCATTTCGTGTTTATGTGTTTGTTGGTTTATACATTCATAGTGTCATGCTCCACCAAGCGACCGTGGTCGAACCACGGGATCGAGGGGTGCCTAACACCTTCCTCTCGATCAACAGAATTCCTTAACTAGAATCTCTGTTCGCAAATCAGTTTTTAAAGAGTCTAAAACAGTTTTGAAAAAGGATTTTCAAAGGTGATTTAACACACCTGATTATGCCAAGTGGCGACTCTGAGTTGGAATGAAATTAATCTTTTTTTTTTTCGAAACTAATCTTTATTTTATCACTCACTAAAAAAACCCTTTTCGAACTTAAAATCGATTCTTTTTTGTTAAAGAAGGGGTGCGACATGAGGAAACTCTCTATTCCTTCCTTTTTGCTGCATCTCCCCTGAACTTGTTGTGCCATTAACGTGCTATGATGTGATGACCCGAATTAGTGATCTCGATGGGTTAGGAAAAACCATTTTTCTTCTTACCAACTCCAGTGCAACAAATGACTTCGAAGATTTTGGCCACAGTGATTCTGCTAGGGATATGATGGATAAGTATTACATCGATATGTCAATAGTTCCTCTAAATCGTGCATATATTCCACCAGAACAAGCCGCATACAATCCAGACAAGACTCCAGAATTCATTATCAAAATTCTACAGTTCCTTGTACCCACTTTGATCTTGGGCTTGGCGTTTGTTGTACGACACTACACCAAGGAAAAGTAATTTCATCCAGTCGCACCATGCCACCTTTTATTCTTATTTACTTAGTTGTTGAAAGAACACTTGGTATTATCTTGTTTTAGTTCATTATGGAAATGCAACTATTGTATGTGGTTGTCAATTTTGTACTGTGCTTCTCAATTGCTGTCTGTTGCCTCTTGGAAACATTTCACTTGACTTGACTTGTGTTTTTTAAAGATATTTGAGGATATTTCTCCTTCATGTTTGGATTTTGTGTGTTCTTTTTATCTGTACTGGTTGATGTGGATGTTTTCATCGAGAAGAGGAGAGAATAGAATTACATCCTACTTGCATAGACACACAACAAACTTTTAGTTCAATAAGTGAGAAACTAGTGTTTTGTGAAAATTTTGACTTTTTGAAGAGAGTCGTCACTTAATTTTGAAAAAAGGAATTAAGAAACCTTTATAAAATACTTTGAATGATCCAAAACTGAAAAATCGTTCAAGTTTTGAAGATTCTGAGTAAGCAGTTCCTATTAACGTTTTAGAAAGGTGTTAGACACCTAAAATGTCCGCTAACTTGCGGTTATCCGGACTGTTTGAAAACATTCTTTTGATTAACTTCTAAAAAAAGACTAATTTGTTGAAAAGTGATTGATTTTTTAGAATAAAAAACTTTTGTAAGATAGGTTTAGGCGACTTAATAGAGATTTTAACTAAGTCTAAACAAAACTATTAAACAAATAAACACATAAAAAAAGAAAAAAAACGGGAGAAAAAAGTAAAGGATTTAGGCCATTGGGCTCAAATCAATGAGACCTGTCCTAGTCTAATTGGGATTTCAACCCATTTCACCTATCCTAATCTAGTTTTCGAGCCTTTGGCTCAAATCTTGCTCCACTTACTTTGGCTTCGATGCTCCGAATGAATGAATAAATAAACACCTAAATGAATAAATAAAAATAATAAAGAAAACAAGCAACACAATGCTAAGTGAACTAAAGAAGATAGGCTTTCAAGCCTTCAAATCCTAGTGACTTTGTCAATGTACTTGGGCCCGCTATCTGCTTCTGTCTTCTTACTGGAATGGTCATAGAATCATTGTAGGAATTGAACCTCGAGGATATGGGCCTCACTGGACCACCTGATAATGAGATGTGAAGGAGTCCATTGTGGACTCCAATGCAAATTGACATGTGAAGGAAGAAAAGGTAAGAAATTAGAATCCGAATCACATAATTTGATAAATTTAAACATCATTCGATAAGGCATAATGATATGAGTAATGGCAAAGGGACAAGATAAAATAAAATAAAACAAAATATAGTGATGGCAGGCATGGGAAAAGAGCAAAATACCACATAATTTAACACATTCTCTTTGGAATGTTGCCTCCACCTTACTGTTACTTAATACAATCCAATTTACTACTTGAAAGAGGTTATAATTATATGTTAGAAATTTTTTATTTCGAGAGCATGATCAAAATATAAAGTGAAACAGAAAGAGAAGCCAAAATCTGCTAGCTCATGTTTACGAATAATTGTCAGCAAGGACTATAAGTAACAAACATTCATTATACAATTCTAATACAAATTCAAAATCGCATGAACATATAAAAGTAACAAAAGCATGATTGAACCAGGAAGGAATTCAAACCTTACATCCCAAGCCCATAAAATTCAAACTCAATAGTTGTTCTAATCCCTTTTTCAGTTTCCAAAAGAAACCCAAAAGTGAATCAGTGAAGAACTCCCAAGAATGAGAGTACTGACTTTGAACAATTTGAGAAAGAAACAAAAAGATGCAAATCGGCCAACATAAGTAAAGATGGGTCACTTCGTAAAATTAATTTTAACCTCACTTCTAACCATCTCTTTTGAAGCTAAAAGGGGAAATCAGTGAAAAATCCCCAAGAATATGAATACAAAAGTTGTTTTTTATCTTAATTCCAACCCCTTTCAAGTCTCTTTCGAAGACAAAAGGTGAACCAGTGAAAAATTCCTGGGAACAAGAACAATACCATTTGGACCAAACAACACCCATAAGAAGATTCAGATTAGGAACTTTCAAAAACAAGAACATATCATGAATGTTTCGTCTTTAGTTCTATTTTCACAAGCGTGCGAGTTTTCGATTTCATTAAGCCTCCTAGACATTGTAAACCAAAGAAACTTAACAAAACTTTTACTTCAAAGACAAACCGACTAAACTAATTTCAACGATCTCCCAAATGACTTCAAATAAACAATAATGGATTACACTCAGACATTTAGGAACAATGATCGAGAAGAAAAATAAAAAGAGAAACATGAAAGAGAACCTCACAAATAAGTCCAAGTCGACTCTATTATTAATCAAATTCGACAATCTATAAAACTCCTAAATGAAAAGCTCGGACATATTCCCATAACGAATATGTATGACCATGAACTCAAATGAAAAAGGGAAAACAAAAACCTCCAAAAAAACAATAATTTAGAGCCAATCACGTACAAAACAGAAACGAGTATAATAAGACTAACCACAACTCTACAAACTACAGCAAAGGCAACTGTTATTCCAATCCTCCCCCTCATTCTGACCGATTCGAACAAAGCGGTCATTGAGGTATCGTAAGACTTTTGATTCACTTTTGGACCTTACACATTGTCCTTTTTGGTATATGAGAAGCCAACGGAACCTGAGAGGTAGCTCTGCTAGCGACGTTGCTAGATCAACAATTACGACACCATCCAGTGGTAACGACAGATAAAATACATGTCAAGTAACAACAATGAATCAAACGGCATCAGGCTAAAACCATTGAACATAACAAAAGCAACAATCTTTGACTAGGAAGCTAGCTATTCAAACCACAAGCAGTGCAAAAATGAGGCGTTAATACATAACAATATATCCAGACATCTGACTAAACAACAACCTATGATTTTTAAGACCTCTACAACATACAACACAGAACGCAATATCACTAATAATCGCAACTACAGAAGGTTGAGATGAAGTAGACATAGTCAAAAGATAAACAAAATGGAGTGTTACCTGTTTTGGGGCAGCAAATGGGACTACGAGCTAACTGTCGGAATCCACCACCACCGAAAATCAGCGTTATCAACTTGAGAACCTCCGATTAATCAACCAAACTTTCAAAAAAGAAAAAGAAAGGAGAAGATATTCTACTGTGAAGGAAATATTTTAGCTCTAAGGTCCCTTTCCCTTTTTCCCAACCAAAAATTTCCAACCCCCTCTTTGCTCCTAAGACCCCCCTTTTATAGAGAAAAAAAACTAGGGTTCATTTAGGACTTCCCATGAGGATAATCTTGGTATTTGCCAAAAAAAAGAATTCAAAATTCAAATTTAGGATAAGATCTTGTACCAATTTTTGGATTCTTCGGAGAATTTCGAATTGGTTTCAACCAATAGGAAAAGGAAAAGTAGAAATCCCTCCAAAATCAATGAAATTCGCCCACCTTTGTACGAATTCGTACCCTTTCTCATAAATTTGCAGATTTGAACATTGGGTAGGACACCTTATCGATTTTCGAGAAGAATCGAGGGTTTTCTTCGCGAATTCGAGTGGGACGCATGTTGAGAAGGGTCAAGTCGGATAAGTTTCATGGTTTCCGGGTTGAGGTCGGTTGGATTTGGGTTGATTTTGTCGTCGTTGTTGAGATTTTTGGTTGAAGCTGGTTGACTGTACGCAGCTTTGCTGCTGAAATTGTGTTAAAGGGTTTTGTGGGAAAAGAGGGGAAATAGGGTAGTTGGCCGGGTCTTAATATCTTTGGGCTATTGGGGCGGTCGGATTTGGGCCTAAAATTGTTAATGGGCTGCTGGTACATGGGTTAACAATTGGGGTTATTTAATGACCCCAATTAAATCTAATTGGGTTATAAAATAACCCTAATTAAATATAATTAGATTAGAATAATCATAATTAAATTTAATTATATTAAAAATAACTCTAATTAAATTTAATCGGATTAGACTAATCCCAATTAAAAAATGGTAACTTTTGGGGATTAGATTGAATTACAATTTAAACGACTTATTCAAATTCTAACCACATTGAATATCTATTGGTCAATTACGTTACAATTGGGGCCAATTTGTTTTCAATTGAGGTCATATTTAATTAGTTCGCTAAATTGAATCCCAATCCAACACTAATTAAGTAACAAATTAACCTCGAGTTTCTCCATTGGATAAAAATCCAACAAATACTCTCCTAAATAAAATATTTCAAGAACAAATCATATTTAAAATCTAGACTTTATCCATTTGGATTAGCTTTCAAGTTTAATCAATAAAAGTCTAATTTTGATAAAATGTTCATTTAAATAACAAAATGTATAATCGTTAATTAAATGATAAAATTAGCTCAAATAAATATTTTAAATTGCATTTATTTGAATAAAATAATTATCGTGATTTTATCTTAAAATTGAAGAAACTCGAAATTAAATTGGATTATAGAGGGCAAAAATTAGGTGTCAACAACTGTCCCCTCACTTTGGGTAGGATGGATACAAGTAATCCTTGGCAAAGGGAGGTTGACGTTCCTAATTTTTTTCCGACAACAATTTTGAATCTGAAAGAGATTGGTTTTCGCACAAGTTTCATTGAGTTATGACCGGACCTCGGTATCAGGTTTCCTACATATCTCAGGTAATATGAGAGTTCAGGCCACTTGTAGCTCATAAAGCTTAATTATGAGCACGATTTTCAAGAAAATTCACAAGTTATCTTGGTTTTAGAGCTTTTGGTAAAATCGAGAAACTGGGAAATAAAGGGATTAGGGAAAAGGTTGGAATGCAGTCGAGTTTTCAACATAGAGCCCAACCTACATATCCTCGAAACTCAGGGAATCATACTGCTTGTAGTTCGACTCGATCGGTAGAAAAGATAGTCTTTTATTTCAGACGATCTTTGGCTCGGGATGAGTGACAAGTTAATGAGTTGCTGAAAAGAAGTTTGTAACTTCTTAACCATGAATGTGGGATCCTTCACATCCATAGGCAAGAACTTACCTGGACATAATTTCCAAAACTCTAGGCGTCCTATCACTCGAATTTGAAAGAAAGAGAAGGTTACCCTCGGTATGAATTAAGAAATATCCCGGAGGCGAAGCTGAAACTAAAATATCCTAAGATACCCACATGCCTTCTAACAGGGGTGCGGATGGATGGTGGTGTTGATCATCCTTCAGCTCGCATCTAAAGAGTTTGATGTCCTTCTCTAGACTAAGTCCTATTTTGCTGCTAAGAAAGAATTCCACGTTGTGCTGCGTCCTATCTGAAGTCGTCCGCACCTGTGGTTTTAATTTGAGATTTTCATCCTCTCGGATGCTCTCGACAATGCGTCAAGCAAAAAGTGTTAATGCTAAACATAATTCACGAATGAGGTATGTAGTCTTTTACCATATCTCCACATGAGTTGTGACCTGAAAAGCGAAGTCATCTCTTCATGTGCCTGTTTGGAATGAAATAACTGGCAACAAAAAATACAACAACCCTCTTGGTTGTTGTATAGTTATGACATTTGTCGGTTGAATATGTCTTCAAAGTGGGGTGGCCCTTTTGGACACCAACGATGCTTTATGCAGAACGGTCCCTACAACCGTGTAATCTTGTGTTGGTGTGGCAACCCTTTTGGTTACCTATATCACTTGTTGTATTTGGAATGATAACTTCTTCGGTTATAGCCGATGATCGATTAATAAATTTCCCTTAAATTGTCAATCATTGGATAATCTTGCGCATTATTTGATGTTGGATACGAGGTGACTTACAGATATCCTTTGAATGTCTAGCCTTTAGGTAATCCTGCACATTATCCGACCTTGGATAAGAGATGACTTACAGATATCCCTCCAATCATTAGCTCTCTAGTATTCCTGCACATCATCCGACCTTGGATATAATATGACTTACAGATATGTCTCAAATTGCTAGTCTTTGGGTAATCCTGCACATAATCAATCTTGGATATGACACGGCTTATAGTGAACCCTTGGACATTATCAATTTGATAATCTTGCATATTCTCCGGTAAGGATTTAGTTGCGACTTACGGATAACCTTTGAACTATAGATTTTTGGGTGACCTTGCACACTATCCGGTTAGGATGTTGTTGTGGATTACGGATGACCTACAGGCTATCAATTCATAGGTGATCTTGCACACTATCCTATTTCAAATAATATTACTTATAGATGACCCTCAAATTATTAATTTCTAGGAAATCCCATATATTGCTCGTTTTCAGATAGCGACTTAAAGGCGTCCCTTCAAATTACGTGCTCTTGATGCATTCAGATGCTGATTCATAAAAAGATGAGATATCCTCGACGCCAGCATTTGTGTCTAGCGTGTCAACAGATATTAAATGATGATGATATCCTCAACGCCAGCGTTTATGTCTTGCGTGTCAACAGATATAAAATACTGATGATATCCTCAACGCTAGCGTAATGTCTTATGTGTCAACAGATATTGAATGGCCCTCTTGGCAATAATATGCAATGGCCCTCTCGGCGATGATATGAATGGCCCTCTTGGCAATGATATGAAATGACTCTCTTGGCAATGATACGCAATGGCCCTCTTGGCAATGATATGAAATGGACCTCTTGGCAATGATATGAAATGGACCTCTTGGCAATGATATTAAATGGCCCTCTTGGCAATGATATGAAATGGCCCTCTTGGCAATGATACCTCTTGGCAATGGCATGAAATAATTCTTCTGGTGATTTGAAAATAGTTTAACCTGAGTCCGTTTGTCTGTGTTTTGCTTTCTGTGTGTACCTGTACTCAAGATAGATAATTAGTAGAAACAAAGTCATTTTTGCTAGAGACCATTTTTTGAGAAAAATTCTAAATACAATGTTTGTAAAGAAAAGAAGACGCCTTTGTTTGTCTTCCATGATCTCAAGAAATGAGATGGAAAATTCAAAAGGTCGTCAATAAATGGGCGTTAAGCCCATTTTTGGGCTACCAAAAGTACTGTTCTTAAGCATTATATGCTATGGCATGGCTCCCGACTATCTTGAAGATTTTTTAAAAGAAACACTCATTTTTATGTATCGATCCCTGCATCCACAGAGAAATGATTAGTTTGAATAAAACTACTCCATGTCGACCTTCTTAAATCCTTGATTTGCTCCTCGCCATCTTTCAGGTGCCCCATCACATTGGTACCTCCACCTTGGGTCCCTGCTCCCATAGACGCCTAGGCAATCACTAAGTAAAAGATTTGTAAAGATTTTTTTTTCGAAAGTAGTCTTATTTTTAGCAAATAGTTTCGAAAGTATCTGTAAAAGCTTTAGAAAATCTCTGTCAGTCATGTCATATACTAGCTCAATGAAAGTCTTCCTCGTGTCTTTGACTATATCTGACAGATGATTTTCAGAACTCATGATCATTGTCGGAGGGTTCTTCAAATAGTTCTGTCATAGCTAGAAATTGAGTCTACCTAGACTTTGTCGCAGTTGGTGGCTTCAAAAGCTTGGCTTTAACCTCTGGTGCCGGGGAATTTGAAATATATTCCAGTATTTGGTGGAAATTTTGAGGCCTCCCTCAAAATTTCTGCCCCAGTTTAAAGAAGTCTGAGATGATATCATCTCAAGTGGATCTGAAGTCTTTGTTGATCTTCATTCTCTTTGTTGGATGTTGATCTTCTCTTATGAATTTTTGAGATTTCTTCTCAAAAATTCTGCCCCAATTTCCATTTTCTGGGGTTATATGACCGAGCCGTTGGGGCACCTACGTATCTCGTTAAAGAAGGAATCAGGTCAAATGTAGTTCAGGACTACACTAGAGATATACAGAAAGAAATTAATGGGTTGACCGAAGATGACATAGGCCGCCTATGTATCACTTTCTTGGGAATTCAGGTCAAACGCAGTTCGCACATAAAAAGGAAAGGATAAAATTTCCTAAGGGGTTGACCGAAGCCAACATAGGCTGCCTACATCTCCCTTTTTGGGAATTCAGGCTAAATGCAGTTCGTACATAAAAAGGAAAGGGGTTTTAGGAAATTACACATTATAAAACAAATTATTACAAGGCGATTACAGATAAACTAAGAAACACAAAAACTAGAACTTCTTTCAAACATAGTATCTTTTTACCGCATCAGAATTGATTGGTTTGGTCCACTCTTGGCCATCCATCTCAGACAAAATCAGAGACCATCCAGATAGTACATTGTGAACTATGTATGACCCTTGCCAATTTGGAGCGAACTTGCCCTTGTGCTCTTCTTGGTCGGGTAGTATGCATTTGAGAATTAATTGTCCAATTTCAAGTGTTCGAGCTCTTACTTTCTTGTTAAAGGCACGAACCATCCTGTGCTGATAGAACTGACCATGACACATAGCAACCATTCTCTTTTGATCAATCAACATGAGTTGTTCATAGCGAGCACGAACCCATTCTTCGTTGCTTAGTCCGACTTCCTGAATAATCCTTAGGGAAGGTATTTCAACCCCAACAGGTATCACATCTTTATTCCCATAAACCAATAGATAAGGAGTCACCCCGGTGGATGTTTGAACTATCGTGTGATACCCTAGCAAAGCGTAAGGCAACATATCATGCCATGATCTATCATTTTCGATCATCTTTCTCAAAATCTTCTTGATGTTCTTATTGGCAGCTTTCACGGCTCCATTCATCTGTGGACGTTATGCGGTCGAGTTGCGATGCACTATTTTAAATTGATCACAAATTTCATTCATCAAGTGACTGTTCAAGTTTTCCCCATTATCAGTAATGATTGATTCTAGCACTCCAAATCGGCAAATCAAGTTATTCCTGACGAAATCTGCAATCACTTTCTTAGTGACGGCTCTATATGAAGCACGTTTGATCCACTTAGTAAAGTAGTCAATAGCAACCAAAATAAATCTATGCCCATTCGATGCTGGTGACTCTATTGGTCCGATAACATCCATGCCCCAAGTTACGAAAGGCCAAGGTGAATTCATCGAATGGAGCTCATGTGGAGGCATTCGAATCAAATCTCCGTGTATTTGATATTTTGGAAACTTCTGCACATACCTACTACAATCATTGTCCATAGTCATCCAGAAGCAACCGGTCCTCAAGATCTTTCTAGCAAAGGAAAACCCGTTCATGTGGAGCCCCCAAACTCTAGCGTGTACTTCTTTTATTAATTTATTGGCTTCCGCAGCGTCGACATATCTTAAGAATCCCAAATCTGGAGTCCTCCTAAAAAGGATTTCCCCACTTGGAAAATAGTTCTTCGCCAAACGTCGGATTGTCTCTTTTGGTTGTTACTGGCCTCTTCAGGATATATTCCAGGTTCTAAATACCTTTTGATGTCATAGTACCATGGCTTTCCATCAGGCTCCTCTTCAATGTGTGCACAATGC
The DNA here is from genome assembly GCA_030864215.1 of Capsicum pubescens. Classification (NCBI taxonomy): domain Eukaryota; kingdom Viridiplantae; phylum Streptophyta; class Magnoliopsida; order Solanales; family Solanaceae; genus Capsicum; species Capsicum pubescens. Next base: position 338,283,710 of record CM061538.1, read on the forward strand.
ACGGGTTGCTCCTTCAAGCTTATTTCCAAAGGATCAATGTAACTCTGATCTGGGTGCTGAATCATGGAGGAGATAGTGGTTAAAGCATCAACAAACTCATTTTGTATCCTTGGGGATATGTCTGAAATCAACTTCTTTGAATTTTCCACATAATTCCTGCACCATCTCCATATAAGGAGTAATCTTGGAATTTTTTACTGCCCATTCTCCCCGTACCTGATGAATCAGTAAGTCTAAATCCCCGATGACTAGCAATTCACGAACATCTATATCAAGTGCCAATTTGAGACCTAAGATGCAAGCTTCATATTCGGCCATGTTATTGGTGCATGGGAAACACAACTTAGCAGTTACCGGATAGTGTTGACCCATTTTTGACACCAAAACTGCTCTGATTCCTGAACCTTTGAAGTTGATCACCCCATAAAAGAATAGCCTCCATCCGGGGTAAATTTCTGTAATGTCTTCTCCTACCAATAAAATTTCCTTATCTGGGAAATAAGTCTGAAGTGGCTCATATTCATCATCAACTGGATTATCTGCCAAATGATCTGCTAAAGTTTGCCCCTTGATTGCCTTTTGAGTTACATACACAATGTCAAACTCACTCAGCAACATTTGCCATTTGGATAGCTTTCCCGTGGGCATGGCTTTCTGGAATATATACTTTAATGGATCCATTCTCGAGATGATGTATGTTGTGTATGATGATAGATAATGCCTCAACTTTTGTGCGGCCCAAGTCAAAGCACAACATGTCCTTTCTACGAGAGTGTAACGAGCTTCACATGGCGTAAACTTTTTACTCAAGTAGTAGATGGCTTTCTCTTTCCTACCGATCTCATCATGTTGCCCGAGGACACATTCGAAAGCATTTTCTAAGACTGATAGGTAAAGCAGCAATGGAATTCCTTCTATGGGCGGAACCAAAACCGGAGGTGCAGACAAATATTCCTTGATGCGGTCGAAAGCTCTCTAACATTCTTCTATACACTCATTCAATGCATTTTTCTTCAACATCTTGAGAATTGGCTCGCATATGACTGTTGACTGAGCAATGAACCTGCTAATGTAATTCAAACGGCCCATGAAACTCATAACCTCCTTCTTAGTCCTCGGTGGTGGCAAATCCTGAATTGTCTTAATTTTGGATGGGTCAAGCTCGATGCCTCTCCTGCTGACTATGAATCCCAGTAACTTCCTTGATGGCACACCAAAAAGCACACTTAGCAGGATTTAACATCAAATTGTACTTTCTTAATCTGTTGAAGAATTTCTCCAGATGGGTCAGATGATCCGAACTCTCGCGGTATTTGATAATTACATCATCCACGTACACCCCAATCTCTTTATGAATTATATCATGGAAAATTATCGTCATATCCCTCATATATGTTGCACCCTCATTCTTGAGACCAAAAGACATTACCCTGTAATAATAAACACCCCAGGGCGTAATAAAAGCCATCTTTTCTGCGTCTTCCTCATCCATCAATATCTGATGATACCCGGCAAAACAATCAATGAAAGACATCATTTCATGTTTTGCACAATTATCAATGAGGATGTGGATGTTGGGTAGCGGAAAATTATCTTTAGGACTGGCTCTATTCAATTCTCTATAGTCAACACAAATTCGAATCTTTCCGTCCTTCTTCGGCACTGGGACTATATTGGCTAGCCATGTCGGATATTTTGTGACCTCCACAACCTTAGACTGGATTTTTTTTGTCACTTCTTCCTTGATCTTTTGACTCAAATCTGGATTGAATTTTTGCATATTTTGCTTGACTGGATCAAACTCAGGATTTATCGACAACTTATGCGACACAATGCTGGTACTTAATCCCAACATATCATCATAGGACCAAGCAAACACGTCAATGTATTCCTACAACAGGTGAATGAGCTCTCTCTTTTGTGCTTCCGCCAGGTGAGCACTGACACTTGTTTCTTTGATTTCATCATGATCTCCAGGTTGACTGTTTTATTTTTCTCTAGGTTGGGCTTCTCTCGGTTCTCAAATTCCTCTATATCTTCAACTAATCATTTCTCATCACCTTCCTTCCAATCATCATCATTCCCCTTATTTTATTCGTCTAAGCTTTGACATGACATGACATTGGCAGGTTTTGAGTTACTGTAACTGTAATAAACAAACAAACCAAGTTAGATGATAACAAGATAATAATAAAATATATGAATAGTGGTGTTTCAAAATATAATTTTTTTTTAAATAAATAAAGGCTTTTTCATTGAAATTTGAGAGATAATTACAAACTATGGCTCATGACTCGCGCAACACAAGCCCATGCCTTTTGAAAGCAGTAACATATACAAAAAGGAAATTTGGGATGTAAAGGGTGGATCACGGGTCCTCCTCCAAATCATCACCGATTTTAAAAACTATTAGTAATTTCCTTTTCATCTACCACGATGGGTGACGAGTTATGAATGGAGTGAAGGTCCAGTTTTGCAAGGCCTCCCCTGGTGCAATCTTCTTCACCCCAATGGAATTTGGGAAATATTCTAGTACAACATTGCATCCCTAGAACAGATTTCCTATCCCATCCCCAAGACCATTATCATTCGACATCTTACGCACGAGAAATGACTGGTACAGGAGCGGTAAGGGCCTAAACAGACTTGCCTCTGACTTATTCTCAATCTCATCCTCCTTGGTAGGCCGATTCATAACCCATACTTAAAGTCTTTCTCTAGGATCATAACGGGCTCAATAATTCCTTGCTGATTCTTACCCAAACCTCGACCAGGCTCAAACCCATTTCTCAACATCACAGTCGCAATCATTTTGTAGACAGAAGACATTGGAGATTTGAGCGTCAGATCTTTTTCCACAGCATTTATAATTTCCACTGTATAGAAGCTACTACCCTTTGGAACATCTTCAATCACCGGCACATAACCATTGGGATGATTCGCTCGGTTTCCTTCCCCTTGGATGACTATTTCATGATCCTCCCAAATTAACTTCAATAACTGATGAAGAGGTGATGAAACTGCCTTTGGACCATGTATCCATAGTCTTCCTAAGAGCAGGTTGTAACTAGGATGAATGTCCATAACATGAAACTTAGTCTTGAATTCAGCAGGCCCCATTTGGATGTGCAAATCAATTTCACCTATGGTGTCTCTCTACCCTCCATCAAATGCTCTCACATTTATGTGGCTTTGGCGAATTTTCCCCAAATCATATCCCATTTGAACCATGGAGATAGGACAAATGTTCACACCAGAATCGTCATCTATCAATACCTGATTAATCACATAGTCTCGATAAATGACAATGACGTGCAAGGCCTTATTATGCATCGCTTTTTCAAATAACAACACTTCATCGCTGAATGATATGCGATGACTTCCCACAATATTTCCTATCATCGCAGCCAGGTTCTCAACGTTCGTCCTTGTGGGAACATACGCTTCATCCAAGACCTTCGATAAAGCCTGTCAGTGGTATTGCGAACTCATTAATTGTGCCAAAATAGAAATTTGAGACGGAGTCTTCTCTAAATGTTTGACAATTGAATAGTCCTTTGGTTGCATACGCCTCCAAAATTCCTCAGCCTCCCCTTCAGTGATTGGCCTTTTCTGTGAATCCTCTTTGTTGGTCAATTCTTCAAGAATGTAGCATCGTCCCGATCGCGTCATCCCTTGGGAGCAGCGGTCTGTACAATAAATTCCTTCCTTGGCGGGGAAGTGTACACTTGAGTCGGGGTCGTCATCACTATAAATGGGGCTTTCTCGTTGATACTTAAGACAACCACAACTCTCTCTATCTTTTCTACCTCTTCTGCCCTTTTGCGCTTTTCTGAATTCGCCTTAGTAATAATCTTGCCAGACACCCATTCTCCTTTTATTTCAATCATGTTAACTATAGGTCCCCCATGATTAGGCAATGGGTTACTGTTGATATTTGGCGTCGGTGACTGAAGCGTGATGACCTTTTGATCAATCAAATCTTGGATCTTATGTTTCAAGATAATACAGTCCTTGGTACTGTGCCCTGCTGCTCCTGAATGATAGGTACAATTTTGATCAGGATGATAAAATTGGGAGTTAGGATTGACAGGCTTCAGCTGGATCGGTTGCAAATGACCGATATTCTTCAATCTTTCAAATAGTTGGGTGCAACTTTCAGCTAGCAGCGTGAAGTTTCGGGGAGGTTTCTTTTTTATGTTTGGATGCGGAGGGTTATAATGGTTCTGGTTTGCAGGAGGAGGCACTTGATGATAATTTGGAGGTGCTTGGATGTTTGTTCGGTTGTTTAGAAGACTGGATTGGACATGAGACTGATAATTCGGCGGTGGATCTTGGTATTGGGGAAAAATATTTGGTTGTGGATCTTGGCATTGGGATTGGACATTTGGGAGTGGATCTTGGTACTGGGGTTGGATATTTGGGAGTGGAGTTTGGTATTGGGGTTGGATATTTGGGAGTGGAGTTTGGTACTGAGGTTGGACATTTGGGAGTGGAGCTTGGTATTGGGGTTGAGTGTAGAATACATGTTGAAAGTTTGGTGATGGCGGAGATGAGAAAATATCCCTAGAGTTGAACCTTTTTTTCGTTTTTGCAACAGAATCAGCAGAAACTATGCCCACATCCTCCTTTTTTTTCTTCGAGAACATAGCAGTCCTGGATGATATTGGGGGATATGATGGCATGAGGAGGATTTGGAAAGGAGGCTTGATTTTGCGGATGAAAGGAAGTTGGTTGGTAGGTGGGGAGGACATTTTGAAATTTAGAAAGGTTTTGTGGAATTTGCGAGTAGTTTGGTGGCATCTGAGAAGGATTTTGCGAATTTAGAAACGAATTTGGTGGATTCAGGGATAGATTCGATGGAAGATTTGGGGATGGATTTTGTGGATTTGGGAGTGAATCATGTGGATTTGGGCACAAATTTTGTTGATTTGCAAATGGGTTCTGGGGATTTAGGAATGGATTCGGAGATGGATTTTGCGGGGTTAGAGATGGATTTTATGGATGATAGATATCTGGGTTATTTTCACGATTGATGTTTTGGACAATTATAGGAGCGGAGACGGACGATGTGTTATTTGGATGATTTCCGAGAATAGGCGTACTGAGAGGAGGAATTTGGAGTGGAGTCTCGTGTCCTCCAGGAGTGGGAGCATTGACGGTGATGGCAGGTTAGCCAAATATCAAGTGCGATTTATTTCCTCCTGAAGCATTTATAACTTTCTTGCAAGCTCCGCAGTCATCTCATTTTGTTCTGCTATTATATTGTCCCTGATGGTCAATGTGTTTTCTTCGTCATTTCCAGTCATTATTGAATGATGGTCGGAGGATGGGATTTTGTGCGCTTTTGACCGAGTGAAGTAGGGATGTTTTGCCAGATTATTTCAACACGGAATACTTTTCTGTTATCTGTAAAGTGAAACAACTCAAAGGCAAATGTGTTAGTTTCCATATGTGATAAGCAATGCAAAATACTTGACAAAAAATAGTCACGTAGAGTTGTTTGTGTCATAGCCAAATTCATCCATAGGAGCAAAGCGGATAAACTTGCCTTTGATTCAAACAAATGCACATAAACACATAAGACAGTTATATCACATAAAAATATTATAATAATGCATATCCTAATTGGGGTGACCCTTTTGAGCCAAGGGTTTGGGCCTAACGATTTTTGAAGAAAAATATATGCTTGCTTAAGGTCAATCCATTATCCCCCAACTTTTATAGACACTAAAAAGGGCATAAATGCCTACAAAATATAACAAAAGAGGGATACAATCTTTAGGAAAAAAGGGAAATAACATGAAAGAAGATAAGTTCCCACGCAGGGAAAATAGAAAAACTAGTTACCGGAGGCTCCTTCGTCTGCCTTTGCCTTCTTTGTCTTGTTCACCTCCTGTGCTATTTGATACCTATTGATGATCAGATGACTCCCGTATAACTGTGCCTTGCTGTCATAAGTCTTTTTTCCTATACTATCGAGTTGGGAGGCCATGTTATCATCCAAATCGATTAAACACTGCCTAGCATCATCAGCCTCTTGCCTAGCTCTTTTCAACTCTTCCCTCAACATACGTATTGTTAAATCATCTTCTACATGCATCTGTCGGTACGTGATTTCACTTTTCTGAAACTCATCTTGAAGTATGTGGAGTCGAATCTGATGCTCGTATTCTATATCCACGACACGAGTGGGCACGTTCGGCCCCGGAATCAATGCTCCGTCGAGGCTCTTTTTTAACCACTCCTTCTAAGTGTCGCTGACTTCAGGTTCATACCCTATACAGAAAGAGACTTCCGTCCACCTTCTTCTTCTCCATCCATTTATCATGTAGTCTTTAAGCGGGGGCTCATTTTCATCATACTCGGTGAAGAATCTGAGCATATAATCGATTTGAGGTGTCTCCTGATTGATCTCGAATTGCCTAAGAACTCTGCTAGGATTGTAGGGATGGGTTCACGTGAGACTCAAAAGCACTAGAAAAGGCCACTCGCCCCCTCAAATAGTGTATTTCCCTGAACGAAGATAGTTAATGGAATGGCATATCGTTATCTCTTAATTCTTCAAGAGTTTTAAACCAAAATTCATGAGATGCTTCCCTTTTGAACTTGTGTAAAAACAACCACATGTCGTGCGATTTTAGCAGATTCCTTCTAGTTTTATGATAAGGTTGTACCGTTCTAGGATTTTTCACCAAATGCATCATCATCCACCATTGCAATATAAGGTTGAAGCCTTGAAAGAAACGATTCTCGACTTGACATCTTTCCAAAGCTCGATATATGTCGGCGAAAATCATGGGAGCTAAGTTGTGGAATACCTTTTTAGAATTATACTCCATTCCAAAGAAGAGTGCATGGGTCACTGAGACAATCCTTGGATGAATTGTGCCATTTCCCCCCTGTGGGAACACCATGGTTCCAAGTAGGCCTACCGTGAACGCAAAGGCTCTCGTCTCCTTCCATTTTGCTTCTGACTCAAATTTATGTCCAAATTTGTGAAAAACATTGAATCTTCCGAACCGACGATACAACTCACGAAAAGTGATATTTTCTCCATCACGTTCTCCTAGCCAGGTGTCATCGTCAGTGAAAAATACCTCCTTGATATTTTGACGATCCCACACAACTGGGACTAAAATGTTCTTATCAGGTGTCTCCCTTCTCTTAAAACACATTTCAGTACTCTCGAAACAAATCAATACCTCTTCAATGGTCGGAATCAATTCAACATCCCCGAAGCGAAATACCATATTCTGATCATCCCAAAAAGTTGTTAGTACATGGATAATTTTAGGCAGAACGTCCATCTCGATCAAAGAAGGCAGATGCCCGATGTATGTTCTAACAATCTTTCTCTTTTCTGCGCTCATGTAATCCCACCATAGTTTCAGAAAATCATCGAGTTTAGTAACCATCTTGAACTTTTTGGGGGAATGCAGTTGAGCCATATCCTACACGAAAGCAGACAAAGATAAGCCTTCCCCCGCCCCCAAAGGGTAATGGATTGAATTAGACAAGCATATATATATATATATTTTTTCAACACATAAATATGATTCGTCTGTAATTGACTCGATGTCAATAGACATAGGGAAGGTTTTCTAATGGGCCCAATACCCTGCTCGGGTATTGGGTCGTCCTAGGCTCATGCCTAAAATAAGATTTTGGTTTCGTTCTATCCTAGATGTCTAGAGTGGGTTTGAATACTGGTTCTCAAGCGGACAACTTGAGTTTGAAAATACAAATAGCCATCAGACGACTCACATGCTAATAAGCCGTTCGTATTTCCAACACATTATTGGAATTGAACAATAGGGGCCGGGATATCCACGAAACCCCAAAATAGTTTAAATAATGCAGGAATATGCCATGAGATGCGATAGTTAAACTTTACTGAATCAAAATCTATAAACACATAAACAGTTAATCAAAAGACAAAAAATCAAACATTTGGTTAGAACCTAGTTTCAAATCCCCAGCAGAGTCGTCATTTCTGTTTTGCAAATTTTTTAACTTTTTGAAGAGAGTCGCCACTTAATTTGAAAAAAAGGAATTAAGAAACCTTTATAAAATACTTTGAACGATCCAAAACAGAAAAATCATTTTAAGTTTTGAAGATTCTGAGTAAGCAGTTCCTATTAACATTTTAGGAAGGTGCTAGGCATATAAAACGTCCGCTAACTTGTGGTTATCCGGACTGTTTGAAAATATTCTTTTGATTAACTTCTAAAAAAAGACTAATTTGTTGAAAAGTGATTGATTTTTTTAGAAAAAAAGACTTTTGTAAGATAGGTTTAGGCGACTTAATAGAGATTTTAACTAAGTCTAAATAAAACTAATAAACAAATAAACACATAAAAAAGAAAAAAAAAAGGGAGGAGAAAGTAAAGGATTTAGGCCATTGGGCCCAAATCAATGAGACCTGTCCTAGTCTAATTGTGATTTCAACCCATTTCACCTGTCCTAATCTAGTTTTCGAGCCTTTGGCTCGAATCTTGCTCCACCTACTTTGGCTTCGAGGCCCCGAATGAATGCATAAATAAACATGTAAATGAATAAATAAAAATAATAAAGAAAACAAGCAACACAATGCTAAGTGAACTAAAGAAGATGAGGCTTTCAAGCCTCCAAATCCTAGTGACTTTGTCAATGTACTTGGGCCCACTATCTGCTTCTGTCTTCTTACTAGAATGGCCATAGAATCATTGTAGTAATTGAACCTCGAGGATATGGGCCTCACTGGCCCACCTGATAATGAGATATGAAGGAGTTCATTATGGACTCTAATGCAAATTGACATGTGAAGGAAAAAAAGGCAAGAAATTAGAATCCGTATCACATAATTTGATAAATTTAAACATCATTCGATAAGGCATAATGATATGAGTAATGGCAAAGGGACAAGATAAAATAAAATAAAATATAGTGATGGCAGGCGTGGGAAAAGAGCAAAATACCACATAATTTAACACATTCTCTTTGGAATGTTGCCTCCACCTTATTACTTAATACAATCCAATTTACTACTTAAAAGAGGTTATAATTATGTGTTAGCAATTTTTTTATTTCGAGAGCATGATCAAAATATAAAGTGAAACAGAAAAAGAAGCCAAAATCTGCTACCTCGTGTTTACGAATAATTGTCAACAAGGACTATACGTAACAGACATTCATTATACATTCCTAATACAAATTCAAAATCGCATGAACATATAAAAGCAACAGAAGCAGGATTGAACCAGGAAGGAATTCAAACCTCACATCCCAAGCCCATAAAATTCAAACTCAATGCCTCAATAGTTGTTCTAATCCTTTTTTCAGTTTCCAAAAGAAACCCAAAAGTGAATCAGTGAAGAAGAACTCCCAAGAATGAGAGTACTGACTTTGAACAATTTGAGAAAGAAAAACAAAGATGCAAATTGGCCAACATAAGTAAAGATGGGTCACTTCGTAAAATTAATTTTAACCTCACTTCTAACCATCTCTTTTGAAGCTAAAAGGGAAAATCAGTGAAAAATCCCCAAGAATATGAATACAAAAGTTGTTTTTTATCTTAATTCCAACCCCTTTCAAGTCTCTTTCGAAGACAAAAGGTGAACCAGTGAAAAATTCCTGGGAACAAGAACAATACCATTTGGACCAAACAACACCCATAAGAAGATTCAGATTAGGAACTTTCAAAAACAAGAACATATCATGAATGTTTCGTCTTTAGTTCTATTTTCACAAGCGTGCGAGTTTTCGATTTCATTAAGCCTCCTAGACATTGTAAACCAAAGAAACTTAACAAAACTTTTACTTCAAAGACAAACCGACTAAACTAATTTCAACGATCTCCCAAATGACTTCAAATAAATAATAATGGATTACACTCAGACATTTTGGAACAATGATCGAGAAGAAAAATAAAAAGAGAAACATAAAAGAGAACCTCACAAATAAGTCCAAGTCGACACTGTTATTAATCAAATTCGACAATCTGTAAGACTTCTAAATGAAAAGCTCACACATATTCCCATAACGAATATGTATGACCATGAACTCAAATGAAAAAGGGAAAACAAAAACCTCCAAAAAATAATAATTTAGAGCCAATCACGTACAAAACAGAAAAGAGAAAAATAAGACTAACCACAACTCTACAAACTACAACAAAGGCGACTGTTATTCCAATCCTCCCCCTCATTCCGACCGATTCGAACAAAGCGGTCATTGAGGTATCCTAGGACTTTTGATATGCTTTTGGGCCTTGCTCATTGTCCTTTTGACATATGAGAAGCCAAAGGAACCTGAGAGGTAGCTCTGCTAGCGACGTTACTAGCTCAACCATTACGACACCATCCAGTTGTAACGACAAATAAAATACATATCAAGTAACAACTATGAATCAAACGACATCAAGCTAAAATCATGGAACACAACCAAAGCAACAATCTTTGACTAGGAAACTAGCTATTCAAACCACAAGCAGTGCAAAAACAAGGCGTTAATACATAACAATATATCCAGACATCTGACTAAACAACAACCTATGGTCTTAAAGACCTCTACAGCATACAACCCAGCACACAATATCACTAATACTTGCAACTACAGAAGGTTGAGATGAAGTAGACATAGTCAAAAGATAAACAAAATGGGGTGTTACCTATTTTGGAGCAGCAAATGGGACTACGAGCTAACTGCCGAAATCCGCCACCACCGAAAATCAACGTTATCAACTTGAGAACCTCCGATTAATCAACCAAACTTCCAAAAAAGAAAAAGAAAGGAGAAGATATTCTACTGTGAAGGAAAGCTTTTAGCTCTGAGGTCCCTTTTCCTTTTTCCCAACCAAAAATTTCCAACCCCCTCTTTGCTCCTAAGGCCCCCCTTTTATAGAGAAAAAAACTAGGGTTCCTTTAGGGCTTCCCACGAGGATAATCTTGGTATTTGCCCAAAAAAAAGAATTCAAAATTTAAATTTAGGATAAGGTCTTGTACCAATTTTTTGATTCTTCAGAGAATTTCGAATTGATTTCAACCAATAGGAAAAGAAAAAGTAGAAATCCCCCCAAAACCAATGAAATTCGCCCACCTTTGTACGAATTCGTACCTTTTCTCCTAAATTTGCGGATTTTAATGCTGGATAGGGCACCTTATCGATCTTCTAGAAGAATCGAGGATTTTCTTCACGAATTCGAGTGGGACACGTGTAGAGAAGGGTCTAGTCGGATTGGTTTCATGGTTTTCGGGTTGAGGTCGGTTGGCTTTGGGTTGATTTTGTCGTCGTTGTTGAGATTGTTGGTTGAAACTGGTTGACTGTACGCAACTTTGTTGCTGAAATTGTGTTAAAGAGCTTTGTGGGAAAAGAGGGGAAATAGGGTAGTGGGTCGGGTCTTAAGATCTTTGGGCTATTGGGGCGGTCGGATTTGGGCCTAAAACTGTTAATGGGCTGCTGGTACCTGGGTTAACAATTGGGGTTATTTAATAATCCCAATTAAATCTAATTGGGTTATTAAATAACCCTAATTAAATTTAATTAGATTAGAATAATCATAATTAAATTTAATTGGATTAAAAATAACTCTAATTAAATTTAATCGGATTAAAATAATCCCAATTAAGAAATGGTAACTTTTGGGGATTAGATTGAATTACAATTTGAACGACTTATTCAAATTCTAACCAAATTGAATATCTATTGGTCAATTGCGTTACAATTGGGGCCAATTTGATTTCAATTGAGGTCATATTTAATTAGTTCGCTAAATTGAATCTCAATCCGACATGAATTAAGTAACAAATTAACCTCGAGTTTCTTGATTTGATAAAAATCAAACAAATATTCCCCCAAATAAAATATTTCAAGAACAAATCATATTTAAAATCAAAACTCTATCCATTTGGATTAGCTTTCAAGTTTAATCAATAAAAGTCTAATTTTGATAAAATGTTCATTTAAATAACAAAATGTATAATCGTTAATTAAATGATAAAATTAGCTCAATTAAATATTTTAAATTGCATTTATTTGAATAAAATAATTGTCGTGATTTTATCTTAAAATTGAAGAAACTCGAAATTAAATTGGATTATGGAGGGCAAAAATTAGGTGTCAACAGCCAATTATATATCATTAGTCATTGATTAAAGATGCAGTTTGATTTGTTTGTCGAAGGAACAAGAAAGGGGAAGTTATCAGTTTTCAAAAAGTTGGGTGAATTTATTTTTTGTGATGTGACAATTATTTGCTTATGTGGCCATTAAAAATTAAAAAAGAAAAACAAAAAAGGGACTTGCAAATTTCCAGCAAATCACTTAACATTTTAAGGGGGTATATTTGCTCTTAAACTTTAACATCGAGGGCATATTTGAACCAAATTTATAGCGGAGGGTATATTTAAACCTTTTCGCAAAGTTTAGGGATATATTTGACCCTTTTTCCCTTTTTTATATTTAGAATTTTTTATTTCACTAATTTTTTTAATTTTTATTTTTTTATGAGGTGTTCGAAACGGAAATGTAACTAGTAATGTTGGAGGAAGGAAGTAATATTTATACATGCCATTTAACAACTGCAAGTAAGTACAAACATTAGTTGGTGAGATGATCAATTAATTAAATGACTGACCAGTTTTAAGCCACATAAAAAAGTATATCCCACAAGTATTAGTTGGTGGGAGACGTTAATATCTTGCTAGTAATATCCCCTTTCGACTTCTATCGGAAAAAGGACAGTTTAGTGTATTAAAGTTTTCATTGTATGCTGTATGTGGGATTCAGCGAAGGACAAGCATTAGTTGGTGGAAGACGTATATCTTGCTAGCAAGAGCACCTCTCAATTTCTATGCCTAAAAAAGCCAGTTCGGTATACTAAACTTTCTGCTATTTGCGCGGTCTGAAGAATGACCAGATCATAATCTATTATATGCAGTTTTACCTTACATTTATGTTAGAGATTGTTTTCATGACTTTAACCCATGACAGTCTGGTCACATGGCAACAACATTACCAATTACTCCAAGACTCCCTTCATTATATATATATATATATATAGACACACTATCAGGCATGAAATAACATGTACAACCAAAGAAACAAAAAGTAAAGAGAAACTTAGAAGAGTATCATGGGTAGTGATCAACTAGTTATGAATAAGCTTCCAATAATAGATTTTAGGAAGGGAGAGTTGAAAGAAGGGAGTGAAGAATGGATATCATTGAGGGAGCAAGTGTACAAAGCATTAGAAGAATATGGTTGTTTTGAGGCATTACTTGATGGAATTCCAAAAGAGAAACTATATGAAAAGTTGGAACTACTTTATAACTTACCTAATTTGGACACCAAATTAACAAATTCTCAAACTTCTGGTTACTATAAGGATAAACCTCTCATTCCACTTCTTGAGAGAATTGCCATTCACCATGTCCTCTCTCCTGGTGTTATTGATGGCTTTTTTTCCAACATCAATTTGCCTGATCATGGAGACAAACAATTTTGGTACGTAATTATATATGCCCAACACACCTCCTCTTTTATGTTTGAGTTTGTGTTTTATACATTGTTATCGTCGGGTAGGAGTGCGTCCATGCTAGTAGGTGGGGGTGTTGTCCTTATTAGTAGTCGTAGTACTACGCTTGTAGTTTCTTGTTATTGGATTTATGTTGATATCTGCTGTTTCGGGTATTATTGTTCTGTTACCGTCAGTTGTTGTGTTTACTCCATCTTATCTTTTGTACCTCTATTTTTTTCTAGATTATATTTTATCTTGAGTTGAGGGTCTACTGCCTCTCCAACTCACTATTGAGGTAGTGGTATATGGATTCGTACACTCTATCCTCCCCGAACTCCATTTTATAGGAATACCCTGAATGTGTTATTATTATTATTGTACAACGTCGTTGTCAGGGTAATATATAATTTGTTGTTACACTATCAGTCTATCATATCATATTAATTTTTACAATAAGTTTCTTTAATATGTGAAATTTGAAATTTTCACATGAAATACTGTACATACTACAATAGGCAAGATGATTGATGACCATATCATCTAAAAAATGTTAATACTAATGTTATATAACTCTTTCTCCGAAATATTTTTGAAATCATGCAGTGATTTGGTGCATGGTTATGCCAAGGGATTATCAGAATTTGATGACATGATAAGAAAAATGATATTTGAGAAATTAGGAATATTTGAAAAATATTGGGATGAACACAAAAAATCAACAAGTGGTGCACTTGGTCTGTTGCGTTACAGAGTGCCTAAAGCTGAGGAGACAAATGTTGGACTATCTGGTCATACTGATAAACTCATGACAGCTGTTTTAAGCCAACATCAGATTGGTAAAAGTGGATTGCAAGTTATGATAAAAAATGGGGAGTGGATTGATGTTGAATACTCATCACCTCATTCATTCATATTCCTCCTTGGTGACATTTTCACTGTGAGTGTTTATTTTAAAAAAAAAAAAATCTCCATTTTCTTGTAATGGTAATGATTTGGCTCATCTGTATCACACTTTCTCTCTAATATTTTTTCGAATACATAGTTGGATGAGTGGCACCTGTCTTATTTATTTAGCTAGGGTCTAGATTGGATTAATTTAATAAATATCTTAACCATAATTAAAAGAATTGATTTTAGCAAAACACTCCTAACTTTGGTAAGAAAAAGATCTGTTCGCAAATTTTGATAACTAGTATCTGTAGTATTAGTAATTTAACTAATCTTTGGACTGCCTAATTATATATAAACATTACTACTTACATTTTGTGTAGGCACTTACAAATGGTAGATTGCCAAGTCCATTTCATCAAGTGATCGTGGGAAACAAAGAGAGATATTCCATGGTGTATTCTGCAGATGCTAAGGAAGGATATACCATAAAAGTCGCAGAGGAACTTGTTGATGAAGATCATCCTTTGCTTTATAAGCCTTTTGATCCTCTTAAATATTTTCAGTATTGTATCTCAGGGGTTCATAAAGATCCTACTACCACACTCGAGAGCTTCTGTGGCGTTGGTTCAGTTTGAGTCGATTTTCTCCTAAAAGAAAATCAAACTAATTAAGTCTCATTTCTTTTAACGATCTAGTGGAGTTCTTCTATTGTATTGAGTTGTTACCAATTTGGAATATTGTTGCCTATTGTGTTTTTCGATTTAAGTACACTGTTTGTTTTAATTGTTATCTTAATAAAGTCATCGTTATGTATTGATGAAAAGTCTTATTTTATATAACGGCTACTGATTATTTGGTGTGATCACGTCGTTAGCAATTTTTTTTTTCTTCTCATTTTGTATTTGCTTATTAGTATGAAATAATTTTACTTTATCCTTTATCCCGCCTTTTCTTGTAATAGTTGTATTCCGTACTCGAGTCCAGAATTGAAAGAGACAGTTTTTCAAGCCCTAGGAGTCAAAACAGATAGTCGTCCTTTTTTATGTAAGAAAATGAATAGTTTGCCTGAAATGAGAGAACTACAACCTAGCATCGTTAACTCCGTCGGCAAATGTTTGCTGCAAGTGAAAAAAATTAATGGGATTTGCCTACGGGCGAACCACATTTTGATAATTTCTTTTTTTATATAATTTGCCCATATATGGGCAAACTACTTTTATTTGGAATGTATATGTATTAAGTGATGTTTGCAGTTGGACATTTCATTCGGATATGCTCCTTAAATAAATTACATATTTTTTAAAGTACATGTAACGGTAAAAATGAACGATGTAGTAATCTTACTGTCTTGTTTTGTTCATTACTTTCTTTTAAGACTTGTTACATCTAGGGGTAGCATAGTTTGGAGTTTGGATCAATTCAAAATTCAAATCGAGATCTGAATGTTTTGATTATTCGGTTTAAGCTTTTGGATTATAGAGATTTTACTTTTGACTTTTAGTTCGATAGATTTTAGGAGATCTAAAAATTCAATATTTTTATGTTTTATATCCGGACCTATCTATCCTACTAGTGTCATTTAGCTCGTGCTAAGACCGAACCCAAACTACATTAACATTTATATTTATAATTTTTTTTTATTTTTTGTTTGTTCATGTAACATTATAGTATCAGTTGAAAGTAGTTCGATAATCTCTCAATATTTTTAAAATGTTAAATCATATATTCGTTCAATTTCTTGTGTCCAATTTCTTTTTTTGTTCGTTTTATAAACAATATCTCTTTCCTTTTTTTTCAGACTCTTTTAATTTATCTCTTTTCATATGACATGTTCAATGCCACAAGATTAAAAGATATTTTGATTTTTTTCACGTATATCTTCAGTTTAAGATCACAAAATCTAAAAATCTTCATCACGCATTTAAACTTTGGGCTAAGTCAAAATCAGGCAAACAAGTTAAAATGAAGGAAGTAAAAGTTTTTGTAAGTTAAAAAACAACATTTTAAAGTATATTTTAGACTTTCTTTTAATCTTCAAATAAATGCACGCACTAAAACTATTCTCCTTTTTATTTTACTGAACTTTTCTAAATTAAAGATTTTAACAATCTAAAATGATTGTATGTTGAATTACCTTCATTATCATTTTCTCAATTAAATTTATTGACTAACCCATTTTATTTTTAAGAAATACAATATTTAAGTAATATAAAAAATATTTGATGCTACAAATTATTGTATGATTACGTCAATAAGGTTAATTTATAAATAAAGATAACATTTAAATTAAAAAGTTGAAAGTCTGATTTAGCAATGTTCTTTCAATGAGTGAAATCTTACAAGAATATTAAAACTTCAATTACGAATAAAATAGATTTTAAAAAGATGAGTGTTATCTCTTATTATTTTTTTCATATAAAAAAAAACCGTCAAATTTTTTAATTAATTTTTAGTTTAATTGAATAAATAGATCTTCTATGATGTCATTATGACTTTTTCTATGGCTCATTACTTTTTGTATAGCATTTTAAATGTCAGTATAATTATTTAAATTTACAAAAATGAAAATATTTTTTAGTTACTATATAATGACAAGTGAAGTAATATTAAACTAAATCAAGGATAATATAAAATAAAAAAAGACAAAATAAATTAGTATGAAGTAAGTTAAAAACACATGTCAAAAGGTTAATTTAGAAAAAGAACCTTTTAAAGTAATTGATAAGCATTAGTTACAATCTAACAAAAGATGACAAAATATTTAGATAAGCATTAGTTGAAATCCAACTAAGTACTACCAAATCTTTGAATTCTCCCATATTACATGTAATGTGTGCCAAAATACTACTCCCTCCATTTCAGAATAAGTAAATTGTCGAGGTATTTATTGGTGTTTCAAAATAAGTGAATCATTGAATTTTTTTTCAAATTTGTCCTTATGATTTGACAATCAATTAACTTTTGAAAATGTATTATAAGGTCAACTTTTTCTTTTTTTGGGGTAAAAATGAAAAGTTGTATTAAATTTATATCTTTAATGTTTTTTTCTTAATATGTGTGTCAAAACAATTTATTTATTATGAAACGGAGGGAATAATAAATTTAATTTCCAACTATTTAATAGGTCAGTACCCTAGATCCTACCTTTTATAGCATGAGGTTCAGCATAGAATAACATGGCATGAACGTCTGTATGACCTTAATCTTTGTTATGGTAGAAAGTTATACATTCTAAAGAGCAAATGAAATGATTAGGTAAATTAAAGATGCTAATTATTATAATACTGGAGGTGCATGGTCCGTATCAGCACGGACCCAACACTATAAATACTCCCTCTATTTCATAATAAATGAAGTGTTGGATTTGGCACACATATTAAGGAAAAAACATTAAAGACATAAATTTAACATAACTTTCTATTTTTACCCCCCAAAAAAAGAAAAAGTTGACCTTGTAATACCTTTTCAAAAGTTAATTGGTTGTCAAATCATAAGGGCAAATTTGAAAAAAAAATTCAATGATTTATTTATTTTGAAACACCAATAAATACCCCAACAATTCACTTATTCCGAAATAGAGGGAGTATTTTTTAGCACTAAAATTTGGTATTGATAAGATACAAACATAAATGTATATTGATTTAATTAAATATTATTAATTCTGATATATAAATGACTTATAATAATTAATTAGGGATAATATAATAAAAAATATTATTAATTCTAATGCATAAATGACTTATAATAATTAATTAGGGATAATATAGTAAATCACAGAGCAATTAGGGATAATATAGGCAGACATGTCATCTATTTTTTAATTAAATATATTTTTTTTTTAATACATAAATGACTTATAATAATTAATTAGGGATGATATAGTAAAATCATGGTTAAAGAAGCTGAAACAAACATCATAAATATCTATTTTTTAAATTAAATATTATTAATTCTAATATATAAATGACTTATAATAATTACTTAGGGGTAATATAGTAAAAAAATATTATTAATTCTAATATATATATATGATTTATAATAATTAATTAGGGGTAATATAGTAAATTATGGAGCAATTAGGGGTAATATAGGCAGACATGACATCTATTTTTTAATTAAATATTATTAATTTTTTAATATATAAATGACTTATAATAATTAATTAGGGATGATATAGTAAAATCACGATTAAAGCAGGTGAAACAAACGTCATAAATTTCTAGTTTTTAATTAAATATAGTAATTCTAATATTTAAATGACTTATAATAATTAATTAGGGGTAACATAGTAAATCATAGAGAAATTAGGGGTAATATAGTAAATGACGAAGCACTGGTCGAAACCAGTGCAGACAGACATGTCAGCTATTTTTTAATTAAATATTATTAATTTTTAATACATAAATGATTTATAATGATTAATTAGGGATGATATAGTAAAATTACGGTTAAAGCAGCTGAAACAAGCGTCATAAATATCTATTTTTTTTTAATTAAATATTATTAATTCTAATATATAAATGACTGATAATAATTAATTAGGAATAATATAATAAAAAATATTATTAATTCTAATATATAAATGACTTATGATAATTAATTAGGGATAATATAGTAAATCACGGAGCAATTAGGGGTAATATAGTAAATGATAGGGGTTAATATAGTAATTTATTTTTGAATAAAATATTATTAATTTTGTAATATATAAATGACTTATAATAGTTAATTAGGGGTGATATAGTAAAATCACGGTTAAAGTAGCTGAAACAAACATTATAAATATTTATTTTTTAATTAAATATTATTAATTTTCTATAAATGACTTATAATAATTAATTAGGAATAATATAATAAAAAAATATTATTAATTCTAATATATAAATGATTTGTAATAATTAATTAGGAATAATATAATAAATTACGGAACAATTAGAGTGTAACGAAGAGGTGGTCGAAACCACCTCTTCTATATAATAGAAAAGAAAAGAAATGTAGTTTTGCCTAAATACAAATGGACAAACTATAAAAATTTTTATCAAATTGTGGTTCGTCAGGCTTAGGCAAACCCCATTGATATTTTCTTTTCACTTGCAGCAAACATTTGTCAATAAAGTTAACTGTGCTAGATTGTAGTTCATTCATTTCTGACTTTTATATAGTTAAGTAATTTATTGGGGTGTATTTTATTAAACTAACATTATAAATGATGTTTTAGGACTTTAAATCTGACTTTTATTCTTTACGTAGTTATTTAATACTAAGAATAGTATGGAGAAAAAAGTAATTCCTCCGTTTTATTTTAATTGGGTACATTGCATTTTACATGGTGATTAAGAAATCATAAATTGAATGATGAATTTTACTATTTTATCCTTTAATTATATTAATTGAATTTAAAAATGGACATTGAAATTGTAATTATTCACATTTAATGTATACTATTAATTGTAGGGATAAAATGAGAAAAAAATAATTAATTCTAGATTTAGTATATGATAAACAAATATAAATTATTTATTTTTAATAAGATGATCAACTAAAATGGGACGAGGGAAGTAATAAAACTAATCTCTCGATTTCCTAAAATAAACAAATAAAAAGAAAAATCTATTATTAATATATAAGGTCCAACGAAAATGTAATGGAACAAGTAAAAAACCATACATATTAAGAAATTTGAAACTTTTGAAAAAAATTATATCTAAATATACGGTCAAAATTAAAAAATCTGAATGTCGAAAAATAAAAAATGTAATATTTTGCATTTTAATTTATCATAGGACAACACCACATGCAATATATAGAAGCCAGAGAGAATCTCTTAATTTATAGGGAAAAGACATCGTTTCCACCCCAAACTATACTCGAAAAGTCGAAGTCACACCTAAACTATACTAGTGACCTATTACACACCTAAACTATAAAAAAGTGAAACTATTTACACCCTGTCAGGCTACCACCACTTGCATGTGGTGTAGTGTTTTACACGCGCTGCCATGTCAGCACCACGTCAGTAAAAAGTATCATTTTTTTATAATTAAGGTGTGTAATAGGTCACTTATATAGTTTAGGTGTGGATTCGACTTTTCGACTATAGTTTGGGGTGGAAACGATGCATTTTCCCTTAATGTTTTTAGCCGTTTACTTTTGTTATTTAATAGGCTGGACGCGCCTAAAATAAGTGTAACACACGCGCCTTAGAATGGGGGTCGCGAGGAGGTAATAATATCACTTTTATATAGTTAAGGTGTGTAATAGGTCACTTATATAATTTAGGTGTGGCTTAGACTTTTCTTGTATAGTATAAGGTGGAAATGATGTCTTTTCCCTAATTTATATTATATATTTTCTTTTATTGAAACATCACATAGTAATTAATTAGTTAGAGACAATGTGCATATGCTCCAAGACAAAATAAGTTGATAAATATGTTATCCTTTAAACAATAAGGAAGATATGTTCGAGACAAAGTGTAATATTTATACTCGAACACCATCATCAGTAATTTATTCGACATTTTTTATTTGTAGATTCATAATCAGATGTAGATCTAATACCTAATCTTGAGTATCGTTGTTCTCCTAGAACAAAGTGAACTGACATTATTTACTCATATGAGTATATATTATTTTATACGTAAATGCATGGGGGGCTGAAAAGATTCCACATGGGCACCATACTTATTATATTTGTTCTGTTCCAAAATTAGTGTGTAATAACACGTATATGCATGGGTACCACAAAAAAAATTCCAAATAAGGGTAGAGAATAAGATGATTTTGTTTGGTACACCTATTCCATCTCATATTCTCACATATAATTAGTAATTAATTCTATTTTTAATAGTAAGGCTTACCCAATAGTGAACTTGTTGTATACTTCCTCCATTTTAAAAATAAATATCAAACTTTTCTTTTTAGTTCATTTACAAAAATATTTTTTTTATATTACTTTAATTTTAACTTTTCACTTGACATATTTAAGATCACAAAATTAAAGGATATTTTGATATATTTGAAATAATTTTAATTTACGATCACAAAATTTAAAAATCTTATTTATTTTCTTAAATTTCTTGCCAACTCAAAATAAAATATTCTTTTTAAAACGGAGGGAGTAATATATTAAGGGGGGAGGGCTAGATCATGCCTCTTAAAATAAATATAACTAGTTACGCACCCAAAACTAAGGGTGTCAAGGGGGCGGGCCCGACCCATCCCGACCCGACCCGTCCCTCGTAACTAACCCAGCCCGGTAAGTTCTAGGGCTTTAGGGTTTCGAATTCCTGGCCGGTTGTTTTTTTAAAATGGGCCCGGCTAATCCGGTCCGGACCAAGCCCGGTTCAGGCCCGCCGGTTAACCTGCCCGGCCCGGATACCTTTCATTTAAAATAAAATAAAATAAAAATAATTGGGATTCCCAACGGCTATATAGCCGTTTTTGGGTCCAAACGGCTAGTTTGGGCCCATTTATTAAAAAACAAAAAAAAATTAACTTTAAAAAATATTTTTTAATCCCCAAAAAAAATCTATAAATACCCTACAACTTCAAATCATTTTTCACACAATTTTTCACTCTCTCAATTCTCAATTCTCAAATATTCAATATATTTAATTTCTTAAAGTGTTCACTTTAATTTTTTAATTTTTCGTTTACAAAGTACGAGCGAAAGTTTCTAAAGTCGCAACCTTCGGTTACTTCCAAAATTTGATATTGTCGTTCCATCTCTTACGTTTAATTTTTATTTATTGTATTAATTGTTTAATATTTAATTTTATTATATTTGTGTATTTTGAATATTTTTAGTTTAATTTAATTTATATTATGGATAAATTAAGAAACCTCGCTACTAAAGGTGTTAAGAATTTTTGTCCCGGAAGCGGTAGTGGTAGTAAAAAGCAAATTACTAGCGGTAGAGGTAGTTCAAGTAGTAGATATACCCATGTGCCTTCGCCTCCGGTACCGCTTGGTACACCTTTTGACGAAGAAATAGGTGTAGGTGCTCACGATATGGATTATGTAGAAGCTCAGAAAAATTACGGTATATAAGAAGAAAATGAAGTAGATGCGGTTAATTTAGACGAAGATAATGAAAATATTGCTGAGACACCCGCAGTAGGAGATGCTAACGTTAGATCTGAATCGGTTAATCTCCCTCCCCGTCCTCCCAGTGTCCCAAGACCTCGTAAAAGAACTAGTGTTGCATGACAATTTTTTGAACGTATATCAGATATTGAGGTGCAATGCAATATTTGTCAACAAATATATAAGCATAGGAGTGGAGGCAAGCAAGGGGGTACGAGTACGTTAATGAGACATATAGCTGAAGATCACAAAAGAGAGTTAAATATTGCACAAGGTGGTGGGAATGTTGGTGGGCCAACGCAAACTAGAATGGACCCAGCAACCGGTCACGTAGCGAAGAAGTATAATAAATTGAGGGACCGGGAAGAAATAGCTAAAATGGTAGCTGTGCGTTGTTTGCCTTTTAGTTTTCCTTCTTCTGATGCCTTTATTCGTTATATACAAGCAATTTATAATCCTATGTTTAACGGTATTCCTAGAACTACTTGTCGGTCTGATATTTTTAGACTTCATTCACAATATTGTTTTTATTTATCAACATTGTTAAAAAATATTCAATGTAGATTGTCCCTAACTTCTGATCCTGGTCATGCTGTAAATAAAAATGATTATTTAACCGTTACTTGTCATTGGATGGATAGTAATTTCGTGATGCAAAAACGTATTCTTGCTTTTTTATATGATGAAGATCGTAAACATACTAGACAATTTATTGCTGATTCTATTGTTAAAATTACCGGATATTATGGTATCGAAAATAAAATTTTATGTATTGCTTTTGATAATGCTTCTAACAACAAGACTGCTATAAAAAAATTAAAATCTACGCTATCTCCGCCCTTACCTGAAATTTTTCATATTAAGTGTGCATGTCATATATATAATTTAATTGTAAAAGATGGTCTTGAGTTTTTTGAGCTTTATATTGAAAAAATTCGTCTTGCCGTTGGTTTTATTCAAGGAAATAATCGTAGATCGAGAATTAGAGAATTTAAAGTTAAATGTTAAGAAAATGGACTTACACCGATTTTGATGC
The DNA here is from genome assembly GCA_030864215.1 of Capsicum pubescens. Classification (NCBI taxonomy): domain Eukaryota; kingdom Viridiplantae; phylum Streptophyta; class Magnoliopsida; order Solanales; family Solanaceae; genus Capsicum; species Capsicum pubescens. Next base: position 338,307,221 of record CM061538.1, read on the forward strand.
CTGAGGAAATTGATACTAGATGGAATTCTACGTATGAATTTTTAAAAACTTGTTATATATAGAATTCCTATTACACTAGCTTTTAACCAATATTGCGGTTCATTTGCTGATTCTGCTGATTGCATGCTACATAATTCTGATTGGGTTGTAATTAATGATCTTGTTAAGTTTTTAGAAAAAATTTATGCAGCTACGGTTGAATTTTCCGGTGCTCATTATCCTACTGTTTATAATATTTTGGCATATATAGCCGATATTTCTTGTTTGCTCAAAGAATATAAAAATAAAGAAGGTTATAAAGAAGCTGTTGGCGCCATGTTTACGAAATTTAAAAAATATTTTTTCCCGATTCTCCCTATTTACTTGGTTGGTGCTATGCTAAATCCGTGCATGAAATATAATAATATGTGTCACTTTAGTATTCTTATTTATACTAACTTAGAAATAAATACTAACCATGATTCTGAACAAGTACAACCTGATTTGTGGACGGCTACGGCTGATGCAAAGGATTACATAGAAAAATTATATAATCACTATGCTGATTTATTTGATTTAGCCATACCTACAAATATCACTCCAACTATCGCTCCTCATCCTCTCGAAGAGCCATCATCTTCTAAAAGGCCGGCACATAGTGGTTTTTCTGATTCGTTTTATGATTTAAATTATTGGAACTGTGTTGATGAGAGAACTTACACATCAACTTATCGGGAAGAGCTGAAATATTATCTTCGGGCTGCACCAGAGGATCGCAGACGACGGATCAACACGTTGGATTGGTGGAGGAGTAATGAAACACAATATCCTGTGCTTTCAAGATTAGCTAGAGATATCTTGAATGTTCCAATGTCAACCGTTGCATCAGAGAGCTCCTTTAGTCAGGGACGACAACAGCTTGGAGACAACCGACACTCATTGGGAAGCAATGCAATGAATGTTCTAGTTTGCCTCAGAGATTGGATTAGAGCGGAAAGAAGAAACCAAGGAATGGAACCGGAGCCGAGCGACGAGCTGAAACTTGAAGAAATTATGACTTCACGGGAGAACTCAACAGAATCAAGTCCAATGCATGGTTTTTCCCCCGTTGACTTCGACTATCCTATGCAAGTTCCCGTTAATATTAACATGAATGAGTTGAAAAAAATGATGCATAATTTGTAGATTTTTTATTCATGTAAATTATAAATTTTGGATCATTTTGCAATCAATAAAATTCTCCAAATTCATTCACTCCTTAGTCCTTGCTTTTTATATTTTTTCATTTAACAATTTAAAATTTTAAATTGAATTTCTAGTTTTCTATTTTAAATTAAAAACTTACTTCTAATATATTATTAATTTACTACCAAATATTATTAATTTATTATATTAAGTAGCATATGTTTTGTATATTTGTGCATATATCTTCTATAGAAGTGTATATTTAACGTATACATGTGTATATGTTTTATAAATTAGTATATAAGTATATCTATATATATTGTAATGTATATATAATGTAGTATATTTTATAAGTAGTAGTATATATACATTGAATGGTGCGTATACACGTGTATATATCTTCTATAAAAGTGTATATTTAACGTATACATGTGTATATGTTTTATAAATTGGATATCTTCTATAGAAGTGTATATTTAACGTATACATGTGTATATATTTTATAAATTAGCATATAAGTATATCTATATATATTTTAATGTATATATAATGTAGTATATTTTATAAGCAATAGTATATATACATTGAATGGTGCGTATACACGTGTATATATCTTCTATAGAAGTGTATATTTAACGTATACATGTGTATATGTTTTATAAATTAGTATATAAGTATATCTATATATATTGTAATGTATATATATTGCAGTATATTTTATAAGTAGTAGTATATATACATTGAATGGTGCGTATACACGTGTATATATCTTCTATAGAAGTGTATATTTAACGTATACATGTGTATATGTTTTATAAATTAGTATATAAGTATATCTATATATATTTTAATGTATATATATTGTAGTATATTTTATAAGTAGTAGTATATATACATTGAATGGTGCGTATACACGTGTATATATCTTCTATAGAAGTGTATATTTAACGTATACATGCGTATATGTTTTATAAATTAGTAGATAAGTATATCTATATATATTGTAATGTATATATATTGTAGTATATTTTATAAGTAGTAGTATATATACATTGAATAGTGCGTATACACATGTATATATCTTCTATAGAAGTGTATATTTAACGTATACATATGTATATGTTTTATAAATTAGTATATAACTATATCTATATACATTGTAATGTATATATATTGTAGTATATTTTATAACTAGTAGTATATATACATTGTATGGTGCATATACACGTGTATATATCTTGTATATTTAACGTATACATGTGTATATGATTTATGAATTAGTATATAAGTATATCTATATATATTGTAATGTATATATATTGTAGTATATTTTATAAGTAGTAGTATATATACATTGAATGGTGCGTATATATGAGTAATTGACTAATTGTGTATATGTGTATATATTTTTAAAATTCTAATGTAGTATATACTATATATATAGGTTATATATATTATTTAACGTATTTATAATGTATATAGGTGGGTATATGTAATGTATATTGAAAGAAAGTTTTTTTTTTTTTTTATATTTTTGACCGGGTTTGACCGATTTTTTAACCGGGTTTGACCGGGTTTTGATGGTTTGACCGGGTTAGGGTGGATTTTAATTTTTTTACTGTTTGGCCCGGCCCAACCCGTCTAGCGCCAAAATCGGCCCTCAACCCGATTAAAATAGAAGGGTCGATTCCGGGTTGGTCCGGCCCAGCCCGTTTGACACCCATACCCAAAACACACACTTTGTTAATTATCATTCAAACCTGGACATCCCAAGCCTTTCAGAATATCGATGTTTATCTCTCATGTGCATATGGAAATGACAACTTCATATGATATTATAATTTATTTGGCAAACAATTAAAAGATACTACAAAATATTACTTTCTCCATTTGGTTTTATTTTTCCTAGTCATCAGAAACATTCATATATTGTTTGCCAAGTTATGAAGTTGTCATTTTCTGTATATGCAAAATTGCATTGGATCAGTTTGTTTATCCTAGAGGTTGTTGGGTGTACTACTCACTTGTCTTATTTTAATTTTAGCTTTAGTTTAAGAAAATTATTTTTTAAATAGAAATATTCTCTTTTATATTACGTACCAGCAGCTGTGCAAAACAAATTCAACTGCTTTCCTCCTAACTATTCAATTAATATATGTTAAAGAGGAAAATGACCAATCTAATTTATTAAATAAGAGTTGTTCCTTGATTATATTTATATTTATTTGATTGGCGTAAAATAATTTTCAAACGGTTTTTTTTGTCACGTTTTATCCCGAGTATTAGTTACTCATTTTCTAAATAGTTTCTCAAGAACTAAAAATAAACATCAATTAATATGAATATTATGATGAGATATTCATACAAATCATTTTTAAAAGACATGCAAAGTTCAAAGTTCAAACTGGAGTACTGGACAAATTTAAGTGGATGAGGGAAGTATTAGTCTATTTATTTCATTTTACTTGGCCCATTACACTACTATTTTTTACAAATCAAGATTGTTTTTATTACCTTTTTCTCATCTATACTTAGTAAAGAAAAAACTATATAAATAGTAGTAGTCAAATTCGACGTTCTAAAAAAACATCATTAATAAGATAAATTTAATAAAATAAATTAACCTCTATTATTGAAAGCTTTTTAAAGCGGTTTGCCAAGTATTATATTTTTTCATAAATAAATACTATAAGATGGGATATATTTGTCTTATCCTATCTTGATCGAATCTAGCCTCGTTATTTTTGGTGTACCTGCGTTGGCATAGTGAACAAACATTTGGAATATTTTCTATTAGCAGCCAAATACGAATGGATATGAATTTTTAAATTACAAAATCAAACAAATTACTGATGCATGGTCGAATTTCAATATATTGCACGTTGTCTTAACAAATTAATTATGTCATATTTCCACATTAATTTGACGACAGGATAACATATATATATATATATATATATATATATATATATATATATATATATATCATGGTGTGCGGATCTTGTATGTTGCACATTGTTGTTGAATGTCTTATTGTGACACCTACTCTAAATTTTGTCCAGACAATTTGCCAATTGAGCATCAAATCACATAAAATAACATATTTGCAGCAGAAAAAAACAACAGGGGACAGAAGGAATATATGTTTATGAAAAATCACATAAACTATGGTTGAAATAAATAAATAAATAAATAAATATAGTATGACACAAATATTTCGGTCTCTTTGAAAGATTTAAGTTCAGTACGCCAAAACTTTATCAATCCAATAGTAATCTTATTGATTTGTCTCCTCTAGAATATAATAGCTCGATAATATCGTATAACTCAAACAACTCTCTGTACAAGAATTCATGAATCCAAAAATCTATCAAAATAATGCATTTCTTCAACTAAATAAAACTCTCTTTTTCATCCATATTAATATTTGCTCTATATTTTAGTCGTCTTTCTCTGAGAAAGAGTCAAAATCGAATCAATTTGAATTCAAAAGCTATTTGATATAGAAAACATGCTCCAGCACAGCATGGTGTGCGGAGTGGATCTTAATTATGCACGGGACAGAACCTTAATTATCCTATTTGTAATACACATTTTTCTAGTGGTTTTCTCCTTTTTTTTGTTCTTTTTTTTTCTGATTTTTCGGTTGGGTGCATAGGCGGATCTATCTTAGGTGAAGGGCCGTCTAATACATATCCTTAGCTAGAAAATCTTGAAAATAATGTTAGGTTTTTGTCCTAATAATATTATGTTTTTAGTATGTTTTTCTTTGTCATCTGAGTTATTGTCTTATGATTTGCAACTAATAGCTTCCGTATGACACGCTTTCGATTTCGAACCCAACTAGTGGTATCAGAGCTTACGGTTCAATGGTCCAATGGTGTGGTGAGACGAAATTAAACAGGTTCAAAGCGGTTTCAAAATCAAGCTGCAACAATTTGAGCGATAATGAAGATTTTTGTTGAACTACATGTGGAGAACAAGTTTCAACCATATTTTCAACACGCCTGCTATTGTATCTTTAAAAATGAAAATAAAATATTACTTTTAAACCAATTTTTAACCATGATATTTTAAACCTTATTTTTAACCATGACAAGCAGCAGTTATGAAGATTATATAAAAAACGAAGTTCATGCACGTGATATGAAGAGAAGACGAATCAAGTGAAGAAAATCAAGCCAAAAAGGGGAGATTTGTTAGGATTTTTGCCCTGATTTTCTTACGATATTTAAGTTTTACTTTTTCTTAGAAGGAAAATAAAAGTTACCATAATTACTTTTACTTTTCCTGAAAGAAAAAATATAATTCTTTTCCATATTTGGCTAACCTATTTCTTGGAGGTAAGGTTTTGGAACTCTATAAATAGAACACCTTGGAGGTAAGGTTTTGGAACTCTATAAATAGAACACCCCCTTCTGTTAGGGTTTTTGTCCTGATTTTCTTACTATATTTAAGTTTTATTTTTTCTTAGAAGGAAAATAAAAGTTACCATAATTACTTTTACTTTTCCTGAAAGAAAAAAATATAATTCTTTTCCATATTTGGCTAACCTCTTTCTTGGAGGAAAGATTTTGGACATCTATACATAGAAGACCTCCTTCTCATACCATAACACAATAACATCCACAATGTAGTCTTTTAATATTTTCGTTTAGGGGGAGATTTTCTCTCTCATTAGTTTTTATGTTTTTTAATATTAGGTTTTATATGTAGGCCAATTGGTCAAATCATATAATAAAATTATATTTTTAGTATTGTTTTTCATTGTCATCTTATTTATCGTCTCATAATTTGCAACTAATAGATTATGCATGACGCCCTCTCGATTTCGAACCCAACAAGTGGTATCAGAGCTTATGGTTCAATGGTCCAATGGTGTGGTGAGACGAAATTAAACAGGTTCAAAGCGATTTCAAAATCAAGCTGCAACAATTTGGATGATAATGAAGATATTTGTCCAACTACATGTGGAGAATAAGTTTCAACCATATTTTCAACATTCCTGTTGCTGCATCTTTAAAAATAAAAACAAAATATTAATTTTTAATCTTGATATTTAAACTTTATTTTTAACCATGGCAAGCAACAGTTATGAAGATTATATCAAGAACGAAGTTCATTCACGTGATATGAAGAGAAGCCGGATCAAGTGAAGAAAATCAAGCCAAAAAGGGGAGATTTGTTAGGGTTTTTGCCCGATTTTCTCACTATATTTAAGTTTTATTTTTTCTTAGAAGGAAAATAAAAGTTACCATAATTACTTTTACTTTTTCTGAAAGAAAAAAATATAATTCTTTTTCATATTTGGCTAACCTCTTTCTTGGAGGAAAGATTTTGGACATCTATAAAAAGAAGACCCCCTTCTCATACCATAACACAATAGCATCCACAATGTAGTCTTTTAAGATTTTCGTTTAGGGGAGATTTTCTCTCTCATTAGTTTTTATGTTTTTTAATATTAGGTTTTATATGTAGGCCAATTGGCCAAATCATATAATAAAATTATGTTTTTAGTATTTTTTTTCATTGTCATCTTATTTATCGTCTCATAGTTTGCAACTAATAGCTTCCGCATGACGCCCTCTCGATTTTGAACCCTACACCTTCTCATACCATAACACAAAGCATCCACGATGTAGTCTTTTAAGAGTTTCGTTTAGGGGCAAATTTTCTCTCTCATTAGTTTTATGCTTTTTAATATTAGGTTTTATATGTAGGCCAATTGGCCAAATCACATAATAATATTATGTTTTTAGTATGTTTTTCTTTGTCATCTGAGTTATTGTCTTTATGGCTTGCAACTAATAGCTTCCGCATGACGCCCTCTCGATTTTGAACCCAACAAATAAGATCCGTTAGTACTGGAATAGGCAAGATAGATCGACTGTTGACTAGATGATCTAAAAAAATGTTTATACTAATGTTATATATATTACTTAAAAATATCTTATCTATTTATTGGCTTGGCATGCAGTGATTTGGTGCATGGTTATGCCAAAAGATTATCAGAATTGAATGAGATGGTAAGAAAAACAGTATTTGAGTGATTGGGGATATTTGAAAAATATTGGGATGAGCACAAAAATTCAACAAACTGCTCAGTTGGCATGTTGCATAACATGTTGGACTACTTGCTCATACTGATAGAGTTATTACAACTATTTTAAAAATTATTAATCTGGTGTAAGTGGTTTGCAAATTATGAAGAAAAATGGGGAATGGATTGATGTTGAATATTCATCACCTCATTCATTCATATTCCTTGGTGGTGACATTTCGACTGTTAAGTAATAAAAGATTTTCTCATCTAGTAAATGAGATAAGTCACAAGTATCCACAAATTATACTCAAAATTTCAGTGATATATCTAAATTTTATGGGGTCCTATTACCCACCTAAATTCATGTTGGAAGGAGAACATGTTTGTAGTTTTGATGATTGACAAATAAGAACCTAGTTTACTATTTGTTATCCTTTGTATGCGGTATCATGTGAATCAGGTCCAAGAACATGTGTGAACCAGGTCCAAGAACAGGTGTCGTGACTACACAAGAAAATCAAGTACCAATAAGAAAGATTGGAGCCACGAAATAAAGAAGAAGATAAATAAAGGAGCAAGAAGGAAAGAATGGAGCAAAGAAGGAAAGAAATAAAAAGAAGAAATAGAGTCTAAATAGGAGTCAAAGTTTCCTTATATGATACAATCTCCTTATAAGTAAAGGAATCACATATTTCCTTATAGGAAACCATGCTCTATTTGGAGAAGGAGTACTAGTCCGTGATATTCTAGGGTATGACAAATCTCCAGCATATATATGGCATGAAGATCATTGAGAATCTTACCCATTGCATATCCACGAAATATATCATCTTGAGAGCAATAGCCATCAGAGCAAAAACCGCAGGACTTCATCACAGAAAAAACAAAAACCTGGTTCATAGTTTCTGTTCGAGTTTGCATTTTTGAATGCCGAAGTTTGAAAATTTTAAGGCTAGAGTGAGTAGTCTTTGTTGAGTTCATCAGTTGAGGTAAATTGATGAGTTTTGAGTCTGTAATAGGATAGATTATGAGTTGTAATCTTTTCTATTATTGAATGTTGTGAGTGTGAGTAATAAGAAGCGGGTTTGACTTCTTATTTGTAGGATGTTGTAACAAGAAGCGGGTTTGACTTCTTGTTTTTAAGGCATTATAACAAAAGCAGGTTTGACTTCTTGGAGTGCTCATATAGTAAGTAGAATAGTTGTAGTAATGTAACAACCCGTATTTTTGGGCTAGAATTCGAACCGTCGTTCCTACGTATACAAACTCTAATACCATGAGACCCATGTGAATATGTGTATGTTTTCAATGCGAATCATGTCCATAGGAAGCTCTTAGAGAAAAGTTGAGTTGAGAACACTTGTATCGATTGAGTTTTAGTATCCTACTCTACCAGGGTTCACTTTAGATGAGTGAATCTCCTAGAATATATCTATTCAGGTGTCCTACTATATATCAAATGAAAGGTCTTTGATTCATATTTCCAATGCATCTGGTTTTACCTTAATCTAAAATCGGAGTGAAAAGTTATGCCTATTTTACCTCAGCATATCCATCTGTTATCAAGGAGACAACTAGAGGTGATAAGCCGTCAACTTAGTGACGAGCTATCAACCTCAAAGCCAGTGATATGGGAACGAACACGAATATGAATGTATGTGAGATGTATTGAACTCGAGAATTGGAGTGTGCAAGTGAAGTACAAAGGAGGGCCCAAATACACACCAAAAACGTCCATATAATACTCCAAGGGCACCTTTGTTATTCACTCTTTATTAAAGTGGTCTTTTTGGATATTTCATATCCTATTTTATAATAGCTATAAATAGAACCTTTTAGGGTTTCATTCATTGGATTTTGAAGATATTTAAAGTTGTAACATTTTGAAACATTTCTCTCTTGTGACAGAGGCCTCTTGGCTGAAACTTATAACTAGGTACAACAAAGTGTGGAATCACTTGTGTTGTTTGTTCTTGGCTTGAAACGTTGGATTCTTGGGAGATTGACGCCCCTCTTATCCACGTAAGAGTGTAGGTATTAGTATTACAAGTTTTAAGGGTCTTGGTATTTGATACATACCTCGGTTCTTAGTGTTTGTAATATTGTATGTCACACTTCCTATCTTTTATTCTTGTAATCGTTTGTACTAGTTGGTTCTTATTTCTAGTGAAGTCGTGAGTTATTGTTATATTGTTCTTGTCATATTGTTATCATCTTGTTGTTGTTGTTGCTGTTTTGGTGTGATTACACCTTGTTCATCTTGTCATTGTGTTGGATTCTCAGTTTTGGGACTTGTATTCCCTTGTCACGGCCTTGTTGTTGTTGTAAATTAGTTTGAGTGGCTGTTTTAGGTGCAATCCAAGTTTGGTTTGTATCAGTCAGCCTTAACTAGAAGCACCAACATCACTGAAGGAGTTGACGACTAGGTTGACAAACTGTCAACTAGTTGACAAGCCATCAATCAAGTCGTCAACCATAACCAAAACATGAAGAGGAGTTGACGACTAGGTTGACAAGCTATCAACTAGTTGACAAGCCATCAACCAAGTCATCCACTAAAGAAATTCCAGCAATTTTATTCAGTTCCTTAGGGGTATTTTGGTCTTTTCCTCACCTCAAACCCTACCCCCCACGACTTAAATCATCCAATAAGCGTTATTAGTTATCTCTAATCTGTTTTAAACATCTCATAATCCTCTCCACTCTCAAGAGAAAGAAATATTAGGGTTTCTTCCAAGGCTCATAGTTTTAAGTCTAGATTTCAAGCTAATTCTTATTCCTTTTCATCATAAATGTACGTGGGACTATCCTAACTCTCATGAGCGAAAATTTTAATGTTTTAATCAAACTTTAAAGTGTATATTTTTGTATATATAATGGTTTTTGGAAATCTTTAAAGAGAATGCATTATGACCCCGTTTCTATGAAATTATACATTTTTCTATGGGGTTTTTCCATGAACTTGAACTATATTCATGTGTACATATGTTTTGAGTTTTGAGAATTGAATTGAAAGCATGAATTATTAAAATATCCCTCTCTCATCATGATACCTATTTGAATTAAATATGTTGTGGGTTGTTCAACCACATGATTAAAAGCTTGAGAGTGAGTGTTTTACTATCATGTATGGATTGATATTGTTTATGCTATGATGAGATGGTGTAACTCTTGTTTATAAATGTTCATTGTGTTTATTGAAAGAATTTTATGGGTTTTATGAATGAGTTGTCCATCTTAGGTTGAAATCTTAAAATTATGATGTCTTTACCCAGGTCTCATATGCTTTTGAAATACTAACTCTCATGTGAATTGATAAGTCCTTTTGGTGGTCATTAATGTACTTTTGAATAAAAGAGCTATGGATGTGATATGATAAGATATGAATGACTTGCAAGTCTGGGTATGAAGATTGTAACGCCCTGAGTATGCACCCCGGATTCCACACAGTGCTTACGACCCCGAAGGACCACAAGCTAACCTATGACTGGTACCTAGTGTGAGTACTAAATAATAATACTAAAATATTGCAGAAGTTAGGCTGATATGCCATAAGATTCGTAATCTGAATACTGATAAATATAGCAACTGATAGCTATAGACACCTAATTTTGTCCCTCCCGAAGCTTTATTTTATTCATTTTTGTTATCTCACCTTACCACGTACCCTCACCCGTTCTATAATTCTTTTTCACAAAATGACAAAAATAACAAACCCCTAACAAACCTAATCCCAATATTCTCTTAATAACAAAATTAACAACCCTCCCTATCAAATGAGGACACCTCACTACCTCACCCTACCTATCCTTACCCCTACCTTACCACGTGTTCTTCACCACTCACCTACTCACATTTTCCTCATCCTTTTCCATAACAGAATGGACAAAAAGAAAGGAATTCACAAAAAGAACAAAAAATAAAGGAGAGGGCCAACGTGATTATTGGGGAAGGTCCATTCTTGAATGAAATATATATGAAACACACTCATAGTAACAAGGGGAGGGGGTTCACCATCTTCATCTCTTTTTCTCGAAAATAAGCAAAAACACAGAGAACGGACACTCTCCTCTCTCAGCTTCTCACCCCAAAATCGTCACTCTCACCACACCTACCATAAACACACACGCACACGGTGAGGATGGAATAAAAAAAATGAAGGGAGCTTGCGATTTCCAGCGTGAAGTAGTAAAATTAGAGTGAAATCCAGTCATCCTTTAAGATTTTTTTTGGTGAAATCATTGCCAGAATCCATTCTCAACTTGTTATTTCGGTCGAGCTGATCTTAGAGATCCAAAATCCCTTCATCTCCTTGATTTCTAAGTGGATTTGGTTGGAAAAAACATTGGGGTTTTCAAAATTGGTTGTTATCTATTTGGGTTCAAGTGTCACTGATTGAACCAGTGTTAGGTTACTCGTCTCGATAATTTTTTTTCGGCGTACAGTTGGGTTGCTTCGGATGAGATTTCTATTTCTAGGCTTGGTCGGCTTATTGTTGGTTAGCTTCGAGTAGCTGTTTATCGATACCGAGTTGGGGTCTCATCATTGTTGAGGTTTCCTATTCGGGTTTTTGGATTCGGGTCTTCTTTAACTCATTATTATCAACGAAAGTCGACTTCGGAAGGTCCATCTCTTTAACCCACTTTTCTTTTACTTATTTTGATTTGTTGATTTGGTTGTGATTATGTGTGATGTGACTATTCTTTGTTGCCCTTTTGTTGATGTTAATGTTATGATCATGACGTTTGGTGATTCAGCTTTAGAGGTTTGAGGAAAGAACTTGACATGTTTTAATGTATTGGTAAAAGGAAAGTTGGGGATTGGAATTGAAAATTGACGAAAGGTTAGATTCAGATAAATTTTGATTTATTGTGATGTTGAACATAAATGTCAACGAACTGGATAGGCAAATATAGGTTCGGGTAGGCAAAATTTAGGAATAAGTGTTTCGTGGTATGTTTGAATGTTAAAATGTGTGTTGGAGGGCTTGGTTTTAAGATTTTGGATCAAAATGTATCATTTGGCCGGGGAATGCCCCGAGGTATTTGTGTTTGTTCATCGGGGAATGCCCCGACGTACTATGTTGGCGGAAAGACGTTCGTGAGGAAGGCCTAAGGTGTCACGCCCCAAAATCCCATCGGGCCGGACTGGCACCCGAAGCCGAGAAGGCCCGGGAGAACCCGTTCAAATACCTGTACTTTCACTTACATGTCACCAAAAATTTGGACAGCACTTCGTTGCATATGAAAGGGTCTAATTACCTGTATCAGCACAACACGCACAAATATATATATATATATATAATACTTGGCCGTCGGGGCCACCACATATACAAATATAACATCACTATATAAACTTCCATGACTTTACCCTTCCTTATGTCTACAAAGCCTCTAGGATATACATGACATAACTAGGGTCGGGACAAACCCCCCGCCCACACATGACTCCTGTATAATAACAAAACATAAGGAACCAACTCGGAAAGCTCCGAAGCAAACTGAAGCTCACCAACAATAGCTGTATGACCTGGTTCCTATCTATGCTGTGTATGAGCTGAAGCACCTGTGCCTGCAGCATGAAATGCAGGTCCCCCGTGAGGGACGTCAGTACGAAATATGTACTGAGTATGTAAAGCTGTAAATAATCATATGTGATATGGGGGATCAAGAAAATCAGACACAAGTGAATAAATCATAATAGAAGTGAACCACACTTCATAAACACTTTTAGGATCATGTACATTAACATTAATCTGAATTGGGTTCTTGAATTCAAACACATTTGTGGAACGGTATACATTCGTTCATTTCATTCTTTACAATTATCATTCGCCATTACCTCCTCCTCCCGAACCTCCAACCACCTAACAATAATCAATACTGTACCGTACTGTGACCATTAGGCTGCCCCCAGTACATATCAACTGTAATCATATCAAGTATCGGGATCGGCCCATGCTAGGCTTAAGCCCCTGAGCTACCACCCACACGATCATATCAAGTATCGGGATCGGCCCATGCTAGGCTTAAGCCCCTGAGCTACCACCCACACGTATATCAAGTAACACACATAAGAGATATTTCCAATAACTTAGTTCAAAAGCTTTTGAGATTATTACATTAGTGTTCATGCCAATATAGTACCTTTGGAACAATGATACATCAATAGGAACCAAGTAATTGACCTTCTATACAATAACGATGTAATAAAGACTCATTGGTACATCAACAATGTGTTTCAGAATCATCAATATTACAACAATGAAATAGGAGCCTTTTGGTATATCAATGAAACATTTTGACACTTTATAGAATGGAAACAACTTCGTTGGTAACGTAGAACAATACATGTTTTTTTTTTGGACAACCTCGGAATCTTACTTGATGGAACATTGGTGTTTTCATGCCAAAGAACATCGTTAGAGTATGCTTTACATACCTCGTTGTAGATTCGGATACCAATTTAACACAACTTCCCGCCTTTACAAATCACTTATCTACATGAAATGTTTGGCATCTAGTATTAGCAACCCAACACCACAATTCTCTTCCATAATTCCATACAACCAATATTTGCAAAGCATTCCAAAAACCAACTTGAACAATAGGTTTATGTGTATATATATATATAATCATCATTTCAATACCACATCATCACACCAAATTCCTTCACAATTCAACATAATCCAACCATGCACAAGAATAATCCAACATCATTTCCAATCATCTTTCAACAACAATCAAATAACATACTTCTTATGCTCACATGCGTATATATACATATCCATATAAATAACACCAACATAATTTACATCCTTACCATAAAATGGACCTTTTGATTTCGTAGTCCTGTTGGCACAAATAAGGGGTGCTTCTCGAAGCCCTCGAGACGGTGAACACAACTACGGAATCAATTTGGATTTTCTACGGTTGAATCACAAGATAATTGGAGTTGAAATTAGGCTAGAGTTTCTTATTCTTCAATAATTTGGATGATAAATGATGGATATGAGGCTAATTATATGTATATAATGACCAATTTTCGTCCATGAGGTGATGGAAAATGACCATATTGCCCTTAAAATTTAAGTAAATCCGAATCTGTCCATGGTGGACTGTTTTGATAGGCTAAAGTAAATCGACCATAACTCTTTGCTCCGATAATGGATTTGGGTGAAACCAATTGCATTAGAAAGAATACTCTCGGGGATTCTCATCTATATATAGAAGCTCACACAGTTCATTTTGTACAAGGAGTTATGATCATTTAAAGTCGACCCAAAAATCTGTTTGGCTGCAGTACTTTTGTGTGCAGAAAATTTCTGCACATTTACTGTTCATTGCGTCCACCGTTTTCAAGTTTCGAACATGCTCGCTTATATCCGATACTCATCTGTTTTAAGAAATCTTTATATCGTTGGAAAGCTAACTCGATAAACTTCGCATAGAAACTTCGACGAGCAAATTCCGGTATAAATAAAGTCGATTCCTATACACATATAATCAAACTATACACTTGAAACCATCTCAAAATAATCAATACTCATACTTAAACTCATATATACCTAACTTATGATCAATACATATACTTCAACACATATAACCATGGCTAATGCACGTAATTAAGTACGGGGTGTTACATCCTTCCCCCCTTAAGGACATTCATCCTCGAATGTGAATGTAGTTATTTAGCCGAAATAAGTTCGAATTCATAATTGATATTCACGTCATCATATAGATATTATGCATATGTATAAACTTACTTGTTAGTGTCCCAGTTCCACTCCTTGCACTTCTTTTTCACCTTTGAACAAATAAGGGTATTTGGATTTCATTGCTTCCTCCACTTCCCATGTAATCTCTTCCCTTTGTTGATTTCTCCAAAGTACTTTCACCGATGCTACTTCTTTATTTCTCATCTTCTTAACTTGACGATCTAATATAGCAATAGGCATCTCCTCATAGGTATGATCTTCTGTTACTTGCACATCTTCAGTAGAAGTAATAAGGGACGGATCTCCGATGCACTTTCGAAGCATCGATACATGAAATACTGGATGCACTGATGAGAGTTCCTGGGGTAGCTCTAATTCATAAGCAACTTGCCCACATCTTTGAATAATCTTATACGGGCCTATATATCGTGGACTCAACTTTCCTTTCTTGCCAAATCTCATCACCCCTTTCATTGGCGATACCTTCAAAAATACCCAATTGCCTAACGAAAACTCTAGCCCTCTTCTTCTACTATCCGCATATGACTTGTGTCGACTTTGGACTGTTTTCAACCTTTGCTGAATCACCTTGACTTTTTCTATGGCTTGATACACAAGATCCGGTCCGAACATAAGAGTTTCACCCGCTTCGAACCATCCTATTGGTGATCTACACTTCCTCCCATATAAAGCTTCATATGGTGCCATTTTGATACTTGAATGATAGCTATTATTGTAGGCAAACTCAATAAGAGGTAAATGATCATCCCAGCTTCCTTTAAAATCTATAACACATGCTCGTAGCATATCTTCAAGTGTTTGAATGGTGCGCTCTGCTTGTCCATCCGTCTGAGGGTGAAAAGCTGTACTCAGATTCACTTGTGTTCCCAAACCCCGTTGGAAAGACTTCCAAAAGTTTGCGGTAAATTGAGTTCCCCGATCCGATATAATAGAAGTTGGCACTCCATGTAATCGGGCTATTTCTTTAACATACAACTTCGAATATTCTTCAACTGTGTAAGTGGTCTTAACGGGTAAGAAATGTGCGGATTTAGTAAGCCTATCCACAATCACCCATATAGAATCAAATTTCCGAGCTGTACGAGGCAAACCTGTAACAAAATCCATGTTGATCATGTCCCACCTCCAAATTGGAAGATCTATGCATTGCATATAGCCTCCGGGCTTTTGATGTTCCACTTTAACTCGTTGGAAATTTGGACATTCAGCTACAAATTCTGCGATGTTCCTTTTCATTTCATTCCACCAATATACATCCTTCAAATCTTGATACATTTTGGTTGACCCTGGATGAATATAATACCTTGAGAAATGTGCCTCAGTCATAATTCTTTTTCTTAGCTCATCAACAATAGGAACACATAGTCGATTTTGGCATAGAAGTACTCCTTCTTGCGAAAGCTCAAATACCTTCGTCGCACCATTTTGAACATTCTCCTTGAGTTGCAATAAAACAGGATCTGCATCTTGCTTCTCTTTCACCTCAGCTACTAATGAGGATTCCGCGGCATAATGCGCAATAAGCTCCTCGTCCGGAGTTTCGAGAAGACGAACTCCTAGACTAGCTAATTGATGAAGATCTTTAATCATCCCTTGCCTTTCTACAGGTGCCATCATAGCCTTACGACTCAACGCATCAGCTACTATATTCGCTTTCCCTGGGTGATACAAAATATCAACATCATAATCTTTTAATAGTTCCATCCACCTTCGCTGCCTCAGATTTAGATCCTTCTGACTGAAAATATATTGTAAGCTCTTGTGATCAGTATATATATCAACATGAACCCCATATAAATAGTGGCGCCATATTTTTAAAGCAAAGATAACCACTGCCAGCTCAAGATCATGTGTGGGGTAATTTTTCTCATGTGGCCTCAATTGCCTTGAGGCATATGCTATCACCTTACCATGCTGCATTAATACACATCCTAAACCAATTCTCGAAGCATCACAATGTATACCCTTCTGTACCTTCTGGAAGTACCAACACAGGTGTAGAAGTCAACTTATTCTTCAATTCTTGGAAACTCTCCTCACACGCATCATTCCATTGGAACTTGGATGCTTTATGCGTTAGCTTAGTTAAGGGTGCTGAAATAGAAGAAAAACCCTCAACAAACTTTCTATAATAACCAGACAACCCAAGAAAACTACGAATCTCCGTAGGCGTTGTGGGCCTTGGCCAATTCTTCACAGCTTCTATCTTTTGAGTATCAACCTGTATGCCTTCATTTGATACAATATGGCCCAGAAATGCCACTGACTTTAGCCAAAATTCACATTTAGAAAATTTTGCATACAACTTGCAATCACGAAGAGTTTGCAACGCCTGTCGCAAATGATTAGCATGATCCTCTTCTGATCTAGAATAAACTAGAATATCATCAATGAAAACTATCACGGATACATCTAGAAATGGCTTAAACACCCTATTCATTAAATCCATGAAAGCTGCAGGTGCATTAGTTAGCCCAAATGACATAACTAGAAACTCATAATGACCATACCTTGTTCGGAAAGCTATCTTGGGTATATCTTTTTCTTTGACTCTCACTTGATGATAACCTGACCTCAAATCAATCATAGAAAAACATTTGGCACCCTGTAACTGATCAAATAAATCATCAATTCTTGGAAGAGGATATTTATTTTTAAGAGTCACTTTATTCAGCTGCCTATAATCAATACACATTCTCAATGTGCCATCTTTCTTGCGCACAAACAACACTGGTGCTCCCCAAGGGGAAATACTAGGCCTAATGAACCCCTTTTCTAGCAAATCTTTCAATTGCCCTTTCAATTCTCGTAATTCTGCTGGGGCCATTCTATACGGAGGAATTGAGTTTGGCTTAGTGCCTGGTATCACATCAATACCAAATTCTACTTCTCATTCAGGAGGTAAACCTGGAAGATCTTCAGGGAATACATCAAGAAATTCACTTACTACTGGTATAGTGTGAAGATCTGGTGATTTCGATTCCGTATCCTTTACTCTAACTAATTGACATATGTAGCCCTTGGAAATCATTTTTCTCGCTTTGAAATAAGAAATAAATCTACCTCTTGGTGCGCCAATCTTACCTTGCCATTCAATAACTGCTTCATTAGGAAAATGTAAATACATCTTTTTCGTACAACAGTCAATTTTGGCATAACAAGATGCCAACCAATCCATACCCATTATAACATCAAAATCTACCATTTCTAGTTCCACAAGATTGGCCATCGTGTCTCGACCACACACAGTTACTACACAATCTTTATAAACTCTTCTAGCAATAATAGATTCCCCAACTGGGGTAGACACTTCCAACAGCTTATCTAACAATTCGGGGGTTCTTTTGAACTTTCCAGCAACCAAAGGAGTAACATATGATAATGTAGAACCGGGATCAATTAGAGCATATACATCAAATGAAAATATGGACAACGTACCCGTGACCACATCTGGGGAAGCCTCTAGATTCGGTCGATCCGCTAAAGCATAAGTGCAATTCTGAGTCCCGCTGGAACTGGCGACTCTTTTTTCATTTCTAGCATGACCCGCAGGTTATGCGCCCCTACCAGAATAAGATACCGGTGACGATGATGCAACAGCTGATCCCGAAGGTCGTGCTACGCCACCTGCACCCCTTCGTGGGCATTCTCTCATCATATGTCCCGTCATACCGCACCAAAAACAAACATTTGTTCCCATTCGACATACGCCCATATGATGCTTTCCGCATCGATTACATAGCTCTCGAGAAGGTCTCGATTGGCTCATGTTCCCTTGCCCATGATAACCCACTGATCGCGAACTATGACCCTCACTTCTTTGCCCAAATTGACTGCCTCTGAACCCCTGATGCTGTGGTGGAGCACTAGCTGTAGAATAAGAAAATAATGGCCTAGGTGGTCTAGCAGAAAATTGAGGTCTAAAACCTCCCTGTGGCGCCATAAACTGCCCTGTAGATCTGGCCCTCTTAGAAGATCCACTTTCAAATTCCTGTGTTCTTTTTCTTTGCCTCTGATCTTCCATTTTCTGTGCAAATGCTTGGATCCTAGCTATATCCATGTCTTTATACAGTGCAGCAATAGTACAATCCTTAACCAAATACGGATCCAATCCATTCATATACCGATGAACTCTGTTATCCATAGTAGCTATAACATTAGGAGCATATCTGGACAAAGAATTAAATCGAAGACTATACTCCCTCACACTTGTATTACCCTGTCGAAGATTTAAGAACTGATCCGCACAGGCCTGACGAGTCTCATATGGAAGATAATGATCAATAAATGCCTCTTTGAACTCTTTCCAAGTAGCTGGGGGTGCATCAATGCCCCTTTATCATTTCCAGTCTTCATACCAATAGATAGCCTCACCTTTGAATCTATACGCGGCTAACTCCACTGTCTCTCTGCCCGATACATGCATCGCCTCTAGGGCCCTTTGGATCTGATCAATAAAGTCCTGCGGATCTTCATTAAGATCGGATCCGGTAAAAGTAGGCGGATCCATCTTAAGAAAATCTTGCGTCCG
Source organism: Capsicum pubescens (assembly GCA_030864215.1). Taxonomy (NCBI): domain Eukaryota; kingdom Viridiplantae; phylum Streptophyta; class Magnoliopsida; order Solanales; family Solanaceae; genus Capsicum; species Capsicum pubescens. The sequence continues at coordinate 338,326,697 of CM061538.1, forward strand.
AAGACTAGCCGCCCTATCAGTACCGCTAGAACCCGCGGCAGGAATAGCTTGCCCTTGGACTTGACCGGCAACAATCCGGGTCAACAGTTGTACTGCATCCCTCATATCCTGATCAGCAGCATTAACAAGTGGTTCTGTGAATGTGGTTCGCCTCCCACTTATTTCATCTGGAGTGGAAGACATTTCAGATACCCGCTCATCTTGAGCTTCACTCTGATTAACTTGTACAGGTGGTGACTTACTAGTCCCTTCTCTGGCATCCATATCTACCCGCTCGCCGGTATTCTTACTTCCGATATCCGGTATTCTTACTGTAATAAGAGAAACAAATGGATTCAGTGGTCAACTATGACTTCATTTTCTATATAAGCTCTATGGCACGATCTATGATCTGAAGGAAAGAAACAATTTCCTAAATGTCCAAAGCCTCCTGTTTATAGATGTGGTGCACAACACACCGATAAACAAGACTCTACGTAGACACGACTTTGTAGACTCACTAGGACGAACCTCTCTGATACCACTTTTTGTCACGCCCCAAAATCCCATCGGGCCGGACTGGCACCCGAAGCCGAGAAGGCCCGGGAGAACCCGTTCAAATACCTGTACTTTCACTTACATGTCACCAAAAGTTTGGACAGCACTTCATTGCATATGGAAGGGTCTAATTACCTGTATCAGCACAACACGCACAAATATATATATATATATATATATATATAATACTTGGCCGTCGGGGCCACCACATATATAAATATAACATCACTATATAAACTTCTATGACTTTACCCTTCCTTATGTCTACAAAGCCTCTAGGATATACATGACATAACTAGGGTCGGGAAAAACCCCCCGCCCACACATGACTCCTGTACAATAACAAAACATAAGGAACCGACTCGGAAAGCTTTGAAGCAAACTGGAGCTCACCAACAATAGCTGTATGACCTGGCTCCTATCTATGTTGTGTATGAGCTGAAGCACTTGTGCCTGCAACATGAAATGCAGGTCCCCCGTGAGGGACGTCAGTACGAAATATGTACTGAGTATGTAAAGCTGTAAATAATCATATGTGATATGGGGGATCAAGAAAATCAGACACAAGTGAATAAATCATAATAGAAGTGAACCACACTTCATAAACACTTTTAGGATCATGTACGTTATCATTAATCTAAATTGGGTTCTTGAATTCAAACACATTTGTGGAACGGTATACATTCGTTCATTTCATTCTTTACAATTATCATTCGCCATTACCTCCTCCTCCCGAACCTCCAACCACCTAACAATAATCAATACTGTACAGTACTGTGACCATTAGGCTGCCCCCAGTACATATCAACTGTAATCATATCAAGTATCGGGATCGGCCCATGCTAGGCTTAAGCCCCTGAGCTACCACCCACACGATCATATCAAGTATCGGGATCGGCCCATGCTAGGCTTAAGCCCCTGAGCTACCACCCACACGTATATCAAGTAACACACATAAGAGATCTTTCCAATAACTTAGTTCAAAAGATTTTGAGATTATTACATTAGTGTTCATGCCAATATAGTACCTTTGGAACAATGATACATCAATAGGAACCAAGTAATAGACCTTCTATACAATAACGATGTAATAAAGACTCATTGGTACATCAACAATGTGTTTCAGAATCATCAATATCACAACAATGAAATAGGAGCCTTTTGGTATATCAATGAAACATTTTGACACTTTATAGAATGGAAACAACTTCGTTGGTAACGTAGAACAATACATGTTTTTTTTTTTGGACAACCTCGGAATCTTACTTGATGGAACATTGGTGTTTTCATGCCAAAGAACATCGTTAGAGTATGCTTTACATACCTCGTTGTAGATTCGGATTCCAATTCAACACAACTTCCCGCCTTTACAAATCACTTATCTACAATGAAATGTTTGGCATCTAGTATTAGCAACCCAACACCACAATTCTCTTCCATAATTCCATACAACCAATATTTGCAAAGCATTCCAAAAACCAACTTGAACAATAGGTTTATGTGTATATATATATATAATCATCATTTCAATACCACATCATCACACCAAATCCCTTCACAATTCAACATAATCCAACCATGCACAAGAATAATCCAACATCATTTCCAATCATCTTTCAACAACAATCAAATAACATACTCCTTATGCTCACATGCGTATATATACATATCCATATAAATAACACCAACATAATTTACATCCTTACCATAAAATGACCCTTTTGATTTCGAAGTCCTGTTGGCACAAATAAGGGGTGCTTCTCGAAGCCCTCGAGACGGTGAACACAACTACGGAATCAATTTGGATTTTCTACGGTTGAATCACAAGATAATTGGAGTTGAAATTAGGCTAGGGTTTCTTATTCTTCAATAATTTGGATGATAAATGATGGATATGAGGCTAAGTATATGTATATAATGACCAATTTTCGTCCATGAGGTGATGAAAAATGACCATATTGCCCTTAAAATTTAAGTAAATCTGAATCTGTCCATGGTGGACTGTTTTGATAGGCTAAAGTAAATCGACCATAACTCTTTTCTCCGATAATGGATTTGGGTGAAACCAATTGAATTAGAAATAAGACGCTCGTGGATTCTCATCGATATATAGCATCTCACACAGTTCATTTTGTACAAGGAGTTATGATCGTTTAAAGTCGACCCTAAAATCTGTTTGGCTGCAGTACTTTTGTGTGCAGAAAATTTCTGCACATTTACTGTTCATTGCGTCCACCGTTTTCAAATTTCAAACATGCTCGCTTATATCCGATACTCATCTATTTTCAGAAATCTTTATATCGTTGGAAATCTAACTCGATAAACTTCGCATAGAAACTTCGACGAGCAAATTCCGGTATAAATAAAGTCGATTCCTATACACATATAATCAAACTATACACTTGAAACCATCTCAAAATAATCAATACTCATACTTAAACTCATATATACCTAACTTATGATCAATACATATACTCCAACACATATAACCATGGCTAATGCACGTAATTAAGTACGGGGTGTTACATAAGGCGTCGGGTAAAGCACGGGAGCGTAGTTAGTATTAGTGTAGGTTAGATAGGATTTATTTTTTGCATTTTTCTATTTTGGAATGTATAAGTTGGACTGGACACTGTACTTTTTATTCGTTTTTGTTTTGTTTGTTTGTTTGATTGTTTTACGTGTTTTGTGTGGTTTGTACATTCGTAGTATCAAAATTAACCGATACGCTACACCAAGCGACCGTGGTCGAACCACGGGATTGAGGGGTGCCTAACACATTCCCCTCGGTCAACAGAATTCCTTAGTCGGAATCTCTATTCGCAAACCAGTTTAAAGAGTCAAATGGTTTTGAAAAGGATTTTCTAATGGTGATTTGGCACACCCAATTTATGCGAAGTGGTGACTCTGAATAAAAAATATAAATAATTCTCTTTCAAAACAAATCTTCATTTTGTCACTTTAATAATAAAAACCCTTTCAAACTTACAATACAATCTTTTTGGAGTTGAAAAAAAAGGGGTGTGACAGCTCTGGCGACTCTGCAGGGGATCTTTTCAGAATTTGAGCTTTTTTTGGAGTCGTATCGTCTTTGTTTGGCATTACGAGTGTATAAACATTGTTTGTGATTATTGTTTGTGTTATTGTTATCACTGTTGTGCGTTTTCGTGCTTTTTGTTTACATTTTTTCTTTATGTGTTACCGCTTTATATCTGGCATCATGTGCATAACCCGAGTCATTCTTTCTGCGTAGGCAAGAAATTTTGAAAAAAAATTAGAAAAAAGGTGAGTCGAAAAGAAAAAAAGAGAGTTTCATGATTTTAGAGTTCTTTATGGCTTTTATTTTTCACAATTCAAAACAAAAAAAAAGATTTCTTTTACCTTTCACATTCGTTGTCTCAAAAACATCAAAAAGATTTTCCTCTTATTCCTTTACCATGCATTCATAATTCGAAAACTTCAAAAATATTTTTCCTTTATCTCAATTAGCATGCATTCATAATTCTGAAATTCCGAAAAAGATTTTCTTTAGAAGTTTCAAAAATGGTAGTAGTTGTGTCCATTTCATAAAATGAAAATACCAAAAAGATTTTTTTTTTCATAGTTGTTGGTGTCAGTTTTGTGTGATGTGTCTAATTGAGAACCCCAAAAAGATTTTATTTTCATCATCCGTCTATAATCGTGTCTCTTAAGTCAAGTCTCAGTCCGTTTTAATCTTTAATTGTCCAACTTGGATGAACTACGCATACCTGATTCCCGTGCCTAGGGGCGGGATACGTAGGCAACTCTCGGTGGGTCCGGTAATCTTTATTTTTGCCTTTGTCTTAGCTTTAGCCTAGGTCTTTTTCCTTATAATTTAGTGTTGTTAGCAAGTCTTAGCCAAGTAGGCTGATTTTATTCAGTGATACTGTTCGGCGAATTGGAGTCATAAAGTGGTCTGTCCCTTCGACACATGTCCGCGTCAAGGTCCCAAAGGTTGAGAATCTTTTGCACTTATCAAATTTTTGAGATAATGTCTTATGTGTCATTGCAGGATGGATCTGTCCACAAAGTCTAAAGTCCGGATGGTTGGCAAGGTGCCTAGAAAGTTAATCAAGTGGTGGGGCACGTTCAACTACGTTGACCAGCAAAAGCTAATTAAAGTATTAGGTGATCTTACGGAGCTTCTTCATATCTCGCCTCGTCCAGATCTGATAAATGCTATATTGACCTTTTGGGATCCTAGTAATTTGGTGTTTAGGTTCGGAAAGTGTGAGATGACGCCTACCTTGGCAGAAATATCTGGTCTGCTCCATTTACCTTATATTGATAAAAGCATGATCCGAGCTCGGAACCACTCGGGCAATAGGTTTCTGCAAGGTTGTGGGTTAAAGAGTAACAACAGACATTTGGGTTGTCTGAATCAATCATGGATTTCCTTGGATTTTTTTTCGCGAGATTCGGGTCTTTGGAAGGTTTTGACTGCTTTTGGGATGAATTTTATATGACTAAGCAGAAGTGGGAGAGAAAGCATCTTGAAGTCTTCACCCTCGCCTTGTTAGGCACTCTAGTATTTCCACAAGAAGAAAGACGTGTTAATACATGTTTGCAATCTGTGGTGATGGATCTATTTCATAAGGATCAAAAGGACAAGGGCTCTAAGCAAAAGGACAAGTTCACTAAGCAAAAGGACAAGGTCGGGATTACTATCGTACCCATGATCTTAACAAAAATATATAAGGCTTTAATCGAGGTGAAGGGGGATGAGATTTTTTTAGGGCAGTAACCTGATATTGCAACTGTGGATGATAGAGCATTTGCATACGCCTTTCTTAGTTAAACCGGACGTGATTGATCATTGCATTCCCAATCGAGTGAAAGCTGTGGACCTCAGGATGTACTTGGATAAATTCTCGCTACCTATGGGAGTCGATGCTTGGATTGAGTTTCTCGAGTCAAGGACTGAGGATAATATTTTGTGGACCTATTTTTGGCTTCGTCCAAAAGTAATCTTGTTGGGTTGTCAGATGCAACTCCTTCTGGTTATGTTAGGGATTAATTGTACCAGACCATACACTCCTTCTAGGGTAATGCGATAGTTGGGTAGGTCACAGGATGTGCCACCAGTAGTGGATCTTCTACAGGACGTCGAGTACTTCAAGGACCAAGCCTTAGGCGATAACAAATACGAGCATTTCTGGAATCATGCAACAAAGATAGGAGTGGATACTTTCAAAGAAAGTTTGGATAATCCGGGGTACACTCAAAGATATGAGATCTGGATGCAAACCATACCTCGGGGTATTCGTAGGCCATTGACTTTGCAACTTATAGGAAGAATACATGAAGAATGCATTGTCGATGACAGTCAGGATGAAAGTGCAGGGGCCAAAGTGGAGACACTGAGAGTTCAGTTATCAGATTTTCTCAAGACTGTAGAAAGGTGTCAGAACAATCTTTCCAGGTGCACTCTCCATGAGGCAGGGATACGTGCTAGAAACTTTTTCCCAAATATTAGGGTGTCTTTGCAGGATATGCTACAGAGTTTGAATGGGAGAAAGAGAACTTTACAGACAGGTCCATCTCAGCCAGGGTCATCCCACAACGCACCAATATGAAGGAGCAACTCGTATCTTTTATTTAGTTTGAGTCCTTTATTTTTCTGTCCTTGTATTGTTGTGTCTTTGTTCAGTCGGGGTCAAGTTTGTTTTAAAAATTAAAAGTCTTTACTAGGAGTATTACGCATGTTATCTTATGGGTCTAGAATGTTGTTTAGTCTTTGTTGATCAGTTTTTAAGCTTTCTTAAACTCGAAGTTTGTTTTAATTGTCTCTTTTATGAAATATGGTGAAGCTGCGAAATTGTTTCCTTTTGTGTGGTCTTTCTAAAAAAAAATTTAAAATCTTCAACTTTGTGGTGTTTATGCATGCATTGCCCGATCTATGCAAGATCTGATTCATGTACAACATGATACGTAGGCAACCTAATTTTGGGTTTGATGTAATCATTTTGTTTCATTATTTTTCCTCTTTTAAAGAAAAGCCAAAGCCATAAAGCATGATAAAAAGAGATGAGATTAGCGAGAGAAGAAAAGAAAGAAAGAGCAATGAGAGAAGAAAATAGGAAGGGAAGAGACTGATGCAAAAAAAAAGAAATAAGGTTGAAAAACAGAAAGAGCGAGGTGATAATGTAATAGGGGAAATCAGGATGATGTTAAAATGACCTCATTATCCTCAAAGCCCGGTAGAAATGTAAATAAACCTAGGGTGTGTACAATGTGATTTTTATGCTTGTTGCTTGACCTAATCCTAATGGGTTTTGTCTTTGATGAGCATGTTCTTTCATATAAGTGGTTGGTTTGTAGCACTCTGGCTAGTCATCCGTACTTCACTAGATCAAAAGCGAAGCTTGCCATGGCTAGTAGGGAGATTGAAAATTCACTCATTGACCCAGATCAGGATCCCAGGGAAGAAAGTTCAGAATGCAATGATGAGGTATTGAGACTTAGACAACAATTGCTAGATTTGCACTGAGCATGGGCTAGTGGCATGCCTCCTCCTCCACTCCCTAAAGATCTTGGGAATATTCCCAATTGCCCACTGCTTTCTCATGCATAATTCTCTATTCCCATTGAGTCACCGGAGCACGCACCAGGATTCACTCCGCGGCAATATTACCCTGGCACTTCTAGTGTGCCCCTGACAGTTCCTCAACCAAGTCTCGTGCCTCAGCCGGCGCCACCGGCAACGCCTGTGTTGGTGGCTCTGCCACCACCTGAAGCTCCTATATATGCTGTACATCCAACAATGGTGCTTCCTTGGTCTGCCAGTGAGCTAGTATTGAAGGTTTCAGATAGTCAGTATTATGCCCTGGAGCTTACTTTGACTATGAATGAACCATATGGGTATGCTCATCCACCTGCATTTCCATTTGATACGGATAAACCTGTCGCAACAGAGGAACAGGAGGTCATAGAGAGGAAATTGAAAAGTTTAGAATAGGCCATGAGGAATTTGCAGGAATCGGAGGTTATAAGAGTGTTTTCTATAAAGATCTTTGCATGTTCCCGGACATCAACCTTCCCCTCGATTTTAAAATTCCCAAGTTCAAGAAGTATGCTGGGTACAATGATCTTATGGCACATTTGAGACGTTATTGCAACCAATTGAGGGCTGCTGGGGAAAGGGAAGAGTTGCTCATGGCTTTCTTTGGTGAGAGTCTTTATGATCTGGCTTCAGAATGGTTTGTCGATCAAGATATCAACAAGTGGAATAGCTGGGATGACTTAGCTTCTGAGTTTGTGCAACATTTTTAGTATAACGTTGACCTGATTCCTGAAGAAAAAACCTTGGTCAACATAAAGAAGAAAAGTACTGAAGGCTTTCGGGAATATGCGATAAGGTGGCGTGAAAAGGCCGCCAGGGTAAAGCCTTCAATGAAGAAAAGTAAGCTGGTAGAGGTCTTCATTCAGCCACAGGATGAGACCTATTTTCAATATTTACTTCCGGCAATGGAAAGTCTTTTATTGAAGTCCTCAAAATGGGAGAGATGATAGAGGACGAAATCAAGACCAGCTGAATAGTGAGTTTTTCCGCGTTGAAAGCCACCACACAAGCGATTCAAGGTGGATCTGGCGCGTTCGGAGGTAAAAAGAAGAAAGAGGATGTGCGACCGTTGTAGCTGGAACCCATTCCTATCCCAAAAGACTGCCTCAGCCCTATCCCCAATCCCAGGCTTAAGTCTACGTCCAAGCTCCATATATTCCTCCCCACCATTACTACTCTCCACAAAGCCCATTATATTCCATTCCACCACCCCCGTACCTAGTATATAGCGCACAACCATATGCCCAAACCCCTTCTTACCCGCAATGGCGCGCGCAAGCTCCACAAAATCGTCCATCAGGTCCACTAAATTACCAAAACCCCTCCAGACCCAGTTTCCAACCCAGGCCCGAGTACAAGAAAGAGAAGGCGGTCAAAAATCAGTTCACACCTCTTGGAGAGTCATATGCTAGCTTGTTTGATAGGTTGAGAAAGATGAAGGTCTTAAGCCCAATTCAAGAAAGGCTTTCGAATCTACCTTCGAGGAATCTCGATTATTCTTTAAGGTGTGCATATTGTTCAGACATGCCAGGCCACGATATCGAGAAATGCTGGTATTTAAAGAGAACTGTCTAAGATTTAATTGACACAAATCAGATGGTGGTCCAGGCCCCGGAGGTTCCAAACATTAACCAGAATCTGCTGCCTACCCATGCTGAAACCAATATATTAGAATTGATAAATGATGGGAAAGAGTTATCAAGGTGTTATAAGTCTATTGTCAAGATACAGACCAATGAGGAAAAATCGGTGAATGTAGAAGATTCGTTGAAAGCAATGTCATTAAGCCAGGAAGGAATGGGAAAAGCTAAAGTCCAAGAAAGCACAAAGAAACCCATGATCACAGTGAAAGAAGTCAGAGTAGTCATTGGTTTAAGTCAAGACAAGCCTAAGTTGATGGTGATAGGAGCTCCGTGTAAACCTATATTAACGGTGAAAGGAGCACTTGCGGCCCCTATTATCATCAAACTGGTGACTCAACCTCTGATAGTTGATACAAAAAAGGTCCCCTAGAACTATAAGTGGACTGTGATGACTTATCAGGGAAAGGAAGTCGTGGAAGAGGTAGATGAGGTAGGGGGTTTGGCTCGGTCAGGAAGATACTTTGTGCCTGAAAGTTTAAGGAAGTCCAAGCCAATTGTCAGTGGACCTTCATCTATCAAAAAACCTGTCACTGAAGAAGAAGCCGAGGAATTTTTGAAAAAGATGAAGTTGCCAGAGTATTCAATAATAGATCAGTTGAAGAAAACCCCTGCTCAAATTTCCCTCTTATCTTTGTTGTTACATTCCAAGGAACATCGTGATATTATATTGAAGGTATTAAATGAAGCATATGTTCCTAGGGAGATTACAGTAAATCAGCTTGAGAAAATGGTTGGAAAAATCTTTGAGGTCAATCGGATCAGCTTCTCTGACGATAAATTGACTGTTGAAGGTACGGTCATAATCAGGGTCTTTACATTACAGTGAAATGTGAATATTTCTACGTCACTCATGTCATGATTGACGGAGGTTCAGGTGCAAATATCTTCCCTATTTCTACTCTACAAAAGTTGAATATTGGTGTTGAGAGGATCAGGCCCAACAATGTATGTGTCAGGGCTTTCGATGGTGCAAAATCAAACTCCATTGGCGAAATAGAACTAATGTTGATTATAGGGCCTGTTGAGTTCGCCATAGAGTTTCAAGTATTGAATATAGACTTCTCTTACAATCTATTATTGGGAAGACCGTGGATCCACAAGGACAAGGCGGTTGCATCTAAATTGCACCAAATGATCAAGTTTGAGCATGACAGGCAAGAAGTGGTTATTCATGGTGAAGGGGATTTTTCCGCCTATGAAGATTCTCCTTTGTCCCTTATTGAAGCAAATAATGTAGAGGAAAAATTTGTCTATCAAACTTTTGATAGAGTGTCGATGAATCGTATCGTTGAAGGGTAGGTTATTCTGGGACCACAATTGTCTTCCGCTTTTATCATGATGGTGAGTGAGCTTTTGAAATATGGATTTATGCCAGGGAAGGGTTTGGGAGTGTCTCTGCACGGTATCATTCATCGCATATATCCGAGAGAGAACATGGGCACTTTTGGTCTGGGATTTGAACCTATGGCTGAAGATTTAAAGAAGGCCAAGGGAAGGAAAAGGAAACATGGTCACTCCCTCACCCAATGCCGCTACTCAGTGAATCATTTGTCAAGAGCGATGTCACAAAGCCTATAGAATTTAAAGATGAATTGGTTGATGACTTCCAGAACCTGCTGATTGATGTTGACATGGTTGAAGTAGGAGATGGTACCAGTAAGGCAGGCGTGTAGTTCATAGGTCCTGAGGTCCAGCTTAACAATTGGGAAGTCACTCCTCTCCCCGTCAGGAGGGAGTTTTGGTAGTTCATTTTGTTTTTCTTTCTATTTATTCGAGTTATTCCAGGGTTGTAATTCGGAATTTAGCTTGTTTACATTCTGTTGTCATTTATGTTTAAACCCTCCTATTTTTCCCTTTTAATGAAATGCAATCTCCCCTTATTTTGTGTCTAATATATTTTGATTTTTTCTTTTTCTTTATACAGTTCTCTTTATGCTGATTCTAATGACATGACATACATGCAGAATTTTCAGCCTAATCTTAAAATCCAAACTAATCAAGATATAATGAAGCAAGAGGGGGAATATGATGAAAAAGAGGCACTAGAGGAAATAAGCAGAGAGTTGGAACAGTTTGAAGACAAGCCGAATCCTAATTTGAATGAAACTAAGCCAATCAATCTAGGGAATCAAGAAGATGTTAGGGAAACTAAAATCAGTGTACATGCTTTGCCACAGCTAAAAGATGGAATGATTCAAACATTAGTTGATTATAAGGACGTTTTTGCGTGGTCTTATAATGATATGCCTGGTTTAAGCACTGAATTAGTGACTCATAAATTGCCAACTGATCCCACATTCCCCCCTGTGAAACAGAAGTTGAGGAAGTTTAAAACTGATGTAAGTATTAAAATCAAAGAGGAAATCATGAAACAACTTGAAGCCAAAGTCATTCGAGTGGCTCGTTATCCTACGTGGTTATCCAATGTTGTTCCTGTCCCAAAGAAAGATGGCAAAATTTGAGTATGTGTTGATTACTGTGATTTGAACAGAGCAAGTCCAAAGGATGATTTTCCGCTACCCAATATCCATATTTTGCTGGACAACTGCGCTAAATATGAGGTTGCCTCTTTTGTGGATTGCTATGCCGGATACCACCAGATCATTATGGATTATGAAGACACGGAGAAAACATCTTTTATCACACCATGGGGGACCTATTGTTATCGACTGATGCCGTTCGGTTTGAAGAATGCTGGAGCAACATATATGAGAGCCATGGCCACTATGTTTCATGATATGATGCATAAGGAGGTTGAGGTCTATGTAGATGATGTGATTATTAAATCAAAGAGTCAGGCTGACTATGTTAAATATTTAAGAATGTTCTTTGAAAGGCTTCTCAGGTATAATCTCAAACTCAACTCGGCAAAATATGTATTTGGAGTTCCGTCTGGAAAGCTGTTGGGGTTTGTAGTCAGCCGTCGGGGAATTGAATTGGATCCTTCGAAAATCAAAGCCATCCAGGATTTCCCCCTTCCCAAGAATAGGACGGAGGTGATGAGTTTTCTTGGTAGACTGAACTACATCAGCAGGTTTATTTCTCAACTCATAACCACTTGTGAGCCCATATTCACGTTGCTGAAAAAGAGTGCTGTGGTAGAATAGACTGAAGAATGTCAGGAAGCGTTCAATAGAATCAAAAGATATTTTTCAAATCCACCCGTTCTGGTACCACCGGAGCCTGGTAGGCCTTTGATCTTATATTTATCAGTCATGGACAATTCTTTCGGTTGTGTCCTGGGTCAACATGATGTCACAGGCAAAAAGTAGTAGGCTATTTATTATCTTAGCAAGAAGTTCACCACATATGAGGCCAGGTATACTCTTCTTGAAAGGACGTGTTATGCCCTAACTTGGGTAGCACAGAAGTTGAAATATTATCTCTCGTCCTACACTACTTATCTCATCTCCCGCATGGATCCTTTGAAGTATATCTTTCAGAAGCCTATACCGACAGGTCGATTGGCAAAGCGGCAAATATTTCTTACCGAGTTCGACATTGTGTATGTGACTCGAACCTCCGTGAAAGCTCAAGACTTAGCAGACCATCTTGTTGAGAATCCCATTGATAAAGAGTATGAACCATTAAAGACATATTTTCCTAATGAAGAGGTGTTGTGGGTTGATGAAGTCATTATAGATACTGATCCAGGTTGGAAGCTGTTCTTCAATGGAGCTATCAACATGAAAGGAGTCGGAATAGGTGCGGTTCTTATCTCTAAATTGGGGCAATATTTCCCGGTAACAACGCAACTTCGATTTTATTATACCAATAACATGGCGAAATACGAAGCGTGCATTCTTGGTTTGAGGTTAGCTATTGATATGGGAGTCCAGGAACTATTAGTGTTGGAGGATTCAGATTTTCTGTCAAATTCAAGGCGATTGGGAGACGCGAGATTTGAAGCTCATACCATATCGAAAATGCTTGCAAGAGCTATGTCAAGGGTTTGTGTTAATAAAATTTAGGCATATTCCAAGGATTTATAAAGATATTGCTAATTCTTTAGCCACTCTGTCTTCAATGCTCCAATATTCTGATAAAGCCTACATCGATCCTGTGCATATACAGAGTCGTGATCAACATACTTACTGTAATGCGATTGAATAAGAGCTCGATGGAGAACTTTGGTTCTTTGATATCAAGCTATACATTCAGTCAGGAGAATACCCAACACATGCCACTAGCGATCAAAAGAGGACTATTAGGCGTTTGGCTAGTGGATTTTTCTTAAGTGGGGGAATCTTATATAACAAAACCCCGGATCTGGGACTTTTGAGGTGTGTAGATGCAAAAAAAGCCTCGGCGATCATGGTTAAAATACACTCTGGAGTATGCGGGCCGCATATGAATGGTTATGTCTTGTCTAAGAAGATTCTTCGAGCAGGTTATTACTGGCTTGCTATGGAGAGAGATTCTATTCGATTTGTTCGAAAGTGTCATCAATGTCAAGTACACGGTGATCTGATACATTCACCTCCTGCTGAGTTGCATGCAATGTATGCTCCATGGCCATTTGTAGCTTAGGGAATGGACGTGATTGGAACGATTGAGCCAAAAGCGTCAAATGGGCATAGATTCATTTTGGTGGCCATAGATTACTTCACAAAGTGGGTAGAAGTAGTAACTTTCAAGTCAGTAACAAAGAAGGCAGTGGTAGATTTTGTTCATGCCAACATCATTTGTAGGTTTGGAATCCCAAAGATGATCATTACAGATAATGCCGCCAATCTAAATAGTCATTTGATGCAAGAAGTGTGCCAACAGTTTAAGATCGCACATCGAAATTCCACTCCATATCATCCAAAGGCAAATGGCGCTATGGAAGCCGCCAATAAGAATATCAAGAAGATATTGCGGAAAATGGTACAAGGGTCCAGACAATGGCATGAGAAGTTACCATTTGCATTGCTAGGTTATCGTACTACTGTTTGGACTTCAACAGGGGAAACTCCATATTTGTTGGTGTACGGGATAGAAGCAGTCATTCTCGCAGAAGTTGAAATTCCCTCTCTTCGAGTTATTGTAGAAGCAAAGATTGATGATGATGAGTGGGTCAAAACCCGATTGGAACAGTTGAGCTTGATTGATGAAAAAAGACTGACGTCGGTATGTCATGGCCAATTATATCAGAAGAGAATAAATTGAGCATATAACAAAAAGGTACGACCCAAAAATTTTGAAGTAGGTCAGTTGGTGTTGAAGCGTATCCTTCCTCACCAGGTTGAAGCGAAAGGAAAATTCTCCCCAAACTGGCAAGGTCCCTTCATTGTGAATAAAGTGTTGCCCAATGGAGCCTTATATTTGACAGATATTGAAGGCAAAATGGCAGAAATGGCTATCAATGCTGATGCGGTCAAAAGATATTATGTATGATATCTTATCCTTTGTTGATTTTATTGCATGTTAAGTACTTGCATTTTTGAAGATTGATATGATGAAGGCATTTATTCTTCTATCCAAACATTGTGTCATCCTTTGTTTACCCGTTTGAGCTTAGTTTTACTTTTCTTTCATATCCCTCTTTTGGAATCAAAATAGAGTCAAATGTAAATGTCAAGAAAATAAGAGCAAAAGAAAGAGTTCGAAAATAAAAAAGAAAGAGAAAAAAAAATCAAATCAAAACAAAGAACAAGCTGATGGAACTACGTGTGACCTGATTCTCCTCTCTCGGGAGTGAGATACATAGGCTGCCCTATTTCAGGCTCGGTCCAACCAAATAAAATTTTTAGAGTCACCCAGTCAACAAAAAACTGGGGCATGAGCTAACATGTTTCTTGAGTCGATTCCAAAAGTTGTAAGTCCCACACCCGCTTCAAGTGTCGTTTAAGCCTCTTGCCATCCTTTTCTAATCTTATCCAAAAGCCAAGTTACAACCAAAGAAAGTTCTTCAGATCAATTTTTAATAATGTTAAGGCTAAGCATACAATGGATAAGATGATACATCGTGGGGTACTACTTGTTTTCCTCAGCGTAAGAAATCAGGAAAGAAATGAAAATGAGAGTCTTATTGTTGAAAAACCTCGCGGGGACCATAAGGCGATGGTGAGTTGAGAGAAATAAAAATGAGAGAGTCTTACTGGTGAAAACCCTTACAGGAACCATAAGGCGATGTGGAGTTGAGTGAAATAAAATGAGAGAGTCTTATTGGTGAAAACCCTCATGGGCACCGTAAGGCGATGGCGAGTTCAAAAGAAAGGTGAAAAAAAAGAGGTTTGTTGGCAAAAATCTTTCAAAATGTCGTCAATTGAATGAGATATATGAGTCCAACGGGTTGGAATAAGCGGTAGAGACAAAGGTACGAACTCAACAACAAATGGGAAGTTTGGATAGGAAGGTCAGACAGCTTAATCCAAAATGCATGTCATAGTCATTGGAGTTGGTTGCCATATTCAGATAAGTTTTCTTCTTTGTGAAAAAGAGGGACATTGCACTTTTTATTTCATTTATATATTCATATTTTTGTCCTTTTATGTCTTTTATCAAAAGAAAAGTCACCATCATTTCTTTACACTCTTTGAGTCTATTCTGTGTCAAAACAAACAAGAAAGAATTACAAAACTTGCTACCAGTCTTTCCAATTGTATGAGGAAAAGCCAAGGACTAGCACACGAGAGAAACATGATCATAAATCAAAACAAGGCAAAGGTAGTCTATCAACTGACAGGTTGCTGGATTCATAGGAGTATCAGATGTCAAAAGGTGCATCTCATAGGCATGGTAAAATAGTCGGTGTTTGAGTCAAAGGCATTTCCCCGATCTGGTCTGGGTCAATGATGCGACAAGACAGGGGAAAGTGCCAGCAATCTAAAATAAAATGAAGAGAATGGACATTGGAGCAGGTGTCAGGAAAGCCAAGTGTTGCAAACCATCACTAAGTTTTTAACTGAAAAATTTTCTTTGTTGAAACAGGGGCAAATTCGCTTCACTTAATTAAACGACCATTGGAAAAACACTTCCGTGGGATTTTACTTTCTGTTCAAGACCCTCCTGAAAAATGAGATTTTACTTTTGTTCAGGACCCTCCTGAAAAATGGGATTTTACTTTTGTTCAGGACCTTCCTGAAAAATGAGATTTTACTTTTGTTCAGGACCCTCCTGAAAAATGAGATTTTACTTTCTGTTCAGGACCCTCCTGAAAAATGGGATTTTACTTTCTGTTTGGGACCCTCCTGAAAAATGGGATTTTACTTTTGTTCAGGACCCTCCTGAAAAATGGGATTTTACTTTCTGTTCAGGACCCTCCTGAAAAATAAGATTTTACTTTTGTTCAGGACCCTCCTGAAAAATGGGATTTTACTTTTGTTTAGGACCCTCCTGAAAAATGGGAGTTTACTTTCTGTTCAGGACCCTCCTGAAAAATGGGATTTTACTTATGATCAAGACCTTCCTGAAAAAATGGGATTTTACTTTCTGTTCAGGACCCTTCTGAAAAATGGGACTTACTTTCTGTTCAGGACTCTCCTGAAAAATGGAACTTTACTTTCTGTTTAGGCCTCTCCTGAAAAATGAGATTTTACTTTCTGTTTAGGACCCTCCTGAAAAATGGGATTTTACTTTCTGTTCAGGACCCTTTTGAAAAATGGGACTTTACTTTCTGTTCAGGACCCTCCTGAAAAATGGGATTTTACTTTCTGTTCAGGACCCTCCTGAAAACTGGGACTTTACTTTCTGTTCAGGACCCCCTAAAAAATGGGATTTTACTTTCTGTTCAGGACACTCCTGAAAAATGGGATTTTACTTTCTGTTCAGGACCCTCCTGAAAAATAAGATTTTATTTTTTGTTCAGGACCCTCCTGAAAAATGGGACTTGACCTTCTGTTCAGGACCCTCTTGTAAAATGGGACCACACTTTCAAAAATGAAATACTGCTTTACTATAATCTTTGTTAGGGATAATTTTCGTTCTAGTTTTAATTCTGATTTCAGTAGCCCGCCTGAAGAACAGGGTGATGAAATTACAAGTCAGGAACCCATCAGAGGAATAGGATGAAGAAGATGAAAGTCAAGAAATAAGGCGAGGAAATTGAAAGTAAAAAATAGCAAGTCAGGAGCCCGCCTGGAGAACAGGGTGAATAAATGAAAAGTCAAGCAACAAGGTGAAGCAATTGAAAACCAAGCAACAAGTGATGAAATTGCAAGTCAGGAGCCCGCCTGAAGAATAGGGTGATGAAACTCAAGTCAAGAGTCCAAAAGAAGCTGCGTAGATAGGATTTTGTAATTTCATTTATGTTTTAACTTGTAATTTTCATTTTTGATGTAATGACAGAGTCGCGGACCGGAACCTCAATGGAACCTCACTTGACTCTCCAACTCGGTATAGTCCTTCTCTCTACAATCCTTTGAGATAACCGTGACTTGATTACCTCATAACTTGGGTAGGTAGGATGTCCTAAATCAAGACTTAGTTTCCCTCCTTTTTGTTTCATTTTTGAATAAGGGTCGGGACAAAATTCTGTCTCGTTGTCTACTTCTTTATCTGAAAACACTGCGTGTTTACATTCAAAGGGACCATGATGTAGACACCTAATTTTTTCCCTCCTGAAGCTTTATTTTATTCATTTTTGTTATTTCACCTTACCACGTACCCTCACCCGTTCTATAATTCTTTTTCACAAAATGACAAAAATAACAAACCCCTAACAAACCTAATCCCCAATATTCTCTTAATAACAAAATTAACAACCCTCCCTATCAAATGAGGACACCTCACTACCTCACCCTAACTACCCCTACCCCCTACCCTACCACGTGTTCTTTACCTCTCACCTACTCACGTTTTCCTTATCCTTTTCCATAACAGAATAGACAAAAAGGAAAGGAATTCACAAAAGGAATAAAAAATAAAGGAGAGGGCCCATGTGATTATTGGGGAAGGTCCATTCTTGAATGGAATATATAGGTAACACACTCACAGTAACAAGGGGAGGGGGTTCACCATCTTCACCTTTTTTTTCTCAAAAATAAGCAAAAGCACAAAAATGGACACTCTCCTCTCTCAGCTTCTCACCCCAAAATTATCACTCTCACCACATCCACCATAAACACACAAGCACACGGTGAGGACAGAATAAAAAAATAGAGAGAGCTTGCAATTTTCGGTGTGAAACAGTAAAATCAGAGTGAAATCCAGTCATCCATTAAGATTTTTTTGGTGAAATCCTCGCCAGAATCCATTCTCAGCTTGTTATTTCGGTCGAGTTGATCTTAGACATCCAAAATACCTTTATCTCCTTGATTTCTAAGTGAATCTGGTTGGAAAAAACGTTGAGGTTTTCGAAATTGGTTATTATCTATTTGGGTTCAAGTGTCACTGATCGAACCAGTGTTTGGTTACTCGTCTCGATAATTTTTTTTTCCGCGTACAGTTGGGTTGCTTCGGATGAGATTTCTATTTCTAGGCTTGGTTGGCTTATTGTTGGTTAGCTTCGGGTAGCTGTTTATTGATACCGAGTTGGGGTCTCATCATTGTTGAGGTTTCCTATTTGGGTTTTTGGATTCGGGTCTTCTTTAACTCATTATTATCAATGAAAGTCGACTTCGGAAGGTCCATCTCTTTAACCCACTTTTCTTTTACTTATTTTGATTTGGTTGTGATTATGTGTGATGTGACTATGCTTTGTTGCCCTTTTGTTGATGTTAATGTTATGATCATGCCGTTTGGTGATTCGCCTTTGGAGGTTTGAGGAAAGAACTTGATCATGTTTTAATGGATTGGTAAAAGGGAAGTTGGGGATTGGAATTGAAAATTGACGAAAGGTTAGATTCGGATAAATTTTGATTTGTTGTGATGTTGAACGTAAATATCAACGAACTGGATAGGTAAATATAGGTTCGGGTAGGCAAAATTTAGAAATAAGTGTTTCGTGGTATGTTTGAATGTTAAAATGTGTGTTGAAGGGCTTGGTTTTATGGTTTTGGATCAAAATGTATCATTTGGCCGGGGAATGCCCCGAGGTATTTGTGTTTGTTCACTGGGGAATGCCCCGACGTACTATGTTGGTGGAAAGACGTTTGTGAGAAAGGCCCAAGGCATCGAGTAAAGCACGGGAGCGTAGTTAGTATTAGTGTAGGTTTTGGACTGGACACTGTACTTTTTTTTCGTTTTTGTTTTGTTTGTTTGTTTGATTGTTTTACGTGTTTTGTGTGGTTTGTACATTCGTAGTGTCAAAATTAGCCGATACGTTCCACTAAGCGACTGTGGTCGAACCACGGGATTGAGGGGTGCCTAACACCTTCCCCTCGGTCAACAGAATTCCTTAGTCGGAATCTCTATTCGCAAATCAGTTTAAAGAGTCAAATGGTTTTGAAAAGGATTTTCCAATGGTGACTTGGCACACCCAATTTATGCCAATTGGTGACTCTGAATAAAAAATGTAAATAATCCTCTTTCAAAACAAATCTTCATTTTGTCACTTTAATTATAAAAACCCTTTCAAACTTACATTACAATCTTTTTGGAGTTGAAAAAAAAGGGGTGTGACAATAGCAACATCTGTAAAACTGAATACTGTCTGAACTAGTCTAGTCTGAAAAGCCTCTAACTAAACTGTCTGAATGTGGAGTTGATGGGACAAGCCCCCAACTAACTTCGACTAGCAAAGTACTGAATCTACTGTACTACTGAAATAAAAGAATATCCTTGATTGATGAGGACTCACTACTGCACTTGATACTGCTGACTAAATCTGTCTAAGCGTGGTCAGGAACCTTAGTGTCCGAACCTATGATATGAGATATCATAGCACAAAAAGAAAGTACGCGTCAGTACGTGGAATATACTGGTATGCTAGATGAGGTAAGAATGAATGCAAGGGTTCATATGCATGAACAGTAACTGACTGAATGATATGGACTATAACTGAATGAGAGTACATGGATAACTGATGCTACTGTAAACACTGATTATGCAATACTGTGCATATATATATATATTGTATCCGAGATTTATACTGAAGCTGAGTACTAAATTCTGATAACTGAGTAACTGATATCTGAGATTACTAATAACTGAATTACTGATAACTGGGTGACTATTTCTGATAGTCCTGATTCTGTAGAATTGAACTGAGTTATATACTGAGACTAAAACTGAAAATATGGGAGGTAATCATCTAATCGACATACCCCTCTCTAAATGGATTGGGGTCCAACCTGTAACCCCAGTTGGAAGGGTGTCAATATCGTGCCATGGGTACAGACACTGGCTATGTGGATCTACTAAAATATCATCCCATAGGACTTAGGGTCACCCTCTACTGGCAGGTTCCCTAATAAGAACGACATTACCCTCAACTGGTAGGTAAACACCTTATCAACCCTCAACTGGAAGGTTGATATCTCAACCTACGCTGGATACATAGTTCTGGAATGCAAGAACTGCTACTAAGGCCTACACCCTCTACTGACAGGTGAGCCCCCATCCTTGGGTTCGCTCGGTGCTGAATCCTACTCCCAACTGAATGACACTGATTATTTAACTGAACTGAACTGGGCTGAGTTTCACTGAGTTCTGTAACTGACTGAGTACTACTGTTCATGACATTACTGAGACTATTCTATAGCTACTGTAATTCTAGGTAAACAACTAGATTTTCTGGTATTGAATACCCCTAGGACTCGATAACATTGAAAGTAAAGCATGGCATAACCATAAAAACATAACAATACTTGCTTGTTAACAATGCACTCATTTAGACATTTTTTCAAACACTTGATATACATGAAATTGTAAATGAATGAGACCACATAATGACGTGTCATGATTTCACTATCCAATTCATATTAGCATTTTATCAAACACTTGGGGCAGCATGATTATTTCACATAATAATAGTAAACACATGAACATCATGGATACAATAATCAATTGTAAATTCAAGGGTTTAACATGCAAATCATATAATTCATCATACGTACTATTTTAACTTAATGAAACTTATAATTAATCATGGATTGAAACCCAAATAGTATCATGAACATGAACACAATCAATTTCAAGCATTGAATTCATAAATCTGAAAACTTGTATGTTTAAAAAGAGTTTCTTAGACTCCATGGGTGAAAGAAACCCATGAAGGAACATCTAACATACCTGAGAAATTAACCTCTTGAAGGTTCTTGGTGAAATTCTTGAGAATTGCTCTTGATTTTTGAGGTTAGGGTTTTGCCTTTTGAGAGAGAATGATTTAATCTTGAGAGAAATTGAGTGAATAATGATATAATTAGGTTATTAGGGGTTAAATCTCGTGTTTAGGACTGCTTAGGGCCTTGGAAAAAGACCCAATTACCCCTGATTTTTTTTTAATTTTCATCAGTAAAAATCCTGATTTTAGGCTTCACAGCGAAGCGGTGAGTCACTGGTATTAGGCTGACACTGTTCATAAAAGGGACGAGCGTGAAATTGACCCTTGGCGCGACATTATCGTAGAGCTTCACTAAAAAATTCCAGTTGGGAACTGGCAATTCTCCGTGATGCGGGTTTATTGCGATAGAACACTGAAATTTGACAATTGCCATTTGGACCCTCACCGCGACGCGGTGCTTCTCCAGTTGGCACACTGTTTTACAAAAATTGCTATAACTTTTCACCCGGGTATCGAATTTGGATGAAATTTATATCGTTGAAAAGCTAATTGAATTTTCTACAAATGAAAGGTCTTAAACTTAAAAATTCTGAGTATTTTAAAAAATTTATACAGAGATACTCATGCACTTAGAGTTAAATTGAGCTATGGAAATACAGGGTATTACAAAGATACCCTACTATGATATGCCCTTAATAGAACTTAGAAGTCAACATTTTTATAAGAATGCAGCATGGTGTTAAAGGACTAAAATTAGGCTTAAAGAGAGTTAGATGATTACCCGAAGAAGGCACGAGTTTAGATAACTTATAGCCCAAAACCGTATTTTGCCAATGCGGGTTTTCTTTTATTTTGGAAAAGTGCGTCATGCTAGGATGCATATTTCTTTTATTATGACATTGTATTTCATGAAAGGAGGCATACTTTGTGTTTATGACATACTCCAATCCTGGCAACAAACTTGGATTGGGGGCTTGGCCGCCGAGTCAAGGGTGAATTCCATATAGCCCGTGGGGTAATCAGAAATGTAGGGTGTACCATCTAGCTCAGGAGTAAAATAAAGAATTGAGTTAGTAATTTACAAGAATGGTTACAACTTATCAAATAATGCCCATGTATTTTCAATTGTTTTATGATGACTTGTTTTATGAAATGCTCTCACTTATGTTATACAAATTATATTAGATTTTTGGATTGTTCTACATACTAGTAATTTCAAGTATGGTCCCTCTATATTTCAGGTTCTGAGGCCCAGTCCCGTGGTCTTGCAAACCAGTAGAGTACTTACAGCCTTTCAGAGATTGATGAGCCTCCCTTACATTAAAAAACATCTATTCCATGTGTTCTTTTTGTTTTGGCTTTATGGTCCAGTCGGGGACCTTGTCCCGGCTTAGACGGATTATGATTTTCAGTTCAATAGAGATTCATAGACTTGTTCAGAATGGAATTGGTTTTTTCTTATGAGTTTACATCTTGAATTAATAAGTTTGAATAATGGGATTTACATGTTTTTTTATCTTCAACATTTATCGCACATGACTTATGCTTATGATTACATGTTAAGGGTTCTCTCGGGCCTTCATGGTTTGGGATGTCTGTTGTGGCCCGGGCCCAGTTCAGGTCATCACAAGCTTGGTATTAGAGCACGGTTCAGGGTCCCAGGGTGTTTACAAAGTCCTGTCGTGTAAATTCCTTTTTATGGTTGTGTAGCGCACCACACTTATAAGGAGGAGGCTACTAGACATTTAGGAATACTTATTTTTTCTTCATGTTCTAGTTCGTGCTATAGAGTCTGAATGTTCCCTAACTCATGATTTCGTATATTTCAGATCATGCCTCCCCGTAGATCCAATGAGAAGGACACCCATGCCGATGATGTCCGCCCTACTCATGGGATGCGGACCCATTATTGACCTCGTACTCCTGAATTTGTTGCTGCTCCAGGAGTTCCTCCAGTCTAAACTAGTCCATATCGAGCTCCTTGGTTCATTGTTAACCGTGTCCAATCTCCTCAGAGAGAAGTGTCAAATGCTGAGTTTTGTTAGTCCATCTACATGATTGCTTAGTTCGTGGCTTCTTATTCTCATCATTCTAGAGATATGAGGTATGTGCATGGTTGGTCTAAAATACTTGATTGGCCAGTTCATAAGGCTGAACCCACCCACCTTCACAGGCACCAAGGATGAAAAGGACCCCCAAGGTTTTATTGATGAAATAGAGAAAATATTCATAACCATACATGCTAGTGAGGTTGAGTTGGCAACCTATCAGTTAAAGGACGTAGCTAACCAGTGGTACAATGAGTAGGAAGATTTAAGGGGTGAGGATGTTGAACCTACTATATGGGGTGAGTTTGTAGAGGCCTTCCTGGATCATTTCTTTCCCCAAGAGATGAGGGAAGCAAAAGCTGAAGAATTCATAAACCTAAAGCAAGGAAAGATGAGTGTTAAAAAATATGCATTGAAATTTACCCAGCTGTCCCGTTATGCTTTGTAGTTAGTAAGCAATATGAGGGCTTGTATAAGGAAGCTCGCATCTGGTCTCTTAAATGATTTTGTGTTAGAATGTAAGGGGGCAATGCTGACCAAGGACATAGATATCTCTAGGTTATCAGTGCATATGCAGCAGGTAGAAGAGAAGAAGAAGAGGCAGGCAGAGGTAAGGAAAAAAAAGATAGGCTAAGCGACATAGTTTTGCAGATCAGAATATCAGTCAGCATCAAGGTGGCAATTGGAGTAAGAAATGGTCTAAGAAGAAATTTTAGAGAAGTTCTCAATCTTCAGCTAGTTCCCTGGCACCCAGACCTCTAATCGATCAACGGTTTTATAATTACCATCCTAACACTAGGTCAAGGATTTAGGACACTAAGTCCTGAGAAAGTGTGGCTCAACCAATTAGACAACACCCTCTCTATGGCAATTATGGGAGGAATCACCCAAGAAAATGCCATCGTGGAAGTGACCTATGATATGGGTGTGGTTATCCAGGCCATATTTTGTGGTACTGTCCCTTAGCTAGAGGAAACATCAGAGGTGCTAAGTCCCAAACTACCTCTACAGCTCCACCAACTAAGGGTAATACTTCTTCTATCGGGGTTGGTCGTAACTGTTTGTATGCATTATCTACTCGGCAAGATTCAGAGGTTTCACCAGATATTGTTACGAGTATGTTACATATTTTCTCCTGTGATGTGTATGTGTTACTTGATATCGGCTTTAACTTGTCTTATGTGACCCTTTATGTGGAAGTCAACTTTGGTTTTGAACCCAAAAATATTTCTTAACCCTTTCCCATTTCCACCTCTGTTGGAGATTCTATTGTGGCTAGGAGAGTTTATAGAAATTGTGTGGTGTCTATTTCTGGTCGTGATACTGTGGCTGATCTTGTA
Source organism: Capsicum pubescens (assembly GCA_030864215.1). Classification (NCBI taxonomy): domain Eukaryota; kingdom Viridiplantae; phylum Streptophyta; class Magnoliopsida; order Solanales; family Solanaceae; genus Capsicum; species Capsicum pubescens. Next base: position 338,350,936 of record CM061538.1, read on the forward strand.
GAGCTGGACATGATTGATTTTGATGCCATTTTGAGGGATGGATTGGCTCCATTCGTGTTATGTTACATTAGACTGTAGAACCAAAAAGGTCACTTTCTCTTTTCCAAATATCTATAATAGAGTGGGAAGGGTATTCTCTTGCACCTAAAGGGAAATTCATATCTTGTATTAAAGCCTGTAAGCTTATATATAAGTGTTGCTTATATTATCTTATCCGGGTCAAAGATTCTAGCACTGAAAGTCCTTCCCTCCAGTCTGTCCTTGTAGTTAATGAATTCCCAAAAGTCTTTCCTGGTGACCCCCCCGGGATACCACCAGATAGGGAGAAAGATTTTGGCATTGACATGTTGCCAGACACTCGACCTATTTTTATTCTACCATACAGAATGGCACCTGCTGAATTGAAAAAGTTAAAAGAATAATTAAAATACCTTCTTGATAAAGGCTTTATCCATCCTAGTGTCTCTCCCTGGGGTACTCCAATACTTTTCATGCGTAATGAAGATGGCTTCCTCTGTAGATACATTTATTACCATCAGCTAAACAAGGTCACTATTAAGAACAAATACACTCTTCCCAGAATTGATGATATTTTTAACCAACTTCATAGTGCCAAATATTTCTCTAAGATAGATTTTTGTTTGGGGTATCATCAGTTGAAAGTTAGGGAGGCAGATATTCCCAAAATTATTTTTTGAACCTGGTATGGTCACTATAAATTCTTGGTCATGTTCTCTGGGCTGACTAATTCCCCCACAACATTTATGGATCTCATGAATAGGGTGTTTCATCACTTTCTAGACCTGTTTGTCATAGTTTTCATCGATGATATCTTGATTTACTCTAAGAGTAAGGGGGAGCATGCAAATCACCTCTGAATCGTCCTTTAAACTCTTAAGGACCATAAGTTGTATGTGAAGTTTTCCAAGTATGAATTCTGGCTTAGTGCTATTGCATTTTTGGGCATATTGTTTCTAGCGAGGGAATGAAGTTTACCCCCAAAAGGTTGAGGCAGTGAGAAAATAACCCAGACTTATGACTCCAACTGACATCCATACCTTCTTAGGTTTAGCAAGGTATTACAGGAGATTTGTGGAGATTTTTTCATCCATAGCTGCTCCACTTACTAGATTGACTCAGAAAAAGGAGAAATTCTTGTGGTCTGACTCTTACGAGAATAGTTTTGAGAAATTGAAAGACAAGTTGACTACTGCACCAATTTTGACCCTTTCTGAGGGTACAAAGGGATTTGTGGTTTATTTTGATACGTCTCAGGTGGAACTTGGGTGTGTACTTATGCATCATGGTAAGGTGGTGGCTTATGCATCAAGACAGTTAAAGATACATGAGAAGAACTATCCCAACCATGATTTAGAGTTAGCGGCTGTGGTGTTTGTAATTAAAATTTGGCATCATTATCTTTATGGGGTGCATGTTGACATCTTTACTGATTACAAAAGTTTGTATTATGTATTCACGCAGAAAGAGCTAAATCTCAGGCAGAGGCAGTGGTTGTAGTTGTTGAAGGATTATGACATGAGCCTGTATTATCACCCAAGTAAGGCCAGTGTGGTGGATGACGCCCTTAGCAGGTTGTCCATGGGCAGTCTCTCTCATATGGAGGAAGGAAAGAGGAATATGGTGAAGGATATTCATCAGCTTGCTAATTTGGGAGTCTGACTCTTAGATTTTGAGGATGGAAGGGTGTTCGTATAAGAGGTAGATAAATCTTTCTTATGTGAAGAAATTAAGGGAAAGCAAACCAAAGATCCTATTTTGATGCAGATTAAGGAAGATGTTGGTCAGCAAAAGGTCATGGCTTTTGAAATTGGAGATAATGGTATCTTGAGATACCAAGGTAGGTTTTGTATGTCGGATATGGATTGGTTGCAAGAAAAAATCCTTGACGAAGCTCATACTTTCATGTATGTTGTTCACCCAGGCTCCACTAAAATGTACCATGATCCCAAGGAAATTTATTGGTGGACTAACATGAAAAGAGATGTTGCTAACTTTGTGGCTAAGTGTCTGAATTGTCAACAAGTTAATATGGGACATTTGAGACCAGGTGGGACTTTCCAAGAGATAGCTTTGCCTTTGTGGAAATGTGAGATGATGAACATGGATATTATTACAGGACTTCTGAGATCCCAAAACCAGTACGGCTCTATTGAGGTGATTGTAGATATGATGACCAAGTCATCTCACTTTCTGCCTGTGCAGACTAATTATTTGGGAGATGATTATGCTAAGTTGTACATTCAGGAAATAGTTTATTTGCATAGGGCTCCAGTATCTATTATATCCGATCGAGGTATGCAATTCTCTTCTCAAATTTGGCAATCTTTTCAGAGGGGTTTAGGTACCCAAGTAAATCTTAGTACTTATTTTCACCCTCAAACGGATGGGCAAGCAGAGCGCACCATTCAGACCTTAGAAGATATGTTGAGGGCTTGCGTGATTGACTTTAAGGGTAGTTGGGTGGATCACTTGTCGTTGATAGAATTTTCCTATAACAATAGCTACCATTTCAGTATCCAGATAGCTCCTTTTGAGGATTTATATGGGAGGATATGTAGGTCAACAATTGGGTTGTATGAAGTGGGTGAAATTTATTTTTTTAGTCCTGACCTTGTTCATCAGGCGATGGTGAAGGTAAAAGTCATTAGAGAGTGACTTAATATATAGCTCAAAGTCACCAAAAGTCCTACACCGATATTAGAAGAAAAGAGTGAGAGCTTAAGGTTGATGATTGGGTATTCCTAAAGGTCTCCCCTAAGAAGGGAGTCATGAGATTCAAGAAGAAAGAAAAACTCAGTCGTCGTTATATAGGCCCTTATCAAATTCTGAGAAAGGTTTGTAGAGTTTCTTATTAGTTAGAGTTGCCCACAAGCTTAGCTTCAGTATATCTCATATTCCATGTGTCAATGCTTAGGAAATGTATTGGATATCATTCACTTATGTTGCCTATTGAGGAGATTGATGTGAAGGATTCCTTATCATATGAAGAAGAACTCATAGCTATACTAGATAGGAAACTTCGAAAGTTGAGGAGTAAAGAGATATCTTCAGTTAAAGTGTTGTGGAAGAATCATAGAGTTGAGAAAGCTACTTGGGAGTCGGAGAATGACTTCATGCAAGATACCCATCACTCTTTGAATTTGTGAATGATTATATGGAAGTTATTAATCTTATCTTACTCATTTTAGTCCATGTAATTATTTAAATCATGCATAATGTGTTTGGGACCATCATTCGGGGACGAATGATTCCGGGGGGGGGGGGATAATGTGACAACTCACATTTTGGGCTAGAACCATCGTTCCTATTTATATAAACTCTAATACCATGTTCCTTTTGTGAATATGTGTGTCATGATCATTTACCTTGTGTATAAAGAGTTTTCGATGTGAATCATATCTATAGGAAGCACTTTGAGCAAAGTCTAGTTGAGAACACTTGTATCGATTTAGTTTTAGTTTCTGAATCTACTAGGTTAACTTCAGATGAGTGTATCTCCTAAAAGATATCGATTCAGGTGTCCTACTATATATGAAGTAAAATATCTTTAAGTCGTCTTTCCAATGCATCTAGTTTTACCTTAATTCGATATCGGAGTGGAAAGTTATGCCCATTTTACCTCAACATGTCCACCCGTTATCAAGGAGATGACTAGAGATGATAAGCAGTCAACTAATTGATGAGCTATCAACCTCATCTTCAGTCTTAATCAGAAGAACCAGTATCACTAAAGGAGTTGAAGACTAGGTTGACAAGCTGTCAACTAGTTGACAAGTAATCAATTAAGTCGTCAACTATAAGAAGAACATGAAGAGGAGTTGACGACTAGGTTGACAAGCTGTCAACTAGTTGACAAGCCATCAACCAAATCGTCAACTAAAGAAATTCCAGAAATTTTATTTAGTTTCTTAGGGGTATTTTGGTCTTCTCTCACCTCAAACTCTACCCCCACGACTTAAATCATCCAATAAGCATTATTAGGCATCTCTAATCTATTTTAAACATCTCATAATCCTCTCCACTCCCAATAGAAAGAAATATTAGGGTTTCTTCTAAGGCTCATACTTTCAAGGCTAGATTTCAAGCCAATTCTAATTCTTTTTCATCAAAAAGGTATGTGAGAGTATCCTAACTCTCATGGTAGAAAATTGTAATGTTTTCATCAAACTTTAAAGTGTATATTTTCGTATATGTAATGGTTTAAATCTGTAAAGAGCATGAATTATGACCCCCTTTCTATGAAATTATGCATTTTTCTATGGGATTTTTTTATGAACGTGAACTATATTCATGCGTACATATGTTTTGAGTTCCGAGAATCGAATTGAGAGCATGCATTATGAAAAATCCCTCTCTCATGATGATACCTATTTGAATTAAATTTGTTGTGGGTTGTTCAACCACATAATTAAAAGCTTGAGAGTGAGTGTTTTATTATCATTTATGGATTAATATTGTTTGTGATATGATGAGAGGGTGTTACTCTTGTTTATAAATGTTCATTGTGTTCATTGAAAGAATTGTATGGGTTTTATGAATAAGTTGGCCATCTTAGGTTGAAATATCAAAATTATGATGTCTTTACCCAGGTCTCATATTCTTTTGAAATACGAACTCTCATGTGATTTTGATAAGTCCTTTTGGTGGTCATTAATGTTCTTTTGAATAAAAGGGCTATGGATGTGATATGATAAGATATGAATGACTTTCAAGATACTCCCTAGAAAGAGTATGACACCTCTCTTCAACGTAAGGTTTTTATCTTAGGGGAACTAGACGTGGGACACTATGGTAGCTCACATAGTGTATGTCGGTTAGAAGAACCTCCCTTACAGATAAAATTTGAAAAAGAAACTCCCTATAGCCTAAGTCCTAAACAGAATAACAATTCATTTTTTAGAATTAAATGTGATGGCTCACTAGATTTTCATAGTATGTTTTATTATTCACAATTCATGATTTTCAACTTTCAGTTATTCAAGCCAATGTGAGTCATTACATTTAGCATGCATACTTTATGAATTTTGATAAGCATTAAGATATTGTTTTACTTATGCATTCACCCCCACATGCTCAGTACATTCCCAAAGTACTTATCCACATATACGTCTATGTGCTACATTGTTTAATAATGTAGGTTCAGGTGCTTAGTCTCAGCAGCGTGAGTGATTTAGGGCATCTCTTTCTATATCCCAACAGTTGGTGAGTCCTCATGGTTCGAGGACCTATTTATTTAGATTTTTAGTTTTCGTAGTATTTGATTAGTTGTTTTCAGTTCAGTTCGAGTCAATTGGAGGTCTGTCCCAACGAATCTCTAGTTCTTAGTAGTATAGGCTTGTTGGACTGCTAGCTATATTTCAAACTTCCAGTATTAGTTGTTCAGACATTATATTCAGTTGATTACATCTCAGCTCAGATAATTAGTATTTCAATATTTTTACTTGTTTAAGTTACTTTGAAATAAGTTTCAGACTTAGTAGAAGGCTTAAAGGGTTAGCTTGAGACTACTCATAGCCTTAAGCCTTGTGTGACGTCTCGAGACCTATTTTGAGGCATTAAAATCTTGGTATCAAAGCCTAAGGTTTAAAGGGTCCTAGGGTGTCAGAAAGGCCGCGTTATGTAGAGTTTTGATCATGGGTGTCAAGCGCGCCATATTTATGAGCAAGAGTCTACAAGACATTTTAGAAAATTATCTCTTTTATTTCATGATCTATCATGTTTGCAATTGTCCCTATCTGCTTTTAAGTCATGCTTTTACGTGAAAGAACATGCCTCCCCATAGAGCTAATGCCCGCAGATATGATAACCAACCACCCCAACCCGCTGACCTTCTGAATGAAAATGTGTCTCATGCTGAATTTTGGGCTGTCTTTAAAGTGTTGGCCAGAGCTGTGACTGCCAATGTTCAGGGAAACCATCAGGTTACAGTACTGGATCAGTAAGAGGGTGATTTAGCTGCAGCCAAACTTCATGACTTTATGAGGATAAATCCGCCTGAGTTCTTTGGGTCAAAGGTAGGTGAGGACCTACAGTTGTATCTTGATGAGGTGAAGAAGATAACCCAATTTATGCATGTTGCTGAAGAGAAGATTTTAGAATTGGCTTCTTATAGGCTGAAGGATGTTACTTATGATTGGGTTATATGGAAGAAAGGTAGAGGTGAAAATACAGATCTCATGAGTTGGCAGGTATTTCAGGATACATTTCTAGACAGGTTCTTCCCGCGTGAGTTATGAGAAGAAAAGATTGAGGAGTTCATGAACCTGTGGCAAGGCCCAATGATAGTTAACGAGTAATGCCTTAAGTTTAATCAGTTATCTAAGTATGCTCCTGAGTTGATAGTTGACACTAGATCTAGTATGAGTAAGTTTTTTACTGGAGTATCTAGATTTGTAGTCAAGGAGTGTAGGACTGCCATGCTTATTGGAGATATGGATCTTTCTAGATTGATGACTCATGCTCAACAGATTGAGGCAAAAAATTTGAAGGGAAGAGATAGAGGAAATAAGAAGGCTAGAATAGGGTAGTTTGAGTATGGTCAATCAAGATTTATAGGGGGAATTCATTCACAGTTTTAGAGTAGCCCACCTTTGTCGGCTCCATCTTCAGCCAAACTCCCATACCTAAAACCAAGCAGGAGTAGTGGGGTAGGATTTCTATGTCCACGCTTCAGAATAGTGTGGGTGGAAGGCCCAGTTATCCTGCATACACCAGATGTGGTAAGAATCATCTTGGTGAGTGTTTGTTGGGGCAGAAGGGTTGTTTTGGATTTGGTATATTAGGCCACGAAATCAAGGAGTGCCCGTATGCTAAGCAAAGAAGAAGGGTTGTTCGTCCCCAGACTCGGGCTACTAGTGCACTAGCTCCTCTAGGTCGCCCAGCTTCTCCTCCGGGTGCATCATCCAGTACCAGTGGTGGTCAGCGCCAGAATCAATTTTATTCGTTACCATCCCACCACGAGTAGTAGAGTTCACTAAATATTGTTACCGGTATGCTTCGTGTCTTTAATTTTGATGTTTATGTGTGTTGTTCGACCAAGGGTCAAATTTTTCTTATATGACTTCGTTAGTTGCGGTAAATTTTGGAATAGATCCTTAAAAGATTTCAAAGGCCTTCTCAGTTTCTACCCAAGTAGGTGAGTTAGTTGATGCCAAATAGATCTATAAAAAGTGTCCTATCATTGTCCTTCATAAGATCATGTTAGTATATTTGATAGAATTAGACATGGTTGACTTTGACCTTATTCTAGGTATGGATTGACTCCATTCCTGTTATGCATCTATAGATTGTTGCACTCGAGTTGTGAAGTTTCAGTTTCCTAACGAGCTAGTCTTTGAGTGGGAAGTTAATTTAGTGACTTCCAAGAGTCTATTCAAATCCTAGCTTAAGGCCAAAAAGTTGATTTCAAAAGGGTGCCTTTATCATCTAGTTCGAATCAAGGACGCTAAATCTGAGGCTCCAACCATTCAGTCATTCCAGGTAGTAAATAAGTTTCCGAAATTTTTTCCTGAAGAGTTGCCAGGGGTACCTCCCAAAAGGGAAATAGAATTCGGCATTGATCTTTGTCCTGACACTCAGCCCTTCTCAATTCCTCCATATTGTATGGCTCTTGCTGAGCTTAAATTATTGAAAGAGCAGCTTAAGGATCTCTTAGATAAGGGTTTCATAAGGCCCATTGTTTCTCCATGGGGCGCTTCTATCCTATTCGTGTGTTAGAAAGGTGGTTCTCTGCGAATGTGCATTGACTATAATTAGCTGAATAAAGTTATAGTTAAAAACAATTATCCTCTTCCCAAAATTAATGACTTATTTGATCAACTCCAAGGTGCAAGTTATATCTCCAAGATAGACCTTAGATCCGTCTATCACCAACTTAGAGAAAGGGAATATGATATCCCAAAGACAGCTTTAAGAACCTGTTATGGTCATTTTGAATTCCTTGTTATGTCTTTAGGGCTAACAAATGCCCCAACAGCCTTTATGGACTTGATGAACCGAGTGTTTAAAAAGTACCTAGACATGTTTGTTATAGTCTTTATCGATGATATCCTTGTCTATTACCGTAGTGATGATGACTATGCAGATTATCTTAGAATTGCGCTGCAATCTCTTAGAGACCACCAGTTGTTCGCCAAATTCAACAAGTTTGAATTTTGGCTAAGGTCAGTAGCTTTCCTCCGTCATATTATTTTTGGTGACTGGCTAAGAGTTGATCCCCAAAAGACTGAAGCAGTGTTAAACTGCCCTAAACCTATTTCTCCATCAGACATCAGAAATTTCTTGGGTTTAGCTGGCTACTATAGACGGTTTAATGAGGGATTTTCATCCATTGCATCTCCCATGACCAGATTAACTCAGAAAAAAGTTATATTTCAGTGGTCAGATTCTTGTGAGAAAAGTTTTTAGGAGATGAAGGATCAACTCACTTCAGTTCCAGTTTTAGCGCTACCTGATGGTACAAATAGATTTGTTGTCTATTGTGATTCTTCTAGAGTTTGTTTGGGTTGTGTTTTGATGCAGAGGGGTAAGGTCATATCCTATGCCTCTAGACAGCTTAAGCCTCACGAAAAGAACTATCCTGCTCATGATCTTGAATTAGCTGTTGTTGTGTTTGCTTTGAAAATCTGGAGACACTATCTTTATGGAGTACATGTTGACGTGTTTACGAACCTTAAAAGTTTGCAGTATGTGTTTTCGTAGAGAAAGCTAAATCTCCGTCAGAGAAGGTAGTTGGAGCTGTTGAAAGATTATGACATGAGTATTTTATATCATCCGGGTAAGGTGAATGTTGTGGTAGACGCCCTTAGTAAGCTGTCGACGGATAGTGTTGCTCATGTAGAGGGTGATAAGAAGGACCTAGTTTGAGAAGTTCATCAATTGGCTAGATTGGGTATTCATTTAGTTGATTCGGCTGAGGATAATATTTGGGTCAAGAGTAGTGCAGAATGGTCTTTAGTTTCCGAAGTAAAGGAGAAACAAGATAAGGATCCCATCCTAGTTAAGTTGAAGGAGTCGGTCAAAGATCAGAAGGTAGAATAATATGTGATGGCCCTTAAGGCAACGCCTTGCGACAATGATATGTAATGGACCTTGGGGCAACGCCTTGCGGCAATGATATGTAATGGACCTTGGGGAAACGCCTTGCGGCAATGATATGTAATGGCCCTTGGGGCAACGCCTTGCGGCAATGATATGTAATAGCCCTTGGGGCAACGCCTTGCGGCAATGATATGTAATGGCCCTTGGGGCAACGCCTTTCGGCAATGATATGTAATGGACCTTGGGACAACGCCTTGCGGCAATGATATGTAATGTCCCTTGGTGCAACACCTTGCGGCAATGATATGCAATGTCCCTTGGGGCAAGGCCTTGTGGCAATGATATGCAATGGCCCTTGGGTCAACGCCTTGCGGCAATGATATGCAATGGCCCTTGGGGCAACGCCTTACGACAATGATATGCAATGGCCCTTGGGGAAACGCCTTGCGGCAATGACATGCAATGGCCCTTGGGGCAACGCCTTGCGGCAATGACATGCAATGGACCTTGGGGAAACGCCTTGCGGCAATGACATGCAATGGCCCTTAGGGAAATGCCTTCCGGCAATGATATGCAATGGCCCTTGGGGAAACTCCTTGCAACAATGATATGCAATGGCCCTTGGGGCAACGCCTTGTGGCAATGATATGTAATGGCCCTTGGGGAAACGCCTTGCGGCAATGATATGCAATGGCCCTTGGGGAAATGCCTTGCGGCAATGATATGTAATGGCCCTTGGGGCAATGCCTTACGGCAATGATAAAATAATTTTACCTGGCTTCATTTGTCAGTGTCCTGCTTTGTACATGTACCGTTCTTGGGCATTAATGCTCTGTTGTGGCTCCCAATTTGCTCGGGGATTTTTGAAAGAGACCCTCACTTTGTATATTGAACCCTGTATCCACAAAAAAATGATTAGTTTGAATGAAATTACTCCGTGTTGACCTTCCTCGATCCTCGATTTGCTCCTTGCCATCTCTTGGGCATTCCATCATATTGGTACTTCCACGCTGACACTCCATCCCAAATGATGTCTAGGCAAGTACTAAATAAGTGAGTCGTAAGATTTTTTGAAAATAGTCTTAAATTTTTGAAAATAATTTCAAAAACTTTTGTAAAAGTTTAGAAAATCTCTGCCAGTCATGTCATGTACTAGCTCAACGAACGTCTTCCTCGTGGTTTTGACTATATCCGACTGATGGTTTCCAAAACTCATGATCATTGTTGGAGGGTTTCTTCAAATAGTTCTATCATAGCCAAAAATTGAGTCTCCCCAAACTTTGTTACAGTCGATGGCTTCCAAAGCTTGACTTTAACCTCTGGTGCTGGGGAATTTGGAATATGTTCTGGCATTTGGTGGAAATTTTGAGGTCTTCCTCAAAATTTCTCCCCCAGTTTAAAGTTGTTTGAGATGATACCAATCCGGATGGGTCTGAAGTCTCTGCTGATCTTCATTCTCTTTGTTAGATGTCGATCTTCTCTTGTGAATTTCGAGATTCCTTCTCAAAAATTCTGCCCCAGTTTTCATTTCCTGGGGTTATATGACCGAGCCGTTGGGGCGCCTACGTATCCCGTTGAAACAGGAATCAGGTCAAATGTAGTTCAGGACTACGCTAGGGATATTTATAGAAAATCTAATGGGTTGACCGAAGCTGACATAGGCCGCCTACATATCCCATTCTTAGGAATTCAAGTCAAACATAGTTCGTACATTAAAGGAAGGGACTCTAGGTAGTCAAACACTAGAAAATAACATTATTACAAAGGCGATTACAAGTAAATTAACTAAAGAAACACAAAATCTAGAATGTCCTTCAAACATAATATCTCTTTACCGCATCGGAATTGATTGGTTTGGTCCACTCCGTGCCATCCATCTCAGACAAAATCAGAGCTCCTCCAGATAGCACCTTGCGAACTATGTATGGCCCTTGCCAGTTTGGAGCAAACTTTCCCTTGTACTCCTCTTGGTGAGGGAATATTCGTTTGAGAACCAGTTGCCCCACTTCAAATGCTCGAGCCCTCACCTTCTTATTAAAGCCACGAACCATCCTGTGTTGGTACAATTGACCATGGCATACAATGACCATTCTCTTTTCATCAATCAACATGAGTTGTTCATAGCGAGCACGAACCCATTCTTAGTTACTTAGTCCAGATTCCTGAATAAACCTTAGGGAAGGTATTTCAACTTCAGCAGGTATCACAACTTCATTCCCATTAACAAGCAAATAGGGGGTCGCCCCGGTGGAGGTTCGAACTTTTGTGCGATACCCTAGCAAAGTGTAAGGTAATATCTCATGCCATAATCTATCATTACCCTCTTTCTCAAGATCTTCTTTATATTCTTATTGGCTGCTTCCATAGCTCCATTAATTTGGGGACGATATGCAGTCGAGTTGCGATGCACAATCTTGAATTGATCACAAATTTCTTTCATCAAGTGACTGTTCAAGTTTGCCCCATTATCAATGTTGATTGATTCCGGTATTCCGAACCGGCAAATCAAGTTATTCCTGACGAAATTCGCAACCACTTTCTTAGTGACGGCTCTGTACGAAGCTGCTTCGACCCACTTAGTGAAATAATCAATGGCAACCAAAATAAATCTATGCCCATTCGACGCTAATGGCTCTATTGGTCCGATGACATCCATTCCCCAAGCTACGAAAGGCCAAGGAGAATTCATTGTGTGAAGCTCGTGTGGAGGCATTCGAATCAGATCTCCGTGTGTTTGACATTTTGGACATCTCTGCACATACTTACTACAATTATTTTCCATAGTCATCCAGAAGTAACCGGTTCTCAGGATCTTTCTGGCAAGGACAAACCTATTCATGTGGGGCCCATAAATTCCAGTGTGTACCTCTTTTATCAATTTATTGGCTTCCGCAGCATTACGCATCTTAGGAATCCCAAATCAGGAGTCCTCCTAAAAAGAATTTCCCCACTTGGAAAGTAATTCTTTACCAAACACCGGATTGTCTTCTTTTGGTTGTTACTAGCCTCTTCAGGATATATTCCAGATTCCAAATACCTTTTAATGTCATAGTACCAAGGCTTTCCATCAGGCTCCTCTTCCACGTGTACACAATGTGCGGGTTGCTCCTTCAAACTTATTTCCAAAGGATCAATGTAACTCTGATCCGGGTGCTGAATCATGGAAGATATAGTGGCCAAAGCATCAGCAAACTCATTTTGTATCCGTGGGATATGCCTAAAATCAACTTCCTTGAATCTTTCACATAATTCTTGCACCAGCTCCACATAAGGAGTGATCTTGGGATTTTTTACCGCCCATTCTCCCTGTACCTGGTGAATCAGAAAATCTGAATCCCCAATGACTAACAATTCATGAACACTCATATCAAGTGCCAATTTGAGACCCAGAATGCAAGCCTCATATTCAGCCATGCTATTGGTGCATGGAAAACGTAACTTAGCAGTTACCGGATAATGCTGGCCCGTTTCTGACACCAAAACTGCTCCAATTCCTGAACCTTTGAAGTTGACCACCCCATCAAAAAATAGCCTCCATCCGGGGTAAATCTCTGTAATGTCTTCTCCTACGAACAAAACTTCCTCATCTAGAAAGTAAGTTTGAAGTGTCTCATATTCCTCATCAACTGGGTTCTCTGCTAAATGATCTTCTAAGGCTTGCCCCTTGATTTCTTTTTGGGTTACATACACAGTTTCAAACTCACTCAGCAATATTTGCCACTTGGCTAGCTTTCCCGTAGGCATGGCCTTTTGGAAAATATACTTTAATGGATCCATTCTCGAGATGAGGTATGTTATGTAGGAGGACAGATAATGCCTCAACTTTTGTGCCGTCCAAGTCAAAGCATAACATGTCCTTCTACAAGAGTGTAACGGGCTTCATATGGCGCGAACTTTTTACTCAGGTAGTAAATGGCTTTTTCTCTCCTACCGGTCTCATCATGTTGTTCGAGGACACATCCGAAAGCATTTTCTGAGACTGACAGGTAAAGCAATAATAGAATTCCTTCTCTTGGTGGAACCAAAATCGGCGGTGCAGACAAGTATTCCTTGATGAGGTTAAAAGCTCTCTGACATTCTTCTATCCACTCATTCAATGCATTTTTCTTCAACATCTTGAGAATTGGCTCGCATATGACTGTTGACTGCGCGATGAACCTGCTAATGTACTTCAAACGACCCATGAAATTCATAACTTCCTTGTTAGTCTTCGGCGGTGGCAAATCCTGAAGATAGGTCTAACTCGATGCCTCTTCTACTGACTATGAACCCCAGCAACTTCCCTGATGGCACACCAAAAGCACACTTAGCAGGGTTTAATTTCAAACTATACCTTCTTGATCTGTTGAAAAATTTCTCCAGAAGAGTTAGATGATCCGAACTATCGCGGGATTTGATAATTACGTCATCCACGTACACCTCAATCTCTTTATGGATCATATGGTGGAAAATCATCGTCATATCCCTCATATATGTTGCACCCATATTTTTGAGACCAAACGGCACTACCCTGTAATAATAAACACCCCAGGGTGTAAGAAAAGCCGTTTTTTCTGCATCTTCCTCATCCATCAATATCTGATGATACCCGGCGAAACAATCAACAAATGACTGCATTTCATGCTTTGCATAGTTATCGATGAGGATGTGGATTTTGGGTAATGGAAAATTATCTTTAGGACTGGCTCTATTCAAGTCTCTATAGTCAACACAAATTCGAATCTTGCCGTCCTTCTTCGGCACAGGGACGATGTTAGCCAACCACGTCAGATATTTTGTGACCTCCACAACATTAGACTGGATTTGTTTTGTCACTTCTTCCTTGATCTTTAGACTTAAATCTGGCTTGAATTTCCGCATTCTTTGTTTGATTGGATCGAACTCCGAATTTATCGGCAACTTATACGACACAATACTGGTGCTCAATCCCGGCATGTCATCATAGGACCAAGCAAACACGTCAATATATTCTCGCAATAGGTGAATGAGATCTCTCTTTTGTGCTTCCGCCAGGTGGACACTGACGCTTGTTTCTTTGATTTCATCATGATCTCCGAGGTTGACTATTTCAGTTTCCTCCAGGTTGGGTTTTTCCCGATTCTCAAATTCCTCCATATCTTCAACTAATTGTTCCTCATCACTGTCGTTCCAATCATCATCGTTCCCTTCATTTTGTTTGTTTAAACTTTGATGACATGACATTGGCAGATTTTAAGTTGTTGTCACTGTAAGGGACAAACAAACCAAGTTAGATGATGAAAGAATGATAACAAAACATATGACTAGGAGTGTTTTAGAAATAATATAATTTTCCAAATAAATGAAGGCCTTTTCATTGAAATTTGAGAGATAATTACAAAACCATGGCTCGTGACTTGCATAAATACAAGTCCCTGCCTTTTTGAAAGCAGTAAGATACGAAAAGAAAGTTTTGAGATATAAAAGGTGGATCGCGGGGCCTCCTCCGGATCATCACCGATTTCAAAACTATTAGTAATTGCCCTTTTATCTACCACGATGAGCGACGGGTTATGAGTGAAGTGGAGATCCAATTTTGCAAGGCCTCCCCTGGCGCAATCTTCTTTACCCCGCTGGACTTTGGGAGATCTTATGGTATAACATTGCATCCTTTGAACAAATATCCTATCCCATCCCCAAGACCATCATCATCTGACACCTCTCGTACAGGAAATGACTGGAACAGGAGTGGCAAGGGCCTAAACAGACTCTTCTCTGGCTCATCCTCAACCCTATCCTTCCTGGTAGGCTGATATCCCAACCCGTACTTAGAGCCTTTCTCTGGGATCACAATAGGCTCGATAATTCCTTGTAAATTCTTGCCTAAGCCTCAACTAGGTTCGAACCCATTTCTTAACATCACCGTTGCAATTATTTTGTAGACAGAAGACATTGGGACTTTGGGTGTCGAATCTCTGTCCACAGGATTTATGATTTCCACTGTATAGAAACTGCTACCTTTTGGAACATCTTCAATCACCGGCACATAACCATTGGGACGGTCCGCTCGACTTTCTTCTCCTTGGATGACTACTTCATGATCTTCCCAAATGAACTTTAATAATTGATGAAGGGGTGATGAAACTGCCTTTGCACCGTGTATCCATGGTCTTCCTAAGAGCAGGTTGTAACTAGGATGGATATCCATAACATGAAACTTAGTCTTGAACTCAGCAGTCCCCATTTGGATGTACATATCAATCTCACCTATGGTATCTCTCTGCCCACCATCTAATGCTCTCATATTTACGTGGCTTTGATGATTTTTTCCTAAATCATAGCCCATTTGAACCAACGTAGAGAGGGGACAAATATTCACACCAGATCCGTCATCTATTAATACCTGATTAATCTCATAATCAGAGCAAATGACGGTGAAATGAATGGCTTTGTTGTGCATCGCTCCTTCAAACAACAATTCTTCATCACTGAATGATATATGATGATTCCCCACAATGTTCCCTATCATCGCAGCCAGATTCTCAACACTCGTTCCTGCAGGAACATATGCTTCCTCCAAGACCTTCGATAAAGCCTGTCGGTGGTATTGCGAACTCATTAATAGTGCCAAGACAGATATTTGGGCTGGCATTTTCTCCAAGTGTTTGACAATTGAGTAATCCTTTTGTTGCATACGCCTCCAAAATTCCTCAGCCTCTCCTTCAGTGATTGGCTTTTTCTGTGAATTTTTTTTGTTGGTCAATTCCTCAGGGATGTAACATCGTCCCGATCGTGTCATCCCTTGGGTAAAAATGGTTTGCACAATAAATTCCTTTCTTGGCGGGGGAGAGTACACTTGAGTTGGGGCCATCATCACTATAAATGGGGATTTCTCGTTGATACTTAAGGCAGACACAACCTTCTCTATCTTTTCTACCTATTCCGCTCTTTTGCGCTTTTTGGAGTTCACCTGGGTAATGGTCTTAACAGATACCCATTTGCCTTTTACTTCAATCATGTTAACTGTAGATTCCCCATGGTTGGGTAATGGATTTCTGTTAACATTTGGAGTAGGCGCCTGGAGCGTGATGACCTTTTAATCGATTAAATCCTGGATCTTGTGTTTCAAGTAGACACAATCCTCTGTACTGTTCCCCACTGCTCCTGAATGATAGGCACAATGTTGACTTGCATTAGAAAATTGAGAATTGGGATTGATATGCCTTGGCTGTATTGGTTGTAAATGACCAGCATTCTTCAATCTTTCAAACAATTGGGTGCGACTTTCAGCTAGCGGGGTGAAGTTTCGGGGAGGTTTCTTTTAGTGGTTTGGACATTAGGGGTTGTACTGGCTTTGATTTGTAGGAGGAGGTACTTGATGCTAATTTGAAGACGCTTGAAATTTTTTCGGTTATTTGGAGGAGTGGATTGGAAATGAGACTGATAATTTGGAGGTGGAGCTGGGTATGAGGATTGGATGTTTGGGAGTGGAGTTTGGTACTGAGGTGAGGTATTTGACTGTGGATCTTGGTATTGGGGTGAGATATTTGGCTGTGGAGCTTGGTGTTGGAGGTGGGCATAAAATACATGTTGAAGGCTTGGTGACGGGGGAGAAGAGAAAACATTCCTAGAGTTGAACCTCTTTTTTCGTTTTCGCAACAGGATTAGCAAAAATCACACCTACATCTTCCCTTTTCTTCTTCGAAAATATGCCAGTCCCAGACGACGTCGGGATTTTGGTAATTCTCCCTGTCCGAATACCTTCTTCTAAGGATTCTCCTATTTTTACCAAATCTGCAAAAGTTTCCCCGAAGGCGGACACCATCCTGGTATAATATTCTCCTTCTTGAGCGTTGGAGAACACGGATACCATTTCCTCCTCGGACACGGGGGGTGCACTTTGGCGGCTTCTTTCCTCCAACGAAAAGCATAGTCTCGAAAACTCTCAACATTCCTCTGTTTGATCCGATCTAGTGAATATCGGTCAGGGGCCATTTCAATGTTGAATACGAACCGGTCAAGGAAACCCTTGGCCAATACTTTCCAACCAGTCCACTTTTTCGGCTCCTGACACATGAACCACTCCGAGGCTTCGCCACTTAAACTTTGAATGAATAGGCGCATCAATAACGCCTCGTTTTTCCCTATCCCTACCAGTTGCTCATAGTACCTTCTCAGATGGGCCATTGGATTTTTGGTACCGTCAAACATCTCAAACTTAGGGACTTTGTACCCATCTGGTAGGTCTACTCCCGGGTGAACACATAAATCATCATACCCCAAACCGTCATGGTCCTTGTCCCCGTGAGACTCTTTGATCCTCATTATTTCTTCCTTCATGGCTAGCAAATTCCTTTTATGATCGGTCCTCCACTCTTTCTCCTTCTCCTCATAATGATCCATCTTGGGGTTAGGAAGGGGTTCACAAATATCAGGGGATGTGATGGCCTGAGGGGATTAGGAAGGGAGGCTTGATTTTGCGGAGGAAAGGAACTTGGTTGGTAAGTGGGGGGGATGTTTTGGAAATTGGAAAGGTTCTGTGGACTTTGTGAGTAGTTTGGCAGAATATTAGAGGGATTTTGCAGATTTGGAAATGAATTTGGTGGATTCAAAGGTAGGTTTGACGTATTTTGTGGATTTGGGAGTGAATTTTATGGATTTGGGAATGCATTTTGTTGATTTGAGAATGTATTTTGAGGATTTAGAAATGGATTTGAAGACGGGTTATGTGGGGTTACAGATGGATTTTGTGAATGGTAGGCGTCTGGGTTATTTTCACGATTAGTCACATGTCCTCCTGGAGTGGGGGCATTGATGGTGATGGCCAAGTTAGCCAAATTTCGAGTGCGATTTATTTCCTCTTGAAGCATTTCTAACTTTCTTGCAAGTTCCGCAATCATCTCATTCTGCTCCGCTATCACATCATCCCGGATAGTCAGTGCGCTTTCTTCATCATTTCTCGTCATTTTTGAATGATGGTCAGAGGATGGGATTTTCTGCGCTTTCGATCGGATGAAGTAGGGATGTTCTGCCAGCTTATATCAACAAGGAGTAATTTCTATTATCTGTAAAGTAAAACAACTCCAAGGCAGATGTGTTAGTTTTCGTATATGATAAGTAATGCAAAATATTTGCCAGGAAATAACCACATAGAGTTGCTTGAGTCATAGCTAAATTCGTCCATAGGACATAGTGGATGAACTTGACTTTGATCCAAACAAGCGCACATAAGCACATAAAACAGTTATATCACACAAAAACATTATAATAACGCGTATCCTAGCTGGGGTGACCCTTTTTGAGCCAAAGGTTCAGGACAAACTATTTTTGAAGAAAATATATGCTTCCTCGAAGTCAATCCATTAACCCCCAACTCATATAGACACGAAAAAGGCATAAATGCCTACAAAATATAACGAAAAAGGGATACAATCTTTAGGGAAAAAGAGAAATAACATAAAAAAAGACAAGTTCCCGCGCAGGGGAGATAGAAAAACTAGCTACTGGAGGCTCCTTCGTTTGCCTTTGCCTTGTTTACCTCCTTTTCTATTTGATACCTATTGATGATAAGATGACTCCTGCATAATTGTGCCTTGCAGTCATAAGTCATTTTCCCTATACTATTGAGTTGGGAGGCCGTGCTATCATCCAAATCAATTAGACATTGTCTGGCATCATCAGCTTCTTGCCTAGCTCTTTTCAACTCTTCCCTCAATATACGTATAGTTAAAGCATCCTCCATGTGTATCTTCCGATGCGTGATTTCACTTTTCTGGAACTCTTCTTGTAGCCTGTGGAGCCGAATTTGATGCTTGGATTCTACATCCACAACCTGAGTGGGCACATTTGGTCCCGGAATCAATGCTCCGGCAAGACTCTTTTTCAACCACTCCTTATAAGTATCGCTGACTTCAGGGTCATGCTCTATACAGAAAGTCACTTCCATCCACCTTCTTCTTCTCCATCCATTTATCATGCCGTCTTTGAGTGGAGACTTAGTTTCATCGTATTCGGTGAAAAATCTAAGCATGGAATCTATTTATGGTGCCTCTTGCTTGATCTTGAATTGCCTAAGAACTCTGCCAGGATTGTAGGGATGGGTCCCCCTGAGACCGGGAAGCACTAGGAAAGGCCACTTTCCCCCTCGAATGGTGTATTTCCCTGAACAAAGAGAGTTAATGGACCATTTCACATCATGATCTCTTAAATCTCCGAAAGTCTTAAACCAAAATTCGTGAGATGCTTCCCTTTTGAACCTGTGTAGAAATAACCACATGTCGTACGAAGCCAGCATATCCACCCTTGTTTTATGATCAGGTTGTACCGTTCTTGAATCCTTTACCAAATGCTTCATCATCCACCATTGTAATATGAGGTTGCAACCTTGAAAGAAATGATTTTCAACTTGACACCTTCCCAAGGCTCGATATTTGTCGGCGACAATCATGGGAGCTAAATTGTGGAATACCTTGTTAGAATCGTAATCTACTCCAAAGAAAAGTGCATAGGCCACCGTAACAACCCTTGGATGAATTGTGCCATTTTCCCCTTGTGGGAACACCATGGTTCCGAGTAGACCTACCGCAAATGCAAAGGCTCTCATCTCCTTCCATTTGATCATGGGTGTGAAGCGTGCCACATTTATGAGCAAGAGTCTACAGGACGTTTTTGGAAATTATCTCTTTTCTTTCATGATCCATCGTGTTTATAATTGACCCTATATGCTTTTAATTCATGCTTTTACGTGATAGAATATGCCTCCCCACAGAGCTAATGCATGCAAAAATGATAGCTAGCCACCCCAGCCCGCGGACCCTCTGAATAAAAATATGTCTCTTACTAAATTCTGGGCTGCCTTTTAGGCGTTGGCCCAAGCTGTGACTACCAATGTTTAGGGCAACCATCAAGCTGCAGTACCGCATCAGCAAGAGGGTGATTTAGATATAGCTAGACTTCGTGGCTTCATGGCTTTATGGGGAGGAATCCGCCTGAGTTCTTTAGGTCAAAGGTAGGTCAGGACCCACAATTGTATCTTGACAAGGTGAGGAAGATCACCCAAGTTATGCATATTACTGAAAAGGAGAGTGTAGAATTGGCTTCTTATAGGCTGAAGGATGTTGCTTATGATTGGGTTATTATGTGGAAAAAAGGTAGAGGTGAAAATATAGCTCTCATGAGTTAGCAGGTATTTCAGGATGCATTTCTAGAGAGGTTCTTTTCGCATGTGTTACGAGAAGCAAATGTTGAGGAGTTCATAAACCTGAGGCAAGGCTCAATGTTAGTGAAAGAGTACTTCCTTAAGTTTAATCAGTTATCTAAGTATGTTCCTGAGTTAATAGCTGATACAAGATCTAGTATGGGTAAGTTTGTTACTGGAGTGTCTATATTGGTAGTAAAGGAGTGTAGGACTACCATGCTTATTGAAGATATGGATCTTTCTAGATTAATAACTCATGCTCAACATATTGAGAAAGAAAAGTTGAAGGGAAGAGATAGAGGAAACAAGAAGGCTAGAACAGGGCAGTTTGAGTATGGTGAATCAAGATTTGTAGGGAAAATCGTTCGCAGTTTTAGAGTAGCCCTCATTTGCCGGTGCCATCTTTATCTAGTGTTCCCACACCCAGAACCAAGCAAGAGTAGTAGGGTAGGACTTCTAAGTCCAGGTCTCAAAATAGTGTGGGTGGAAGGCCCAGTTATCCTGCATGCGCTAGATGTGGTATGAATCATCTTGGTGAGTGTTTATTGGGGAAAAAAAAGGTTGTTTTGGATATGGTAAGTTGGGTCACAGAATCAAGGAGTGCCTGTATGCAAAGCAAGAAAGCAGGGGTGTTCATCCCCAGACTCGGGCTACTAGTGCACTAGCTCCTCTAGGTCGTCCAATCTCTCCCTAGGGAGCATCATCTAGTACCAGTGATAGTCAGTTCCAGAATCAGTTCTATGCTTTACCATCTCGCCAGGAGCAGAAGAGTTCACCAGATGTTGTTACCAGTATGCTTCGTGTCTTTAATTTTGATGTTTATGTGCTGTTAGACCCAGGGTCAAATTTCTCTTATGTGACTTCGTTAGTTGTGGTAAATTTTAGATTAGATCCTTAAAATCTTTCTAAACCCTTCTCAGTTTCTTCCCAAGTAGATGAGTTAGTTGTTTCCAAACAGATCTATAGAAAGTGTCCTATCATTGTCCTTCATAAGATCATGGTAGAAGATTTGATAGAATTAGACATGGTTGACTTTTACCTTATTCTTGGTATGGATTGACTCCATTCCTGTTATGCATTTATAGATTGTGGCACTCGAGTTGTGAAGATTTAGTTTCCTAACGAGCCAGTCTTTGAGTGGGAAGTTAATTCAGTGTCTCCCAAGAGTCATTTCATATCCTATCTTAAGGCCTGAAAGTTGATTTGAAAAGGGTGACTTTATCATCTAGTTCGAGTCAAGGATTCTAAGTCTAAGGCTCCAACCGTTCAATCAGTCCGGGTAGTAAATGAGTTTCCAAAAGTTTTTCCTGTAGAGTTGCCAGGGGTACCTCCCAAAATGGAAATAAAATTCGACATTGATCTTCTTCCTGATAGTCATCCCATCTTCATTCCTCCATATTGTATAGATCCTGCTGAGCTTAAAGAGTTGAAAGAACAACTTAAAGATCTCCTAGATAAGGGTTTCATAAGGCCCAGTGTTTCTCCATGGGGCGCTCCCGTCCTATTCGTGTGTAAGAAAGATGGTTCTCTGCAAATGTGCATTGACTATCATTAGCTAAATAAAGTCACAGTTAAAAATAGATATCCTCTTCCCAGAATCGATAAATTATTTGATCAACTCTAAGGTACAAGTTATTTCTCCAAGATAGACCTTAGATCCAGCTATCACCAATTTAGAGTAAGGGAATGTGATATCTCGAAGATAGCTTTTAGAACCTGTTATGGTCATTTTGAATTTTTAGTCATGTCTTTCGGGCTAACAAATGCCCCAGTAGCCTTTATGGACTTGATGAACCAAGTTTTCAAACAATACCTAGACATGTTTGTTATAGTCTTTAACGATGATATCCTTGTCTATTCCAGTAGTGATGATGACCATGCAGATCATTTTAGAATTGTGTTGCAAACTCTTAGAGACCACCAGTTGTTTGCCAAATTCAACAAGTGTGAATTTTGTCTAAGGTCAATAGCTTTCCTTGGTCATATTATTTTCGGTGATGGCCCAAAATAACAAAGTAGTGATAAACTGGCCTTGACCTATTTCTCCATCAGAAATCAAAAGTTTCTTGGGTTTAGCTTGCTACTATAGATGGTTTATTGAGGGATTTTCATCTATTGCATCTCCCATGACTATATTGACTCAGAAGAAAGTTAGGTTTCAGTGGTCATATTCTTGTGAGAAACGTTTTCAGGAGTTGAAGGTTCGACTAACTTCAGTTCCAGTTTTAGCGCTACCTGATGGTACAGATGGATTTATTGTGTATTCTGATGCTTTTAGAGTTGGTTTGGGTTGTGTTTTGATGCAGAGGGGTAAGATCATAGCCTATGCCTCTAGAAAACTTAAGACTCACAAAAAGAACTATCCAAGTTATGATCTTGAATTAGTTGTTGTTGTGTTTCTTCAAAAATCTGAAGGCACTACCTTTATGGGGTGCATGTTGATGTGTTTACGGACCATAAAAGTTTGCAGTATGTATTTTCATAAAGAGAGTTAAATCTCCGTCAGAGAAGGTGGTTTGAGCTGTTAAAAGATTATGACATGAGTGTTTTATATCATCCGAGCAAGGCCAATATTGTGGCAGACACCCTTAGTAAATTGTCGATGGGTAGTGCTGCTCATGTAGAGGGTGATAAGAAGGATCTAGTTTGAGATGTTCATCAATTGGATAGATTGGGTGTTCGTTTAGTTGATTCAGCTGAGGGTAATATTTGGGTCTAGAGTAGTGCAGAATCTTCTTTAGTTTCCGAAGTAAAGGAGAACACGATAAAGATCCCATCCTAGTTAAGTTGAAGGAGTCGGTCAGAGATCAGAAGGTAGAGGTTTTCTCCCAAGAGGGAGATGGTGTGTTGAGATATCAGGGTAGATAATATGTGTCGTGCGTTGATGGTTTGAGGCAGTGGATTATGGCTGAACCGCATGGTGCGCGTTACTTCATTCACCCTGGTGATACTAGTATGTACCAAGATTTGGGGGAAGTCTATTGGTGGAGTGGTATGAAGAATGATACTACGGAGTTTGTGGATAAGTGTTCTATTTGTCAACAGATTAAGGTAGAGAATCAAAGGCCTGGTGGCACCTTGCAAGAGATTAGTATTCCCATCTAGAAGTGGGAAGAGGTGAACATGGATTTTGTAACCGGGTTACCCTGTTCGTGTCATCAGCATGATTCAATATGGGCTATTGTAGATAAGTTGACCAAATCAGCCCATTTCTTACTAGTTCATATGTTCTACTCAGCTGAAGAGTATGCTAAGTTGTATATTAGAGAGTTGGTCAGATTGCATGGAGTTCCTTTGTCTATTATTTCAGATAGGGGTACTCAGTTTATCTCTCACTTTTGGAAGGTCTGTAAGAAGGGTTTTGGTACCTAAGTCCATCTTAGCTCAACTTTTCATCCTCAGACAGATGGCCAGGCAGAAAGCACCATTCAAACCTTAGAAGATATGTTGAGGGCATGTGTGCTTGATTTTAAGGGTAGTTGGGATGAGCATTTACCGTTGATCGAGTCTGCCTACAATATTAGTTACCATGCTAGTATTCAGATGGCCCCATTTGAGGCTCTTTATGGGAGGAGGTGTAGGTCACCTATCGGTTGGTTTAAAGTAGGGGAGGCTACGTTGATAGGGCTAGATGTGGTGTTAGAGTCTATGGAGAAAGTCCAGTTGATTCGAGATTGGTTGAAAATAGCTCAGAGTCATCAGAAATCTTATGTAGATATGAGGAGAAGAGATCTTGACTTTGAAGTTAGAGACTTAGTTTATTTAAAGGTTTCACACATGAAAGGGGTGAAAAGATTTGGAAGAAAGGGGAATCTTAGTCCCCGCTATGTTGGCCCCTACAGGATATTGAGCCATGTTGGAAAGGAGGCATATGAGCTTGAGTTGCCAGCAGACTTGTCATCCGTTCACCCTGTGTTCTATGTGTCTTTGTTAAAAAAGTGTATTGGTGACACAACAGTTGTAGTACCCTTAGAAAACACATATATTCACAATAGCCTCTCTTATGAAGACATTCCAGTTGAGATCCTTGATCGCCAGATTCGTACACTAAGGAAAAAAGAAGTTCCTTTGGTCAAAGTTCTTTGGAGGAACCAATCCGTTGAGGGAGCCACTTGGGAAGAAGAAGCAGATATGCGGACCAAGTACCCTCTTCTTTTTGCCGCAAATTCAGATTTAGTTCAAGGTAACAAGTTTCCTCAGATCATCTCTTTTTCATTCCAAATTTCAGCTTTACATAGTCATTCACTCGATAATTCTTGCATTTACAAATCAGTTTAGTCATGCTTCAGTTGTGCATGCCAGTTTATAGTCTCAATTCCTCAGCATCCTTAGCTTAATTAGTCTCATTCGAGGATGAATGTTCCCAAGGGGGGAGATATTGTAATACCCCAAAAATCCAAATCACTATTAGAACCTTGCTTCAATCTCATGAGAAATAAATTTTAGTGTTTTAGTAGTTTTATGAGAATGTTTGATGTATATTAAATCCTCAAGCAACTCCTAGCTACTAGACGAATCAAAATACCTCTTATCGATTGAGTTCTTGAGAAGTATGTTTCCATAGTCAACTTCAAACAAGCTTATATTTCATTTCACTAAGAATTTTGAGCTCGTGACCCACCAACGGGTAGATAATTGAATTAGCTTTTCAACAATACCAATTTTGCCTTAATTTGATACCCGAGTGAGAAGTTTAGGCCCTTTTAATTAGAGGCTGTAGATCACCATGATAATGTCATGTCGTGGTGATGGCCAAAATCGCACTCGTCCTTTTCCAGTGAACCAGTTTGATTTCACCGCATCGCGTAGGGGTGCAAAATCACACTCGTCCCTTTTCCAATAGCCCAATGTGATAGTACCACATCGCGGTGATGGGAAAAATTGGGATTATCCTTTTCCAATGGAGCATTGTGATAGCACCATGTCGCACCAAGGTGTAAAATCGGGGTCGCCCTTTTTCCAGTAGCGCACCGTGATAAGCACCGCGTCGTGCTAAGTGGAAAAATCGGGAACCCTATTTCGAAATTGATTTTTAAATGGCAATTTAGTCCTTTTCCCAAGCCCCAAATCATGAAAAACACAAAATTAAACCTATTCTAAGGATAATATACTCTCTTTTCATATAATTTCTCTCAAAGAAACCCTAGAGCTTCAAATTTTAAACCTCAATAAATCTAAATTCGACCATCCTTGTTCCAAGATAACCATAAATTCAAGGTTCCCAATTCAAGATCTTGAAGATTCAATCTTCAAGAGCACATATAGGAACTCAACATTAGGCTTCTTCATCTAGTTCATCAATTAAGGTATGTGGGGTTTATGAACAAGGGTAATCCTTAATTATGTTTTTACATGAATTTACATGAATATACCTGAATTTCAATTTAGGTTTCATACCCAATGATTATTATTGAAGATTATGCTATTACAAGAGATTTGAATGATGAATTTCATCTTTATTTTTACATGTCCATACGTTTGGCTTGGTTTCACATATATTGAGAATTGAATTTCATTATTATGACTAGAATTGGGCAAAACCCCCATGATTTTGGTTATTAACTATGATTTATGATGATTTGCCTTGAGTTTGAAATATGGGTTATTAAGCCCTAGCTTTGATTTTGATAATCCAAGAAATTATGCTTTTAAGCCTCTCATGATATGTTTATAATCTGTTCTTGAATAAAGATTTGATCTTTTGATCTTTAGCTAAAGATATGGAATCGACTTATAGCTAAAATTTCATTATTTAAACAAACAAATGCACAATTAGCTTTCAGTATGAATCATTATGTCATTTAAAGTAAATTTCCTACAGAATGAGCATACAGATTAAAAAGAGTAGTTTTTAGCACCGAGTGGGAAGTGTGGATTTAGCACATCCTACTTTTCTAGAACTACGAGCCAACACAGGTACAGATTAAGATTAATTCTATTTCTATTTGGATGATAGTTACAGATGTGATCACTTAGCTTAGGTTATACTCCCTGGCAAGAGTATGACACCTCTCCCTAATGTGAGGTTTTCCCCTTTGGGGAACTAGACATGGGACACTATGATAGCTCACATAGTGTATGTCGGATAGAAGAACCTCCCTTATAGATAAGCTTTTAAAAAAAACTCCCTATAGCCTAAGTCCTAAACAGAATAACAGTTCAGTTTTTAGAATTAAATGTGATGGCTCACTATATTTTCACAGTATGTTTTATTATTCACGATTCATGATTTTCAGCTTTAAGTTATTCAAGACAATGTGAGTCATTATATTTAGCATGCATACTTTATGAATTTTGATAAACATTAAGATACTGTTTTACTTATGCATTTACCCCCACATGCTCAGTACATTCCCAAAGTACTGATCCACATATACGTCTATGTGCTACATTATTTAATAATGTCGGTTTAGGTGCTTAGTCTCAGCAGCGTGAGTGATTTCGGAGATCTCTATCTACATCCTGACAGTTGGTGAGTCCTCATGGTTCGAGGATCCATTTATTCAGATTTTCATTTTTCGTAGTATTTGATTAGTTGTTTTTAGTTCAGTTTGAGTCAGTTGGCGGTCTGTCCCAACGGCTCTCTAGTTCTTAGTAGTAGAGGCTTGTTGGACTGCTAGCTATATTTCAGACTTCCAGTATTAGTTGTTTGGACATTATCTTCAATTGATTTCAGCTCAGTTCAGATAATTCAATATTTTAATATATTTACTTGTTTAAGTTACTTTGAAATGAGTTTCAGACTTAGTAGAAGGCTAACAAGGTTAGCTTGAGACTACTCGTAGTCTTGAGTATCGTGTGATATCTCGGGACCCGTCTTTGGGGCATTACAAACTTGGTATCAGAGTCTAAGGTTTAAAGAGTCCTAGGGAGTCAGACAAGCCGCGTTACGTAGAGTCTTGATCATGGGTGTGAAACGTACCACATTTATGAGCAAGAGGCTACGAGATGTTTTTGAAAATTATCTCTTTTCTTTCATGATCCATCGTGCTTAAAATTGTCCATATCTGCTTTTAATTAATGCTTTTACATAACTGAATATACCTCCCCACAGAGCTAATGCACACAGAA
This sequence comes from Capsicum pubescens, assembly GCA_030864215.1. NCBI lineage: Eukaryota > Viridiplantae > Streptophyta > Magnoliopsida > Solanales > Solanaceae > Capsicum > Capsicum pubescens. The sequence continues at coordinate 338,378,222 of CM061538.1, forward strand.
ATGATAACCAGCAACCCTAGTCTGTTGACCCTCTAAATTAAAATGTGTGGGAAGTTGATGTTGCTTTTAAAAGGGTTATTGCTAAAATGGAAAACTCTTTTGATGAATTTGAAGATGAAGAACCATAAAATTGATCATTACTGGCTATGGTGGAATCTGATGATGAGGATACTCTAGCACTTGTTACAATTGCTGATTTGGATGGTGAACAACAGGAAGAAAATTCCAAGGAGACCATACTTTCACACATGGAAAGTTCAGACTCAGATGGTGATACTGAACAAGGAGAATATGAGGTATGTTCTCTTGATCTTAAACCTAAACTCAAAAAAATTTCTAAAAGAAAACTTAAAAATTTGTATTATATTCTTATTGATGCCTATTATTGTTCTTGTTCTGACAAGAATCAGCTTATGAGTGATTATGCATCTTTAAGAATGGAATATCAAAGTCTTGATGAAGAAAATTGTTGCTTGAAAAACTCTTTAAAGGAATCTTCTTCTAAAGGAGAAAGCCAAGCAACCAATTTTCCACAATCTTTGGAAGATGACATCAAGAAATTGACTGTAAATCTTCAAGAGATTACTGAAAGGAACATATTGCTATAGGAAAATCTTACAAGGACTAAAGATGAGTTAGAACACAATAAAAAAGTGGAATAGGTCCTCAACACTGTTAACTCAAATTTAGGATAGTCAAACCACCACTAGACATGGGATTGATTTTAAACCTAAAAAAACACAAGTCCTCATAAAGTAACCCTGCTGGATTAATAATCAGTACTTACTATGGAAAGAAAGGCCATCTTAGAAATCAATGTCAAGCTCAAATTCGGTAAAATCATAAAAATATTAATTTTTTCCAAAAGGGACCTGGTTCATGTCTGATGAATCATTCTATTTTTGTTAAAAAGAAATCAGGTCCTTACCATGCAAATTTTCACAAGAAACAATCCTCTTATTTGCCATTTTGGGCTAGAAGAGATCTCATTCACCCTTTTTCTCACAGGAAGGGGCGCAAGTTAATCTAGGTACCTAAGACTAATCTTTAACTAGTATTTCAGGTGAAGATGAGAGTAAAAGACAAAACATGATATCTGAATAATACATGCTCCATACACATGATAGAAATGCGAGAAAGTTTCCTCTCACTCACACATTTCCAAGGATTGAAACATAATTATTTGTGCATCTTTTAGGTGCTTGACAAAAGAAAAACTCAAATTCTGAAACCTCATTCTAAATGAAGGAGACACAAAAGTCCTGTTTCATAAGTTGCCCACACTTAATTCAGTGAAAAATGCTCAAAGTGATCAAAAATCAAGAATAATGTTAGAATGTTCTAAATTTAATATTAAAGGTTCGCTCACAACAATTGGGAAATTATGCAAAAGGAACCTGGTTTGTTTAATTTTGAAGAAAGATGATGAAAAAAATTAGTCTTGTGAATGGCAATCTTGATGATCGTGATCTTGAAGAGCAAATTGACAATGATAAATTTGGCATTGGTGGAGATGATTATGAGGATATGAATGGTTAATACTGGTAGAACATGGTTCCCAAGATGTCCCTAAAATGATCAAATTAATAGCTCAGTGGTAATCCTTATATCAGTGAGGAGGTATATGAGACAGGGGGAATAAGTGTTGAGACTATGCATGGTGAACAAAAAAGAGGGGGAACTATTGGATGATTAAAAGGTTTAACGCAATGTGAATTGGGTTTATGTTTTCCTGGAACTTGGTCTTATAAAAAAGCATTGACACATCATCATGGCTTTCTTAATAATTGTCTAGTAAATGAACAACTTTATGCTTAATTGGACATAAAATGTATATCTAATAACTTAGTCTTACACTGTTACAGGTACAGACCTCAGACACATCTTTTACAGTGGCTAAAAGGTCTGTGGATATTACCCATGATTTCTTACTAATTGCATCAAGAAATTGAGGGGTAGCTTACAAAAGGGGAACATGGTTCCTTATTTATAGTCAGGTATGTACCATCCCTTTTAATGTATATATTTCTTGAGTATGTGTAAAACTTGAGCACTGGTGACCTAATTCATCCTTAAAAAGCCAATTCTTCCAAGAAAAGCACCAAAAATCCTATTTTTATTTCTTATATTGAGCATTCTTCAATCCTAAACTACTTTAATAAAGAGGATCTCATTTTTAAAATCACCCTAGCTCCAATTCAGGGGAAACCTGGTCCCTTTCTTTTAGTGTTTTCATTGTCTTAACCACCTCATTCATTTGAACCAAGTTCACAAATCCAAAATAATGACCTCATCTTCCAAGTGTAACTAACTATTTTTTGGGGAACAACTTTCTTAAAAACAAACTACTATCAGTTCCCTTATTATTGCAAAATTCATCATTGTTGCACTAAGTTTGATGAGTCCTTTAACCATATATATTTTTCGTTAATCAGGGTTTTAATGTCATCAAAAAGAAGTTATTTTACAAAAGTACCCGAAAGGAGTAAGATCTCTTGGTATCTAAACCAGGTTCTACTAAAAAGGTCAGATCTCATCACTCAATTGTTGTTTCACCTACATCTTACAAATGCACAGTTTGCTTGAAGCTAAAATACTCAGTTAAAGGTGGACCTCATGAATGCTTAGCATGAAGTATTGTGAAAAAAAAGTGCATAATGGTGTGAAAAACATTCCACCTCCTCTTTCTCAGCCTTAGTACTTATCCTACCAGTACATATCCTCGAGTTCCTTTGCCTCCAGTTTTTCTTGTGGTGCCTATGTCTTGTATTAAACTCATGATATGATATGTTTTTTATTAGGGTCCTAAGGGCTTAAATTAATACATGTCTACTTCATTGTGTTTCTTCTCTGCATGTCTTGATTGTGTATGTAAGATGGTTGATATCCTCATATTGACTTACCTTATTGTCAACAAGTGTGTGTTGAATAGTGTTGCCTGAGTGGCTATGAGTTAAAATGATATTCCATTCATTGTATGTTCATTGGGTTCTTTGGTTGTTGATTTTCATTGATGCTAAAAGGGGGGATTTATATGGCATGGACAAGGAATATATGATGCATTATTTGTCATCATCAAAAAGGAGAAAATTATTGGAAAGTAAGAACAAATTTGTAGTTTTGATGATTGATAAATAAGAACCTAATTTACTACTTGTTGTCTTTTTTATGTTGTATCATGTGAACCAGGTCTCAGAACAGGTGTCGTGATTACACAAGAAAATCAAGTACCAATAAAAAAGATTAGACCCACAAAATAAAGAGGAAAATAAATAAAGGAGCAAGAAGGAAAGAATGAAGCAAAGAAGGAAAGAAATAAAAAGAAGAAATAGAGTCTAAATAGGAGTCAAAGTTTCCTTATATGATACAATTTCCTTATAAGGAAAGGAATCACATATTTCCTTATAGGAAATCATGTTCCATTTGGAGAAGGAGTCCTAGTCTGTGATATTCTATGTATGACAAATCTCCAGCATATATATGACATGAAGATCATTGAGATCCGTATCCATTGCATATCCACGAGATATATCATCTTGAGAGCAATATCCATCGGAGCGAAAATCGCAGGACATCATCACAAAGAAAACAAAAACCTGGTTGACAGTTTCTGTTTGAGTTTGCATTACTGAATGCTGAAGTTTGAGAAGTTTAAGGTTAGAGTAAGTAGTCTTTGTTGAGTTCATCAAATGGAGTAAATTGATGAGTTTTGAGTTTGTAATAGGATAGATTTGGAGTTGTAATCTTTTCTATTATTGAACGTTATGAGTGTGAGTAATAAGAAGCAGGTTTGACTTCTTATTTGTGGGGTGTTGTAACAAGAAGCGGGTTTGAGTTCTTGATTGTGAGGAGTTGTAAAAAGAAGCGGGTTTGACTTCTTAGAGTGCTCATATAGTGGGTTGAACAGTTGTAGTAAATTGTTGCGTTGTGAATTAAGAGTTAGGTTCTAGGATTGCGGGGTTGTAATCTTGAACAAAGTTCTGTGAAATTAGTGGAGATTGGTGGTGAAATCCTACATAGTATAGGTCGTGGTTTTTTACTCCCTTGAGCAAGGAGTTTTCCACGGTAAATTTGTGTTGAACTTTATTTACTGTTTGTTGTTTACTGTAATTTTCGAGACCAGATTCCTAATTCGTGTGGTGGGATTATTTAATTTTCTACAATTCATCTTTTTTTTTTTGCATTTTGGTGCTCCTTTTGAGCTGACGGACTTCCAAGTAGCATAAAATATTCTACTACTTGACAGTGACGTTCAAAAGAAGAGCACAAAAATAAAGAAAAAGTGGGTTTATAGGGTAATAAAACCTCCACAAAGTTTAAATATGTCACTAAAATATGGGCATAGTTTGAACGTACTTGCGCCTTATTCTTCTAATCACAATTGATTAATCTTTCATAAATTTGGACTATGTATCTAATTATATATACACATTACTAAAATATATTATTTAGGCACTTACAAATGGTAGGTTTCCTTGTCCATATCATCGAGTGAATATGGGAAATGAAGAGAGATATTCCATGGTGATTTTCACAGCTGCGAAAGAAGAGTATATCATAAAAGTGTCGAAAGAACTATTTGATGAAAATCATCCTTTGCTTTATAAGCCGTTTGATGCTCTCAAATGTTATCAATATTGTCTGTCAGGGAATTATAAACATGGTGCTCCTACACTTGAGAGCTACTAATGTGGCGTCGAAGCTTTGATAATCATTATATGGATTGGTTGGCTGCATGGTTCGGTTTAAATCGGTTTTCTTCTAAAAGAAAATCAAACTAATTGAGTCTTTTTTATCTAATGATCAATCAGAGTCCTTGTATTGCATTGTGCTGCTACCTCTTTGTATTGTCGTTACCTATTTTATTTAATCTTATAGTAACATTCATTGTTATATAACAATGAAGAGTCTTATTTCATGTAACGACTGATTTAGTGTGATCACGTAGTTACTTTCTTTTTATTTTAGTAATCTTATTCTATTATTTATTTACTTTTTTATAATGGCTCTACCCGTAGACTTGTAAGTTTATCCTTCAAATTATTAATGTGTGACATTATGTAACAATGAAAAACTATATAATCTATCCAAATATTATTTTTATTTACTGTAGATTTGGTACAGTTAAAATTATAAGTGAGTAATTAAGAACAAGTGTTATGATTTAATCTTGCTTTGGGTTCTAGTCCTTTGCGGTTAGATTACATGCATATCGATTAGGAGGAACAAACAAAAATAAAAGAGAAAGTAGGAGTAAGTAAAAAAAATGATTTAGGGCGAGCCAAGACTGTCCATAAAATCTAACAAGGGCTAAGATCGCCCTTCTCGTAAGACTTAAGCAAACTAGAGTAAGTATCAAACAGTGCAGAAAAATAAAGAATGCTTGTAGATCAAGTAGCAACTATTATATTGATTCAGAGCATGAGGGAAGGAATCTTATTACAAGTAACTAAGGATGTCTATTTAAAGTTTACAAGTTTAGGCACTCGTCAATCACATTTGAGCAATAATGTTCCAAAATACCTTTTCCTATGCAGAAACGACATATGTCCGATTTGTTAGTAGCTTGCTAATATTCGCCTGAGGCCCTGCTCTGTTGGGATTCGTTTGCTCTTCTAGACGATCTAAGACACTTGTCTCCTTTTTTTTATTTTACGTCATGACACTGATGGAGGCGAGTGGAAGCTTTTTTATCCCTTTGGTAGGACACTTTTGCCATGGTTTCTCTGAGTGCCTTCCTTCGTAGTCGTAGTGTTCGCCGCACTACTCACGTGCTTGATCTATTTACAAGAAGTTGGCCACATGTCCTTATGCTGATATTACCCCACATAGATAGTCCCCTGTCTTTTGGGAGACTACACCATATAGTTCTCGAGAGACGGAAAGTGAACTGCAGATCATCTCCTTAACATATTTTCAGAATGCCACATCTCATCATGAATCGACCTTGCGACACATGCACGGCCAAAAATCTGTGTCTTTCTCAAGGCATCTTTTGTGGTTGATGAGTTGCTTTTATAAACTTAGCATGTTCCATTATTATGGGCACCTAGCCTTCTTTTTCTACCCAGAAAGCTTGTTACGAGTCTCTTTCATTTGTAATTTTCTTACTTCACCATGTCCGACAACACTCATAAGGGTAAAGACAAAGAGTCAGATCTCTATGAGTCGTGCATTAATGAGATCCTTCTCGGCTCTTACTCTTCTTCATATTCTTAAGTAGCAAAAGAACGAAAGAGGATGATAGGCCAGTAAGTGGGGAGAGTTGGGATTTTAGACACTTTTAAAATTTAATTTGACAAAAAGATATGTCTCAAATAATCATAAAAATAGACATTTTTAATGGCCCATACTTTTGATGGACAATCCTAGCACATAAGTTAAAAATGTACACTTTAGTCCCCAGCTTCAGCCCCAAAGCTTTAGAAAATATACTCTAGACCATGTCTAGAAATATAAATATACAATATTCAATTAAAAAAATAAAGATATCACAAATATTCAAAACAAGCTAATTTTCCCCTTTTTGAGATTTTCAGATGATTTTCAGTTCATTTTCAATAATTTTTCATCAATTTTTTCAGCATTCATCAAAACTCACACCTCTCATTACTTTCAGCTACCTCTCCATTGTTTTATCCCTCCATTTTCAGTCAAAAAACTTGAAAAGTAGTATCACTTTTTTTAAATCGGTTCTACACTCAGTAGCTACTTTCTAACACTTTTCTCTTGAAACTCTAATCCATTGTATTATTTCGATAGTCATTCAAAAAATGATCAGACTGGCTTTGATCAAATATTGTATGAAGATCTGATAAGAAAACAATGGCTGCAGTCTAATAAGTCTAGGCTAATAGACTACTGCTTCAGTTTACTCGATATTATCATCTAGGTCTATTATCTCTATCGTAGAATATGTGGTTGCTGCTAGTGGTGAATTTATGGTGAATGAGTGAACACTCCTAAATATTGAAAATGTAAATTCGTGTTTAAGGAGATAGTGTTCATTACACTTCATCGCAACAGTTCATACAATATCACGATCATAAGCGTAGTGGAGAGCGGGGGCTTAAGTTGCGATCCAAATGACTTGGATATTAGTTACATGATGAATGGAAGGTAAAATCTATCTAAAATTTGTAAAGAATGATAGGAATGTTGAATTCTACATGATTTGTATTGATTCGGCTGGTGTTAGGCATATTTTGAGAATTAAAATTGTTGAAAAGTCTAGGGAAAAAGCTTCCACATCAGCGCCACCCCCGTCTCCGCCTCTACCCCCACCCCTGACGGTGGATGATAAATCAATATGAAATGAGTGCATGGATGATGCAAAAGATATGGACATAGAAGAGGCTACGACTGACTTCAACAACCTCATCAACTCCCCTCCCCCCCCCCCCCAAACGTTTTCAAAGTGTATTTTAATTTTTTTGTAACTTGTAGTTCATTGCGAAAGCTTTCATGGTGGTACAATTTTATAAATTAAAGCTTCATTTTTGTTCAGATTATGATGCGTGTAATATCAATGAACTGTTAAGTTTTTATATAAGATGTTTAATTTTTTTAGATATCATGATTTGTTTTATTTTACATCTTTGATTATTTTATCATAATTATTGTCCTTGTGTATGTTTGATGATCGACGTTAGATCATTGCTACGGTATTTCATAAACCATAAGATTATATTAGATCTTTACATTTGACGAAAATGATCTTCTTAAAATTGACAAGTTCTGAACATTCAACACATAATAAACTGTTCGAATGGTTTATCATCTGCTGATGTCATTGTAGATATAATAAATTATACAATATATCATAGATTGTTGTGCGCATCGATACTTGACAAATGCAACGGTCTATGATTTTTTGACTGAACATATGAACAAGTTAAAATTATGACTAAAAAGGAGAGAATTAAATTAAATAAAATTAAAGTAGGCCAATTAACACCATTCAAACATTGTAAGGCTATTTAGCTACATCAATTATGCGTTCATATCAGTTTTGAACATGATCAACTGATATTTAAGGCATGTAATTGTCTTAAATCACTAAAGTTGAACTAAAAAGAGGGAAATAAAATAAAATAAAATAACATCATTCAACGATGCAGAATAACTAAATCACAATATATAGGAGTCTACAACAATAATTGGATAGATGGCCTTATGAGTAAGGAAGAGTGATGATTGTGAGTGTTCTTATGTAAGACACCACAAAATTCTAAAGCTTACTCAGTCCGTTAAAGCTTGAAAAGAGGTTCTAGACTTAGAAATTTCAGCTAAGTGTTTATACTTAGAAGTATTTTAGCCTTCGTAAGTTGACGACCCTATTTCACGACCCTTATGACCTTAAAGTACCAATTTTTAGGTTTTTCATGATCAGGAATGTCAGTAGGTCACTTCAGGTGAGTTTCAAATTTTTCAAACCTCGTTTGAACTATGTTCATGTGACCAAAATAGTGGGTCAACGCGATTTCGATGCGTCGCATGTCCCATCTCATCGATAGATGATTTTTCCTCAGCTTTTAGTACAATTTTAGTGAACCAACGCAAACTCGATGCATCGCGTTGATGCCATCGACGTGGCACGTTGATCTGTGCATCATTAGACACACTTTCAGTAATTAAAAGCCTGTATCCAGAGGGGTAATTGGGTCATTTCTCACCCATATTCAGCCCCAAAAACACGAGATTAAGTCATTCTTAGGGATAAAACACTCACTTTCTCTAAAATTCTCTCAAGAACAAACCCTAACCTATCAAAGTCAAGATCAAGATTCAAGAACTTCACCATCAATCTTCAGGAATTCAAGCGTCAAGGTATGTTAGGAGTTCATCTAAGGGTTTCCTTCCACCCTTGGAGTTCAAGAACCTCTTTCAAAACTATAAGTTTATTGATTTCATGAATTCTATGTTGATCTTGAATGTATTCACGGTTATGATGTTATTTGGGTTCCTAAGTCATGATTTATTACAAGATTCATGTAGATTTATTATGGCATGTGTGTAGTATTATGTGAATTCATGTTAAAGCCCTTGAATTTGTGAGTTGGGATTGGAAATCATGATGCCTACATGTTGAGTAGTATTATGTGCATAGATTATGTTCCCCAAGTGTTTGATAAATTGATCATATGGATTAAATGGAGAAATCATGACATTCTAGCATATGTACAAGCGTATATCTTGCAAGTGTTTGATAAAATATCTCTATGAATGAGTTATGAACATTATAACGCTTTTCAAGATTATGCTATACTTTACCTTTCATGTTATCGAGTCATGAGGGTATCTAATACCCGACAATCTAGTCGTTTACCTAGAATTATAGTAGCCTCAGTATTGTCTCAGTGATGTCTCGTACAGTAGTATTCAGCCAGTTAATAGAACTCAGAATATATAGCTAGCTAGTAGAACTAAGTGTACTCAGTCAGCTAATAGAATTCAGTGACTCAGTCAGATAATAGAACTCAGTGAACTCAATTCAGTTAGATAGTACGATCAGTAACATTTTAGTCAAGTCTAGAACAGTCTAGAAATTAGTTCAGTCCAGGTCTATTCAGTTAGGAGTAGGAATCAGCACCGAGCGAACCTGGGATGGGGGCATTCCTGTCAGTAAAGGGTTCAACCCTTAGTAGCAATCCCTGCATTATAGAACTACATAGCCAGCGTAGGTTGATATGTCTTCATGCTAGTCTAGGGTTGATACATCTCATACGAGTTTTTCTGTTGGCAAGGGTTAACGAAAGAGCTTAATGTTAGAGAGGGTTAACTCATAGACATTGTTAGTATCCCTTGGCAAGGTGTTAACACCCTTCCAACTGGGGTCACAGGTTGGACCTTAACTCAGTCATACTCGGGATATGTCAGTTAGATGAACACTCCCACAGTTTTAATTTCAGACTCAGTATAAAACCTCAATTCAATTTTAGAATCAGGAATGTCAGACACAGTCACCCAGCTTAGTATAGAACTCAGTTCAGTTCTACAGAATTGGGACTACCAAAAACAGTCACTCAGTATTCAGTATTTTAGTATCAATAAACTCAGATATCAGGCATTCAGTTATCAAAATTTAGTACCCAGTGTTAACTTGAATCTCAGTTACAACTGCGTAGTTTTGAGCATATCAATGCATATTCAGTATTTATAGTAGTGTCAAATATACATATATTCTCAGTCAGTTATATTCATGTTACTCAGTCAGTTATTGTTCATGCATATGAATCCATGCATATCAGCCTACCTAACTTAGCATACCAGTGTATTCAAAGTACTGACGCATACCTTTCTTTTGTGATATGATATCTTATATCATAGGTTTAGACGCATGGACTCTTGAACGTACCTAGCATTCCAGATTATCAGTAGAAGATTTAGTGGTGAGTCCTCATAGTTTGAGGACAGAGTTGTTATTTCAGCATTTTCAGTCTATTATCAGTAGTCAAGGTTAGTTGGGGACTTATCCCATCAACTCTATTTTTCAGACAGTCAGTTAGAGGCTTTTCAGAATAGATTATTTCAGATAGTTATTCAGTTTTTAGATGTAATTATCAGATGTTCAGTATTCAGTATTTACGTATCAGTATATGATTTAGTTTTGAACCTTATGATGATATCTACCTAATTTCCATACTATACAGTATTATTATTCAGTGATTGCAGTAGGTACCAGTCATGGGTTAGCTTATGGTCCTTCGAGATTATGAGCATCGTATAGCGACCAGGGTATAAACTCGAGGCTTTACAAACTTGGTATTAGAGCCTAAGGTTCAACAGAGTCCTAGAGAGTCTGAAAGTCGCATCAAGAGAGTTATGTGCATGGGTGTGTAGTGCGCCACACTTATGGACATGAGGCTATAAGATGTTTTAGGAAAAGTTTCCCTTCTTTCAGTGTTAATATCATGCGAGTGAGCATAATATCAAGTTACAGTCTTAGTTGATCCTTTTCTTACTTTCGTTTACAGAACATGCCTCCCAAGAAGAATGGAAGAAGAACGGAAAATCAGCCTGCCCCTCTGCCCGTTCAGGAAGATCCTCTTGATGAGCATGTCTCCCACGCATAATTCAGAGCCACCTTCACCACTTTAGCTCATTCTGTGGCAGCCCAGAATGAATGCCCAGCTGTCGTTCCAACCAACCCAGTGGCCAATACTGCTGCAGCTAGAATTTAGGACTTCAACCGAATAAACCCTCCAGCTTTTACCGGGTCTAAGTCAAATGAGGACCCACAGGAATTCCTCGATCAGGTGCAGAAAGTCATATATATTATAGGGGTGACAACTAGTGAGAGTGTTGATTTGGTCACCTATCAGTTGCAGGATGTGGCTCACTCATGGTTCAAGCAGTGGAAGGCAGAGAGGGCTACTGATGCAGGACCTGTAGAATGGGAGGAGTTTTCCACTACTTTTCTGGATAGGATCTTCCCACTAGAGTTGAGAGAAGCAAAGGTGTTGGAGTTTATTAATTGAAGAAGGGCAATATGACAGTGAAAGAGTATTCTCTCAATTTTACTCAGCTAGCCAGATACGCTCCTCACGTGGTACTAGATAGCAGATCTAAGATAAGTAAGTTTATGTCTGGCGTGTCTAACAGTATGGTTAAGGAGTGTAAGACCGCAATGCTGATTAAGAAGATGGACATATCCAGGCTCATGGTCCATGCTCAGTAGATAGAGGGGGCTAAGAATAGGGAGAAGGAGAGAGAGAACAAGAGAGCTAGAATAGGTAGCTTCAACTTCACTTAGCCTAAGTCAGAGGGTGGAAATCGTTCTCAGTTTTGCCTAAAATCTTTCGTTCCAGCTCCATCTTCAGCCAGTGCTCCAGTGCCGAAATTCAAAGACGGCGATAAAAATAGGGAACCAGGCCCTAAACCTCAAGGTAGTATTAGCAGTGCTTGAACGAATCTCTTTTGCCAGAATTGTGGCAGAAACCACCAGGGTATCTATAGGGCTGGTAGTGATATACGTTTTGGATGTGGCAAGACAGGCCACAGAGTTAGAGAGTGTCCTCAGGTAAGTTCGTAGAGTCAGCATAATCATCCTTCAGCTCAGTTCGGTCGCCCGAATCAGCAGGATGTTGCTTTCATTGCCACCAGTGGGCAGCGTCCAATTAGGTTTTATGTACTTCAGCCCTGATAGAATTAGGAAAGTTCTCCTGATGTGGTCTCTGGTTTGTTACAAGTTTATCATTTGCACGTTTATGCTTTGCTAGATCTAGGAACTTCTTTGTCTTTTGTAACTCCTTATATAGTTGTTGACTTTGGAGTCAGTCCCAAAATCCTAGCAGAGCCTTTTTCAGTCTCTACTCCAATGGGTAAATCTATCATAGCCCAATGGGTATACAGGAACTGTCCGGTTATGGTATCTCAGAAAGTCACTTCAGTGGACTTAGTAGAATTAAAGATGACAGATTTTGATGTCATTCTCGGCATGGATTGGCTTTATTCATGTTATGCTTCAGTTGACTGCAAAAATAGAATTGTCCACTTTTAGTTTTTGAATGAACCTATCCTTGAGTGGAGGGTAGTACTTCAGCTCTTAGGGGTCAACTTGTTTCTTACCTTAGGGCGAGAAAAATGATATCTAAGGGATGTGTCTACCATCTCATTCAAGTTCAAGACTTTACTTCAGAAACCCCTAATCTTGAGTCAGTATCAGTAGCATGTGAATTCCCAAATTTGTTTCCCGAAGATCTTTCTGGAGTTCCTACCGAAAGGGAAATTGACTTCAGAATTGACCTTCTTCCAGATACTCAGCCCATATCCAATCCGCCATATAGAATTGCACCTATAGAACTCAAAGAGTTAAAATAATAGTTGAAAGATCTCCTAGATAAGGGATTTATCAAACCCAACATTTCCCCATAGGGTGCACCAGTTCTATTCGTGCGTAAGAAAGATGGTTCACTCATGATGTGTATAGACTATCGTCAGTTAAATAAAGTCACGGTGAAGAACAATTATCCATTTCCTAGAATCGATGACTTGTTTGGCCAACTTCAGGGAGCCAGTTACTTCTCTAAGATAGACCTCAGATCAGGCTATCATCAGCTCAGGATCAGAGAATGTGACATTTTGAAAATAACTTTCAAAACTCGGTATGGCCACTTTGAATTCTTAGTCATGTCATTTGGTTTTACCGATGCTCCAGCAGCCTTCATGGACTTGATGAACCGCGTGTTCAAGTGGTACTTGGACATGTTCATCATAGTCTTCATTGATGACATTCTTGTCGAATCCCACAGTGAACATGAACATGCAGACCATCTCAGAATAGTGTTACAGACCCTCAGATCCCATCAGTTGTTCACCAAATTTAGTAAGTGTGAATTTTGGCTAAGGTCAGTAGCTTTCCTTGGCCACATAGTTTCTGGTGATGGCATTAGAGTAGATCCTCAAAAGACCAAAGTAGTGAGAAACTAGCCCAGACCCATCTCTCCATCAGATATCAAGAGTTTCTTAGGTTTGACTATCTATTACCAATGGTTTTTTGAAGGATTTTTGTCCATTGCATCCCCCATGTCCAGATTCACTCAGAAAAAAGTCAAATTCCAGTGGTCAGATTCTTGTGAGAAGAGTTTTCAGGAGTTGAAGACTCGACTTACTACAACCTCAGTTTTGACTTTACCAGATGGTTCAAATAGGTTTTTGGTATATTGCGATGCTTCTAGAGTTGGTTTGGGGTGTGTTTTGATGCAGAGAGGTAAGGTCATAGCCTATGCCTCTAGACAGCTTAAGCCCCATGAAAAGAATTACCCCACTCGTGATCTTAAGTTAGTAGCTGTAGTGTTTGCCTTAATGATTTGGAGGCATTATTTATATGGGGTACATGTTAATGTGTTTATAGACCATAAGATCCTGTAGTATGTGTTCTCTTAGAAAGATCTGAACCTACGTTAGAAAAGATGGTTAGTGTTGTTGAAAGACTATGATATGAGCATCCTGTATCAATCGGGCAAAGATAATGTAGTGGCTGATGCTTTCAGTAGGATGTCTATGGGTAGTGTTGCTCACGTAGAGGATAATAAGAAGAAGTTAGTTCAGGAAGTTCATCAGCTTTCCCGACTAGGTGTCTGCTTAGTCGATTCAGCAGAGGGAAGTGTATGCGTGTAGAATAGTTCAGAATCATCTCTGGTTTCCGAAGTGAAGGAGATGCAGCACAGAAATCCCAGTTTAGTCAAGTTGAAAGAGTAAGTCAGAGATTAAAAAGTAGAGGTTTTTTCCCAAGGGGTAGATGGTGTGTTGCGTTGCTAGGGTCACCTATGTGTGCCATGTGTAGATGACTTGAGGTAACGAATTCTTACAGAAGCGCATAGTACGCGTTACTCTTTTTATCCAGGGGTCATTAAGATGTACCGCGATTTATGGGAGATGTATTGGTAGAGTGGGATGAAGAGAGACATTGCAAAGTTTGTGGCTAAGTGCTATACATGTTGGCAGGTTAAGATTGAGCACCAGAAACCTAGTGGTTCCATGAAAGAGTTCAGTATTCCCACGTGAAAGTGGGAGGAAGTGAAAATGGACTTTGTGATGAGTTTTCCCCATACTCGTCATCAGCATGACTCAGCTTAACGTAATAGTCTTTTTTAGATTTGCTTCCCACAAACTCAAGTAGCTCCCTCAAAGGTCTGATTCCGCCAAAGAATTTTGACTAGCGGAACTTCTTTGTTCCTCAGTCTGCAAACCTGATGATCGAGGATTTCTACTGGGATCTCTTCATAAGAGAGACTGTTCTGAACATCTATACCCTCTATAGGGACTACAAATGTTGGGTATCCTATGCACTTCTTAAGCAAGGAGACATGAAATACTGGATGTACTAAAGCTAAGACTGATGGAAACTCAAGCTCGTAAGCTACCTTTCCAAAATGGCTGAGAATTTGGTAAGGACCGACATATCGGGGACTGAGTTTCCCCTTTTTGTCAAATATCTTCACCCCTTTCATAAGAGAGATTTTCAAATACACATAGTCGTCAATCTTAATTTCTAGATCCTTTCTTCACACATCTGCATATGATTTCTATTGGCTTTGAGCTATATTAAGTCTTTCCTTGATCAACTGAACTTTTTATAAGGTATCAAATATCAAGTATGGTCCTACCATTGCGGCCTCACCTACTCCAAACCAACCAATGGGAGATCTACATCTCCTCCCATAAAGCACCTCAAATGGAGCCATCTGAATGCTAGAATGATAACTGTTATTCTATGCAAACTCAACCAAGAGAAAGTGGTCATCCCAACTACCCTTAAAGTCAATGGCACATGCCCTTAACATATCTTCCAAAGTCTGAATGGTCATTTCTTCTTGACCATCTATAAGAGGGTGAAAGGTTGTACTGAGGTGAAATTTGGTACCGAGACCCTTTTGGAAGGCTTTCTAAAAATGAGAGGTGAACTGCGTACCTCTGTCTAAGATGATGGACAATGGAAATCTGTGCAATCTGACCAACTCTCTAATATAGATCTTGGCAAACTCAGACTCAAATTTTCTCCATAAAGTCAGACTCAGCTCAAGGTAATAGTCTTCCTTAGATTTGCTCAGTTCCATGTTCAGTTACAGTTACAAATTTGGTATTCATTATCGTTGCATATCATTTTCATAATATTCATGCATTCATGAATCAAATCAACCATGTACTCATGTATTAGATATGCATGTTCAGTTTGAAAAATCAGCTTATTAGTAGTTTCAGTTAGGTATTCCATGCATCATATATGCATGTTCAGTGTGTAAGCTCAGTTTGTCAGTGTTTCTCAGCTTAGTCAGTCTCATTCGAGGATGAATGTTCCCAAAGGGGAGATATTATAAGACCCCGCAAAATTCTAAAGCATAACTCAGTCCGTCAAAGCTTGAAAAGAGGTTCCAGACTTAAAAATTTGAGCCAAGTGTTTATACTTAGAAGTATTTTAGCCTTCTTAAGTTGGTGATCCTATTTCACGACCCTTATAACCTTAAAGTACCAATTTTTAGGTTTATTCATGATTAGGAATGTCAGTAGGTGACTTCAAGTGAGTTTTGGATTTTTTAGACCTTGTTTGAACCATGTTTAGGTGACCAAAATAGTGGATCGATGCAATCTCAATGCATCGCGTCTACCATCGCGTCAACAGATAATTTTTCCCCAGTTTTTAGTGAAATTCAAGTGAACCAACGTAAACTCAATGCGGTGCATTGGTCATCGTGTTGATGCCATCTATGCGGCACGTCGGTCTGCGCGTCACAGTACATGTTTTCAATCATTAAAAGCCCATGTCTATAAGGGTAATTGGGTCATTTTCCACCCGTATTCAGCTCCAAAAACACGAGATTAAGTCATTTTTAGGGCTAAAATGCTCACTTTCTCAAAAATTCTCTCAAGAACAAACCCTAACTATCAAAGTCAAGATCAATATTCAAGAACTTCACCATCAATCTTCAGTAATTCAAGCACCAAAGTATGTTAGGTGTTCATCCAAGGGTTCCTTTCTACCCTTGGAGTTCAAGAACCTCTTTTAAAACTTTAATTTTATTGATTTCATGAATTCCATGTTAATCTTGAATGTATTCACGGTTATGATGTTAATTGGGTTTCTAAGTAATAATTTATTACAAAATTCATGTAGATTTATTATGACATGTGTGTAGTATTATGTGAATTCATGTTAAAGACCTTGAAATTGTGAGTTGGGATTGGAAATAATGATGCCTACATGTTGAGTAGTATAATGTGCATAGATTATGTTCCCCAAGTGTTTGATAAATTGCTCATGTGGACTAATGGAGAAATCATGACATGCTAGCATATGTACAAGCTTATATCTTGCAAGTGTTTTATAAAATATCTCTATGAATGAGTTATGAACATTATAAATCTTTTTAAGATTATGCTATTCTTTACCTTTCATATTATCGAGTGTTGGGGTTATATAATACCCAATAATCTAGCTGTTTACCTAGAATTACAGTAGCCTCAGTAAAGTCCAGTGATGTCTCGTACAGTAGTATTCAGCTAGTTAACAGAACTCAGTATATACAGCTAGCTAACAGAACTCAGTGTACTCAGTCAGCTAATAGAATTCAGCGTACTCAGTCAGACAATAGAACTCAGTGAACTTAGTTCAGTTAGACAGTAAGATCAGTAATAGTTCAGTCAAGTCTAGAACAGTCTAGAAATCAGTTCAGTCTAGGTCTATTCAGTTAGGAGTAGGAATCAGCACCGAGCGAACCAGGGATGAGGGGCATTCCTGTCAATAAAGGGTTTGACCCTTAGTAGCAATACCTGTGTTAAAGAAATACATAGCCAGCGTAGGTTGAGATGTATTCCTACCAGTCTAGGCTTGATACATCTCCTACCAGTTTTCCCGCCAGCGAAGATTGATGAAAGAGCTTTCTGTCAGAGAGGATTACCTCATAGCCATTTTAGTATCCCTTGGCAAGATACTAACACCCTTCCAACAGGAGTCACAGGTTGAACCCCAACTCAATAATACTCGTGGTATGTTGGTTAGATGAACACTCCCACAGTTTTAATTTCAGACTCAGTATAAAACCTCAGTTCAGTTTCAGGATTAGGACTGTCAGATACAGTCACCCAGCATATTATAGAACTCAGTTCAGTTCTAAAGAATTAGGACTGTTAGAAATAATCACTCAGTATTCAGTAATTTTGTATCAGTAAACTCAGATATCATTCATTCAGTTAGCAAAATTTTGTACCCAGTGCTAACGTGAATCTCAGTTACAACATGCGTACTTGTGAGCATATCTATGCATATTCAATATTTACAGTAGTGTCAGAGATACATATATTCTCAGTTAGTTATATTCATGTTACTCAGTCAGTTATTGTTCATGCATATGAACCCATGAATATCAGCCTACCTCACTTAGCATACCAGTATATTACAAGTACTGACGCATACCTTTCTTTTGCACTATGATATCTTATATCATAGGTTCAGGTGCATGGGATCATGACCGTACTTGGCAGCTCAGATTATCTGCAGCAAATTTAGTGGTGAGTCCTAATAGTTCTAGGACAGAGTTGTTATTTCAGTATTTTTAGTATATTATCAGTAGTCAACGTTAGTTGGGGACTTGTCCCATCAACTCCATTTTTCAGATAGTCAGTTAGAGGCTTTTTAGACTAGATTATATCAGATAGTTATTCAGTTTTCAGATGTGATTGTCAGATGTTCAGTATTTATGTATCAATATATGATTCAGTTTTGAACCTTATGGTGATCTCCACCTAATTTCCGCATTATACAGTATTATTATTCAGTGAATGCAGCAGGTACCAGTCATGGGTTAACTTGTGGTCCTTCGAAATTATGAGCACCGTATAGCATCCGGGGTACAGACTCGGGGCATTACATCTTATGACTAGTAATGTTAGAAAATAAATAGTCACTCTCAAAGCATATGTTTGTTCAGAGTAATTGGTTCTTACTACTATTGCTTATATTTATATTCAATTGATCACTTGTTCAATTATTGTGCACTTTCATATGATGTGATTTGGTTGTTTTTCAGTGTCTGAATATTGTTAACTAATTTTAGTTTATTTATTATATTTAATTTTCCCCTTTTTGATCATACTTAGGCTTTCATATGGTTGATGCTGGTAGACCTATATTATGTTTCTGGTCTGTAATGGACATTTAGGTATATTATATACTTATATATTATAGATTATTTTATGCATCGATACATGACCGTTAAACAGGTCTACGATCGATCGATTGAATATATAAACAAGTAAGATGGGACTAAAAATGAGAAATAAAATAAAATTACCTAACATTATTCAATTATTACAAAACAACTAAATCACAGCATATAAGAATATACAATAATTAAATACATGATTAAATGAGTATAAGTAATAGCAATGGTAGTAAAAACCAATTATGCAGAACAAACGTATGCTTTGAGAAGGACTACTTGTTCTCAAACATAACTTGTCAGAAGAACACTCACAAACTTCACTTTTCCTTACTCATTAGATCACCTGTCCAATTGTTGTGGACGCTTATATGTTGTGATATAGTTGTTTTGCATTGCTTGATTGATGTTAATTTAATTTATTTAATTTTCTCATTTTTAGTCTTATATTACTTAGCTTGTTCATAAATTCAATAAATCGACTATATACATATTTAACAGCCACGTATTGATGCATAAAATAATCTATAATATACTAACAATTTATTTCACCAAAAATGGCATCAGTAGATGATATACTATTTTTGTAGTCTACTATCTATTGAGTGTTTTGAACTTGTTAATTTTAAGAAGCTCCAATTGTCATAAAACACCGTCATTTTGGTCACTAGTGCATCGCGGAGACAGTTTAAATCCCAATTTTCAATTTCAAATAAGGCTCTGCGATTGTACCGCATCGCGGAGAGGTCCAAATTCCCAATCGTCAATTTCCTCCAATAAGACTTCCCGATTCCACCGCATCGCGGTGATGCCCCTTTTCATAATTGTCACTTTTCAGTGAGCCTCCGCGATAATGGCGTGTTGCAGAGGTGGCCAAAATGGCAATCCTGAAGTGTACCATGATAGCTCCTCATCGCGGTGATTTTCCAGGTCCCAATTGGCAGTTTCCAGTAGGCCACCACGATAATGGCGCGTCGTGCCATAGGCCAATTTTAGAAATTTTTCCAGTCTGAGTAAAATCTTAAAAGGGGCTCTTTGGTCTTTTTCTCTAGCCCCAAGCGTGCATAACAAATCATTTAGCCAATCCTAAGCATATTATACTCACTTTTCACCGAAATACTCTTAAACAAAACCCTACATCATCAAAGCATACTCCCCAAGAAATCCAAATTCCTCCATTAATTCTCCAAGGAAATTCAAGATTAAGGATTTCCTATACAAGAACTCTAAGAATTCATCTCCAAAGCATCAATACAAATCCAAGATTCAAGCTTTTCATCAAAGATCATCAATTAAGGTATGTGGAGGTTTTCAACAAGGATAATCCTTTCATCCTTGTGCCCAAACATATTTTAAATTCAAATTTTACTAAGTTTATGTGATTTCCCATGAAATTCAAATTAGGATTTATACCCATTATTGTTATTTACAAGTTTATGATATTCCCAATGATTTAGAAGTTGAATTATATGATTATGTTCATAATTTCATGTATATTACAGGAATTTCCAGATTTTGTGTTGATTTATCAATGCTTACATTCCCAAGCATAAATATTATAATGTTTTAGCATGGAATTGATGCATGGGCCATTACGCCCTAATTAAAGATTGTTATTTCATGATTGTTTGTGCTATGAGCACCCTATGATAAAATTATTCTCCCATTTTGATAAAGATTTGACCTTTTGGTCCTAAGCTAGGAAAAAGAATCCACTTTATTTATATGACTTGAGATTTAAAGAAAAGAAAAAGCATAATTGGTTTTCTTGTAAACCCTTGTTCTACATTTTTGAAGTGGATTTCTTAAGATCCTGAGCATAAGAATGGGAGTAGTATTTAGCACCGAGATGGGTATGTTACCAATGTTTCATGCCCTAAAACTACGTGCCCCCATAGGATTAAGATTATTCCCACTTCTATGTGGATGACTAAGATTGTGATAACATAAGATAATAAGTTCTATTCTGATGGCAAGGGTAGAATAGCTCTCCCCAAAGTGGGTAAGACGTTGGACTCCATGGATGCTCACATGGTTTATGTCGGTTAGAAGAACCTCCCAAAAGATTTTCCCTACTCTTAAAACAGTCTATTGATTTAAAGCCTTAAGATAAAAGCATATGTTTTGGAAGTTATGGTTTTAAGATTCTTAAGTCTTGAGATGAAGTATCTTTCCTCACAGTTGACAAGATAATGTAGTAGTTTTCAGAAAAGAACAGATTTTAGAACTGAATGTAATGGCTCAAAAGATTTATATTAAATGCTTTACTGCTCATAATTTATGATCTTCAGTTTTCAGATTAGTCAAGCCTATATGAGTCATTTACATTTGGCATGCATGACATTTTTTTTATAAATTGTGATGATATTGTTTACTTATTGCATTCACCCCCATATACTCAGTACATCATCAAAGTACTGATCCACATATATGTATATGTCCTACATTGTCTCATAATGTAGGTTCAGGTGCCCAATCTCAGCAGCGTGAGTGATTTTTTAGCATCTCATCTACATCTCTAGAGTTGGTGAGTCCTCATAGTTCGGGGACTTAGCTATTCATATTTTTAGTTTATTAATAGATGTTTATGTATTCATTTCAGACAGTTTGAGTCAGCTGGGGCTTGTCCCAGTGACCTTCTAGATTCAGTCAGTACAGGCTTGTCAGACTACTAGATTCAGTTTTAGACCTTTGATTTAGTATTCAGATTTTTCAGTATTATTTTACCAAGACTTGTGAGATTAGTATGTTTCAGATAAGATTTCTGCATTGGTTATGATTTTATATTCATTTCCCCTATTTTGAGATCCAGACTTAGTAGAAAGTAGCTAGGGTTAGCTCAGGACTACTTATAGTTTGGAGCACTGTGTGGCATTCCGGTATTTAGATTTTAGGGCGTTATAGACTTGGTATCAAAGACTAAGATTTAGAGAGTCCTAGGGATTCAGACAAGATGCATTACGTAGAGTCTTGATCATCGGAGTGAAGCACGCCACAACTATGAGCAATAGGCTATGGAGTGTTTTAGGAAATCATCTCTTCTTTCATAATCTATCATGCATTCAGTGTCTATATCTTCTTCTAACTCATGCTTTTATGTGACTGAAAATGCCTCCTTATCGAGCTAACACACGTAGAAACGATAACCAGCCACCTCACCCACAGATCCTTTGAATGAGAATGTTTCATATGCAGAGTTTCGGGGTACCTTTCAAGCACTAGCCCAAGCTATGACAGCTAATGTCCAGGGCAACTGTCAGGCTACAATCCCACTTCAGCAAAATGGGGACATAGTCGCAGCCAGAATTTGAGATTTTATTAGAATAAACCCGCCGGAATTCTTTGGGTCGAAGGCAGGTGAGTACCCACAGTTTTATCTAGATTAGGTGAAGAAGATCACCCGAATTATGCATATTTATGAAGAAGAAAGTGTAGAATTGGCATCCTATAGGCTAAATGATGTTGCATATGATTAGGTAGTGATGTAGAAGAAAAGTAGAGGGGAGAATGTAGCTTCCATGACTTGGCAGATATTTTAGGATGCGTTCTTAGACATGTTCTTCCCACGTGAGATGAGGGAAGCCATGATAGAAGAGTTTATGAACCTGAGGCAGGGTTCAATGATAGCGAGGGAGTATTGCCTCAAGTTCAACCAGTTGCCTAAGTATTCCCCTAATCATATGGATGACCATAGGTCAAGCATAAGTAAGTTTGTGACCGGTGTGTCTAGGTTGGTAGTTAAGGAGTGTAGGACTTATATGCTCATTGGAGATATGGATCTTGCTAGATTGATGATGCACGCTTAGTAGATTGAGGCAGAGAAGTTGAAGAAAAGAGATAGAGTAAATAAAAAGGCTAGAACAGGGCAGTTTGATTATGGTCAGAATAGGTTTAGAGGAGGAAATCGTTCGCAGTTTCAGAATCATTCATCTATGCCCACACTTTCTTCATCCAGTGCTCCTACACCCAGAAATAGGTAGGAACAGTGGGGTAAGTCTTCTATGTCTAGATCTCAGAATAGTATGAGTGGTAGGACCATCTATCCTTAGTGTGCTAAGTATGGTAAGACCCATCCGGGTGAGTGTTTGTGGGTCCGAAAAGGTTGTTATGGATGTGGCCAGCTGAGTTACAAAATCAAAGACTACTCGTATACTAGACAGGGAAATAGGGATGTTTGTTCCCAGACTCAGGCTAATAGTGCACCAGCTCCTCTAGGTCATCCAGCCCCTCCTCAGTGTGCCTCATCCAGTACCATTGGCGATCAGCGTCAGAATCGGTTCTATGCTTTACTATCCCACCAGGAGCAGGAAGATTCACCAGATGTTGTTACTGGTATGCTTCATATCTTTCATCTTAATGTTTATGTGTTGTTAGAACCTGGGTTGAGTTTCTCTTATGTGACCCCATCAGTTGCTGGGAATTTCTAGATAAGTTCTAAAAAAATCCCTGAGCCCTTCTTGGTTTCTACTCCAGTAGGTAAGTTAGTTGTTGATAAAAAAATCTATAAGAAGTGTCCTATCACTGTCCTTCAAAAAATCATGTTAGAAGACTTAATAAAGTTAGATATGGTTGACTTTGGTCTTATTCTTGGTATGGATTAGCTCCATTCCTATTATGCATCCATAGATTGTCGTACCCGAGTGGTGAAGTCTCAGTTTCCAGATGAGCTAGTCTTTAAGTGGAAAGGTAATTCAGTGTCTCTCAAGAGTCATTTCATATCCTATCTCAAAGCCAAAAAGTTGATTTCCAAAGGGTGTATCTATCATCTATTTTGAGTCAAAGACACAAAGTCTGAGACTCCAACAATTCAGTCCGTCTGAGTGGTCAGTGAGTTTCCTGAAGTTTTTCCAGAAGATCTCTCAAGGGTATCTCCCGATAGAGAGATAGAATTCGGTACTAACCTTCTCTCAGATACTCAGCCCATTTATATCCCTCCATATCGTATGTCTCCTGCCGATCTTAAGGAGTTGAAAGACCAAATCAAAGATCTGTTAGATAAAGGTTTCATAAGGCCTAGTGTTTCTCCATGGGGCGCTCCCATCCTATTCGTGCAAAAGAAAGATGGTTCTTTGCGTATGTGCATTGACTATCATCAGTTGAATAAAGTTACAGTAAAAAACAAATATCCTCTTCCTAGAATTGATAAATTGTTTGACCAACTCCAAGGTGCAAGTTATTTCTCAATGATAGACCTTATATTCGGCTATCATCAGCTTAAAGTAAGGGAATGTGATACTCTAAAGACAGCTTTTAGAACCCGTTATGGTCATTTTAAGTTTCTAGTCATATCTTTCAGGCTAGCCAATGCTCCAGCATCTTTCATAAACTTGATGAACAGAGTGTTCAAATAGTATTAGGGCATGTTTGTCATGGTCTTTATTGATGATATACTCGTCTACTCTCGTAGTGAGGATGATCATGCAGACCATCTTAAAATTGTGTAACAAACTCTTAGAGATCACTAATTGTTTGCCAAATTTAGTAAACACGAATTTTGGCTAAGGTCAGTAGCTTTCCATAGTCATATCTTTTCCAGTAAAGGTATTAGAGTTGATCCCCAAAAGACAAAAACCGTAAAAAAAAATGTCCTAGACCTATCTCTCTGTCAGACATTAGGAGTTTCTTGGGTTTAGCCAGCTATTACAGATGTTTTGTTGGGGTTTTCTCATCTATTGCATCCCCTATGTCTAGATTGACCTAAAATAAAGTTAAGTTCTAGTGGTCAGATTCCTACGAGCAGAGTTTTCAGGAGTTGAAGATCGACTCACTTTAGCCCCAGTCTTAGCATTACCAGATGGTACAGATGGATTCATTGTTTATTGTGATGCCTCCAGAGTTAGTTTGAGTTGTGTGTTGATGCAGAGAGGTAAGGTTATATCCTATGCCTTTAGACAGTTGAAACCTCGTGAAAAGAATTACCCAACCCATGATCTTGAATTAGCTGTTGTTGTATTTTCTTTGAAAATCTGGAGACATTATTTGTATGGGGTGCATGTTGATGTGTTCACGGATCACAAAAGTTTATAGTATGTGTTTACCCAGAGAGAGTTTAATCTGCGTTAGAGAAGGTGGTTAGAATTATCGAAGGATTATGATATGAGTGTGTTGTATCATTCGGGCAAGGCCAACATAGTGGCAGATGCCCTTAGTAGATTGTCGATGGGCAGTGTTGCTCATGTGGAGAATGATAAGAAAGAGTTGGTTCAAGAAGTTCATCGATTAGCTAGATTGGGTGTTAGGTTGGTTAATTTAGCTGAAGGGAATATTTGGGTTTAGAGTAGTCTGAATCTTCCCTAGTTTCAGAAGTGAAGGAGAAGAAAGACAGGATTCTAGTTTGGTCAAACTGAAAGAGTCAGTTAAAGTCCAAAAGGTAGAGGTTCTCTCCCAAGGGGGAGATGGCGTGATGAGATACCAGAGTAGATTGTGTGTGCCATGTGTTGATGATTTGAGATAGCGGATTATGGTGGAAGCGCATGGTGCGCGTTATTCCATTCATCCAGGGGCTACCAAGATATACCGCGAAGCGGGAAATCTATTAGTGGAGTGGTATGAAGAGAGATATAGTAGAGTTAGTAGAAAAGTGTGCAACTTATCAACAGTTTAAGGTAGATCACCAAAGACCTGGTGGTACATTGCAAGAGTTTGGTATCCCCACTTAGAAATAGGAAGAGGTGAATATGGATTTTGTGATTGGTTTACCCCATTCACGTCATCATCATGATTCAGTTTGGGTTATTGTAGATAGATTGACTAAGTGAGCGCATTTCTTGCCAGTTTATACGTCCTATAAAGCTGAGGATTATGCTAAGTTTTATATATGAGAGTTAGTCAGATTGCATGGAGTTCCCTTGTCTATCATCTCAGATAGGGGTACTCAATTTTGGAGAGCTTTTTAGAAGGGTCTTGGTACCCAAGTCCATCTTTGTTCAACTTTCCACCCTCGGAAAGATGGTCAAGCATAGAGGATCATCCAAACTCTAGAAGATATGTTGAGGGCATGTTCTCTTGATTTTAAAGGTAGTTGGGATGAGCATTTTCCATTGATTGAGTTCTCTTATAATAACAGTTATCATTCTAGCATACAGATGGCCCCGTTTGAGTCTCTTTATGGAAGGAGATATAGATCACCCATAGGTTGGTTTGAAGTGGGTGAGGCCGCTTTTCTTGGGCCTGATGCAGTCTTTGAATCTATGGAGAAAGTTAAGTTGATTAGAGAAAGATTGAAAACAACGCAGAGGCTCTAGAAATCATACGCAGATGTGAGAAGAAGGGACCTCGAGTTTGAGGTTGGTGATTTAGTGTATCTGAAGATTTCACCCATGAAAGGGGTGAAGAGATTTGGCAAAAAAGGGAAATTTAGTCCCCGGTATGTTGTCCCTTACAGAATTGTAAGTCATGTTGGGAAAGTAGCTTATGAGCTTGATTTGCCCACAGACATATCGTCCGTTCATTCTGTATTCTACGTCTCTATGCTTAAGAATTGCATCGGTGACTCCACTATTGTAGTTCCTTTAGAAAGCTCAGATATTCAGAACAACCTTTCATACGAAGAGATTCCAGTTGAGATTTTACATCATCAGATCCATAGGCTAAGGAACAAAGAAGTTCCCTTTGTCAAAGTTCTTTGGCGGAATCAGTCTGTTGAGGGTGCCACTTGGGAAGCAGAAACAGATATGCGAGTCAAGTACCCTTACTGCTTCTCTGCAAATTTAGATTCAGTCAAAGGTAATACTCTTTCTTAATTCAGTATCTTTCCAGTTTCAGATTCAGCTATATAATCATCCTCATTGATAACTCATGCACTCATAGAATTACTCAAAAGCTCAGAATGATTTAGATTCAATTTTGCAATTTATTTCAGTTGTGCATGATATCATATATCCTCAAATTCCTCAGTATTCTTAGTCTAACTAGAAACATTCGAGGATGAATGTTTCCAAGGGGGAGATATTGTAATACCCCGTACTTTTCTTAACTCAATTTGACATCTAGAATGTCAAGTGTTAGCTTCAAGAAAGAATGACTTTCTATATATAGAGAATTTTTTAGACTTAGACCCTTCAATGTGTAGGAAAGTAAATCATCTTTTCAACGATATAAGATTCGCCTTAATTCGATAACCGAACGAGGAGTTATGGCGATTTTAAGTTTCAGTCGTTAAACACCATCATTTCGGTCACTAGCACATCGCGGAGACAGTTTAAATCCCAACTTTCAATTTCCAATAAGACTCCACGACTGTACCGCATCGCGGAGAGGTCCAAAATTCCAATTGTCAATTTTCAGTAAGACTTCGCGATTCTACCGCATCGTGGTGATGTCCTTTTTCATAATTATCACTTTCCAGTGAGCCTCTGCGATAATGGTGCATCACGAAGGTGGAAAAAAAGGCAATACAGAAGTGTACCGTGATAGCTTCACGTCACGGTGATTTTTCAGGTCCCAGTTGCCAATTTCCATTAAGCCACCGAGATAACGGCGCGTCGCACCGTAGGCCAATTTTGGGAATTTTCCTAGTCTGAGTAAAATCTTAAAAGGGGCTCTTTGGTCTTTTTATCTAGCCCCAAAACATGAATAACAGATCATTTAACCCATCCTAAGAATATTATACCCATTTTTCACCAAAATACTCTTAAACAAAACCCTAGATCATCAAAGCTTACTCTCCAAGAAATCCAAATTCCTCCATTAATTCTCCAAGAAAATTCAATATTAAGGATTTCCAATACAAAAACTCTAAGAATTTATCTCCAAAGCATCAATATGAATCCAAGATTCAAGCTTTTCATCAAAGATCATCAATTAAGGTATGTGGGGGTTTTAACAAGGATAATCCTTTCAACCTTGTTCCCAAAATAAATTTTAAATTCAAATTTTACTGAAGTTTATGTGATTTCCCATGAAATTCAAATTAGGGTTTATACCCATTATTGTTATTTACAAGTTTATGATATTCCCAATGATTTAGAAGTTGAATTACATGATTATGTTCATAATTTCATGCATAGTACAGGAATTTCTAGATTTTGAGTTGATTT
Source organism: Capsicum pubescens (assembly GCA_030864215.1). Taxonomy (NCBI): domain Eukaryota; kingdom Viridiplantae; phylum Streptophyta; class Magnoliopsida; order Solanales; family Solanaceae; genus Capsicum; species Capsicum pubescens. The sequence goes on from CM061538.1 coordinate 338,405,919, forward strand.
ATCAATGTTTACATTCCCAAGCATGAATATTATAATATTTTAGCATGAAATTGATGCATGGGCCATTAAGCCCTAATTAAAGATTATTATTTCATGACTGTTTGTGCTATAAGCACCCTATGATAAGATTATTCTCCTATTTTGATAAAGATTTGACCTTTTGGTCCTAAGCTAAGAAAAAGAATCCACTTTATTCATATGACTTGAGATTTAAAGAAAAGAAAGAGCATAATTGGTTTTCTTGTAAACCCTTGTGCTATATTTTTGAAGTGAATTTCTTAAGATCCTGAGCATAAGAATGAGAGTAGTATTTAGTACCGAGATGGGTATGTTACAAAGGTTTCATGCCCCTGAACTACGTGCCCCCATAGGATTAAGATTATTCCCACTTCTACGTGGATGACTAAGATTGTGATCACATAAGATAAGAAGTTCTATTCCGGTGGCAAGGGTAGAACACCTCTCCCCAAAGTGGGTAAGATGTTGGACTCTATGGATGCTTACATGGTTTATGTCGGTTATAAGAACCTCCCAAAAGATGTCCCCTACTCTTTCAACAGTCTATTGATTTAAAGCCTTAAGATAAAAGCATATGTTTTGGAAGTTATGGTTTTATGATTCTTAAGTCTTGAGATGAAGTATCTTCCCTTACAGTTGACAAGATAATGTAGTAGTTTTCAGAAAATAATAGGTTTTAGAACTGAATATAATGGCTCACGAGATTTATATTAAATGCTTTACTACTCATAATTTATGATCTTCAATTTTTAGATTACTCAAGCCTATGTGAGTCATTTACAGTTGGCATGCATGATTTTTGTTTTATAAATTATGATGATATTGCTTACTTATTGCATTCACCTTCATATACTCAGTACATCATCAAAGTACTGATCCACATATACGTCTATGTGCTACATTGTCTCATAATGTTGGTTCAGGTGCTCGGTCTTAGCAGCGTGAGTAATTTTCGAGCATCTCATCTACATCTCTGTAGTTGGTGAGTACTCATAGTTTGGGGACTTAGCTATTCATATTTTCAGTTTATTAATAGATGTTTCCGTATTTATTTCAGAAAGTTTGAGTCAGTTTGGGCCTGTCCCAGTGACCCTCTAGATTCAGTCAATAGAGGCTTGTCGGACTACTAGATTCAGTTTTAGACTTTTGATTCAGTATTCAGATTTTTCAGTGTTGTTTTACCAAGACTTGTGAGATTAGTATGTTTCAGATAAGATTTCCGCATTTATTATGATTTTATATTCATTTTCCCTATTTTGAGATCCAGACTTAGTAGAAAGCAGCCAGGGTTAGCTCAGGACTACTTGTAGTTCGGAGCACCGTGCGGCATCCTGGGAATTAGATTTCGGGGTGTTATAGTCACACCCCTTTTTTAACTAAAAAGATTTATTTTAAGTTTAAAAAGGGGTTTTTTTATTAAGTGACAAAAATAAAAAAATTTGTTTCGAAAAGAATTCTTTTAATTTAAACTTAGAGTCGCCACTTGGCATAAATCGAGTGTGTCAAGTCACCTTTGGAAATTCTTTTTCAAAATGGTTTGACTCTAAAAATTGATCCACAAACAGAGATTTTGGTTAAGGAATTCTAGTGATCGAGGGAAAGGTGTTAGGCACCGTTCGATCCCGTGGTTCGACCACGGTCTTTTCGTAGAGTCTATTGGCTAGTAGACACTATAAGATGTATAAACCAAACAAAACACACAACGAGAAAACAAACAATCAAATAAACAAAATCAAAATAGTGTCCAGTCTAATTTATTACAGACCCAAAATAGAAATGTACTAAAATGTAAACCTACGCCAACCTACACTAATCCTAAACTATGCTCCACCCGATGTCTCGGGTCTTGACCATGAATCTTTTTTGCGTACATGATACTTTAGAGAATTCCCCGGTGAATAAGTACAATTTCCTCGGGGCATTCCCTAGTCAAATGAATACAAGAAATTCAGAAACGATAAAATAAAAACCATTTAACACATTCAAACATTCAACAATTACAATTTCTATGTTTTGCTTACCCCGATCTACCGTTTCCCTACTACTTGATGGCCTAACACAAGATACTATTGTGTTCAACAATTAATGTCCATCCCCGCCTTCAAATTTATTCTCAATCGAGCCAATTCAAATTCGATTCAGATGGTCCAATTAATCAATACCAACACTCGTTCATCATCCGATCACAACAGCATCACACACAAAACAAAATCCACACACCATGATTCACCACACAACGTATAAAATAATTAAAATTAATTGAGAATGAGATGAAGAATGGACTTTAATGCTGCTTTTATTTGAGTATTACCCAGTTAAACAAGATGAAGTCCGCACCGAAAACCTCAAATCAAACCTTGATGATGAATAAACCCTACCTCGGTATAACCTTCACTATTTTCCACCAAAATCTCAACAAAATCATGATAATCGACCAACTCGTGCATGTTTTCTGATAAAGGTTTGATCAGAGATGAAGCTGGGTCATTATTCTCGCATCACCAAAACTCCGTCGAACTCAATCAATCTATCCAATCCAACAAGAAAAACTGCAGCTAAAACCCACACAGCCAGTCGATTTTGATGTCCTTTCTGGTCAATCACGCTGGAAATGGAGACAGGGGGTCAGTTTTTTGGTGGTTTTTTAGTCATTGGATCGTGGGTGGTAGTTGGTGGCATTTTTGGTGGGTTTCGATGACGGTTTGGCTGAAGTAATAAGTTGTGTTATTGTTCGTTGTTGTTTTTCGGTGAGAACTCGCCAGAAAATATCTTTTCCGATCCTTTCTCTCCTTTTTTTTATTATTTAGTGGTGGTGTGTGTATCAGTGTATTGTGTGTTGTTTATTGCCTGTATGTGTATATTGAAAAGAAATTGAGAGGACGTTTGTGTGTGTTCTATGTATATGCATGTGTGGAGTGCATCTACTATGATGGTGTGTATATGTATTTCTTCTTTCTGTGATGTGTATAAAAATAAAAATTATGAGGTGTGTGGCTATATCTGTGAAATTGTGAATCTGAGCATTATATGTAGGTGTGAGTGAAATTCCTTCTTTTCCAGTGAGTTTGTGCGTGTATATAGCGTGTGAATTGTGAGTAAGGTGTAGTGTGTGTTGTAAAAGTGTGGGGTGGGGTGAGGTAGAGTAGGGGGTGGGGTGGTGATGTGTGTTGTCAAAATTTTATTAGGGGAGTGGTTAATTTTGTTATCAAAAGAATATTGGTGATTGAGTTTGTTGGGGGTTTGTTATTATGTGAAAATTATCACATGGGTGAAGGTACGTGGTAAGACAGGGTAAAAAATGATTTGGGGAAGGACAAAATTACATGTCTACAACATCTACTGTATATACACCAAAAATAATTATAACTATGTATAAATAGTATAATTTTTTGTCGAAGGGGGTTCGTATGAACCCCCTCGGCCAAGTGTAGATCCGTCTCTATGCTCGTGCTGCAATGGTCAAAAAGAACAAGCCACCAATGGTCATATTTCTGCCAATTCTATTATATAAATGAATTGACCCCCTTTGAACTCTTTCATATTCTTTTCTTCATCCATTTCACTTTTCTTTTAAACACAAAAAATGTCTCATTCATCTCAAACATCCACAAAATTTATATTTGTCAATGCGATAATTTCACTATCTAAAAGAAATCGCGAACCGACAAGAATTCAGATAAAAAATTCTATAATTGTGCAGTTGAAAATGTGTGATTTTTTATCAATAATTATACATTATTTATGTGCAAGCAATAAAGTGAAGGGCCGCTTTGGTATACTAGTTGAATCCCACGTGCCTCGCACATGTAAAGTTTGACTATTTAAAATTAAATAATTTTATCTATTATGGAGATTTTTAATAAAGTGTAAAAGTTCAAATCAGTTTTCAAAAATCTTTCAGACTTTAATATAATAATGTAAATATAAACATATACACATTATATCTTATGACTAAAAGTTCCAAGTGGTTGATGGATCATCACTTTTGCATTTGTCATATAGTACCGTTTTCCCTTATTGCCATAGGCTAAGAGAGACACATCAATTTGAACCATATTTGTGTTACGATTATATATATATATATATATATATTTAAAATATTTTCTTATTTTTAAAGTTAATTCTTACAAAATCATTGATTACATTCTTATTACGTTCTTATAATGTTACAGAATCTAGAATATTTCTTATTCTAACGGTTTTATATTTAATTTTAAATTTTTCAAAACTTCTTAAAATAAAATTTAGTTGATTTGTAATTCTTAAACTAATGAAAAAAGTATTAATTCTCATTCATTTTGATGAATTCTAATAAGGAAAGGTTTACCATATATATATTTAATTAATTTCAACTCTTAAATTAGGAAAAAATAGTGAAATTCTTGTAGACGCGTAATTTTGTTCATCCCCAAAGTCATTTTTTACCATTTTTTTACCCTGTCTTACCATGTACCTTCACTCATGTAATAAGTTCCACCCAATAACAAATTCAATAAATTCTTAACAACTTTTAACACCTCATCGTAACAAAAATAACAACCTACTATAACAACTTTGACACATCACACCCCTACCCCTACCCCTACCTCACCACTTCCTATCCCTACCCATATACCCCCTACCCGTGTACCCCCTGCCCCTTTGAGAATATATACACACATATTACAATACACATATATACAAAATCCCATACTAAAAACACACACACATTCATGCTTCTCTCACAATTCACATACATATACACTACACACACAAATACAGAGGAAAAATCCAGTAAAAAGACAAGAGAGAAAACCATTAGATGAGAAATAGTAAGAGCAATAGAGAAATTGTTCCATTAACGTCAACAACATACACACATATAAGAGAGAAATAGAGTAGGAAAAACAGAGACTCGAGAAGGAGGAGAATCGAGAGAGAGGGGAAAGGGGAGTGGAACGACGGAGAAATAATTCCGATGAATTCTCGCCAAAAATGTCACTATCAGAAGAAATTTAACCCATTCACCAGTTCCCACCACCGGCTGAGATCGCCGGAGCACCGACGAAGCCGCAAACAAGAACCCAACCCCTATTACGGCGAGATTCGTACAAGGTTAGTTGGAAATCGGTGATTTGGGGTTCAAATTGAGTTTTTTTTTGGTATGTTTGATTTTTATTCGGGTCTATGGGTCTCGATACCAAGCTGGTGTCATCATTTTGAGGTTTTCCGTTGATTTTCAAATCTATTCGGGTTGTATTTCTTGATTTCGAGTCGAGTTTGGTCGTTGTTGAGGTTTGACTCGAGGTTTTCGAGGTGGAATCTCTTTATTCGAGTAACATTGAGTTCGAAAGCTTCAAATTGTGGTTCAATTCTACTCTTTCCCTCTTTTTATTTCATTGGTGATGATATCCAGTGCATCAGATTGAATGTTGTGTGTTGGTTGATCTTGATTGGTGATGAATTTCTACTTTGTTTGATTTGTTGCTTGATTCCCTGGATTATAAACTATGTGATGAAATGATATCTCATTCGAGAGGTAAAATCAGTTATTTGGGGAGGCAAAGATTTAAATTTAAAAAAAAGCAAGCATTAATTGTTTCGATTCACTGATGTCATTGATTATGATAGGTCGAGCTGGGTAGGAAAATAGAAGGCTTGGGTAGGCAAATTTAGAGATTTTGAATTGTTGATGTTTGAAATATTGGTTGAGTGGTTTTGATTTATTTTTTTTGCATTGAAAATATATATTCATTTAGTCGGGGGAATGCCCCACGGCCATTTGTACTTATTCACCGGGGTATGCCCCGAAGTATCTTGTATGTGAAGGACGTTCGTGATCAAGGCCCAAGACATCGGGTAGAACATTGTTTAGGACTAGTGTAGGTTAGAGTAGGTTTATTTCAGTATCTTTTATTTTGGACTGTAATAATTAGACTGGACCCTATTTTCAGACTTTTGACTGTTTGATTGATTGTTCTTGTGTGTTGTGTGTTTTGTTTGGTTTATACATTTTATAGTGTCGTACTAGCCGATATACTCCACGAAGCGACCGTGGTCGAACCACGGGAACAAGGAGTGCCTAACACCTTTCCATTAGTCAAACGAATTCCTTAACTGGAATCTTTGTTCGTGGATCAGTTTTAAAGAGACAAACCATTTTGAAAAAGAATTTTCAAATATGAGTTGGCACACCAGATTTATGTCAAGTGGAGACTCTGAGTTCAAATGAAAAAGAATCCTTTTCGAAATAAATTCTATCTTTTGTCACTTAATAATAAAACCCTTTTTGAAATTGTAAAATTAATCTTTTTGGTAAAAAGGGGGTGTGACAGCTCTGGCGACTCCGCTGGAGATTTTTTAGAATTTGAGCTTATTTTGAGTTGTATCGTCCTAGTTATACACTATAGGTGTAAAAATATTTTATTTGTGTTATTATTTGTGTTATTGTTTTATTACTATTGGATGCCTACGTTCTCTTTGATTGCAGTCTTTCTTTATGTGTTACCGTTTTATATCTAGCATCATATGCATTACCCTGAGTCACTTCTTTCGTAAGAAGTCCTGGGGTACACGTCGTGTATACGAACTCTAGTAGAGTCACCCTTATTTTAGGAGGGGGAGCTGTCGGACGTATGGAGTGGGTGGAAAGCTCTCACAGCCACTACCGACCATACGCTCCCCTGAACAGCCTTGTTAGTGGACCCCAGCATAGATCAGCCTTTAGGTCATGCTTATCTGCATCATATTAAGACCTAGCAAGACCCACTTGGTCCTTTATAGGAGACTCAGCCCTAAAGCATCCTTACGTGCTAATTGTTGAATCTTTGAGGGTAACAGTGTCATTTAACAGATTGATTTGGGGAAAGCATGTGCTAGAATTAAAGGAGCGTGTGTTTAGGCAAGGAAAAAGAAAAAAAGAAACGAGTTTCGTACTTTTTTAGTGTTCTTTATAGATTTTATTTTTTAACAATTCAAAAATTCGAAAAGATTTTTTATCTTTTGCACTCATTTACTCAAAAAAATAAAACATCAAAAAGATTTTGCCTTTGTTTCCTTTAGCAAAGATTCATAATTCGAAATTTTCAAAAAGAGTTTTTTAATAGGTGCTTTTTATAAAAGAAAAATTCAAAAAAGATGTTATAAGTTTTGTACATTTCATATAACGAAAATATCAAAAAAAAAAAATCTTTCATAGTTGTTGGTGTCATTTTTATGTGAATTGTCAAATTGAAAAGCCCAAAAAATATTTTATTGACGTTTTCATTGTCTGTCTTTGGTCGTGTCTCTCAAGTCAAGGTTTAGTTTGTTATTTAATCCTTAATTTTCCAATCTGGATGAACTACGCACACCTAATTCTCCTCTTTCAGGAGTGAGATACGTAGGCAACCTTTCTAGGGTTCGGTGATTTTATTTAAAAAATTTAAAAAGATTTTCTTCACTCTTCATTTAGAGTAGGTTTTCATACACATATTTAAAAGAAAACTACAAAAATATTTTAGTTTAATAGTTTCAAGTTTCATTTTCATATGAAATTCAAAATCGAAAATCCAAAAAGATTTTCTTTGGTAATCATAGGTTTCATTTTGTTTAGGATTTTAAAGCTGAAAATTCAAATAGATTTTCATTCATTCTTCTAAAAATTTGTTATTTTCTTTTCTTCTAAAGTTTCAAGAAAAAAAAAAAGAGTTTGACTGACCATTTTATGGTCAAACTTCACGAACAACGCATACCTGATTTTTCTCTCTCGGGAGTTAGATACATAGGCGCCCTTCTTGGGTTCGGAGATCTTTTCCAAAGAAAAGGAGAAAAGAAAAAGGTTCTGAGAAAGTGTTGATAACTAACACGTTTGTTATCTCTTCTTAAGTTAGTTTAAGGTGGTTAGTTTGTGGCATTGTGGCATTGTATGTGGGTCTCCACATCACACCAAATCCAAGAAAGGGTTAGTTGTGTCCAATAAGGATATAGTGTAATGACCCGGGACTACCCCCTAGTCGCTACACGATGCTTACAACCTCGAAGGACGATAAGCTAACCCATGACTGATATCTTATGTGAGCACTGAATAAATATACTGTAATAAATGCGGAAACATAGGCTGAAATGCCATAAGGTTCAAAACATCTTAAATACTAATAAAATATATCGTTTGTGATAATATCTATAAAACTGAATAGTGACTGAAAACTAGTCTGAAAGCCTCTAATCTGAACTGTCTGAAAGTGGAGTTGATGGGAAAATCCCCCAACTAACTCCATCTACTGAATTACTAAATCTACTAAAATAATGAGATAAAAGAATATCCTTGAATAATGAGGAATCACTGATAATCTACTGCTGTTGGCTGAATCTGAATTTGTCTATGCGCGGTCGAGAACCTGAGCATCCGATCCTATAATATGAAACATCATAGCATAGAAAGTATGCATCAGTACGTGGGAATATAGTGGGATGCTAGATGAGGTAAGGCTGAATGCAAGGGTTCATATGCATGAACAATAACTGACTGAATGATATAGAATAATTGAACATGAGAGTACATAGATAACTGATACTACTATAAATACTAAGTGTGCACTATTGTGCATATAAATAAATATTGTGACTAAGCTTGTCTGAAGCTAAGTCCTGAATTTTGATACTGAGTAACTGATATCTGAAGTTACTGATACTGTTTGACTGTATCTGACAGTCCTGATTCTGTAGAATTGAACTGAGTTCTATTCTGAAGACTGAAACTGAGACTGTTGGAGGTAATCATCTAATCGACATGCACCAAATAAGATAAGATAACTGAGTTGGGGTCCAACCTGTGACCTCAATTGGAAGGGTGTCAGTACCGTGCCATGGGTAAATACACTGAAGAGTTTCCCTCATCTGGCAGGTACTCTAATGAGAACGGTGGAACCCTCATCTGTCAGGTTAAAAGACCTCATCAACCCTCAACTAGCAGGTTTGATGTCACAACCTACGCTGGCTACGTAGTTCTGGAACGAAAGGATTGCTTCTAAAGATCACACCCTCTACTGACAGGTGAGACCTCATCCTTAGGTTCACTCGGTGCTGAATCCTACTCCCAATTGAAAGACACTGAACTGATTATACTGAACTGACTGGACGGATACGAAGTTTTCCTGAGTTCTATAACTGACTGAGTTCTACTGAGTTCTGTAACTGACTGAGAGTACTACTGATCATGACATGACTGAGATTTTGTAACTAACACTGGCTCTAGGCACACAGCTAAATTTTCTGGTATTAAATACCCCAAGGACTCGATAGCATAAAAAAATAAAGCATAATATACTCTTGAAAATCATAACAATGTATACTTGTCCATAGTTCACTCATAGAGGCATTTAATCAAACACTTGTAATGCATCTACTTATACATTAATGGGGAATACATGCTATCATGTTACAAGGGCACTATTTCATTCACATAGGCATTTTATCAAACACATAGGGAGCATGCTTAGGTTATACAATAATCAAACATATAGTTATCATGGCTACATCAATAAACTTGCAAAGTGAAGGGTTTATCATAAAGATAATGCAATTCAACACATACAATGATTAATTTCATAAGAGCATGTAATTAATCCTGGAATAAAACCCAACAATAACATGAACATGGATTCAATTAAATTCAAGCATGAAAGTTCATGATTCAACAAATCTTATATTTTCAAAACGGATTCGTGGACTCTATGGGTGAAAGTAACCCATAGATGAACACCTAACATACCTTAATTTATTAATCCATGAAGGTTCGTTCTGGGAGAGACTCTTGATTTTTGCTCTTGTTTCTTGAAGAAACCTATTTTGGGCCATGGCGCGACGCGCCGCTATCGCGCCAAGCAACTGGAAAATACCAACTGGAAATATGGCTAATGGAGCGACGCGGTGGAATCGAGATGCAATACTGGATGGGACCTAGAAACTTGGCGCGACGTGGTACAATTACGTTGGCTCACTAGAAATTGACAAACGTGAAAATGAACCTTGGAGCTATGCGCCAATATCGTGGAGCAATACTAGAAATTGACATTTGTCATTTTGACAAACTCCGCGAAGCGCTACTGGCCTAAATGACGGTGTTTAACGACTAAAACTTAAAATAACCATAACTTCTTATCCGGTTATCGAATTTAGGCAAATTTTATATCATTGGAAAGCTAATTAATTTCCTACGCAATGGAAGGCTCTAAATTGAAAAAATACTGAGCTTTTCAGAAAATTTATATTGGATAACTCATGAAATGAGAGTTAAGTTAAGCTTAAGAAATACAGGGTATTACAATATCCCCCCTTGGAAAAATTCATCCTCGAATGAGACTGATTAAGTTGAGGCACTGATCGACTGAGTTTATACATTGAACATGCATATCTGATGCATGACTACATGACTGAACTACTGACAAACTAAACTTTTACACTGAACATGCATATCTTATGCATGGAATATATGACTAAAGATACTGATAAACTGGGTTTTCATACTGAACATGCATATCTAATGCATGAGTACATGATTGAACTGATTCATAAATGCATGACTAAATATGCAACGGTAATGGATACCAGATTATAATTATAGCTGAACATAGAACTGAGTAAATCTAAGGAAGGTTGTTACCTTAAGATGGATCTGAGGTTGCAAAGAAGAGGTGAGGATACTTGGTCCGCATATCTGCTTTTGCTTCCCAAGTAACTCCCTCTACGGACTGATTCCTCCAAAGGACTTTGACTAAGGGAACTTCTTTGTTCCTTAGTCTATGATTCTGACGATTGAGGATCTGGACTGGAACCTCTTTGAAAGAGAGATCATTATGAATATCTACGCCCTCCAATGGAACTATTACTACTGGGTCACCAATGCATTTCTTTAGCAAAGAGACGTCGAATACTGGGTGTACTGAAGTTAGGTCTGAAGAAAACTCGAGCTCATAAGCTACCTTTCCAAAATGACTGAGAATTCTATAAGGACCGACATATCGGGGACTGATCTTTCCCTTATTGTCGAACCTCTTCACTCCCTTCATGGAAAATATTTTCAAGAATACGGAATCACCGATCTCAACTTGAGATCATTTATTAAATACGCATGAATGAGAATATGAGAACAGAACTGAGGCTGAAATGTGATACATGAATAGGATATCATGAACTAAACTGACCCCTGAATACATAGTTTACGGTTGAGATTGGGGCTTGAGGGTCAACTTGGGAGTACCCACTACTCCAAATTGGATTCGTTATGTGAAAAAAACATGGAAGGTTTAGGTCATGAAAACTCGGGGGTTTATAGTGCATCTCCTCCTTGGGACTTTATGTCCCCCGAAGAATGCTGACTTGACTGGGATTCTGAAGAAAAACTGAGACGATGCACGGGACACCTACAAACTGATTCGTGACTGAATATCTGGGATATGAAACTGAGGCATGACATATGAACTGGGATGAATACGCAACTACCTGGTTTCTCTATCTTGGAATGGTTACATTCATGAGACTTCGGATAGTACGACTAGATGGATAGATGGGGAAAATATATGAACTTGTCCGCCTGACTACTAAACTGAATTGCTGGTTGTACGAACAATCTCATGCTGAAAATTTATACTCAACTAGAGCATTTCTTGACAATCATTCTATAAAGTTCTACTAACTTTAGGGAGCAAGAAAATCTTGATATGGTCTGAATATGACATCTGGATAACAAATCACATCGTGGCTATAATTCTGTAAGATGGGGCGAGACCAAAAAAATGTCATCAAATATAGAGTTACTACGCCTCATGCACTGAAACTACTAGCTTACGATCCTAGCCATATTTCTCAACTATTCCCTCAACTGTAATTTCTACTTCAATACCGCATTTCACTTGGGGCTACTAAAAATATTCGCATGAGTACTGAGCACGAATGCGTAAACATACTAACTTATTTGATTAATTGGATGACTGATAGCAGGATGCTGGTCATGTAAGATTGAACTGTACTTAACCTGAATAACTGGACTGAAACTATAGAGTACTATGCATCTGAGGTAAGGACTGACTGAGAAACATGAGGTAACTGAGCATGAATTCATGGAAATGATATTATCTAGGAATGCAAGACTAAGTGCGTGACATGATTTGAAATACTGAGATACTAACAACTGAATAACTAATAACTATACGCTTTGGTCAAGCAAACCTGAAACTGGACTGAGTCTGGAACTAAATGTTGAACTAAGCGCATTGTAAAGCATGAGTACCTGAGTCATAAGTTGTATGACCTGAGTTTAGAGTTTTTATTTTCATGGAGCATGATTCATAACACTGAGGAAACTGGAACTCCTTATACTATAAACTGTAAGCGTAGATGATTTTTGATAATATGCACGAATAGGAGTTATGATCATAGAGCTGACATGTAAGGCATAAGTAGAAATTGTGATAGCTGAAGTACAAAACTTTGAACTGGGGTTAAGACGGGTTGGGCATCATCCTCACCTACTTTTTCCCTACTCATACTGACATTTCTACTAAAATCTGAAAATCTGACTTGGTTACTCGTTCTACCATCTCCCCCTTATCTTAAAGCCATTATTCTAAAGTTATGAACCACTTAATCAATAACTCTAAACTAAACTCTCACCACTTTACTCTAAAGTCTGGGTAGACACTGGGGAGGGCTCTTCTAATATTTTGAGTATGACACCAAAGTTGATGGCTATATAGGGGTTACAAAGAAAGTAAAGCCTCGGGATCTAAAAAGCCATAAACATAAAAATGAAAAACTCATAACGTACCCATAACTATATCATGAGAACTTCCCTGATCATGGCGAGACTGGAGTGCATAAAATCAGTTCTGGCATTGGCCACTAGTGGTACTAGAAGTGGCACCCTACTGATTCGGGCGATCGGACTGAGCTGAAGGACGGTTGGACTGACCTTATTGGCGCAAATCCCTTCCCCTCTAAGACATTACTCTACACTCCTACATTTTGTGGCCAGGATAACCATATCCAAAACATACATCACTACCAGCTCTACACGCACCTAGGTGATTTCTACTACATTCTTCACAAAATGGACGGGTACGACCACTGCTCACACTACCCTAGATTTTAGAGCCTGGCGTCGCGCCCCATCATGACTTTCATTGTTAGACTTAGGCACTGGCGCTCTGACTAAAGGAGGAACTGGGGTTGAGAATCTCTGACAGAATTGGGACCGGTTACTACCCCCTGATCTTATCTTAAAACTACTTGTTCTGACTCTCTTATTCTTTCTATCTTTCTTCCTATGCTTCTCCCCCTTGCTCTGCTGAATACAAACCCCAAGCCTAGATAGGACAACAGCCTGTAGGTTATTATGAGCAACTACTAAATTGGCTAAAGTAGTGAATACAACTATGAATTCTGCATAAGAGACATGTTCATCCAGGGAATCTGCCTGAATGGGCTGAGGTGATGACTGATTTTCGGTTCTCCTTTTGTTAGTCCTTTTAGGAGGCATGTTCTGTAACCGAAAGGAAGGAAAATATTACACTGAGAATTTAACTTTACCTCATGCTCACTTGCATGACATAAATACTGAAAGAAAGGAAACTTTTCCAAAAAACATCTCATAGCCTCCAGTCCATAAGTGTGGCGCGCTACACACCCATGCACAAGACTCTAATAGATGTGGCTTTCAGACTCCCTAGGACACTGTTGAACCTTAGGATTTGATACCAAGTTTGTAACGCCCTGGGACTAGCCCCTATTCTCTACACGGTGCTTACGACCCCGAAAGACCACAAGCTAACCCATGACTGATATCTGTTGTGAGCACTAAATAAATATACTGTAATAAATACAAAAACATAGGCTGAAATGCCATAAGGTTCAAAATATCTTAAATACTAATAAAATATATCGGCTATGATAATATCAGTAAAACTGAATACTAATTGAAAACTAGTCTAAAAGCCTCTAATCTGAACTGTCTGAAAGTGGAGTTAATGGGAAAATCTTCCAACTAACTCCATCTACTAAATTACTGAGTCTACTGAAATAATGAGATAAAAGAATATCCTCGAATAATGAGGACTCACTACTAATCCATTACTGCTGGTTGAATCTAAATCTGTCTATGCGCAGTCGGGAACCGTAGCGTCCGATCCTATGATATAAAACATCATAGCACTGAAACTATACGTCAGTATGTGGGAATGTACTGGTATGCTAGATGAGGTAAGGCTGAATTCAAGGGTTCATATGCATGAATAATAACTGACTAAATGATATAGAATAACTGAACATGAGAGTACATGGATAACTGATACTACTTTAAATATTGAATGTGCACTATTTTGCATATAAATAAATACTGTGACTAAGCTTATCTGAAGCTAAGTCCTGAATTTTGATACTGAGTAACTGATATCTAATGTTACTGATAACTGGTTTACTAATACTGGTTGACTGTATCTGATAGTACTGATTCTGTAGAATTGAATTGAGTTCTATTCTTAAGAGTGAAACTGAGACTGCGGGAGGTAATCATCTAACCGACATGCCCCAAATAAGATAAGATAACTGAGTTGGGGTCTAACCTGTGACCCCAGTTGGAAGGGTGTCAGTACCGTACCACGGGTAAAGACATTGAAAAGTTACCCTCATCTGGCAGATACTCTAATGAGAATGGTGGAACCCTCATCTGTCAAGTTAATACACCTCATCAACCCTCAACTGGAAGGTTTGATGTTTCAACCTACGCTGGCTATGTAGTTTGGAATGCAAGAATTGCTTCTAAAGATCACACCCTCTACTGACAGGTGAGACCTCATCCTTGGGTTCACTTGGTACTGAATCCTACTCCTAACTGAAAGACACTGAACTAATTATACTGAACTGGACTAGACTGTACTGATACTAAATTTTCCTGAGTTCTGTAACTGATTGAATTCTACTGAGTTCTGTAATTAACTGAGAGTAATACTAATCGTGACATGACTAAGATTCTATAACTGACACTGTCTCTAGGAATAGCTAAATTATCGGGTATTAAATACCCCCGGGACTCAATAGTATAAAAAAATAAAGCATAATATACTCTTGAAAATCATAACAATGTATACTTGTCCATAGTTCACTCATAGAGGCATTTAATCAAACACTTGTAATTCATCTACTTATACATTAATGGGGAATACGTGCTATCATGTTACAAGGGCACTATTTCATTCACATAGGTATTTTATCAAACACATGGGGAGCATGCTTAGGTTATACAATAATCAAACATAAAGTTATCATGGCTACATCAATCAACTTGCAAAGTGAAGGGTTTATCATGAAGATCATGTAATTTAACACATACAATGATTAATTTCATAAGAGCATGTAATTTAATCATGGAATAAAACCCAACAATAACATGAACATGGATTCAATTCAATTCAACCATGGAAGTTCATGATTCAATAAATCTTATATTTTGAAAATGGATTCGTGAACTCTATGGGTGAAAGGAACCCATAGATGAACACCTAACATACCTTAATATGTTAATCCTTGAAGGTTCTGGGAGAGACTCTTGATTTTTGCTCTTGTTTCTTGAAGCTAGGGTTTAGCACCTTTTGAGAGAGAATGACTTAATTTTTGAATAAATGATGAGATAAAGGATTATTTAGTGGTTAATTTTGTGTTTAGACTGATTAGGGACTGGGTAAATGAGTTGGGAAAGACTTAAAAATTCATACTGAAAAACCCAATTTTAGGCCCTGGAGCGACGCGCTGCTATCGCGCCAAGCCACTAGAAAATGACAACTGGGAATGTGGCTGATGGAGCGACGTAGTGGAATGCGTTGCAATACTGGATGGTACCTGGAAACTTGGCGCGATGCGGTACAATCGCGTTGGCTCACTGAAAATTAATAGACGTAAAAATGAGCCTTGGCGCGATGCGTCAATATCGCAAAGCAACACTGGAACTGACAATTGTCATATTGACAAACTCCGCAACGTGCTACTAGCCTGAATGACGGTGTTTAACGACTAAAACATAAAATAACCATAATTTTTTATCTGATTATCAGATTTAGATGAATTTTATATCGTTGGAAAGCTAATTTAATTTCCTACGCAATGGCAGGCTCTAAATTGAAAAAAATACTGAGAATTTCAAAAAATTTATATTGGATAACTCATGAATTGAGATTTAAGTTAAACTTCGGAAATACGGGGTATTCTATATAGAGAGTGACATCATGGAACAAACAAAGAGTCAGGAAAATAAGAGTTTGAAAAAAGAGATTAGGAGACTATGGAAACAAATAATGGAAATGCATCGAGCTTAGGCTAGTGGGTTGCCTCCTCTTCCATTTTCCAATATTGACCTTGAAAATACCTTGAGTTTTCCATCATAATTGGAAAGTCAGTTTCCTACTATTTTTGATGCACCACAGCATGCCTCAGAATCCATTCTACGTCAAATGCCTCTCAATACTTCCACCACTCTTTCTTTAGATCCTCGTTATAAGCCTACCGCATTCACAGCACCACATACCATTTACGGTTTTGTTGCTCAACCTTCTACTGATCCCCTACTTTGGCTATCAACTCAATGATTGTTCTTCCCCAATCTTCTAAAGAGAAAGAGAAAATGGCTGGGAAAATGAACAGTGCAGAAAAGGTTATGAAAAATTCTCTAGGACTTGCTAATAATAAGATGTTTCATATAAGGACTGGGGAATGTCTTCAAGTGTTAAACTCCTACCTAACTTTGAGGTATCAGAATTTTAGGAATATGATGGGTATGAAGGTTCTGTAAAACACTTGGGACTATATTGCCATCAGTTGAGAGGGACCGAAGGAAAGAAGAAGAAAAATGTACCTTTCGTCGTTCTAGGGGAAAATCAGAACTTGAGAGGTCTAACTCTTCAATATTATCAGTCTCAATCCCAAGCTTTCACATCAAATACATATGCTCACCTGCAACAATGTTTCTCTTTACAAAATCTAAGATATTCTATTCGAGTTCCTCAGTATCCTTTGAACAATGCACAACAGTATACTCATCTGCCTTCTTATCCACAATGGCGTGCACCAGTCCTTCAATATTATCCTCCACCCCCACATATTTACCAAGGAACTTCTAAGTCTAAGTTTCAATCAAGGTTGGAGTTTGCAAAGAGGGGGAAGTCAAAGGACAATTTTACACCAACTGGGGAGTCATATGCCAGTTTATTCAAGAGATAGAGAGAGTTGGGCATGATCACTCCTCTCCTTAGGTATACTCCTAATCCATATTCAAGATGTTTTAATCCTAATGTACGATGTTCATATCATTTTGATGTTCAGGGTCATAGTATTAAAGATTTTCGTGGTTTGAAAAGAGAAATAGAAAAGATGATTCAAGATAAATCAATTATGGTGCAGATCATTGATAGTGGTGAAATATCTAGTCATCCTGATGTGCAAACCATTGGCTAAGATGGAAAGATCGACAATTGGGAAGTCACTCCCCTCCATACTTGAAAGGATTGTTGGTAGTTTATTTTGTTTTCCTTTCTGTTTTTCAAATTATTTCAGGATTGTAATTTGGAATCTATCTTGTTTTGTCCCTTGTCATTTATGTTCAAACCCTTCTATCTTTCATTTTAACTAAATGCAGTGTCCTTTTTCCCTTTGTGTTTTAAATATCTGTTGTTTATTTGCTTTCTTTACATAGTACATTTTATGTTGGTTCTAGTGATATGGCATGCTAGCGTAATTTTCAGCTAGATCTTAAAATCCAGTTTAAGCATGAACTTTGAACCAGAGGGCTAAATTTAAAAAAAATATCTGAGAAAATATGTAGAGTGCTGAGACATTTGGTGACCAAGTTGAAGTCTTCTTTGAAAATTAAGGCAATTATTTTGAGAATCACAAGAATAACTTGGTCATTAATTAAAATCCATGTCTCAATTAGGTCAAACAGTGAATGTGTGATCCTATATCAAGAGAAAAAAAAATCAGCTCCACGAAAACATGGGTCATTCGATGTGAGAGATGTACAACAAAGGTGGGGTTGTATGTTTGACAAGTGTAGAAAAAGAAGTGGTACACATGCTCGGTTAAAGTTAGTGTTCATCTTTCACTTTCATATTGCATGATATATACTTGCATTTTCAAGGATTGATATGACGAAGGCATTTCATTCTGCTATCCAAATATTATGTCATTCTTTGTTTTTTCTGTTTGAGATTTAGTGCTATTTTCTTTCATATTACTCTTTTGGAATCAAGATAGAGTCAACAAAGTTCAAAAAAAGTTTTGAGTAAAAGAATAGAGTCAGAGAAGTTTCAAGAAAAAAAGATAGAAAAAATGTGTCAAAAAAAGAGATGAGTGCCAAGAAAAATAAACTTAGAAAAAGCTTCAAAGAGAAAAGGAGTCACTAAAAGAGAAATAGAAGAAAAGAAATAAGAGTCAAGCAAAAGAACAAGTTGTCGGAACTACGAGTGACCTGATTCTCCTCTCTCAAGGGTGGGATACGTACACTGCCCTACTCTGGGCTCGGTCTAACCAAATAAACAATTTAAAATTGCCCAGTCAAAAGAAACTAGGGCATGAGTTAATCTTCATTGTTTGAGTCGATTCCAAAAGTTGTAAGTCCCAATCCACTTCAAGTGTCATTTGGGCCTCATGCTATCCTTTCTTTCTAACCCTATCCAAAAGCCAAATTACAACCAAAGAAAGACTTTCAGATCAATCTTTGAGAATGATAAGGCTTAGCATGTGATGCATATGATAATGCATTTGGGAAATACTTGTCTTCCTCGGCATAAGAAATCAGGAGAGAAATAAAAATGAGAGAATCTTATCGGTGAAAACCATCACGACACCATAAGGTGATGGTAAGTTGAGAGAGTCTTATCGGAAAAAACCCTCATAAGCACCATAAGATGATTATGAGTTAGGATAAATGAAAATGATAAAGTCTCACAGAGTTTTATTGGTTAAAACCCTCACGGACACCATAGGGAAATGGTGAGCTGAGAGAAAGAAAATGAGAGAGGCTTATTGGTGAAACCCTTCAAGACGTCACTAGACGAATGAGGTTTCTAAATGCAATTGGCCCAAGGAAGTAACTCAATTTAAGGGTCATTAACTCAACAACAATTGGTTGAAGCTTGGATGGAAAGATCAGGCAGCTTAACCCAAAATGCCTTTCATAATCATTAGAGTTGACTATCACTTTCAAATAAATTTTTCTTTTCTTTATTTTAATGGGGACATTCATTGCCTGTTCTTTTTTCTTTATATTTTTATTTTTGTTTTTCTTGAGTCATTTATTCAAATGGAAAGTCATTTTTCTTGTGTCTTTGAGTCAAATCAATGTCAAAGCAAGTGAGAAAAGATTTCAAAACTAGCTACCAACTTCTTCAATTGCACAAAGTAGGACAAAAGGCCAACACATGAAAGAGACATCATTGTGAGCCAAAATAAGGACAAAAGGCCAGCACATGCAGAAAGTTTTGTCAACAGACAAGTCTGGAAACTCATGGAAATACCAAGGTTCAAAGGGTTTATCTGAGGAGCATGGCAAAGCAAAGATACTGTGTTTGTTTCAGAGTCACTTTTAATAATCTGAGTTTGGGTCAATGATGCAGTAAGTCAATGACATATGCTAATGGTTGGAAGCAAGATTAAATGTGACGAGGGCAAAAGTGATTGCCACAAAATCTAAAGCCACAAACCAGCCACCATGTTCTTAAACTCACAAGCTTTCTTTGTATGAAACAAGAACATATGTTACCTTTAAATCAAGGATTTCAAAGCCTAAACATCAAAGGTCGTAATTTCTCACTTCTACAAACGCAAGAGGCAATGTTGCTGCACAGGTTTGATAATCAAAACCATGGTAAAACTCATAATCCAATATCTTTAGGAGACACACTTCCTTGTCTGGGTAATTCAGGTTCATTTATTAGGTGATGCACTTCCTAAATTGAACCTTCACTCCTAGAAGTTACATTTTATAGTTGAGTCCTTCCGTTTAATCTTAAGGAGACACACTTTCTTGTCTAAATAATTTAAGTGGTATTTGTAAGGAGGCGCATTTCTTTGTTTGGGTAATTCAAGCGGCATATGTAAGTAGACACATTTTCTTATTCGGATAATTCAAGCGGTATTTGTAAGGAAACGCATTTCCTTGGGTAATTTAAGTGGCATTTATAAGGAGACGCATTTACTTGTTTGGGTAATTCAAGTGGCATATGTAAGGAGACGTATTTCCTTGTTTGTGTAATTCAAGCGACATTTGTAAGGAGATGCATTTCCTTGTTTGGGTAATCCAAGCGGCATTTGTAAGGAGATGTATCTCCTTATCTGGGTAATTCAAGCGGCATTTGTAAGGAGACGATTTTCCTTAGGTAATTCAAGTGGAATTTGTGAGGAGACGTATTTTCTTATGTGGGTAATTTAAGTGGCATTTGTAAGGAAAAGATTTCCTTGTTTGATTCAAGCGGCATTTGTAAGGAGACGCATTTCCTTATCTGGGTAATTTAAGTGACATTTGTAAAGAGACGCACTTCCTTGATTGGGTAATTCAATTTTACTTGTTAGGTGATGCACTTCCTAACTTAAGTCTTGACTCCTAGAAAATTCACATTCTAGTCGAGTCATTCCTCTTAACTCCTAGAAGATGTACCTTTTAGTCGAGTCATTCCCCTTGACTCCTAGAAGATATACTTTCTAGTCGAGTCATTCCCCATGACTCCTAGAAAACATACCTTTTAGTTAAGTCATTCCCCTTGAATCCTAAAAAGGTGTACCTTCTAGTCGAGTCATTCCTCTTGACTCCTAAGAAGATGTACCTTTTATTCGAATCATTCCCCTTGATTCCTAAGAAGATGTACCTTCTAGACGATTCATTCCCCTTGACTCCTAAGAAGATGTACCTTTTAGTCGAGTCATTCCCCTCGACTCCCAAAAAGATGTATCTTCTAGTGGAGTCATTCCTCTTGACTCCTAAGAAGATGTACCTTCTAGTTAAGTCATTCCCCTTGACTCCTAAAAAATGTACCTTCTAGTTGAGTCATTCCCCTTGACTCCTAAGAAGATGTACCTTCTAGTCGAGTCATTTCCCTTGACTCATAGAATATGTACCTTCTAGTCGAGTCATTCCCCTTAACTCCTAAGAAGATGTACCTTCTAGTCGAGTAATTCCCCTTGACAACCAAGAAGATGTACCTTCTAGTCGAGTCATTCCCCTTGACTCCCAAGAAGATATACCTTCTATTCGATTTATTCCTCTTGACTCGTATGAAGATGTACCTTCTAGTCGAGTCATTCCCCTTGAATCCTTAGAAAATGTACCTTCTAGTCGAGTCATTCCCCTTGACTCCTAAGAATATGTACCTTCTAGTCGAGTCATTCCCCTTGATTCCCAAAAAGATATACCTACTAATCGAGTTATTTCCCTTGACTCCCAAGAAGATGTACCTACTAGTCGAGTTATTTCCCTTGACTCCTATAAGATGTACCTTCTAGTCGAGCCATTTTCCTTGACTCCTATAAGATGTACTTTTTAGTCGAGCCATTCCCCTTAAATCCTAAGAAGATGTACCTTTTAGTCAAGTCATTCCCCCTGACTCCTAGAAAATGTACCTTTAAGTTGAGTCGTTCCCTTTGACTCCTAGAAAATGCACTTTCTAGTCGAATCATTCCAGTTAACCCACAGAAGATACATTTTCTTGTTAGGGTTTTTCAAGTAGTTATGATGTGACTTTCACAAAAGTCTTTGATGATAAATTGGGGCAAAAATTTAATTCCTGTTATTTGAAACTTCACTTTTGGATCCTCCTAGAAAATAGGACTTTACTTTTCTGGCAAATGGAATCTTTCTTTATAATAAAAAAAATTTGGGATAATTTTCTTTCTAGTTTTGATGTGATTTCAGGAGCCCGCCTGAAGAACTGGGTGAATAAATGGAAAGTCAAGCAACAGGGTAAAGAAGTTAAAAGTCAAGCAACAAGGTGAAGAAATTGAAAGTCAATAGACTGAAGAAAGAGCAAGTCAGGAGCCTGCCTGGAGAACAGGGTGAAGAAATTGAAAGCCAAGTAACAAGGTAATGAAATTGCAAGTCGGGAGCCCGCCCGGAGAACAGTGTGATGAAGACACAAGTCAAGAGTCAAGAGAAGCTGCATAGATAGGAATTTTGTAATTTCATTTATCCTTTTAACTTGTAATTTTCACTTTGATGTAATAACAGAGTCGCAGACTGGAACCTCAACAGGGCCTCACTCGACTCTACAACTTGGTATGGCCCCTCTCCTTCCAACCCTTTGAAATACCTGTGAATCGATCCCCTCATAATTTGGGTAAGTAGGATGTCCAAATCAAGAATCGATTGCATTTCTTCCTTCTGTTTCCTCCCTTCGAACAATGGTCGGGTCAAATTTTGGTCTCGTTGTCTACTTCTTTGTCTGAAAACACTGTGTTTACACCCAAACAGGGGCATGATATAGACACGTAATTTTGTCCCTCTCCAAAGTCATTTTTTACCAGTTTTTATCCCGTCTTACCACGTACCTTCACCCATATGATAAGTTCTACACAATAACAAATCCAAAAAATTCTTAATAACTTTTAACACCTCATCAAAACAAAAATAACAACCTACCATAACAATTTTGACACATCACACCCCTACCCCTACACCTACCCCTACCCCCACCTCACCACCTCCTACCCCTAACCATATACCCCCTACCCGTGTATCCTCTACCCCTTTGAGAATATATATACACAAACACTATAATACACACATATATAGAATCCCATACCAAAAACACATACAAATTCATATTACTCTCACAATTCACACACATATACACTACATACACAAATACAGAGGAAAAACCCCAGTGAAAAGACAAGAGAGAAAACCATTAGAGGAGAAACAGTAAGAGCAATAGAGAAATTGCTCCATTAACATCAACAACATACGTACACATAAGATAGATACAGAGTAGGGAAGACAGAGACGCGAGAGGGAGAAGAATCGAGAGAGAGGGGAAAGGTGTAATACCCCAAAAAATCCAAACCAATACTAGAGCCATGTACCAAGATCATGCATAGTACATCATGGTTATTTTATAGTTTCATGAGTAATTTAGATGTATATTAAGGCTTCAAATAACTCCCAGCTATCAGACGAATCAAAACATTCCTTACCGATTGAATTTTTTAGAAGGATATTGGTATAGTCAACTTCAAACGAGAATATATCTAATTATACTTTGAATTTTTTATCTTATGACCTATCAACAGATATATAATTGAATTATCTTTCCAACGATACCAATTTTACCTAAATCCCATATCGGAGCAAAGAGTTATTCCTATTTTACTCCAGCATGTCAGGCTGGAAACAGTGTGACGACATTCATGGTAGCTTACCACATTTGTGACGCCCTATCACGAAGGTCGTCAGCCTTAGGTAGAAACCAGATCCTAAGTGATGACATTTGTGGTATATTACCACATTTATGATGCCCTATCACGAAGGTCATCAGCCTTAGGCAGAAACCAGCTCCTAAGTGACGACATTCGTGGTAGCTTACCACATTTGTGACGCCCTATCACGAAGGTCGTCAGTCTTAGGCAGAATCCAGCTTCTGTGTGATGACATTTTTTATGGCTTGTCATATTTTTAACGCCATATCACAAATGTCGTCAGCCTTAGGCAGAATCCAACTTTTGTGTGACGACATTTTTGACGCCATGCCACAAATATCGTTAGACTTAGGCAGAAACCATCAATTTCATCTCCTGTGTGACGACATTTTTGACGGCTTGTCACATTTTTGATGCCTTGTCACAAATGTCGTCAGCTATTATTTTCAGCAACTGGAAATTTATTTCATAAGGGTATTTTGGTCTTTTTCCTTCACCTTCCACGACTTATAACCCTAAAGAGGCGTAATTTTTTCCATTTTTCTTCAGTTAAGCATCTCAAAAACCCTCTCTTACGCTCTCAACCACAAGATTAGGGTTTTCATCAAACTTATCTCTCAAAAGCAAGATTCAAGCCTTTTTCCAAGATAATTGAGAATTAAGTTTCCCAAATCCAAGAACTCTCCAGCAAATCATCAAGGTTTCCTTTCTAAGGTATGCTTAGTGTTCATCTATGGATCCAATCCGTTCATAGAGCTCAAGAACCATGTTTTAAATATTATTTTTTAAACTTTTTGTGGTGATATGAGTATGTACATATTGAAGATTGTTGTTTAAGTTTCAATGTGATGTCTAAAGGTATTTTCATGGAATATATATGTTTGTTAACTGAAAACCATGAACTTTAGGTGGTTTAATATGGTGCAAGTATAAAACTCACCTATGTCTTAAATAATGCATGCAAGGTGTTTGATAAAATGCTGAGGATGCTAGAAATTCATGTTTGTATGGTTCTATGATGTCTAAATGACAAGTCCATGTTACCTATATACTTCAATATGAATCCCATGCTTTTCATGTGTTGCTATTGTGGTGGTATGAAGTATGTAAGATAATGGAGATATACAATATGTACACGAAATATATCCATGCATTCCCTACAATGTTTAAGATGTTGAATAACTATATGAATTATGATATCCCCTACTTATGATATTATGAATTGTGGACTCAAATCTTGTGATCAAGTTATGTCATGTGTGTCAGTTTCCTTCTATCGAGTCCTGGGGGTATTCGTACCCGAAAAAATAGATGTGTGCCTCGAGCCATGTCATGTTATCACGATACTCTTAGTCAAGCCATGATCTATAGAATTCAGTCAGTCATGTGACTCAGGAAAATCCAGTAACCTCAGTAATCTCAGTAATTCAGTAATCTCAGTGATCTCAGTACTCAGTAATATCTGTAACCTCAGTATTCAAAGTCAATCTCAGTAATTTCAGTACTCCCAACCAGTCCTCCGAACTCAGTACATTCTGTCAATCATTGGAATCCAATAAACTTAGTTTAGCTCCGCTAAACAATACCACTAGTATCAGTCTAGCTAATCAGTATCAGTTCAGCTAATCAGTTCAGTTCAATTATTCAGTTCAGCCCAGTTATTTAGTTCAGTGTCTTTCAGATGGGAGTAGGATTCAGCACCGAGTGAGCCTAGGGATGGGGACTCACCCACTAAAATAGGACTGAGATCCCTAGAAGCAATCCCTAAGTTCCAAAACTACGTTGCTAGCGTAGGTACGAGATGTCACCCATTAGATAGGACTAACATACTCAGGGGTCACCCGTTAGCATATTTATATGTATAGGACTGATCCCAGGAGTCACCCACTAGATTAGGACTGACTCTACAGCAGATGTCTTTACTGGTGGTGAGGTACTGACACCTTTCCAGTCAGGGCAGAGATTGGACCCCAATCAGCTTAGCTTGGGGCATGTCGGTTAGATGACTACATCCCACAATTTCAGTTACAGATTTAGGACTGTCAGATACAGTCAACTCAGTTCAGTAGTACAGATTTAGTATTGTTAGAGACAGTCAATCCTTATCATTACAAATAGACTTCAAGATCACCCATTAGACAAGACTGGTCTCAACTATAGTTAAACAGTATCAGAATCAAAAGATTTAAAGATCACCCGCTAGATAGGACTAATCTCAAATTCAGTTACTCCATATAAAACAGAACTCAGATAGTTCCATCAGAACTTAGACTGTCAGATACAGTTGCTCAGTATCAGTTACATCGGTTAGGCCGATCATCATAGTTATATCAGTCATATCAGTTATCAGAATTCATGATATCAGTATTCAGCTTCAGGACTATTAGACACAGTCAACCAGACCAGTTCTTCATAATTCAAACTGTCAAAAATAGTCGTTCATCTATTCAGTATCTCAGTATCAGTACACTCATGTTGTCAGTATTCAAACTCAGTAGTCAGTATCTCCACGAGTTCAGTTACAGTTATGTATGCATGTATGTATTCTCATGTTCATATTAGTCAGCATTGTTCATGCATATAACCCTTTGCATTTAGCTTACCTCACTCGTATACTCAGTACATTCAGACGTACTGACGCATTTATGCTATGGTTCTTTCTCTTATGTTACACCATAGGTTCAGAGGCACGAGTTCCAGATCAACAGTAGCATTCCAGTGTTCAGAGTTTGCAGTGAGTCCTTCTCATTCGAGGACGATATGATTATTGCTATATTTACTATTCAGTTGCTAGATGGAGTTAGTTGGAGACATGTTCCTTCAACTCCTTATTCAGTTCAGTTAGAGGCTTTCAGACTAGATGTCAGATTAGATATTCAGATCTCATTATTTTCAGTATTTATGACTTTTTTTGGTATTGTTATACCTTTTTCAGACATTTTGTTACCAGACATTTATTTAGTTTGAACCTTATGGCCTTTCATGTTCATGTTTCTGCATTTTACGTATATTATGCAGTATACAGGTACAAATATCAGTCATGGGTTAGCTTGTGGTCCTTCGAGGTCATGAGCACCATGTAGCATTCTAGTTCAAAAAAATCGAGGTGTTACGAAAGGGGAGTGGAACGATGGAGAAATAATTTTGGTAAATTCTCATGAAAAATGTAACTGTCACCAGAAATTTGACCCATTCGTCGGTTCCCACCACCGCCTGTGATTGCTGGAGCACCGACGAAGCTGTAAACAAGAACCCAGACCCTATTCCGGCGAGATTCGTACAAGTTTAGTTGGAAATCGGTGATTTGGGGTTCGAATTGAGTTTTTTTGGTATGTTTGATTTTTGTTTGGGTCTGTGGGTCTTGATACCGAGCTGGTGTCATTTATTTTGAGGTTTTCATTCAGTTTCCAAATCTATCCGAGTTGTATTTCTCAATATCGAGTCGAGTTTGGTCGTTGTTGAGGTTCAATTCGAGGTTTTCGGGTGTGGACAATCTTTATTCGAGTAACATGGAGTTCGAAAGCTTCAAATTGAGCTCCAATTCTACTATTTCCCTCTTTTTATTTCATTGTTGATGATATTTGGTGGATCGGATTGAATGTCGTGTGTTGGTTGATCTTGATTGGTGATGAATTGCTACTTTATTTGATTTGTTGCTTGATTCCCTTGATTATGAACTGTGTGATGAAATGATATCTAATTCGAGAGGTAAAATCAGTTATTTGGTGAGGTGGAGATTGAAAATTGATAAAAAAAACAAGCATTAGTTGTTTCAATTCATTGATGTCGTTGATTATGATAGTTCCATGATAGGTCGAGCTGGGTAGGCAAACAGTAGGCTTGGGTAGGAAAATCTAGAGATTATGAATTATTGATGTTTGAAATATTGGTTGAATGGTTTTAATTTTTTTACATTGAAAAAATGTATTCATTTAGTCGGGGAATGCCCCGCAGCCATTTGTACTTATTCACCTGGGTATGCCCCGAAGTATCTTGTACGTGAAGAACATTTGTGATCAAGGCCCGAGGCATCGGGTAGAGCATAGTTTAGAACTAGTGTAGGTTAGCATAGGTTTATTTCAGTATCTTTCATTTCGGACTGTAATAATTGGGCTGGACACTATCTTTGGACTTTTAACTGTTTGATTGCTTGTTCTTGTGTGTTGTGTGTTTTTTTGGTTTATACATTGTAGACACCTAATTTTGTCCATCCCGAAGTTGAATTTTGTTCATATCTTACCATGTACCCTCACCCATTCTATACTTTCCCCTCAAGAAAACAAATACAACAAATCCTAACAAATTAAATCCTCAATCCCAAAATATTCCCTTATCCTAACTAATTTTTACACCTCATCCACACCCTACCCCTACCCTACCTACCTTACATACCCCCACATGACCCTCCATCACGTTTTTTTTCTATTTTCTAGGAAATATATACACCCACAGTACACGGGAACAAAGGGGAGAGGCAGACACTTATATGATCAAGGTCTATTTTCTCCAAGAACAGAAATCACACACAGAGAACCATTTTTTTCATCATCTTCTATTCCTTCAAAGAACATAAAAACACACAGAGCCATTTTTTTGCTCCAAAAACAACAGGGGGACGCCATTTTTTTGGACCTTCCGTTTTTCTAGTTTGGGACACACATACACCCACACACCTAAAATCGCATACACGCATAGAAACAGAGAAGGAGAGAGACGGGAAGGACAAGAGAGACACCGAAAGAGAAAAATTTGACCATAGATCAAGTTTTCAGGCCACTGTTCACCGGAAATCACTACCCTAGCTTCGATTTGACTTCGAAATCCATCAAAAACCCAATCTAAACCATCTCCATTGCTGAAAACCAAGATCGAAGAGTTTAAACCAGTCTGAAATCGTCCTTTTTTGGGTTGATTCCGACCTCTCCGAGTTTGATTTTAGTTTGTTCGAGGTCAGTTTCAGTCTTTTGGTGGTTAATTCCGGTCAGTTCGGGCTAGCTTTGGTTTGTTTGGTGTTTGTGTTGAATACCCCCAAGTCATTTTTTTCGTGGATTTGGTATTTAATCAGACTGCGAGTTTGGGTTTCGTATTTGAATTGGTTCATCGTCGAGGTTTTCTATTCGGGATTCCAAATTTGGGTTTTCTTTATAATTATTATCAAGATCAATTATCGGAAGGTCCATTTCTTAACTCGTTCTCTATTCTTTATTTTAATTTGTTGAATGGGCCATGATTATACGTGGTTTGACTATGTTTGCTTAACCTCGTTGATGTTATGATTATGTGCTAGATGATTTGGTTTCGGTCATATGTGAATGAATTTGAGTAATCTTGATGGTGATTGATAAAAAAGAAGGGGGGTGAAAATTGAAAACTTGATGTAATTAGTGATTTTGGTTAGTTTGATTTTATTGTTTGTTTAACTTGAAATAAATGTTAATTAAACTTGGTAGTATCATGATTCACCGATTGTTTTAGGCAAACGTAGGTTGGGTAGGCAAGGTTTAGAATTTGTGATTTTGTTGAATTTTGAGATACTGTTGAATGTGTGAAAGTTGTGCGTAGAATGTTTTCTTTTCTCACATTTGAAAAATGTATTCATTTAGTCGGGGAATGCCCCGAGACACATTGTATTTATTCACCAGGGAATGCCCCGACGTAGCTTGTTCGCGAAGGCGGATCATGATGAAGGCCCGAGGCGTCGGGTAAAGCACGGGAGCGTAGTTAGGATTATCGTAATTTAGATAGGATTTATTTTTGCATTTTTTTATTTTGGACCATATAAATTGGACTGGACGCCATGCTTTTGATTCGTTTTTGTTTTGTTTGTTTGTTTGATTGTTTTACGTGTTTTGTATGGTTTGTACATTCGTAGTGTCAAAATTAGTCGATACGCTCCACCAAGCGACTGTGGTCGAACCATGGGATCGAGGGGTGCCTAACACCTTCCCCTCGGTCAAAGAATTCCTTAGCCGGAATCTCTAGTCGCAAACCAGTTTAAAGAGTCAAATGGTTTTGAAATTGATTTTCCAATGGTGACTTGGCACACCGGATTATGCCAAGTGGCGACTCTGAATAAAAATATAAATAGTCCTTTTTCGAAATGAATTTTTAATCTTTTGTCACTTAATAAAAACCCTTTCAAAACTTACAATACAATCTTTTCGGTTGAAAAAGGGGTGTGACAGTTCTGGCGACTCTGTTGGGGATTCTTTTCAGAATTCGAGCTTATTGTTGGAGTTATATCGTCTTAGTTTTGACATTATGAGTGCATATAAATTGTTTGTGTTATTGTTTGTATTTGTTTATCGTTGTTGACTGCCTTCGTGCTACGTGTTTACAGTTTTTCTCTTATGTGTTACCGCTTTATATCTGGCATCATTTGCATAATCCGAGTCAATTTTTTCTGCAACAAGTTCTATAGTACACAGCGTGTACACGACCTATAGTTGAGTCACCCTTATTTTTAGGAGGGGGAGCCGTCGACTGGTATGGAGTGGGTGGAAAGCTAGCGCAGCCACTATCTACCATACGCTCCCCCGAACAGCCTTGTTAGTAAACCTCAGCGTAGGTCAGTCTTTAGGTCATGCTTATTTGCATCATATTAAGATCTAGCAGGACCCACTTGGTTCTTTGCAGGAGACTCACCTTTAAAGCATCCCTACATGCTAAATGTTGCATTTTTTAGGGTAATGTGATCATTTGACAGACTGATTTGGGCAAAAGCATGAGTTAGAAGAAAAGTGTGTAGGCAAGAAATTGTTGAAAAAAAAGGAAGAAAAAAGGAAGAAAAAAGGAGTGAAAAAAAAAAGAGATTTGGTAGTTTTTAGGGTTTTTTATGGCTTTTGTTTTTCACAATTCAAAAAAAAAATACTTTTTGCACTCATTTCCCAAAAAATCAAAAACATTAAAAATATTTTCCTTTTATTTCTTTAGTAAGTATTTACAATTCGAAAACTCCAAAAAAAAAAAAATCCTTTCAATAGGAGCTTTGTACATTTTTATATAACAAAAATATCAAAAAGAATTTTTCTTTCATAGTTGTTGGTGTTAGTTTCTAATTAAAAATCCAAAAAAGATTTTATTCTTCTGTTTTTGGTTGTGTCTCTCAATTTAGGATTTAGTTTGTCATTTAATCCTTAATTGTCCAATTTGGACAAACAACGCCCCCCTGATTCTCCTCCCTCGGGAGTGAGATACGTAGGCAGCCTATTGTTGGTTCAGGGATCTTATTTTAAAAATTCAAAAAGATTTTTTTTACTCTTTATTTAGAGTGAGTGTTTCACCTATGCCTCGAAAAGAAAACTGCAAAAAGATTTTCCTTAATAGTCGTAGGGTTCATTTTTGGTTGATCTTATTTGAAAAATCCAAAAAAAAAATTCTTCACTCTTCATTTAGAGTAGGTGTTTCATGTACATCTTTAAAAGAAAACAACAAAAAAAATAGTTTTCTTTAATAGGTTCAAGTTTCATTTTCGTATGAAATTCAAAATCGAAAATCCAAAAATATTTTCCTCGGTAATCATAGATTTCATTTTGTACAGGAATCTGAAAAATTCAAAAAGATTTTCTTCACTCTTCACTTAGAGTAGGTGTTTCATATACATCTCTAAAAGAAAACTACAAAAAGATTTTTCTTTAATAGTTTCAAGTTTCATTTTCCATTTTTCTTTGGTAATCACAGATTTCATTTTTGTATAGGGATGTTAAAGCTGAAAAAATTCAAAAAGATTTTCGTCAATTCTTTTGACAAAATTATCATTTTCTTTTCTTCTTAAAATTTCAAGGAATAGAAAAAAAGTTTAATTGGCCATTTTGGCAAGACTTCACGAACTATGCACACCTGACTCTCCTCTCTCGGGAGTGAGATACGTAGGAGCCCTTCTTGGGTTCGGTGATCCTTTCAAACAAAAAAAAAAGAAAAAGAAAAAGGTTTTGAGAAAGTGTTGAACTCTAACGCATTTGCTCTCTCTTGTCCAGTTAGTTTAAGGTGGTTGGTTTGTGGTATTTTGGTTGATCCTTCATATTACACCAAGTCGAAGAGAAAGTTATGGCCAACAAGGATATCGAGTTTGTTGTCACTGATCAGATAGGGAGTTCGGGTAATGAAAATTTAGGAGATAATGAAGAGATTCAAAAATTAAGGCAACAAATGATAGAAATGCATCGAGCTTGGGCTAATGGGTTGCCACCTCCTCTATTTCTCGCTGATAATCTGGAATATCTTTCTAGCTTGCCTCCAGTGTCACATACACAGTTTCCTATTTTTGTTGACACACCACAACATGCATCGGGACCTGCTCCGGGGCAACACTATCCAAACACTTCCAATATTCATTTCCTCACTCCTCAACACAAAGCTACCACATGTTCGGATCTACCCACCGTTCATGTTTTTGCAGCACCACCCCCACCCGAAGCTTCTACTTTTGAGGTTTATCCATAAGTTGTGCCTCTCCACTCTGCGAGAGATCCTGTATTGAACATTTCTGCTGATCAACATCATGCTATTGAGCCCACATTTAAGTCGACTAATCCTTATGGCTATACTCACCCGCCTGAATTTCCTCTTAACACTGAGAAGCCTGTTATAACAGAAGAACAAAAGAAAATGACCAGAAAATTGAGAAGTTTGGAACTGGCTATGAAAGTCCTCTAGGGACTTGGGGGGTACAAAAGTGTCTCATATAAAGATCTGTGCATGTTTCTAGGGGTTCATCTTCCTTTTGGTTTTAAAATGCCGAAATTTGAGAAGTATGATGGACATGGTGATCCTGTAGCACATTTGAGACATTGTTGCAACCAACTAAGGGGTGTTGGGGGGAAGGAATAATTACTCATGGTATATTACGGTGAGAGTCTTTCAGGCCTAGCTTCAGAATGGTTTGTTGACCAAGACATCGATAAGTGGATTAGTTGGGATGACCTAGCTAATGAATTTGTGCAACAATTCCAATACAATGTGGAGTTGATTCCTGATAATAAATCCCTAACTAACATAAAGAAAAAGAGTACTGAGACTTTTAGAGAGTATGCGATTAGATGGCGAGAACAAGTTGTTAGGGTGAAACCATCAATGAAAGAAAGTAAGATAGTGGAGGTATTTATTCAAGCGTAGGATGAAACATATTATCAACACTTTTTACCTGAATTAGGCAATCCATTTATTGAGGTCCTCAAAATGGTGGAGATGATAGAGTATGGAATTAAAACCGGCCGCATTGTGAGTTTTGCAACATTGAAAGGGACTACTCAAGCAATTTAAAAAGGTTCGGGAAGTGTCAGAGGGAAGAAGTATAAGGAAGATGCATCTGCCATTGTAGTTGGACAATAGGCACGGGCAAGAGAACCACACCATCGTTACCCACAGGCTCAAACCCAAGTTTAAGCCCAAGCTCCACAAATCTTTCCCAAAATCCATTATATTTCATTCCCCCATCTCCATATCAAGTGTATAATGCAAAACCATATGGCCAACCTCTATCTTACCCACACTGGCATGCGCCAACTCTGTCGAGTCATCCTCTAACTCCACATACATACCGAAGCCCTTCTAGGCCTGGTTTTTAATTTAAGCCAAACGATGAAATGAGGCAGAAGTCGAGGGATAGTTTCACACCAATCGGAGAGTCGTATGCAAGAAGTTTATTCCAGAGATTGGTACAGTAGGAAATAATCACTCCTCTCCTTGGGTATACTCCTGACCCACATTCAAGAAGTTTTGATGCTAATGTACGATGTGCATATCATTCTGATGTTCAGGGTCATAGTATTGAAGATTGTCGTTCTTTCAAAAGAGAAATAGAAAAGATGATTCAAGATAAATCAATTATGGTGCAGACCATTGACAGTGAGGAAAGCTCTAGTCATGCTGATATGCAAACCAGTGGCTAAGATGTCAGGCTGAGCAATTGAGAAGTCACCTCTTTCCCTACTAAGAAGAGGTCTGGTAGTTTGTTTTCTTTTCTTTTCTATTTTTCAAATTATTTCAAGGTTGTAGTTCGGGATCTATCTTGTTTTGTCCCTGTGTCGTTTATGTTCAAAGCTTTCTATCTTTTATTTTAATTAAATGGAGTGTCCCTTTTTCATTTGTGTTTTAAATTTATGTTGTTTGTTTGTTTTCTTTACATAGTACATTTTATGTTGATTCTAGTGTTATGACATGCTAGCAGAATTTTCTTCCAGATCTTAAAATCCAGTTTAAGCATGAGCATTGAGTCAAAGGATTAAAGTTAGAAAAAGAGAGCATCTGAGAAAATAGATAGAGTGTTGGGGCATTTGGTGATCAAGTTGAAGCCTTCTTTTAAAATTTAGGTAATTATTTTGAGAATCGTGAGAATAACTTGGTCATCAATTGAAAGACATATCTCAATTGGTCAAGTAGTGAATGTGTGATCCTATGTCAAAAGGAACAGAAAGAAAATCAGCTCCACGAAGTCATGAGTCCTTCAGCATGAGGAATGTACAACAAAAGTGGAGTTGTATGTTTGACAAGGATAGAAGAAGAATTGGCACATGCTCAGTTGAAGTTAGTGTTGTTAAAGTGTCACAAATGATCTTCATCTTTCATTTTATATTGCATGATGTGTACTTGAATTCTCAAGGATTGATATGACAAAGGCATTTCATTCTGCTATCCAAACAGCGTGTCATCCTTTGTTTATCCCATTTGAGCTTTAGTCCTATTTTCTTTCATACCCCTCTTTTGGAATCAAGATAGAGTCAGCAAAGCTAAAAAAAAGTGTCGAACAAAGCAATATAGTCAGAAAAAATTTGAAAAAGAAAAGAAAAAAAAGAGAAGAAAACATGTCCAAAAAAAATAATAATAAACAAAAGAAAGAAAAAAAAACAAAAAATCAGAAAAAATCAGAATCAATCAAAAGAACAAGCTGCCAGAACACACATAACCTGATTCTCCTCTCTCGGGGGTGAGATACGTAGGCTGCCCTACTCCAGGATCGATCCAACCAAATAAATAATTTAGAGTCATCCAATCAAAAGAAACTGGGGAATGAGGTAATCCTCATTGTTGAGTCGATTCTAAAAGTTGTAAGTCCCTCCCAATAAATAATTTAGAGTCATCCACTTCAAGTGTCGTTTGAGCCCCATGCCATCCTTTCTTTCTAACCCTATCCAAAAGCCAAGTTACAACCAAAGAAAGACCTTCAGATCAATCTTTGAGAATGTTAAGGCTAAGCATGCAATGGATGTGATGACGCATTTTGGGAACTACTTGTCTTCCTCAGCATAAGGAATCAGGAGAGAAATGAAAATGAGAGAGTCTTATCGGTGCAAACCCTCACGGGCACCGTAAGATGATGGTAAGCTGAGAGAGATAACAATGAGAGAGTTTTATCGGTGAAAACTCTCATGGGCACTGTAAGACGACGGTGAGTTGAGACAAATGAAAATAAGAGAGTCCCATTGGTGAAAAACCCCCGAGGACACTATAAGGCAATGGTGTGCTGGGAAAAAGAAAATGAGAGAGGCTTGTTGGCAAAAACCCTTCAAGGCGCCACTAGCCGAATGAGGTCCTAAATGCAATTTACCTAAGGAAGCGACTCAATTTCGAGGTCATTAACTCAACAACAATTGGTAGAAAGTTTTGGATGGAAAGATCAGGCAGTTTAATCCGATATGCATGTCATAATCATTAGAGTTGAGTGTCATTTTCAGATAAACTTTTCTTTCATATTTTTCAATGGGGACATTCATTGTCATTTTGTTTTTCTTCTTCTCTTTAGTTATATTTCTATTTTTTCTTGAGTCAGTTATCCAGATAAAGCAAAAAATTGTTGTTATTTTTGTCTTGTCTTTGAGTCAAGTCCATGTCAAAATAAGTGAGAAAAGATTTCAATACTGGCTACCAACTTTTTCAATTGCACAAAGCAAGACAAAAGGCCAACACATGAAAGAGACATGATTGTGAGCCGAAATAAGGCATGCAGAAAGTTTTGTCAACCGAGAAGTCTGGGAACTCATGGAAATACCAAGGTTCAAAGGGTTTATCTGAGAAGCATGAAAAAGAAGATATATTGTATCTGTTTCAGAGTCACTCTTAATAATATGAGATCGGGCCAATGATGCAGCAAGTCAATGACATATGCTAATGGTTGGAAGCAAGGTTAAATGTGATGGGGGCAAGAGCGATTGCCTCAAAAGCCAAAGTCACAAATCAGCCACCATGTTTTAAATTCACAAGTTTTCTGTATGAAACAGGAACACATGTTACATTCAGATCAAGGATTCTAGATCCTAAACATCAAAGTCCGTAATTTCCCACTTCTACAAATGCAAGAGGCAATTTTGCTGCACAAGTTGGGTAATCAAAACCATGGTAAAACTCATAATTCAAGATCTTTAGGAAACACACTTCCTTGTTTTGGTAATTTAAGCGGCATTGGTCAGTAGACGCACTTCCTTATTTTGGTAATTTAAGAGGCATTGGTAAGGAGACGCACTTTCCTATTTGGGTATTTCTAGAAACATTTGTAAGAAAACTCACTTCCTTGTTTGGTAATTCAAGCGATATTTGTAAGGAGACGTATTTCCTTGTTTGGTAATTCAAGTGGTATTTGTAAGGAGATGCACTTCCTTGTTTGGAAAATTCAAGCAACATTTGTAAGGAAACATACTTCCTTGTTTGGTAATTCAAACGGTATTTGTAAGGAGATGCAATTCCTTGTTTGGTAATTCAAGCGGTATTTGTAAGGAGATGCACTTTCTTGTTAGGGCAATTCAAGCAACATTTGTAAGGAGACACACTTCCTTGTTTGGACAATTCAAGCAACATTTGTAAGGAGACGCACTTCCTTGTTTTGGTAGTTCAAGCAACATTTGTAAGGAGACGCACTTCCTTGTTTTGGTAATTCAAGCAACATTTGTAAGGGGACGTACTTCCTTGTTTGGGTAATTCAAGAAGCATTGGTAAGGAGACACACTTCCTTGATTTGGTAATTTAAGTGGCATTGGTAAGGAAATGCACTTCCTTATTTTGGTAATTTAAGTGGCATTGGTAAGGAGACGCACTTTCCTATTTGGGTATTTCTAGCAACATTTGTAAGGAGACGCACTTCCTTATTTGGGTAATTCAAGCAGCATTGGTAAGGAGACACACTTCTTCGTTTTGGTAATTTAAACGGCATTGGTAAGGAGACGCACTTCCTTGTTTTGGTAATTCAAGCAACATCTGTAAGGAGACTCACTCTCAAGCAACATTGGAGCTCGCCCGAAGCACAAGGCGAATAAATGGAAAGTCAAGAAACAAGGTGAAACAATTGAAAGCCAAGCAACAAATTGAAAAATTGCAAGTCAGGAGTCTGCCTGAAGAATAGGGTGATGAAACTCAAGTCAAGAGTTCAAAAGAAGTTGCATAGATAGGACTTTTGTAATTTTATTTATGTTCTTAACTCTTGTAATTTTTCATTTTTTGATGTAATGACAGAGCCGTGACCGGAACCTCGATGGGACCTCACTCAACTCTCCAACTCGGTATAGTCCATCTCCTTCCAATACTTTGAGATACCTATCACTTGATTCCCTCATAAATTGGGTAGGTAGGATGTCCTAAGTCAAGACTTGGTGTCCCTCCTTCCTTTTGTTTCTTTCCTTGAATGATGGTCGGGTCAAAATTTGGTCTCATTGTCTACTTCTTTGTCTGAAAATACTTCGTGTTTACATTCAAAGGGGGCATGCTGTAGACACCTAATTTTGTCCCTCCCGAAGTTGAATTTTGTTCATATCTTACCATGTACCCTCACCCATTCTATACTTTCCCCACAAAAAAACAAATACAACAAATCCCTTCAAATTAAATCCCCAATCCCAAAATATTCCCTTATCCTAACTAATTTTTACACCTCATACCCTACCCCTACCCTACCTACCCTACCTACCCCCACATGACCCCCCATCACGTTTCTTTTCTTTTTTCTGGGAAATATATACATCCACAGTACACGGTAACAAAGGGGGGAGGCAGATACTCATATGATCAAGGTCCATTTTCTCCAAGAACAAAAATCACACATAGAGAACCATTTTTTTCATCATCTTCTATTCCTTCAAAGAACATAAAAACACACAGATCCATTTTTTTTCTCCAAAAACAACAGGGGGACGCCATTTTTTTGGCCCTTCCTTTCTTCTAGTTTGCGACACACATACACCCAAAATCGCATACACGCGTAGAAATAGAGAAGGAGAGAGACGGAAAAGACGAGAGAGACATCGAAAGAGAAGAAGTCGACCTTAGATCAAGTTTTCCGGCCACTCTTCACCGAAAATCACTTCCCTAGCTCCGATTTGACTTCGAAATCCATCAAAAACTCGATCTAAACTATCTCCATTGCTGAAAACCAAGATCGAATAGTTTAAACCAGTCTGAAAACGTCCTGTTTTGGGTTGATTCCAGCCGCTCCGAGTTTGATTTTAGTTTGTTCGAGGTCAGTTTCAGTCTTTTGGCGGTTAATTCCGATCAGTTCGGGCTAGCTTTAGTTTGTTCAGTGTTTGTGTTAAATACCCCCAAGTTGTTTTTTTCGTGGATTTGGTATTTAATCGGACTGCGAGTTTGGGTTTCGTATTTGAATTGGTTCGTCGTCGAGGTTTTATGTTTGGGATTCCAAATCCGGGTCTTCTTTATAATTATTATCAAGATCAATTACCGGAAGGTCCATTTCTTAACTCGTTCTCTATTCTTTATTTTAATTTGTTGAATGGGCCATGATTATACGTGGTTTGACTATGTTTGTTTGACCTCGTTGATGTTATGATTATGTGCTATATGATTTGGTTTCGGTGATATGTTAATGAATTTGAGTAATCTTAATGGTGATTGATAAAAAGGAAGGGGGTGAAAATTGAAAACTTGATGTAATTAGTGATTTTGGTTAGTTTGATTTTATTATTTGTTTAACTTGAAATGAACGTTAATTGAACTTGGTAGTATCATGATTCACCGATTGGTTTAGGCAAACGTAGGTTGGGTAGGCAAGGTTTAGAATTTGTGATTTTGTTGAATTTTGAGATACTGTTGAATGTGTGAAAGTTGTGCGTCGAATGTTTTCTTTTCTCGCATTTGAAAAATGTATTCATTTAGCCGGGGAATGCCCCGAGACACATTGTATTTATTCACGGGGGAATGCCCCAACGTAGCTTGTTGGCGAAGGCGGATCATGATGAAGGCCCGAGGCGTTGGGTAAAGCACGGGAGCGTAGTTAGGATTAGCGTAAGTTAGATAGGATTTATTTTTGTATTTTTTTATTTTGGACTGTATAAATTGGATTGGACGCCATGCTTTT
Organism: Capsicum pubescens; assembly: GCA_030864215.1. Taxonomy (NCBI): domain Eukaryota; kingdom Viridiplantae; phylum Streptophyta; class Magnoliopsida; order Solanales; family Solanaceae; genus Capsicum; species Capsicum pubescens. Next base: position 338,444,638 of record CM061538.1, read on the forward strand.
GATTCGTTTTTGTTTTGTTTGATTGTTTTACGTGTTTTGTATGGTTTGTACATTCGTAGTGTCAAAATTAGTCGATACGCTCCACCAAGCGACCGTGGTCGAACCATGGGATCGAGGGGTGCCTAACACCTTCCCCTCGGTCAACAGAATTCCTTAGCCGGAATCTCTAGTCGCAAATCAGTTTAAAGAGTCAAATGGTTTTGAAAAGGATTTTCCAATGGTGACTTGGCACACCGGATTATGCCAAGTGGCGACTCTGAGTTCAAATGAAAAAGAATTCTTTTCGAAATAAATTTTATCTTTTGTCACTTAATAATAAAACTCTTTTTGAAACTATAAAATTAATCTTTTTGGTAAAAAAAAAAAAAGGGTGTGACAATTCTGGTGAATTCTAATAAGAAAAAGTTTTATCATAAATATATGTAATTGATTTTCAACTCTTAAATATTAGAAAAAATAGTGAAAAGATGATTTTGTCTAAAACAATGACTTTTAATAAAGGGAAAAAAGTTCAAACAAAATTTTTAAGGCCCTTCACACTTTTAGTATATTATACATAAAGTAGCATACTTAAGTATTAAATTACAAAAAATAACAACACTTTTATCAAATTACATTTTGTATCATATGTATTCGTATGTATTTGTATTTTTGTAGCAACAGTTAGCAAAAATACAAATGCATATCGATCATAAGAGCAGTAAAAATCATATGTATTTGTATTTTTGTAGCAACAGTTTGCAAAAATACAAAATACAATTTGCTATATTATGTAATTATGAAACTGTTGCTATGAAACTCATAATTAAGGGGATAAGTATGTTATTTCTGAATTTTGCCCCTTTTATATATATATATATATATATATATATATATATATATATATATATATGTGTGTGTGTGTATATATGTGTGTGTGTATATATATATATTATACACACATATATATAGAATATAGATTATATAGATATATAGATAGATTATAGATATAGATTTTTAGATTTGTCAAATCTTCTTAAAATTAAATTTAGTTGATTTAAAATTCTTAAATTAATGAAAAAAGTATTAGTTGTCATTAATTCGATGACTTCTAATAATGAAAGGTTTTATCATAAATAATTTAATTAATTTTTTAACTCTTAAATATTAGAAAAAAATAGTGAAAAGATAATTTTGTCAAAAGCAAAGACTTTTAATGAAGGGCAAAAAATTCAAACAATATTTCTAAGGCCCTTCACACTTTTAATATATTATAGATATAGATTATAGATATAGATATTTATCAATTCAAAGTTTGGATTTATCTATTTAACTAGTTTAGTGTACGTGCTTTGCGCGTGTACTTATGTCGAGTAAATAATTTTTTTTTAGAAAAAACGTCAATCAACATTTTAATTAGGGATTTAACTATAATAAAGAATCCAAATATTTTTTAATATAAAATAAAATTCATTTAATGTAAGATTGAGAGGTGATTGACGTACTCTTTAAATTCCTTTAAGTTTTTCGATCACTATCATATGCAAGCTTATTACCTAATTTGTTGACATGAGTAACTAAATTGGCTGTCGACGTTCATTTCGTAAGATACAAATTTAAAATAATAATATTTTAATATAATACGTGACTTAAAAGAAATTTTATCTAACTTATGTGTATTAAAAATGAAGCTTGCAGCAGATGCAAATTTCAATTTTTGAAAATAACGAATTTATTATTTGATCTAAGATTATCCTTAATAACAAAAAGTAAAATAATTCTCCAAGTAACCAACAAATGTATCACACCGACACAAAAAAATTACATATAAAAGTGTACATGTGTTGAATATATGTGTAACGTTAATCAATAAAATATGCAAAACAAATATATTTTGTAAAATAAAAGTAAATATTATATTTAATATCGTTACTCTAAACATAATAAAGAAAAACAACACATCCAATTTAATTTTAAAATGGAATTTGAAAAATATAGAATTTAATTTGAACATAATAAAGAAGAACAACACATCCAATTTAATTTTAAAATGAAGTTTGAAAAATATAGAATGTAAACAGATTTTACCTTATATATTATGAGGTAGAGATATTATTTTCCATAGACCCTTGACCCAAAAAGAAAAGAAGTGTGAGACACATAATTACAAAAAAAGAAAATAACAAAATGGCAAAATACTAAGATCTAATTAACCAAATAATTCTAGATAATCATATTTATGTTGTACAATGTACATAAGTTTGATTGTACCACAAAGTGATTCCTTAGACAACAATGTTTCAACTTTAAAAGTGAAAAAGAAATCGTCTGCCCTTAGAAACTACCTTCTAATTTTGTCATTCTATATTTCTATTTATGAGTTTAATTATTTTATGTCTAACGTGTCTCCAAAAAATCTTTCGCATCAACTACTTCATATTGACATTAATTACCCTTTACTATAATATATTTTAAAAATTCTTAATTTTTCATGGTTTAAGAGTCTTTATTTTATCACAATTCTTTCTACATATTTTAGGAGTAATATTATAAAATAATTAAATAAAAAATTGAATAAAAATAGTAAACAATAATTTTATCTATTGTTTTAAGGACCTTCAAACTTTATTAATTTATAATTAAGATTAATAATCTATTAATATAATTCAAAAGAAAAAAAAACACTTTTATTATGACTCATAACTAATTATAATAACATAAATTGAAATTAAAAAATTAAAAAAAAAAAATTAATACCAATTTTATTTATTGTAGAGTCTTTTAATGATTCACAAAAAGTTCTTTCTAAAGACCTTCACACTTTATTTATTTATGTTTAATATTAATAATTTATCAATATAATGCCAAAAAGTAAAAAACTTTTATCACGACTCCTAACCAATTATAATAACAAAAATTAAAAATTTAAATTTTATTATATTTTCTGAACACAACAAAGCTTCGAATCTTACTTGAAAATTTCGGTCTCGCTGCATTCTTCTAGATCAGGTCACCATCTAATGAACATAAATTATGAAAATTAAAAAATATAAATTAATTTAAAAAATATTAAGTATAAAATCTCAAAATACCACAAAATATGCACAAAAAGTCACACAATTAGGTTTAAATAAAAAATCAAAGCAACACTTAAAAACAATGAATTTAAACTGAAGGTAAACGTATGCATCTTATGAATCAAAATATTAAAATATTTTATTTTATTTTCTAAATACAATAAAGCTTCGAAGCTTACTTGAAAATTTTTAGTCTCATAGCATTATTTTGAATCAGGTCACAACCTAGCAAACATAAATTATGACAATAATAATATATGAATCAATTTAAACAAAAGCAAAGGATAAAATCTCAAAATACCATAAAACACATATAAAAATCACACAATTAGGTTAAAAAAGAAAATCAAAACAACTTCAAAGTATCAAGAACGTAACTATTAAATTATATAGAAAAAATAATGAAGATCTCTTCAACTATCTTGATACTTGTTTGAATAATTAAATCACCTTAAATAGGACTTTTTATTGATTTTGTCTTTAGGATGACGATTTCTACAATTATTCAAATAATTATTTGAATAATCAAATTTCACCTTAAATAGGACTTATAATTTATTATGTCTTTAATTTGATTTGTCCAATTCGTACATATTTAATTTATTTGTTTAGTCCATTTATATTTTTTATTATAACCAAAATTAAAAGGATACCAAAATATTAGGTTTTCTTATCTAGTTTAAATAAAGAACTACTAATTTATTACATTTAATTTTAAGTGATTTTAAATTATTAAATATAAAAATTAGTAAATGATAGTTTTGTCTATTGTGATGATTTTTATTGAAGGACAAAAAGTTCAACTCACTTTTATAAGGGGGTTCCCACTTTATTATTATTATTATTATTATTATTATTATTATTATTATTATTATTATTATTATTATTATTATTATTATTATTATTATTATTATTTAGATTATAGGTATAAATATATTGTTTAAATTGACCTAAAAAATTAAATAATATATTTGCAATTTGTGATTTAAAATAAAACTTAATATTTATGAGATTATAAATTATTTCATTAAAAAATAAAGAAACAACTAAAGTCAATCTATTTTTAGTTATAAAAAATTACAAGATTTTAATTTATTTTTAAAAAAAAAAAAAGTAAAGAGAATGGTTAGGTTTAAAACTGCTTTGGTACCATAAATATATGAGACCCGCAGTAAGGCTTTAAATTTATTTTGCTTTTGATGAAGATTTCTACGATTTATTCAAATAATTGTTTGAATAATCAAATTTTACCTTAAATAGGACTTCTAATTTATTTTGTCTTTAATTTGGTTTGTCCACTTCGTACATATTTATTTGTTTAATCCATTTATGATTTTGATTGTGACCAAAATTAAAAAGATATCAAATATTAGGTTTTCTTACCTAGTTTAAATAAAGAACTACCAATTTATCACATTTAATTTTTAAGTGATTTTAAATTATTAAATATAAAAATTAGTAAATGACAGTTTTGTCCATTGTGAAAATTTTTACTGAAGGGTAAAAAGTTCAATTCACTTTTCTAAGGGGCTTCACACTTTTAATATACTATAGATTATAGATATAGATTATAAATTATAGATTGTAGATATATATAAGTATTGCCCTTTTAAGCCGTATAAGCTGACGGAAAAACTTGATTTATTATTGCAATCCATTTAATTTATTCACAAGCTTGTGAAAACTTTTCGTACAATCATTACTTATTTACAAACTTATTGGATCATGTCACCAATTGATGAAGACTCTCATATGATATAATAATAATATTATTATCGTGTTCAAATGATTTTAACTCTTTTATTTTATTTTATTTTATTTTAATTAATTAATTTCTTTTTTAATCAAATAGTAGTTTATTCTGTAATATAGATCAATTGATTGATCGATTATTGATAAATGATGATTTATAGACTTCATGTAGTAGTCTAGTTTATATATATCATGTGGTCGGTTATTGATCAATGATTTATGCCAGATATTTCAACCTCAATTGAATGGAAAAAGAATGATGATATAATAATTTCAGAAATTGATATAAATTAAGGTTGAGAGATTATGCACGACGTGTTGTGTGTATAGTAGAAATTGATAAAAAAAAAAAATATTTATTGTAATTTTCATATATTTATGTTTCCATATTCTTCCACTTTGAATATTATTATTATTATTATCTGCATTTCAAAGATTTCATGCTATTAAAAATGATGATACTACTTATGTTTAGATTGGATAAAACCTTTTATTTTGCTAAAAATAAAGAAGCTTTAAGCAAGTGTTTCTTTTTTTTTTATATAATTTTTTATTTTACTAATATTTTTAATTTATAATTTTTTATGACGCGTGTCAAACGGAAATGTAACAACTTAATGTTGGAGGATGGGAGCAATATTTATACGGGCCATTTAATAACTGCAAATAATTACAAGTATTAGTTGGTGAGATGATCAATTAATTAAATGATTAACTGATTTTAAGCCACATAAAAAAGTATATTCCACAAGTATTAGTTGGTGGAAAACGTTAATATCTTATATATATATGTACACCATCAGGCATGAAATGACATGTAAAACCAAAGAAACAAAAAAGTAAAGAGAAAACTAGATATGAATAAGCTTCCAATAATAGATTTTAGGAAGGGAGAGTTGAAAGAAGGGAGTGAAGAATGGATATCATTGAGGGAGCAAGTGTACAAAGCATTAGAAGAATATGGTTGTTTTGAGGCATTACTTGATGGAATTCCAAAAGAGAAACTATATGAAAAGTTGGAACTACTTTATAACTTACCTAATTTGGACACCAAATTTGAAATCCCTCAGGCTCAAACTCTATCATCTTCTGGCTACTTTAAGGATAACCCTCTCGTTCCACTTTATGAGAGAATGGTCATTCAGCATGTCCTCTCTCCTGGTGTTATTGAAAACTTCTTTTCCAACATCAATTGGCCTGATCATGGAGACAAACAATTTTGGTACGTAATTATATATGTCCAACACCTCTTCTTTTATATTTGAGTTTGTGTTTTATACATCGTCATCTTTAGTAGGAGTGCATCCATGCATGCTAGTAATTAGTACGGGTGTTGTCCTTATTAGTAGTCACAGTGTTACGCTTGTAGTTTCTTGTTCTTGGATTTCTATTGATATCTGTTGTTTCGGGTATTATTTTTCTGTTACTATCAGTTGTTGTTGTGTTTACTTCCTATTATCTTTTGGACATCTATTTCTTTTCTAGATTATATTTTATCTTGGGTTGAGGATCTAGTACTGCCTCGATCTCCACCTCATTTTTGGAGTAGTGATATGAATTGTGTACACTCTATCGTCCACAGACTCCATTTTGTGGTAATACACTGAATATGTTATTATTATTGTATAATGTTGTTGTTAGGGTAAATATGTAATTTGTCGTTACACTATCTGTCTATCATATCATTATTTTTTATAGTAAGTCTCTTTAATATGTGAGATTTGAATTTTTCAAATGAATTACATTATCATCTAAAAATTGTTTATACCAACATTATATAACTCTTTCTCCGAAATATTTTTGAAATCATGCAGTGATTTGGTGCATGGTTATGCCAAGGGATTATCAGAATTTGATGAGATGATACAAAAAATGATATTTGAGAAATTAGGGATATTTGAAAAATATTGGGATGAACACAAAAATTCAACAAATGGTGCACTTGGCTTGTTGCGTTACAGAGTGCCTAAAGCTGAGGAGACAAATGTTGGACTAACTGGTCATACTGATAAACTCATGACAACTGTTTTAAGCCAACGTCAAATTGGTAAAAGTGAATTGAAAGTTATGATGAAAAATGGGGAGTGGATTGATGTTGAATACTCATCACCTCATTCATTCATATTCTTCCTTGGTGACATTTTCACTCTGAGTATTTTTTTGTAATAATACTATTATGGGCCAACCCGGAACCGGCCCTATAAAATTAACCGGGGTTGTGGGCTGGGCCGGGTTGGAGGTTAAGTGGGCTGGGCCTGGCCCAACAGTAAAAATTTCAAAAACCACCCTAACTCGGCCCACTTAACCCAACTCAGTCAAATCCACCTAAATCCGGTCAAACCCGGTTAAAAATTCGGTCAAACCCGATCAAAAATTAAAAAAAAAAAAATCAATATACACAATATATACCCACCTATATACATTTTAAATACGTTAAACAATATATATACACTATATATATAGTATATACTACATTAGAATTTAAAAAATATATACACATATACACAATTACACATATATACGCACCATTCAATATATACGACTATACGTACTACTTTAAATAAAACATATACTACAATATATATAAGTATATATATATTATAAAGTTATATACTAATTTATGTTTATATATATATTATAAAGTTATATACTAATTTATAAAACATATACGCATGTATACATTAAATATACACGTCTATAGAAGATATATACACAAATATATGCACCATTCAACATATATGTACTACTTTAAGTAAAACATATACTACAATATATGTATACACTACAATATATATATAGTTATATACTAATTTATAAAATATATACGCATGTATACATTAAATATACACGTCTACAGAAGATATATACACAAATATACGCACCATTCAATATATATGTACAACTTTAAGTAAAACATATACTACAATATATATATATATATATATATATATATATATATATATATATATATATATATATATATACTACAATATATATATATAGTTATATACTAATTTATATAACATATACACATGTATACATTAAATATACACATCTATAGAAGATATATACACAAATATACGCACCATTCAATATATATGTACTACTTTAAGTAAAACATATACTACAATATATGTATATACTTCAATATATATATATAGTTATATACTAATTTATAAAACATATACTCATGTATACATTAAATATGCACGTCTATAGAAGATATATACACAAATATACGCACCATTCAATATATATGTACTACTTTAAGTAAAACATATACTACAATATATATATAGTTATATACTAATTTATAAACCATATACGCATGTATACATTAAATATGCAAGTCTATAGAAGATATATACACAAATATACGCACCATTCAATATATATGTACTACCTTAAGTAAAACATATACTACAATATATATATATATATATATACTACAATATATAATAGTTTATATAACATATACACATGTATACATTAAATATATACGTCTATAGAAGATATATACACATATATACTACAATATATGTAGTTCTATACTAATTTATAAAGCATATACGCTTGTATACATTAAATATGCACGTCTATAGAATATATATACACAAATATACGCACCATTCAATATATATGTACTACCTTAAGTAAAACATATACTATAATACATATATAGTTTAATACTAATTTATAAAGCATATACACATGTATACATTAAATATACACATCTATAGAAGATATATACACAAATATACGCATCATTCAATATATATGTACTAGTTTAAGTAAAACATATACTACAATATATGTATATACTACAATATATATATAGTTATATACTAATTTATAAAACATATACACATGTATACATTAAATATACACGTCTATAGAAGATATATACACAAATATACGCACCATTTAATATATATGTACTAATTTAAGTAAAACATATATTACAATATGTATATATACTACAATATATGTATAGATAGTTATATACTAATTTATAAAACATATACACATGTATACGTTAAATATATACGTCTATAGAAGATATATACACATATATACGCACCATTCAATATATATATACTACTTTAAATAAAATATACTACAATATATATATACTACAATATATATATATATAGTTATATACTAATTTATAAAATATATACACATATATACATTAAATATATACGTCTATAGAAGATATATACACATATATACGCACCATTTAATATATATGTACTACTTTATACAAAATACACTACAATATATATACACTACAATATATACACACACTATATATATAGTTATATACTAATTTATAAAACATATACAAACGTATACTGTAACACCCCATATTCAAGTACATGTATTGGCGTATTCAAGTACGTGTATTGGTCTTATTTATATAGAATTAATTTTTTTATTTTATTTATACCGGAATTTACCCGTCGATGGTTCCATGCGAAGGTTATTGAATAAGCTTTCCAACGATATAAAGATTTCCAAAAACGGATAGGTTTCGGATATAATCGAGCACGTTCGAAACTATAAAACGGTGGCCGGGATATTGGGAATAGTAAATGTGCAGGAAAATTTCCTGCACACAAACTACTGAGGCTAGCCAAATTTTTGGGTCAACTTCGAATGATCATAACTCCCTTAATATAATTAACTGGGAGAGCTGCGACCTATGAAAAGAAAGATATTTGAGTCTTCTTTCCAATTCAATTGGTTTCATCCAAATCCAACGTCTAAGTAAGGAGTTATACTCGTTTTACTTCAGCCTATCAAAACAGATTTTTAGGGTCAACTTCAAACGACCATAACTCCTTGTACAAGACGAACTGGGTGGCCTACTTTATATGAAATGAAAGCCCTTTGAGTTATATTTCCAAAAATACCAATTTCACCCAAATCCGATATCATAGCAAAGAGTTATGGTCGATCTACTTTAGCTTATCAAAACAGTCCACCAAAGGACAGATTTGACATTATTTAAATTTTAAAGGCATTTTGGCCATTCCCTATTATATTATGGACGGGAATATGTGTATATATACATGTATATGAGTTCAAAAACTCATTTTCATCATCAATCATTGAGAAAGAACAAACCCTAGCCAAATTTGACCTTTAAATTACTTTTGATTCAACCGTAGAAATTCCAAAGTAATCCGATAACTGCGTTTGTCATCTCGAGAGCTTCGAACGGCACCTATTATTTGTGCAAACAGGATTGCATAATCAAGAGGTGAATTCTAAGGTATGAATATTGTTTGCCTTTGTTCTCTTCCATATGTATATGTGTGATAGAGGATAATATGTATTGGTTGTTATTGAAAGGTGATGAAAATAGGGTTATGGACTATTTTGCATGGTTTAGTTGTATTGAATTGTGGAAGGTGGATATGGTAATTGAGTTATGGAAGGTGGATATGGTGATATACTATTGAATTGATGATTATTTATGTCTATGGCTCAATTTGGTTTAATGGATTGGTTGGAAGGATAAATGAATCCAAACTTGATATTGGAGGATGTTGTATGAATATGCATGGCATGTGAATGTAATTGGAGTATAAGAGGGTTAAAGTGACACCCTTTATGGTGTAATTAAGGCTTACTACTTAACCACTAGTTTGGTGAATTCAAATAATTGAATTGTGACGTTTGGTCGCTAATACTAGATTGCTATATATGTTCATTGTAGATAAGTAATCCGAAAAGACGAGAAGTCCATTTGGGACTAGTATTGAAGGTTGACAGTCAGGTATGTAAAGCATACTCTATACCATATCTTTGGCATGAAAGTGAACAATTGTTCTATTAAGAAAGTTTCCAAAGTTATTCAGTAACATGTGATCCATAATGGTTTTGTATGATGTCCTACGTTACCAATGAACTTGTTTCCACTCTACAAGATGTCAAGACATTCCAATACTTACTTGTTTTCCAAATCTTACATGTTTATTGCACTAATGTATGTCAGAAGGTATCCGGTTACTCAAACAAGATCCATGTGCTATTAATGACTCCAAAACGTTTCATTGATATACCAATAAGGTCCTACTTCATTGTTATGGCATTGATGACTCCAAAACACTTCATTGATGTGCCAATGAGTTCTTACTTCATTGTTATTGCATTGATGGTCTATTTATATGTCTCTTATTGATGTATCATTGTTTCAAAGTATCAAAAATGCGGTGGCAACCGAAATAACAATCTCAAAGATTAATTGAACTAAGTGATGGAAGTTCTCTCTTATCGGGTGGTATCCCAGGGGCATAAGCCTATCATGGGTCGATCCCTATTTATGTGTTTATGGGTGGTATCCCAGGGGCATAAACCTATCATGGATCGATCCCAGTTGATATGTACTGGAGGCAGCCTAATGGTCACAGTACAGTACAGTAATGATTACAAAGATGATAAGAACGAAGGTAAAGTGATTGAATAAATACAATGTACAGGTTGTCACAAGTTCTAGTAAGTGTGGTCCACTCCTATTACGATTTATTCACTTGTTTCTGATTTCTATTGAGCTCCTATATCATATGTGATTATCTACAGCTTTACATACTCAGTACATATTTCGACGTCCCCCACGGGGGACCTGCATTTCATGCTGCAGGCACAGGTCCCTCAGCTCATACACCGCACAAGTAGGAGCCAGGATATCCAGCTGCTTTTGGTGAGGTCCAGTTTTCTTCGGGGCTTTCCGTGTCATATCCAGTCACTTTTGGTATTGTATAGAAGTTAGTTATATGGCGGGGTGTGTCCCGACCTTAGTTAAACTCTGTGTATTGTTTAGAGGCTTTGTAGACCTAATGTACAGTCAAGGTGGTATTTTGTTAGTAGACGTGATGGCTCCAACGGCCAAGTATTGTATATACATATATATGTGTGCTCGAGCTTATACAGGTGATTATTTCCTTTTATATGCGACATGATGTTGTCCGAATTTCGGGTTGTCATAGAGGTATGCATGGGAAGTATAAGGTTATGAGCTGGTTCTCCCGGGCCTCCTCGGTTACGGGTGCCAGTCCGCCCCAATAGGATTTGAGGCGTGACATATACGTTAAATATATACTACTTTAGAAGATATACAGACACATATAGATACTATTCAATATATGTACAACTTTAAGTAAAATATACTACAATATAAATATTCTACAATATTTACACACACTATATATATAGTTATATACTAATTTATAAAACATATACACTACAACTTCGTAACATATACATTGTACAACATATATACGTCTATAGAAGATATATACACATATATACGTATCATTCAATATATATGTACTACTTTAAATAAAATATACTACCATATATATATACTACAATATATAATTATATATATAGTTATATATTAATTTATAAAACATATACACATGTATACGTTAAATATACACGTTTATAGAAGATATATATACACACATATAAATTAATAATACTTGATAGTAAATTAATAATATATTAAAACTAAGTTATAGTTAAATCCAATTTCAAAAAAAAAAACTTAGCCGGGCCGGGCCCTAACCGGGCTTGGTCCGGGCCGGGTTAACCGGGCCCAAATGAATAAAATAACCGGCCCGGAACCCTAAATCCCTAGGGCTTATCGGGACGGATCAAACCGGGCCGATTTTGTAAGTGGGCCGGGTTGGGCCAGGCTGGGCCGAGTCAGCCCGGCCCGTTTGCCACCCTTAGATACTATGTTACACCTTCTTTTTAATACTTTCTTGAGTACATAATTGGATGAGTGACATTTGTCTTATTTATTTATCAAGGGTCTAGATTATAAGATTAATATAATAAATATCTTAACCATAGTTAAAATGATTGGTTTTAGCAAAACACTCCTAACTTTTGGTAAGAAAAAGGTCTGTCCACAAATTTTGATAATTAATTAGTATATGTAGTATTAGTAATTTAACTAATCTTTGGACTGCCTAATTATATGTAGACATTACTTACATTTTATGTAGGCACTTACAAATGGTAGATTGCCAAGTCCATTTCATCGAGTGATTGTGGGAAACAAAGAGAGATATTCCATAGTGTATTCTGCAGATGCTAAAGAAGGATATATCATAAAAGTCGCCGAGGAACTTGTTGATGAAGATCATCCTTTGCGTTATAAACCTTTTGATCCTCTTAAATATTTTCTGTATTGTATGACAGAGGTTCATATAGATCCTACTACCACACTCGAGAGCTTCTGCGGCGTTGGTTCAGTTTGAGTCGATTTTCTTCTAAAAGAAAATTAAATTAATTAAGTCTCATTTTGTTTAAAGATCAAGTGGAGTTCTTGTATTGTATTGAGTTGTTACCTTTTGGATTATTGTTGCTTATTGTGTATTTATTCTAAGTATAATGTTTGTTTTGATTGTTATCTAAATAAATTCATCGTTATGTATCGATGAAAAGTTGCATTTATGTAATGACTAATTGATTTGGTGTGATCACGTTGTTATCAAAGTTTTTTCTTCTCATTTTGTATTTGCTTATTAGTATCTAATAATCTTATTTTATCCTTTATCCCGCTTTTTTTTATAATAGCTATACTCCGTACCCTATTTTTGTGTAGATTTATTCTTCAAATTATTGATGTGTGACATTATATCTCGATGGAATGATACAATATATCCCAACATTGTATTTATCAAAATAATATAGTATAATATGATATATTATGAAAAAATATGTAACAACCATCCAAAGAATGAATAAGAAATAACCTCATCAACATAATCAATACCAGCATTACAAATTTCAATTGTACTAACACAACTTATTTAGTATTATTCTTATACACCTTACCGAATGATCTCTCCACTACTAGAAATTATCCCTACTGCAACGAACCTTTTGGCGACGGTTCCAAAAGCGTTGCAATAGAGGGTCTATTGCAACGGTTTCAACCATTGCAAAAAAAATTATTCTAGTAGAACTATTTGGTGTTATAAGCGTTGTTGTTGTTTGATAAGCGTTGCAATAGGGTGTTTTATTGCTACAACTGTCTGAACTGTTGCCATAGAATGAGCTATGACAACGCTTTATTGAGAAAAAGAAGCTATGACATCGATTTATTTATTCCCACCATAAAATTTCACTATAAGTCCACCGAAAATAAACCCTTTTACATATAATTCACACTAAGTCTCAAACCAAAAATAAATACAATTCATCAAATTTGATCCGCCACTACTCTGACCACCATATCACTGCTCCGGCCACCATACTCCGACCATCTTACCACTACTCTAACCACCGTATCACTACTCCGACAACCAAACCTCGATTTCGAATCTGCTCCGACCACCACTTCATGAAGCCGGAAAGTGAGACATCGTAGCTCGATTTCGAACCTACTCCGACTTCAGCTCCTCCACTGCTGAACAAAACATCCATGTCTTAGCTTTGACTTAATGGTCAAGTACCGATCATTTCTCATTTTGAGTTTTTTTTGTATTTATTTGATATGTTTATAAACTATTCGATGATTTGTGTCAATGAAGTAAATCTCTATTTTAAATCACTGTAGAAGACTGCTGAATCATTGATGTTGTCACGATGAGGGATCCATATCAAACCTAGCGCTCGCGAGAAGGCTGTGACTATTTATACTTTTCCAATCCCTTTTTTGTTGTTGTGAAGTTGAAATATTATGAGCCAAAGTTGAGTTTTAGGAAGGAATGCATTTATTAAACATACTGCACTGGTTTTTGCTCTTGGGGTTAGGTAGCCATCTCAGTGACTCTTTTGGGAATGAATGTTGTCAAGTTAATGGTTGGTATTAAGTTTGACTGCAGTCGTTGCTGCTACTATTGTTCTCCTAAGAGCTAGTTTTCAACTTGAGATTTTGAGCCCCAGCTATCAAATAACATATTCAACTAGTTGCATGTTTACTTATCAATTAGGACAAGGGTTTTAATTTATAAACGCAAATAAAGAAGGCTAGAATTGAATACTTTTACTTATTGATTGCCAAGATGGTGGTATGTGGGTATTTTATTGATCAAGATAGTGTTTGAAACGAGTTCAAAAGATGTTTTTGGATAATCTTGAATTCTAGAAGAAAAATTTTGGTTATTGTAGACACGTGATTTTTTATCCTCCCTAAATTTTAATTTGTCTATCGATATTAAATATTAATACTTATATGTAATCATATATATTTTTAATCTTTATTTTTATTTTTATTCTAATTTTAAAAATAATATAAAAATTAAATATATGTTTTCCTTTATAAATGTTAATAAATAAATTAATAATTTTAATATTATTTTATTATATTTATTTTATTTATTTATTTACAAATTGTTATTATCTTTTTGGTAAATATAAAATTAATTAATTATTATTTTATTTATATTTATTATATTATGTATTTTGATTTATTATTAATATTATTTTTTATTAAAATAAATAAATAAAAATAAATTATTTTGAATTTTGAATCCTTCCCCTTTATCTGTTAATTATTTTCCACCCCAGCCCACCCCCAAAAAAGGTAACTGTTCCCCCCAAAATCATTCTACTTAAAGGACTCCCAACCCAGACAAAAATCAAAGACTACTTACTTTTGACATCAGACACTGTATCAAAAACACTATCAACACTTTGACTGAAAATCATCATCAGAAATCAGACATCAGAGACACTGATAAAAAAAATCACAGTGAAAAATATCAAACAAAGAGTGGGAAGAAAACAAAGAAAAGTAGAATAGAATAAAGATTGGAGTTTGAAATTCGGATTTTGTTTGAGTTTTCGGTGATAATTTTTGGCTTCATCATAGGTTTTATCCAATCATATGTGATTCATTTCGTAAACTTTATTATAAACTAGTATGAAGGAAAATATTCAAGTAATTTTATGCACTATTCTGTCTATAATTGATTGATTATGTGAATTATTACTACTACATGTTACACAATGATGTTACTGAATGTTGATATATTTGATATATTTGTACACGAAAAAAAAATTTAATTTACACACTGTACGCAGTTACACAAAAACTAGTCATACATATTTTTATTTTTCTATTCACCACATAACATTCACTGAAATTGATATGCACTCCCACACACCCTTCCCCTTTTCTATTTTTTTTATTTTACCAACAATGCACACATCATACACGCAACAATGAAAAAGAAAACAAAGAGAAAGAAGGAAAAATCAGTAGAAAAAAATTAGAGAAAAGAGATATCGTTCAATTTTTTTCGGCTAACTTTCTCCGGAATTGTCATCTTCTTCTACGATCGAATAGATCCAACCTGCCGAAAAATATTGCTAACTCCGGTGAATCCCAATGATGGCGCCGCCCCTTTCTCCCTTTCCCTTCCAGATCTGCGAAGCCGGCGAAGCCGATGAACCCAACCGTGCCACCGCCGGCGTTCTCCCCTCTCCCTTCCCTTTCTTCCTTTCTCCCTTCGTCAACCGGCCATCATAGTTGAAGAATCAGTGCCGCCCTTCTCTCTTACCCCCCTTTTTCTGTTATTATCGTACCTCGCCGGATTTGGTCACCGGTGAGTAAGATTCTGTTCCGGCGAATAATATCAACGCCATATATGCTAATGTATCCGTCCCTTTCCCTTCTCCCGTATTTTAATTGTAAATTCTAAGAATGTTTGGATTATGGATAATAAAGTCCATATTTTTTATTTTTATATACATATAATATATAATTTTTCGGGTTACAAATTATAGTTATATAGTAAAAAGAAAATATGTTCAGGTTAACTGCTTAAGTTTAAAAATGGTCAATAATTTTTGTTTAAAGTCGGTCAATTTTAGTTTTATTTCAAAAGTTAAAATGGTATATATTATTTTTATTTTAATTATCATTAATAAAATTTATTAATTATTTATTTATTAAATTATTTATCCTTTTAAATGAATTTTGTATAATTTTATTGTTCAAGTTAAATAGCATTTAGAATAAATAAAAATTATTATGAATTTATAAGTAATAAATTAACGTCTTTAACACTAGAATAATTTTAAACACGTTTAATATATATTTGTCTCAATTAAGAATGCGGCATATGCATCTTTTCGAAATATTTAAATTTCAAGGATGCAATAATGCACCTCGACAAATATTTTTCAAAAGATCAATTTTCACTAGTTTAATACAAGAGTTATAGACAAATTTTAGATATTAAAAATGAATGAATCTAGGCCCAAACACAGTTATCAAAATAGTTTAAGTCAAGATAAGTCAATAAAAGCGACCGTGCTAGAACCACGGGACTCGAGGGGTGCATCACACCTTTCCCTTGGTCAACAGAATTCCTTACCCGGTCTTTTATTTTTGCAGACCATAATAAAGAGTCATTTTCTTTTGACTAGGGATTCAAAAAGGTGACTTGGAACACCATAACTCAATTTCAAGTGGCAACTCTGTAAATAAAATAATCCCTATTCAAAACCGTCACTTTAATTGGAAAAATCCTTCGACTCGATCCTCGAGCGAAAAAAGAGGTGTGACATCTCTGGCGACTCCGCTGGGGAGAAATAAGAATTCGAGCTTTTTATATTGACTTATACTTGCTTTAATTATTGTTGATATTTTGTTTGTTGGCCTTATGTGCTACTTGTCGCTTATTTACCGCTTTGATATTTATTGAACTGTATTACATACTATCTTCTCTTGTGCACCCCTCCGAGTCTCTGAAATAGGATAGAAGGAATGCAGCACATGCATACTGCTTTCTTTTTTAGATAGCCGGAGTGTCAAGGCACCTGGTGAAGGATATAGTCACACATGTTAGGCGGGGTTCGAATCGACAACGAAGGCGGTGTTGTCCTGCTACCGACCAAGTTGTTCCTCCCCGGCTCGAGTGTCCGCTCGGGTAAGCTAGTCTAGACACCTATCCCTATTAGGTTTAAACTTAGAAGAACTGAAAACTCAGAATCTGGTTATCCCTATTAGGTGTCGCTTTATTTGCATCATATGCATTTGACTTAGCGGGACTCGGCACAGGGGTCGGGTCTGTCTAGGATAGGTAACCTACTTTATAAAGACCAACATGTGCATCCTACGTGCTCTTTGACATTTATTTGGAAGGCTATTTGTGTGTTGACCGGCTTTTAGGCAACATTAAAATGCAAGAGATTAAATTATCGTCACATTTAGTGAATCATTTTTGAAAGAAAAAATTTTATTTTTAAAAGAGAAAATTTTTAGTAACTTAGTTTTATGGTTTTTATGAACTACGTTGTTCTGATTCTCACTTTTTAGTGGGATACGTAGGATGTCCTATACAGGATACGACCCTGGTTTTGAAAAAATAATAATAATATATTTATTCACAAATTTATTGAAGGATATTTTTGAAAAAAAATAAAATAAGAAGAAGAAGAAGAAGAAGAAGAAGAAGAAGAAGAAGAAGAACAAGAAGAAGAAGAAGAAGAAATGATTATTTTCATGAATATTATTATCTTTATTTTACTTTTACTTTTTATTTTTCAAAATTAATTTTAACATAAAAAACATAATAGCTTGAACCTTTAGGGGTCGTGAGCTGAATTTTTATAAAATAATAAAATATGTAAACATATATTTTAACAGTCCTGAACCTTTAGGGGCCGTGAGGCTGAAATTTTTATACAACTTCATAAAACAATCATTCTTCTTTTCTTTATTTCTGAATTATTTTATTTTATTTTTGTTCTTTTAAATGTACTTAGGGAGTATTGTCTCCAAATATATAGTCAAAATTATCTAGAAGTCTGTTATTGCAAAGTTTTTGATAGAGTCAATTTAAATAAGTATTTTTCCTAAAAATATTATCAGTCTTGTTTCTCTCACTTTGATTTTTGATAAAATTATTCTTTACATCTAAGTCTCAATTTAAGAGTCGCACTAGTTCTCACAAGTCAAGTTAAAAAAAAAATTCAAAAATTAATGAATTAAGTTCAGCCTAAATCTAGACATTTATTAATTTCATGTCCTTGTCAATAGGTATAAAATGTCTCTCCCTATTCGTGGAAAGCGTCCAAAGAGAAAAAGGGATGGGAGTGTACCATTTCAGGTTGTGGATTGTACCCCTTTGCAGCTTTGGTTGTGGTGGAACGAAATGGATACATTCGATTATGACGAGATACATAAGTATTTGGGTTTTTTGACGAGTATTATGCCAATCAAGCCTAATAGTAAGGTGATTGATGCATTACTAACCTTTTGGGACCCGAAGAACAATGTGTTTCATTTTTCGGATTTTGAGTTGACTCCTACTTTAGAGGAGATAGCGGCGTATGTTGGATATGGGGATATGCATCGGAAGAAACTTATAGCCCCAAGACTCATTTCGATAAAAAGATTTTGCAAGCTCATGAACATATGAAACTCAAAAGAAGAATCAATGAAAAAAGGTTGGGTTTCCTTATAGTTTTTGTATGACAGTTATGGAAGACAAGAGGGGTTTGAAAAATACGGTAAACAGCTTTGTAATAAGGGAAGTTTTGAGGCTTGGAAAGTTCAAAGACGATTTGCATTCATGGCAGCCTTTTTAGGCACTATGGTTTTCTCGAGGAGAGAAGAAAAAATTAATATTCGTTTAACGGGGGTGGTACAGATACTGATTAAGAAAGATTACACTATGGTACCAATGATCCTGGCAGATATCTACCGGGCTTTAACCGTTTATCAGAAAGGAAAGAGTTCTTTCGAGGGATGTAATATCTTGTTATAGATGTGAATTGTGGAGCATCTTTACCGACATCCTACAATGGTAAGATTTAATCCTGAAAGATTCAATCGCATCAAAGATTAAGAAGAGAGGTTAGAAAAATATAAATGCCTAGAAGGAGTTAGAGATTGGGATAAGCTTTTTTGTTCTCTGATAGCAGATAAAATCACTTGGATCTCCCTTTGTTCCCTTGGAGGCAAGTCATACATAGTTTTGTCATTCAGCCGTTCTTATTATTAATGCTTATTAGGGGTGTTCAATCGTATGTTCCATTGAGAGTTTTACGTTAGCTAGGAAGACGTCAAATAATTTCCATTACAGAAAATATGACCGAGTTTGTATTTGAGGTCAGACTAGAGAACCCACATTCGAAGGAATTGGCCCAGCAGATTTGGGAGGGTTGGCATATCATGGGGATTGAAATGATGGTTATAGAGTGTGAGAAAGGAGAAGTGCACCTAGATTACCATGAATGGTTTAAAGAACAGTCGAGTTCGCCAGTCAGACCAGAAAGATCGATTAGGGGACCTATAGATCAGGAAGCTGCAATCAAGATAGGGATTGAGAGAGCCATGCGACAACATCATAAGGCCAACCATGCTTTGAGAGCAGAATTAGACCATGCCAGGGCAAAAATAGACGAACAACAAAGGGAATTTGCTGAAGAGAAAGCTAAATTAACAGATATTGAGATTGCACTTCGGGGACAAATCAAACTAGCTACCACTAGGGGGTCACACGTTGCAGAACTTGCTGCATCTCGCCGACAGCAATTGTAAGAAGTTGAAAAGAACATGCAAGAAGAATTTGGTCGAGAGAGATCTCAGTGGATCCGTGAAAGAGGAATATTACGAGAACAGTCTGAGGTTGCTTCTGCTCGTGAACAGCGTGCAAAAGAGATGGTTGATTTTCGAGTTTGACAGGCCCATGAATGGGATCAGGCCTTCAGTTCCCTTCTAGGGAAGGTCTGTCGTGTAGCACAGGATACTGCCAGAATGGGTTTGGATTATCAGCAGTTGGATCGTGAAGACTTTTTGGCACAAGTATCAGCTTTCGCACAGCATCTCACTTCTTCATTAGAGGACATATACTTGGGTTTGGGAGGACATATCAAGCCAAAGTCTCCTTGAATAGCTAGTTGTTTTCTTGGTCATAGTTTTTCATTTTCAGTTTTAGAACTTCTTGTTTAGATGTTATGTCTTTTAGTTTACAGGTGTCAGTTAGTAGGTTTTATTTAGGAGTTGGGTCAGTTATTTTGTCGTATTTATATTATGAAATGTAATGAAGTTGACTGTTTATTTCTATATATACTACATATATTTTACTTCATTTACTTTATTTATTTTCTTTAATATAAAATAAAAAAAAGACAAAACAATCATTTTGTTAAATTCCTCCCGAACTACGCAAGATCTGATTCATGTCCTGGCATGATACGTAGGCAACCCTCCAAAGGGTTCGATCATAACTTTTGAAAATACACGCATAGAAAAGCCGGGATGAAACACAAAGCCTTCCATGATAGGATGGAAAATGCATATAGAAGCATGACATATAACTTGGCATTATAATGTGTTAAAAATATAACACTCACCCATTTTCTACTTGGTTACAGAAAGATAAAGTAATTGGTGGTTGGTTTGTGGTTTAAAATGGCATCAAATACGTATAACACCAGATACAAGGGTAAGAGAAAAATGACCTGCAGAGAAGGTATAGGGTCTGACAGTGAAGAAGAGCAAAATCAGTTGATTTCACAGGAAGTAGCATCAATGGAAGAATAAAGTCATTGAAACAACAGATGGCAAAGATGTACCAAGCTTGGTTGAATGGACAAGCCCCGCCTTCTTCAATCCCTGGACTTTTGACTTCAAATGATCCAAATTCTGACCCAGCTCAAACTAGTGATCCTTTTTACCCACCAGGATTTGGCCCATTTGCTAATATGTCTAGCGTTACTGGTACTTCTACCATGCACCCACCAAATCCGTCTGTAACAAATAACCCATTTTTTACTTTTGTAGCACCAGCTACTGCGGGTACTCAACCAACAGTATCAAAGAATGTAGGGAAACCAAGTCATGATATGTTTTATCCTCCTGAAATGAGTTTCAAATCCTAAAATCCATATTATCATGTTCATCAACACGATACTCCTATTGTGATTGAGAAGATTGCTAAGAATGAGGAACAGGAGGAGATGGCTAGAAAAGTTAGAAGTTTGGAACAGAGTAAGATAAATATGCAAGGATTAGGTGGACCAAAAAGTGTTACATACAAGTATTTGTGTATTTTTCCTGATGTCCATTTTCCTATAGGGTTCAAAATACCAAAGTTTGACAAATACGAAGGACACGGCGATCCTGTAGCTCATTTGAAAAAGTTTTGCAATCAATTAAGGGGAGCAGGAGGAAAAGAAGAATTATTGATAGCTTACTTTGGAGAAAGCCTTACAGGGATAGCTTCTGAATGGTTCATTGACCAAGACATTTCCCGTTGGCACGTATGGGATGAAATGGCTCGGGATTTCGTTCAACAATTTCAATATAACATTGAGATAGTGCCAGATCGCACTACGCTTGCCAACATGAGAAAAAAGATGACTGAAAGTTTTCGAGAATATGCTATCAGATGGAGAGAGCAAGCTTCAAGAGTCAGACCATCGATAAAGGAATCTGAAATGATTTATATGTTTTTACAAGGACAAGAACCTGATTATTTCTATCACTTACTTTCTACAATTGGAAGCACATTTGCTGAAGTTATTAAAGTTGGAGAAATGGTAAAGAATGGAATAAAATCAGGAAAGATCATCAGCCAGGCCGCTTTGAAAGCAACAACACAGACAATTCAAAGTGGTGCAGGAAGTTTCAGGGGAAAGAAAAGAAAAGAGGATGTAGCAACTGTCGTGACAGGTCCACGACAACATTGGAGAGGTGTGCGTCAACCATATGCACAAAACCCATTATATTTCATTCCATTCCATCAATATCCTATTTACAATGCACAACCATATGCTTGGGCTCCTTCATACCCGCAATGGCGTGCACCAGTCATCCAAAGTCATCCACCGATCTCGCAAGTTCAAAGAGGCCCTCCTAGGTCTAATTTCCGACCTAGAACAGGCTACAAAAGGGATAACATGACAAAGATAATTTCACTCCTATTGGAATATCTTACACCAATTTATTTCATAGGCTGAGAAAAATGAATGTTCTAAACCCAATTGAGAGAAAAAAACTCGAAACCTCTTCCGAAGAACTTGAACTATTCTAGAAGATGTGAATACTATTCTCATGACCCAGGGCACGACACAGAGAAACGTTGGTATCTGAAAAGATCTATTCAAGGGTTGATTGACACCCAAAAAATCATGGTATAAAGTCCATACGCTCCAAATGTCAATCAAAATCCGCTACCAGATCATAATAAAGCAAACATGCCCGAAGTATACCCAGTGGTAAGGATGTTGTAATATCCTTCAAGCCGATCATTAAAATTAAAACTGATTCGGAAAAATCAATAAATGTTGTAAATTTGACAAAAAAAACTGTAGAAGCAGAGATGGTGATAACAAAACCCGAATCATCGAATGTTCCCTTGGTGATGGAGAAAGAGATTTCAGAAAATAATGGGTCAAGTCAAGTAAAGCCAAAACTCATTGTTCCTGGAAGATTCCCTAAGCCTCTCATAATCATAAAAGGAGCTCGCGTAGCTCCCATTGTTATTAAACTAGTGTCACAGTTTCCTATGGTTAATACTAAGGCAGTTTCTTGGAACTATGATTGCGTTTTGGTGATGTACAAGGGGAATAAAGTGATTAAAAATGTGGATGAAGTAGATGGATTAACTCAATCTGGGACATGTTATGCCCCAGTAGAGTTAAGAAAGAATAAACAAGGCAATGAAGAACGAATGATGGTCAAGAAGCCTGTTACTGATGAAGAAGCTGAAAAATTCTTAAAGAAAATGAAATTGCCAGAATATTCTGTCGTAGAACAATTGAAGAAGACACCAGCACAGATTTCTTTGTTGTCTTTATTAATACATTCAGAGGAACACCGTAAGGCTATAATGAATATTCTTAATGAATCATGTGTTCCCAATGAGATTACAGTGAATTAGTTGGAAAAGGTTGTTGGAAAGATCTTTGAAGCAAATAAGATTACTTTCTCAGATGATGAATTGCTCGTGGAAGGTATTGGACATAATAAAGGTCTCTACATTACTGTGAAATGTGAGCATTCCATTGTCACTCGAGTGTTGATTGATGGAGGATCAGGCGCTAATATTTGTCCTATGTCTACTTTTCAAAAGTTGAATGTTAATGTGGAAAGGATCCGACCTAATAATGTATGCGTCAAAGGTTTTGATGGATCAAAAATTGATGCCATTGGTGAAATAGAGTTCATACTGACAATCGAGCCTGTGGATTTTGCTTTGGATTTTCAAGTGGTGAATATTGATGCTTCATATAATATGTTATTGGAAAGGTCATGGATTCATAGAGCTAAAGCAGTCGCATAGACATTGCATCAAATGGTCAAATTTGAACACGACAGGCAAGAAATAGTTCTTCATGGTAAAGGAGACTTAACCATGTATAAAGACTACTTTGTTTCCTCCATCGAAGAAGATACTACAGATAGAGTATTAATTCATTAAGCATATCCTCGAGAGGAATCGTATCGCAAGACCACAATTGTCCTCTGCATCTGTTATGGTAGTGAATGAAATGTTGAAGCATGGTTTCGAACCAGGAAAAGGTTTAGGGATGTTTTTACAAGGCATAGTTCATCCAGTAAACCTCTATGAGAACCTTGGTACTTTTGGTTTGGGATATGAACCCACTGCTGAAGATATCTAAAAAGCGTAAGAAAGAGTCATGGTCACTAACCAAGACGATACCGCTACTTCACAAGTCTTTCATCAAAGTCAATGATGTTGGGTCCTCCAAGTTACCTGTCGTAGAATCAATGAATGATGATGATATAGAGTTGATTGGCCTTTTTCAGACTATGATCATTGAAGCTGATATGGTTGAAATCGGGGAAGGTACCAGCAATGCAGATGTGCAGTTTGTCGGCCCTGATGTCCAGTTTAATAATTGGGAGGCCACTCCTCTCCCTATTATGAAGGAGTCTTGGTAGTTTGTTTGTTTTTCTTACAATCTTAGTAGTTTGTTTGTTTTTTCTTCTGTAATTTGAATCATTCTAGGATTGTAATTCAAATCTTTAAACTTAGTATTTTAGGTTAAAACTCTTTCTATCTTTGTTTTTAATAAAGTGTAATCTCCCTTCATTTTATTTTGAGTCTGATTTTTATTTATTTATCTTCTATCAATAGTTCTTTCTACGCCGATTCTAATGATATGACATGCATGAAGAATTGTCAACCAGATTTAAAAACCCAATCTAATTTTAAAATAATGAATAAAGAAGTTGAATACGATGAAGGAGAAACATTTGAGGATATAAGCAAAGATTTCAAATAGTTTGAGAATAAGACAAATCCCAATTTGGAGGAAACTGAGGCGATCAATTGAGGAGATTATGAAAATATTAGGGAGACTAAGATAAGTGTACATGCTCAACCACAACAAAAGAAAGATATAGTTAAAGCTTTGCATGAGTATAAAGACATCTTTGCGTGGTCTTATGATGATATGCCCGGTTTGAGCACTGATTTGGTAATTCACAAGTTGTCAATTGATCCTACTTTTCCTCCGGTCAAGCAAAAGTTAAGAAAGCTTAAAACTGACATGAGTGTAAAAATCAAAAAGGAAATCACAAATCAACTTTAGGCTAAAGTCATTCGAGTGGCCCAATATCCTACTTGGTTGGTAAATATTATCCCTGTTCCAAAGAAAGACGGCAAAGTTCAGATGTGTGTTGATTATCGTGATCTAAATAAAGCAAGTCCGAAAGATAATTTTCCACTTCCCAATATCCATATTTTGTTAGACAATTATGTCAAACATGATCTTGCTTCTTTTGTGGATTTTTATGTGGGGTATCACCAGATCATTATGGATCCAGAAGATGTGGAAAAGACATCATTTATTACGCCATGAGGGACATATTGTTATCGAGTTATGCCTTTCGGACTAAAGAATGCTGGGGCAACTTACATGAGGGAAATGACCACAATGTTTCATGATATGATGCACAAAGAGATTGAAGTTTATGTGGACGACGTGATCATTAAGTCAAGAGAGCAGTCTGATCATGTCAAAGATCTCAGAAAATTCTTTGAAAGGTTTCGAAGATATGATCTCAAACTTAGCCCAACAAAATGTGTATTTGGAGTTCCATCGGGAAAACTCTTGGGGTTTATAGTCAGTCGGCGTGGCATTGAGTTAGATCCTTCAAAAATAAAAGTTATTCAAGATTTGCGTCCACCAGAGAATAAAACAGAGGTGATGAGCTTACTTGGAAGGTTGAATTATATCAGTAGATTCATTGCTCAACTTACGACAACCTGCGAGCCAATATTCAAGTTGTTGAAAAAGAATGCTAAAGTTGAATGGACTGAAGAATGTCAAGAGGCATTTGACAAAATTAAGAAGTACTTGTCGAATTCGCCTATTTTGGTTCCTCCAAAGCCAGGCATACCTTTGATATTGTACATATCTGTATTAGACAATTCTTTTGGTTGTGTATTGGGTCAACATGACGTCACAGGTAGAAAAGAACAGGCTATCTACTACCTCAACAAAAATTTTACCACTTATGAGGCTAAGTACTCTCTTCTTGAAAAGACATGTTGCGCTCTAAATTGGGTAGCACAAAAGGTGAAACATTACTTGTCATCTTATACTACTTACCTTATCTCTCGTATGGATCCTCTAAAGTATATTTTTCAGAAGCCTATGCCCACAGTCAGACTCGCAAAATGGTAGATGTTACTCACAGAGTTTGATATTGTCTACGTGACACGAACTGCAATGAAAGCTCAAGCCTTGGCGGATCATTTGGCTGAAAATCCTATTGACGAGGGATATGAACCATTAAAAACTTATTTTCCAGATGAAGAGGTATTGTATGTTGATGAGTTTGTTTCTGACGATAGTCATTCAGGCTGGAAGTTGTTCTTTGATGGAGCTGCTAATGTAAAAGGAGTGGGGATAGGAGCAGTTCTTATTTCTGAATCAGGACAATATTATCCTATAATAGCCCAACTTCGATTCTACTGTACCAATAATATGGTAGAATACGAAGCTTGCATTTTGGGATTGAGATTAGCCATTGACATGGGGGTCCAAGAACTGTTGGTATTAGGAGATTCAAATTTATTAGTCCACCAAATCCAAGGAGATTGGGAGACTCTTGATTTGAAACTCCTACCATATAGAGTTTGTTTGCAAGATCTTTGTCACCGATTTGTATCAATAAAGTTCAAACACATTCCCAGAGCTTATAATGAGATTGCTGATCCTTTGGCGACCTTATCTTCGATGCTTCAATATCTCGACAAAGCTTATATTGATCCTTTGCATATACAGATTCATGATCAACATGCATATTGTAATATGGTTGAGGAAGAACTTGATGGGGAGCCATGGTTCCATGATATCAAAGAATATATTCAAACTAGAAAATATCCTATACATGCCGATGGTAACCAAAAGAGAACCATTCGATGTTTGTCTAGTGGATTTTTCCTAAGTGGAGGAATCTTGTATAAGAGGACTCCTGATTTGGGACTTCTGAGGTATGTACATGCTAAAGAAGTTTCAAAAATCATGACTGGAGTACATTCTGGGATTTGTGAACCACACATGAGTGGGTATGTTCTGGCAAAGAAAATACTCTGAGCAGGTTATTATTGGCTCACCATAGAGCGCGATTCCATTAATTTCGTTCGTAAATGTCATGAATGTCAGGTACACAGAGACTTGATACATTCCCCTCCATCTGAGTTACATACAATGACTGCTCCATAGCCTTTTGTGGTTTGGGGAATGGACGTAATTAGACCAATTGAACCGAAGGCCTCGAATGGACATAGGTTCATCTTAGTAGCCATTGATTATTTCACAAAATGGGTAGAAGCAGTGACTTTTAAGACAGTAACCAAGAAAGAGGTGATTGATTTTATTCACTCCAACATCATTTGTCGATCTGGCATTCCGAAGATAATAGTCACAGATAATGCTGCTAATCTCAATAGCCATTTGATGCAAGAAGTGTGCCAACAATTTAAGATTATGCATCGAAATTCAACTCTTTATCGTCCCAAAGGCAAATGAGGTTGTAGAAGCTGCCAACAAGAACTTAAAGAAAATACTCCGCAAGATGGTACAGGGTTTTCGACAATGACATGAAAAGTTACCTTTTGCTTTATTGGGTTATCGTACTAAAGTTTGAACTTCAATTGGTGCAACTCCTTACTTGTTAGTGTACGGAACTGAAGCAGTTATACCTGCAGAGATTGAGATTCCATCTCTTCGAGTAGTTGTGGAAGCTGAAATTAATGATGACCAATGGGTCAAGAATCATTTAGAGCAATTAAGCTTGATTAATGAAAAAAGATTGACGCCAGTATGTCATGGACAACTATATTAGAAGAGAATGGAAGGAGCATATAATAAAAAGGTGTGTCACAGACATTTTGAAGTTTGTCAATTAGTACTAAGACGCATCCTACCCCATCAAATTGAGGCCAAAGGCAAATTTTCTCCTAATTGGCATGGACCATTCATGGTGAAGAAAGTGTTACCTAATGGAGCATTATATCTGACTGATGTAGAAGGCAAAATGGAAGGAATGCCGATCAATGCTGATGCAGTTAAAAGATATTATATATGATATTCATGTACAATTACATTATGTATGTTTTGTACTTGTATTTTAAAAGATTGAAATGATGAAGGCATTTTGTTCTACTATCTGAATAATATATCAACCTTTGCTTACCCCTTTTGAGATTTTATCTTTCTTCGTACCCCTCTTTTGGAATCAAATATTTGAAAAATAAAATCAAAAAAAAAGTGTCAAGAAAAATGGAGTCCAAAAAAAAATGTGTCAAAAAAATAAAATTGAAAAATTAAAAAACAAAAGAAGAATCAAAGAAAAGAAAAACAAGTGAGCCAAAGTTCGATTCAAAAAAAAAGAGCAAAAAGCAAAAGAATGACGATCATGAACTACGTTTGACCTGATTCTTGCTATGACAAGATACGTAGGCAGCCCTACTCCGGGGTTCGGTCCAACCAAAAGAAAATTCAAGTTACCCAGAATGAAATAAAACTGGGCAAAAGTTTATTTCCTTAATAGAGTCGATTTCAAAAGTTGTATGCTTCACCCAATGTTATGTAATTTTTGAGCCTCATGTCTCCCTATCTTTCTAACCCTATCCAAAAGCCAAGTTACAACCAAAGAAAGACCTTCAGATCAATCTTTGAGAATTTCAAGGCTTAACATCTTATGGTTGCATGATATTTCATATTTTGGGTGTTTATTTTTAAAAAAAAAATGAATGAAAAAGAGAGAGTTTCATTGGTGAAAACCCTGTTGGGCACCATAAGGCGACTGTAAGCTGAGAAAGAAGTGAAAATGAAATAGGCTCGTTGGCAAAAACCCATTGAGGTGCCACTAGCCGAAGGAGAATTGTTATCCAAAAAGAACAAGTTCAAGATTGGCTAAATTTTGAGCCCAATAAATGGACTAAAATTGTAATGATTGGTGTGGATAGATTTGATTGTTTAATTCAAAATGCATGTCATAATCACCAGAATCGGTTTTCACGTTCAGATAAGTTTTGTTTTTTTAAAAAAGAGATGATTATTGTCTTTTTTTTCTTTTTGTTTTATTTTTATTTTTTATTTTTGTGTCCTTGTCATCAAACGAATATTTTTATCTTGTATGTGTTTCTGAGTTAAATTCACGTCAGATCTAGTGAGAAAGGACTCCAAACTTGCTATCAACTTCTTCAATGATAAAAAGAAAGACAAAAGGGTCGACGTACAAGGACAACATTTCAAAATATAATAAAGTATTCAGAATGATTGTGATTTGACAGTTTTGACTCGTTGAAAGATAAAGGGTGTATGGAATGTTAAATTCTGAGATATTATACAAGAGAAATGTGTTTTGAGTTGAGAATCTCAGTAGTCAAAATTTTGGGTCAGAAGTGTGACAAGTCAATGGATATCTATCAAGGATTGGAAAAGGATTTGAGCATGGCAAGTGAAAGAACGGTCAATTCAAGAGCCAAATACCACAAACCAACCACCACGTGTTTTCAAAACTCATAATTTTTTTTGTTTTGTTTGAAACAGAGATAAAAAGTTTTCAAATAAAGGATACAATTTCACACTTCTGTCAATGCAAAAATCATGATTACAACATACGATGCTGGATCTCAGTTATGATCTGATGACATACATATTTTCTCAGTACAAATTGGGGCAAAATTTTATGTGTGTTGTATAGGAATTTACTTTTTGAACAAAACCCTCCTGAAGAATGGGAATTTACTTTTGAACAGAACCCTCCTGAAGAATGGAAATTTACTTTTTGAACAGGACCCTCCTGAAGAATGGGAATTTACTTTTGAACAGGACCCTCCTGAAGAATGGAAATTTATTTTTGCTCAGGACCCTCCTGAAGAATGAAAATTTACTTTGTGCACAGGACCCGCCTGAAGAATGGGATGTTATTTTTCTGTTTCACCTTTTATTTTGAGTTCAGGAATATATTTAAAAAATCAGAAAAAAAGAAAGTCCAGGAGACCGTCTGAAGAATACGGTGAAGAAATTGTAAGCCAGGAGCCCGCCTGAAGAACAGGGTGAAGAAATTGTAAGCCAAGAGCCCGCCTGAAGAACAGGGTGAAGAAAAAGTAAGTCCAGGAGCCCGCCTGAAGAACAACGTGAAGAAAAAGTATCTCCAGGAGCCCGCCTGAAGAACAAGGTGAAGAAATTATAAATCCAGGAGCCCGCCTGAAGAACAGGATGAAGAAATTGTAAGTCCAGGAGCCCACCTGAAGAACAGGGTGAAGAAAAAAAAAGTCCAAGAGCCTGCCTGAAGAATAGGGTGAAGAAATCGAAAATCAGGAGCCCGCCTGAAGAATAGGGTGAATTTTCAAATTCAAGTCATGAAGATTTGAATCAAGATTCTAGAGACTGCAATTTTCATTTTATCTTTTATTTTTTATAGTCATTTGAATGTAAAAGGCAGAAGTCGTTAACCGAAAACTCGACGGAATCTCATTCAACTATTAACTCTTTCTCTCTCCATATCACCTTTGAACTACTCATGACCTGATTCCTTTATAACTCGGGATAGGTAGGAAGTCCAAAACCAGGACTCGGTCACATTTTTTATTTTATTTTATTTTATTTTATTTTATTTTACTTTATCCTTACGTTTCAAATAATTGGAGGGTCAAAAATTATATCTTGTCTACTTCTTTGTATGAAAACTCTTCGAGATTTCACACAAAGAGGGGCAAAAATATAGACACGTGATTTTTTATTCTACCTAAATTTTAATTTGTTTATCGATATTAAATATTTATATTTATATGTAATCATATATATTTTTTATCTTTATTTTTATTTTTATTCTAATTTTAAAAATATTATAAAAATTAAATATATGTTTTCTTTTATAAATGTTAATAAATAAATTAATAGTTTTAATATTATTTTATTATATTTTTTTTCTTTTTATTTATTTATTTAGAAATTGTTATTATATTTTTGTTAAATATAAAATTAATTAATTATTATTTTATTTATATTTATTATATTATTTATTTTGATTTATTATTAATATTATCTTTTATTAAAATAAATAAAATAAAAATAAATTATTTTGAATTTTGAATCCTTCCCCTTTATCTGTTAATTACTTCCCCCCCCCCCCCAAAAAAAAAAATTAACTGTTCCCCCCCAAAATCATTCTACTTATAGGACTCCCTACCCAAAAAAAAATTAGAGACTACATATTTTTGACATCAGACACTGTATCAAAAACACTATCAACACTTTGACTGAAAATCATCATCAGAAATCAGACATCAGAGACACTGATAAAAAAAAATCACAGTAAAAAATATCAAACAAAGAGTGGGAAGAAAACAAAGAAAAACAGAAGAGAAGAAAGATTGGAGTTTGAAATTCGGATTTTGTTTGAGTTTTCGGTGATAATTTTTGGCTTCATCACAGGTTTTATCCAATCATGTGTGATTCATTTCGTAAACTTTATTATAAACTAGTATGAAGGAAAATATTCAAGTAATTTTATGCACTATTCTGTCTATAATTGATTGATTATGTGAATTATTATTACTACATGTTACACAATGATGTTACTGAATGTTGATATATTTGATATATTTGTACACGGGGAAAAAAATTAAATTTACACACTGTACGCAGTTACACAAAAACTAGTCATACATATTTTTATTTTTCTATTCACCACATAACATTCACTGAAATTGATATGCACTCTTACACACCCTTCTCCCTTTTCTATTTTTTTTATTTTACCAACAATGCACACATCATACACGCAACAATGAAAAAAAAACAAAGAGAAAGAAGGAAAAATCAGTAGAAAAAAATTAGAGAAAAGAGATATCGTTCAATTTTTTTCGGCGAACTTTCGCCGGAATTGTCATCTTCTTCTACGATCGAATAGATCCAACCTGCCGAAAAATATTGCTAACTCCGGTGAAGCCCAACAATGGCGCCGCCCCTTTCTCCCTTTCCCGTCCAGATCTGCGAAGCCGGCGAAGCCGATGAACCCAACCGTGCCACCGCCGGCCTTCTCCCCTCTCCCTTCCCTTTCTTCTTTTCTCCCTTCGTCAACCGGCCACCATAGTTGAAGAATCGGTGCCGCCCTTCTCTCTTACCCCCCTTTTTCTGTTATTATCGTACCTCGCCGGATTTGGTCACCGGTGAGTAAGATTCTGTTCCGGCGAATAATATCAACGCCATATATGCTAATGTATTCGTCCCTTTCCCTTCTCCCGTATTTTAATTGTAAATTCTAAGAATGTTTGGATTATGGATAATAAAGTTCATATTTTTTATTTTTATATACATATAATATATAATTTTTCGGGTTACAAATTATAGTTATATAGTAAAAAGAAAATATGTTCAGGTTAACGGCTTAAATTTAATAATGGTCAATAATTTTTGTTTAAAGTCGGTCAATTTTAGTTTTATTTCAAAAGTTAAAATGGTATATATTATTTTTATTTTAATTATCATTAATAAAATTTATTAATTATTTATTTATTAAATTATTTATCCTTTTAAATGAATTTTGTATAATTTTATTTTTCAAGTTAAATAGCATTTAGAATAAATAAAAATTATTATGAATTTATAAGTAATAAATTAACGTCTTTAACACTAGAATAATTTTAAACACGTTTAATAAATATTTGTCTCAATTAAGAATGCGACATATGCATCTTTTCGAGACATTTAAATTTCAAGGATGCAATAATGCACCTCGATAAATATTTTTCAAAAGATCAATTTTCACTAGTTTAATACAAGAGTTATAGAGAAATTTTAGATATTAAAAATGAACGAATCTAGGCTCAAACACAGTTATCAAAATAGTTTAAGTCATGATAAGTCAATAAAAGCGACCGTGCTAGAACCACAGGACTCGAGGGGTGCCTCATACCTTTCCCTCGATCAACAGAATTCCTTACCCGATCTTCTGTTTTTGCAGACCATAATAAAGAGTCATTTCCTTCTGACTAGGGATTCAAAAAGGTGACTTGAAACACCATAACTCAATTCCAAGTGGCGACTCTATAAATAAAATAATCTCTATTTAAAACTGTCACTTTAATTGAAAAAATCCTTCGACTCGACCCTCGAGCGAAAAAAGAGGTGTGACAGTTATGGGATATGCTCTTTATAGATTGTATTTAGTTTGGTATTAGGGAGAACAAGTATGGAATGGTTTAGGGAAGGTCGAGAAAGAGATGTGTTGTGTTCGTTTTGACACATACAGTCTCTTTGATCTTTTTTCCGTTTTCTTATTTATGCCTTCTCTTCGTCAAGTTTATAACATATACTTGTTATGCTAATTGTACTGTGCCCTTGACAGAAGGTAGGTTCTCTCAACATCAGTAGTTATTTAACAACAGAGACTCAACTAAAAGATATGAGAATGAACTTACCATCTTTAGCTACTGCGGTGCTGCTGCAAGAAATTGCACGACGATGCAACTCAAAGGTATGTGCTACATACTTTTTAGCCAAGATGATACCCCTCGCTGCTTGTGTTGATTTTTCTTGGCTGTCATAGTAAGAGTTCTACCAATTTGTGTTGCTTTGTAGGTTGAGTTCAGGACTGTGGTGAGCATCGTTGAGGAATTGCAATTTTCAGTTGAGGTTAGAGAATTCTTTATAGCAAACTGATTTTCACATAGCTGAAGCTATTGCAGGGATTGATTAATTTCATTATTGTTGTTTAAATATGAAGAGAAATTTCTGTTTAGCAGCACTAGTTTCAACCGATGATAATAGTATTCTTCTTCTTTGATTCTAATGAGATACTAGGAAATAGTGTGCAAGGTAACGGTTGATGGGATACTTGAAAGTAGTGTGCTAATGACTTTGACATTCATGGATCTGAATATTCTAGTTGAGACAATTAAAATTTTATTATATATGTGAGACATGTTCTGTGATGAACTGGTTTAATCAAAGCACTGACTGCAGGTTTCTAATTTTGTTTCCTTTTTTTAAATAAAAAATCAATAATTTCATGTACTTTTATTATTATTTTTTTAGCATAAGTTCTTTCTGGGTGTTTCTTGAATTGTTGGTTTTTCTAATTATGATATTTTTTTTTGTTTTTTTTTTTGGAAAAAAAATATTGTTGCAGATGTTGAAAAGTTTTATCAGCACTATAATCCTGGTGAGTTTCTATTGCTCAGTTTTTTAGATTGGATTATTTTGTACATGTCTATTGATAATTCTCTCCGTACAATTCTTCTTTATGTGTACATATCTATTGATAATTCTCTACCTACTGCTCTGAAGCATTTGTGTCCAAACCTTCTAAAAGTTTTTTTTGTCTTTTAATATTTGAACTTCATGCGGTCCCTTTTCTTGGCCAGGTGAATGACAGTTCTTTAAGAAATAATAGGGTTATCCCTCAGCTACTTACCTCTGTCCCAGCTCTCAATGGTGCTGCTTCCTATCTTTCTGAGATGACATCTTTATTTACTCACTGTTTCATGAATTATTCTGGTGAGCTTCGTGAACTTTTTTAGTTGTCCTTTACTTTGTCCTTAGTAAGTTTATTTCCTGAGTTCATTTAATGACGATTGGTCGAGATAGGTTGTTAGGTGATTTTTTATCCATTAAGGTTTTGTATACTTCATGTGTTTTTGAATTTCTACCTTTGGAAATCTTTTTTCATATTTATTTTCCCCTTCCATAATAAGCAACATAGTCATAAACTCCCGAACTGTGTCAGCGAACTCCTTTCTGGTTCTCCTACTGTGGTTATGAGTCATCAAGTTAGTGCATGTATGATATTTTTTCCTTCTTCCAACTGTCACAGAACCTGCCTCCAGAGACTTCAGAGGCCAGAAGATGGTTACATTTGGTTCAGCTGAAATTAGAGGATCACCGGCCTCCAATGCTATTTCTTCAAGTAGAAGTGATTTAGTTGTTTGTAGACCATCTCAGCCTTCTGTTGATGCTCCACTTCTCCCTGAAGGATTAAGCAGGACGTTATCCAAAAAGTCTTCTGTGCAGCCACGAACTCGGAGGACTTATCCGAGGGTTCTAGTGCACAGGTTCTATCAACAAATATCAGCCCAAATAGCATTTCCATTTTCCAAGGGTATGATTATCTGATTGGATACAAGTTTGGCATGTTAAATTGCCAAATATATGCTTGTTATTACATACTCATGTTTGTATAGTGATCTTCATATTGATAACTAAAATTACATAGAAGCTGCTGATTTTCCGTAAAACTCAACTTAGAGAACCTTGGAAGCTGTCATATTCCTTTCTTGCAGTCAAAGATTTTTCTATTTTTATTCTACAGATTTTATAGAACAGTTGGCATTGGTAATATTACCCGTTGGTATAAGTGCTTTTATTGAGTAATTCTCCTCATGATTTTTGCCCCTCTTTAGCCTTATAGAGAGGGTGAGAAGGACAGTTCGTGGGTCAGCTGATGATATCGGATGGCTACAACGTGCTTCCCATATGCCTCCTATTGAAGATCAAACTGATAGATTTGTTGAGATCCTTGATGATATTAGGTAAAACCACCACTTGATGTTCAAATTGATTGCAACTGTCAGCTCGGACATAATTTGATTTGTTCTAATCTCTTTGTTGTCAGGCATGGACTACATGGATTACCAAATTCAGTGGTTTACTTGTTAGCTCCAGGTAAAAGCACCCTCCTTTCGATCAATTATGATAGTAAACAACCAAAATGGGTAAAGTTTGAAAGTAGATCTGCCTCATAGAATTTATGGAAAGCTTATAAGTTGTGTTGTGCCAACATTCTCTTGTATCAGTACAATTATTTGGATTATTTTCCCCTGATTACCCTGCATCTTTGACCATGTTTGGGGTTATGATCTTTTTCAGGACCTTTTAATTATCAGTTATTATGGGATGCCGTAAAATTGAGATTGTTTTTCAAGGTGTCTTGAGGTTATGAGCAAATGAATCATCTTTAGTAACATATGTCCTGATATTTGCTGATCTTCTCTTTGCTGTGCAGGTTTCTTTAGCAATCATGGACCACTTTACTTTGTCAATACAAAAACAAGCTTTTCAAAAATGGGACTTGCTTGTCATATAGCCAAAATTCATAGTGAGGTATAGGGGTATCGCTCTTGTTAGTAAACCATCTTAGCAGTTTACCGCTTTCTCTAATACCACCAAACATAAAATATGCAGGCCTCTGTGGAGAAGAACACAAGAGAAATGAAAGATTACATTGAAGAAATTTATTGGAGCTGGAGAAAAATGTTGTAAATGATATGTTTGTTATACTATCTGATATCTGGATGGACAATGGGGAGGTATATATGCTCCTTTTTTTCTTTGTAAGCCTATCTTCCTTTTTTAATATGTTTGGACTTGTTATGGTTTCCTGATACACCATTCTCCCCTATCCTTAGAGAAGACTTTGGGAAATCTGGAGACTCTACTCGATAGTTACGAAAATGTAGAGGTGGTTCCTTCTTCATTTGTCTTCATGGGAAATTTCTGCTCTCAGTCATTTAATCTTTCATTCAATTCAATCTCAAGTCTCAGGCAAATGGAAGTCGGTAGCAGGTATCTGATGGTACCACCGTCATGATAAAAGTGAAGATGATGTCTTACATTATTAAACAGCGAATCAAAGAGATCAGATGCTTCTTCAGGATATATGAATAGTTCAGAGTAGACTTTGGGTTGATGTGAGAAAATCAGAATTGATACTAGATGGAGAAGTGTGCGATAACGTGGACCTCACAATGATGTTTGATTGTAAGTTGTGTTACTTCTTGCGAAATATGTAGAACTTAATCATATTTTAAATAATGAGATTATTAATGAATGATTTTATTTTGTGATGTGTATATATTGTATTATAATTTATTATGTATGTAAATAAATTATATTGTATTATAATTTATTATGTATGTAAATAATTAAATTATATTGTGTTATAATTTAATTATTTAGGGGAATGGTGAGAGTGACGAGGATGTCTCCCACCTTATTAGGGCGGGATGAATGATGTGGAAGCTCGTTTCGGGGGTGTTGTGTGATAAGAAGGTGCCGTCAAAGCTTAAAGGAAAATTCTACAGGGTGGCAGTCCGTCCGGCCATGTTGTATGGAGCGAAGTGTTGGCCAGTCAAGAACTCCCACATTCAAAAATTGAAGGTGGTGGAAATGCGGATGTTGTGTTGGATGCGTGGGCTTACTGGGGTGATAGAGTTCGAAATGAGTCTATCTGGGAGAAGGTTGGAGTGGCTTCGGTGGAGGACAAGATGCGGGAAGTCCGATTGAGATGGTTCGGACCGTGATGAGGAGGGGAACAGATGCCCTGGTTCGTAGGTGTGAGAGGCTAGCTTTGGATGGTTTCAAGCGGGGTAGGGGTAGGCCGAAGAAATACTGGAGAGAGGTGATTAGGAGGGACATGGAGCTGTTACAGCCTACTGAGGACATAACCCTGATAGGAAGATCTGGAGGACGCGAATTAGGATAGAAGGCTAGTGCCAGTTTGGGTCATTAGGGTAAGGTTTTACTTGGTGGGTGTATTTTTCTTGTTATGCCACCTTGTTTCATGCTTTATTACGAACTTGTTTACTAGTCTTTGTGTACTATTCCTTGTGGGTGTCGTATTTATGTCATGTCATCTTGTTTCATTCTTTATTACGGATTTGATTATTATTTCTTGTCTTGAGCCGGAGGTCTATCGAAAACAGCCTTTCTACTTCTCCGGAGGTAGTGGTATGGATTGCGTACATCTTACCCTCCCCAGACCCCACTATGTGGGAATACACTAGGTTTGTTGTTGTTGTTGTTGTTGTTGTTGTAAATAAAAATTTACGTTAATACGAGTGACTATTTATATAACATATGGCAATAATTATTGCAATAGATCAATAAACCATTACAATAGGTAGTCAAAAAGCATTGCAACAGAATAACAAAAGCGTCACAATAGATGCTATTGCAACAGTTTAATATCGTTGCAATAGAATCTATTGCAACAGTTAGTAACCATTGCAATAGAATCTATTGCAACGGTTAGTAACCATTGCAATAGATTAAAATAGGCGTCTCAATAAGTAATGAAATAGTTGTAATAGGTACTCAAAAAGCGTTGCAACAGAACAACAAAAGTGTCGCAATAGATGTTGTTGCAACAGTTTAATGTCATTGCAACAGATTTTATTGCAACGGTTAGTATCTGTTGCAATAGATGAAAATAGGCGTCTTAATAAGTCAAAAAATAATCGTCGCCATAGGTCAAGCTATGGCGACGGTTGTACAAAACTGTCGCCATAGCTTGACCTATGGCGACGGTTCAAACAACCGTTGCCATAGACCTATCGCAATGCCCACCTATGGGACGCTTGTTGAACCGTTGCGGTAGAGCTATGGCAACGATTTTGTTGTCTATTGCAACGGTTTTGCAACCGTCACCATAGGGGTAATTTCTAGTAGTGCTCCTAACGTATTGGATATGATTCACCCATATACTTGTTTTATAAATTAGTATATAACTATATATATAGTGTGTGTATATATTGTAGTATATATATTGTAGTATATTTTATTTAAAGTAGTACATATATATTGAATGGTACGTATATATGTGTATATATCTTCTATAGACTCTAAAGTAGTATATATATAACGAATACATGTGTATATGTTTTATAAATTAGTATATATATCATTATATTGTAGTATATATCTTGCAGCATTTGTTTTATTTAGAGTAGTATATATATTTAACTAACGTATAGTCGTATTACACGATTACATGTGTAATTGTGTATATGTGTATATGTTTTTTGAATTCTAATGTAATATATACTATATATATAGTGTCTATATATTGTTTAACGTATTTAAAATGTATATAGGTGGGTATATATAGTGTATATTGGAGAAAAAACTTTTAATTTTTTTTATTTTGACCGGATTTTGGATCGGTTTTGACCGGGTTTAGGTGGGTTGGACCGGGTTAGGTTAAGTGGGCCGGTCCCGGATTGTTTTTAAAAAAATTATTGTTGGGCCCGAAATTGGACCAGCCCATTTAACCAAGCCCAAATCCGAACCGGCCCACAAATCGGTTAAACTTGACGGGCCGGTTCTGGGTTGACCCGGCCCGGCCCACTTGGTTAAACTTGACGGGCCGATCCAGTTTTGGGCCCAACAGTAAATTTTTCAAAAACAACCCGGGACTGGCCCACTTAACCTATCCCGATCCAACTCACCTAAATCTAGGGGTGTGCATCGGTCGGTTTGGTTCGGTTTATCGATTTTTTATTTTTAAATATGTAAAACCAATAACCAACCAATAAGATATTTTCTTATCGGTTTTGGTCTTTAACGGTTCGGTTTTCGGTTTAACCAATAAGAAAATATTCATAAAATAGAAATAGTAACAACTAACATAAAAAAATAAAATCTTAGTTACTGCGAAAATCCTACACAATGCATTTTAGTTTACAAGAATCTTCAAAATTGAACTGAATGTTAGTTTTAAAAAAAAACTAAATCCTTATTGTTGGAAGCTACTAAATGCTTCAAGCTTTCCAATACGATAATACCCGTGCTTTATATTGTGCCTTTGTTGCCCTGAATAGGTTAATACTTTGTGAATCACCAAATTGTGAATAAATAGTGTATATATATATATATATATATCCTAATTCTTTGTCCTACGTCTTTATCAAAAGCGTCTGCTTTTTCAATAAGATTATTTATTCTTATTGGTGAATTATCTTTAAGGATTTTGATTTCCTTATATATATATATGTGTGTGTGTGTGTGTGTGTATAACATAAATAGAGGTAAAAAAAAATAACTTAGTGTATCCTTATTGGGCTATCGGTTTAACCGGTAACCCAATAAGCTAAAATCGAAACCGAACCGTTTACCCAATAAATTTTTTTATAAAACAAATAAAAAATCGTTAACTCAATAACCCAATACCGATAACCCAATAGCATTTTTATCGGTTCGGTTTATCGGTCGGTTCAATTTTTGCACACCCCTACCTAAACCCGGTCAAAACCGGTCCAAAATCAAGTCAAAACCGGTCAAAATCAAAAAAAAGAAAAAAAGTTTTTTCTCCAATATACACTATATATACCCACCTATATACATTTTAAATACATTAAACAATATATATACACTATATATAGTATATACTACATTAGAATTTAAAAAAAATATACACAATTACACATGTAATTGTGTAATACGACTATACGTTAGTTAAATACATATACTACTCGAAATAAAACATATGCTCCAAGATATATACTACAATATAATGATATATATACTAATTTATAAAACATATACACATGTATACGTTAAGTATATACTACTTTAGAGTTTATAGAAGATATATACACATATATACGTACCATTCAATATATATGTACTACTTTAAATAAAATATACTACAATATATATACTACAATATATACACACACTATATATATAGTTATATACTATTTTATAAAACATATACACATGTATACGTTAAATATATACTACTTTAGAGTCTATATTCTATATATACACATATATACATACCATTCAATATATGTACTACTTTAAAAAATATGCTCCAAGATATATACTACAAAATAATGATATATATACTAATTTATAAAACATATGCACATGTATACGTTAAATATATACTACTTTAGAGTCTATAGAAGATAGATACACATATATACGTATCATTCAATATATATGTACTACTCTAAATAAAATATACCACAATTTAATGATATATATACTAATTTATAAAACATATACACATGTATACGTTAAATATACACTACTTTAGAATCTATAGAAGATATATACACATATATACGTACCACTCAATATATATGTACTACTTTAAATAAAACATATACTATAATATATATATATATATACTACAATATATACACACACTATATATATAGTTATATACTAATTTAAAAAACATATACACATGTATACGTTAAATATATACTCTTTTAGAGTTTATATTCTATATATACACATATATATGTATCATTCAATATATGTACTACTTTAAAAAATATGCTACAAGATATATACTACAATATAAATGGCCCGAATGATCAAAAAAAATAAAAAAAATAAACGGACCGGTTCTGGGCCGGTTAACCGACGGGCCTAGACCGGGTTTGGTCCGGACCGGGTTAACCGAGCCCAAAAAAATAACTCAGTCCGGGACCCAAAACCTTACAGGCCGTGGGCTGATCGGGCCGGGCCGCTATGATGGGCCGGGTCATACAGGATCAAATCGGTCCGTTTGACAGACTTACCTTTTGATTTATAAATGCCCTTTTAACTTTCTTTTAGTTAGTGGTGTTCAAATATACCCCTGATCGAGTGGTTGAAACTAACATATATGCAATTGTTAAATTTGGGCTTTTAAAATAATTATGTGGCATTTTCTATGCTTGGCACGTGTTAATCCATTTTCCAGATTAAGAAAATAAATTTTGATCAGTGGATCAAAAATTAAAAATACCCCC
Source organism: Capsicum pubescens (assembly GCA_030864215.1). Classification (NCBI taxonomy): domain Eukaryota; kingdom Viridiplantae; phylum Streptophyta; class Magnoliopsida; order Solanales; family Solanaceae; genus Capsicum; species Capsicum pubescens. The sequence goes on from CM061538.1 coordinate 338,486,450, forward strand.
TAAATTCATCAAAAAATTAGAATGTTGTTTCTGTCTTGATTCATAAGCCTTCAATAGGAATTGTTACTCTTATTAAAGGAAAGTTTAGAAATGCCATATAATTATTTCAAGTCTCAAATCTTATCATTCCATATCTATAGTAGTTTTAATCATTTTAAGGATATAGTTGAGCCTTAAAAGAAGGTTAAGGACATTTATAGACCAAAAGATTAATTGAGGGTATAGATGACCGACATTTATTACGTTAGGGGCAAATATATTTAGCCCTTTTCCAATTATAACATAATGCAACAAATATAAAAAAATTATGATCACGTGAGACTATATGGTTCTATTATATAGGAAAAATTACTCATGACAAAGAGAAACTGATGTAGAAAGACCATAATTTCTTAGTTTTATTTTACATGGTACTTATCTAATTGACTTGACACTGTACTCAAGAAAATATTTATTAAGAATTTAAGATAATAATTAACTTATTGACATGAAGCATTTATTAAGAATTTAAGATAATAATTAACTTATTGACATGAAGCATACTTAAACTAAAATGTCTACGGTTAAAAGTTGTTTAGGCAGTATGCATATTATTTTTGTTTAAAGTTTTGAGAAAATGCACTGATTCCATCTTAAATTATGAACGAAATTGTTGAGACACACTCCAACTTAAAGGGGATCCTATTACCTCCTGGACTAATTAAAAGCGTATTTTTGGCAACCTTAGTGTCAACGTGCACACTGCGTGGATTAACATACTGAAGGTCCACGTAGGCACATGTATGTGCCACGTAGGCATTAAGGTTGCCAAAAATACGGTTTTAATTAGTCCAGGGAGTAATAAGACCCTACTTAAGTTTGGGAATATCTCAGCAATTTCGTTTATAGTTCAGGATGGAAACAGTACATTTACTCTAAATTTTTCATTAATTTTTCTCTTAATTATTCTTTTCCTATTGTGTCCTTGGACATAATTTTAAATTGATTACAATTTTGCGAAGAACTAATAAGGATTATAAGGTGCAAAGCATTAAAACAATAAGATATGGGGCAAATTATACTTCCTCTGTTTTATTTTATATTTCACTCATGCTAACTTGACATAACCTTAAGTAACTTATTGAAGTGTATTTTATTAAATTAATATTATAAATGATGCTTTAAAATTCTAAATTTGATTTTTTATTCCTTATATAGTTATTTAATGGGTTAAAATCGTTTATACCCTCCAACTTTACTGTAAAAATCAAACACCCCCTCAACTTTGAACAATAGTCATTCTCCCTCTTTTTTCCTATTTGATTTTTTAAAATACCTATTTTACCCTTATATTTATATCAACATTTGTATCTCTTTTTTTAAAAGAAAAAAACTTTTTAATAAAAATATTTTTTTATTTTTAATCTATATAACGTATTTTCTATAAAATTTAAAAATTATTTTTAAGATAAAAAAAATAAAAGTGAGAAATATTAATTGAGTATATGATTTAATGACAAACTATAATGAAATAAATGAGCAAAATAGTAAAAATTAATTTTATTAAAAATCAAAACTCTAATATATATTTTTACGTGAAAATAATAGATAATTATAATTTTATAAATATATTTCAATGTAGGTATACCTAATAATTAATAGTCGAGGGTCTTTCGGAAACTATCTCTCTACCTCTCCGTGGTAGTGGTAAGGTTTGTGTACCCCTATCCTCCTCAGACCTCACTTAAAAAATTTCACTAGATATGATGTTGTTGTAGATGTATATTTATTACAAATCAAATGATTGTTGTTGATGAATTTGAAATTATAATTTAAAAAATAATTCATATTAACAACCAAAACTCTCGTTTATCTATATCGACATTAAAGAATAAGAAAAAATCAAAATATGAATATATTTATGTAATTACATACTCACATACATACGTAATACATATAATATAAAAATTTTGAATGTAAAAAGTACCTTTAGATTTTGTAATTAATTATAAAAGAATTTACTAATGTTAAAAGGTGGGCTTGAGAATTTGTATACCTACATTGAAATATATTTCTAAAATTATAATTATTTATTATTTTCACGTATGAATATATATTAGAGTTTTGATTTTTAATAAAATTAATTTTTACTATTTTGCTCATTTATTTCATTATAGTTTGTCATTAAATTATATACTCAATTAATATTTCTCACTTTTATTTTTTTATTTTTCTTAAAAATAATTTTTAAATTTTATAGAAAATATGTTATATAGATTAAAAATAAAAAAAGTTTTTTATAAAAAAGATTTTTTTTAAAAAAAAAAAATACAAATGTTGATACAAATATAAGGGTAAAATAGGTATTTTAAAAAATCAAATAGGAAAAAAGAGGGAGAATGACTATTGTTCAAAGTTGAGGAGGGTGTTTGATTTTTACAGTAAAGTTGGGGGTGTAAGCGATTTTAACCCTTATTTAATACTAAAGATAGCGTGGAGAAAAATACTTTCTCCATTCCATTTTAGTTGGACATATTGCATTTTACATGGTGATTAAGAAATCATAAATTGAATAATGAATTTTGTTATTTTACCCTTTACTCATATTAATGATATTTATTGGGTATAGAAATAGACATTAGAGTTGTAATCATGCACATTTAATGTATACTATTAATCATAGAGGTAAAATGAGAAAAAATCAATTAATTCTATCTTGATTTAGTAAGTGATAAATAAATATGAGACATTTAATTTTAGTAATATGACCAATTAAAATGGGACAGAGAAAGTAATAAATCTAATCTATCAATTTGTTAAAATGGATAAATAAAAAAACAATTTTTAATACATAGGGTCCAACGAAAATGTAATGGAAGAAGTAAAAAATCACATATATTTAGAAATTTGAAACTTTGAAAATTCTAAATGTACGGTCAAACTCAAAATTAACAAATGTGAATCTCAAAAAGTAAAAAATATAATATTTTGCATTTTAATTTATCAGAGGACAACAACACATGCAATATGTAGAAGCCAGAGAGAATCTCTTAATTTATATTATATATATATATTATATATTTTCTTTTATTGAAATAGGAGTATCTCATAGTAATTAATTAGTTAGAGACAATGTGCAAATGCTCCAAGAAAATAATTGATAAATATATTATCCTTTAAACAATAAGGATAATTTGTTCGAGACAACGAACGTGCAATATTTTTGCATTCGAACACCATCATCAATAATTTATTCGTCGACTTTTATTTATAGATTCATAATCAGATCTAGATCTACCTAACCTTGAGTATTATTGTTCTCCTAGAACAAAGTGAATTGACATTATTTACAAATATATATATTTTATACGTAAATGCATGGGGGGCTAAAAAAGATTCCACATGTGCACCATATTATATTCGTTCTCTTCCAAAATTAGAGTGTAATAACACGTATATGCATGGGTACCACAAAAAGGATTCCAAATAAGGGTAATGCCAATGTTGGTGCATAAAATAAGATGATTTTGTTTGGTACACCTATTCCATCTGATATTCTCACATATAATTGATTCTATTTTTTAAATAAAGCTTACCGAATAGTGAACTTGATGTATTACTCCCGTTTTGAAAAAAAATAATCTACTTTTTTAATCTGTTTTAAAAATAATATATTTTTTATAATATTTTTATTCCAACTTTTCCCTTGACATGTATGTTTAGAACTACAAGGTTAAACGATATTAAATACATTTGACATAACTTTAATTTACGACTACAAAATTCAATTTTATTTTTTTATTTTCTTAAACTTCATATCAACTCAAAATATAACACATTTTTTTAAATGGATTTATTAAGGGGGGAGGGCTAGATATATTAATATATTTAGGGAGGAGGGCTAGATCATACCTCTTAAAATAAATATAACTAAGGATGCAATCAGCCAAAACACACATGATTAATGTATCATTCAAACTTGGACATCCCAGCCCTTCACAGAGCATCGATGTTATCTCTCATGTGCATAGGGAAATGACAACTTCATATGATATTATTATTTGGCAAACAATTAAAAGATACTACAAAATCATCCCGATTTGACCCGGCCCGATAAGCCCTAGGGCTTTAGGGTTCCGGGTCCCGGGCCGGTTATTTTATTGATTTGGGCCCAGTTAACCCGGCCTGGACCAAGCCCGGTTAGGGCTCGCCGGTTAACCGGCCCGGCTAAGTTTTTTTTTTTTTTTTTTGAAATTGGATTTAACTATAACTTAGTTTTAATATATTATTAATTTACTATTAAGTATTATTAATTTATATATGTGTATATATATCTTCTATAAACGTGTATATTTAACGTATACATGTGTATATGTTTTATAAATTAATATATAACTATATATATAATTATATATTGTAGTACATATATATTGTAGTATATATATATGGTAGTATATTTTATTTAAAGTAGTACATATATATTGAATGGTACGTATATATGTGTATATATCTTCTATAGACGTATATATGTTGTACAGTGTATATGTCACGAAGTTGTAGTGTATATGTTTTATAAATTAGTATATAACTATATATATAGTGTATGTAAATATTGGTATATATATTGTAGTACATTTTATTTAAAGTTGTACATATATTGAATAGTATCTATATGTGTGTGTATATCTTCTAAAGTAGTATATATTTAACGTATACGTTTGTATATGTTTTATAAATTAGTATATAACTATATATATAGTGTGTGTATATATTATAGTGTATATATATTGTAGTGTATTTTGTATAAAGTAGTACATATATATTAAATGGTGAGTATATATGTGTATATATCTTCTATAGACGTACATATTTAATGTATACATGTGTATATGTTTTATAAATTAGTATGTAACTATATATATATATATATATATATTGTAGTATATATATATTGTAGTATATTTTATTTAAAGTAGTATATATATATTGAATGGTGTGTATATATGTGTATATATCTTCTATAGACGTATATATTTAATGTATACATGTGTATATGTCTTATAAATTAGTATATAACTATCTATACATATATTGTAATATATATACATATTGTAATATATGTTTTACTTAAATTAGTACATATATATTAAATGGTGCGTATATTTGTGTATATATCTTCTATAGACGTGTATATTTAATGTATACATGTGTATATGTTTTATAAATTAGTATATAACTATATATATATTGTAGTATATACATATATTGTAGTATATGTTTTACTTAAACTAGTACATATATATTGAATGATGCGTATATTTGTGTATATATCTTCTATAGATGTGTATATTTAATGTACACATGTGTATATGCTTTATAAATTAGTATATAACTATATATATTGTAGTATATGTTTTACTTAAGGTAGTACATATATATTGAATGGTGCGTATATTTGTGTATATATCTTCTATAGACGTGCATATTTAATGTATACAAGCGTATATGCTTTATAAGTTAGTATATAACTACATATATTGTAGTATATATGTGTATATGTTATATAAACTATTATATATTGTAGTATATATATATATATATTGTAGTATATGTTTTACTTAAGGTAGTACATATATATTGAATGGTGCGTATATTTGTGTATATATCTTCTATAGACGTGCATATTTAATGTATACATGCGTATATGTTTAATAAATTAATATATAACTATATATATATATTGTAGTATATGTTTTACTTAAAGTAGTACATATATATTGAATGGTGCGTATATTTGTGTATATATCTTCTATAGACGTGCATATTTAATGTATACATGCGTATATGTTTTATAAATTAGTATATAACTATATATATATTGTAGTATATGTTTTACTTAAAGTAGTACATATATATTGAATGGTGCGTATATTTGTGTATATATCTTCTATAGACGTGCATATTTAATGTATACATGTGTATATGTTTTATAAATTAGCATATAACTATATATATATATATATGTAGTAGACTATATAGATATTGTAGTATATGTTTTACTTAAAGTAGTACATATATATTGAATGGTGCGTATATTTGTGTATATATCTTCTATAGACATGCATATTTAATGTATACATGTGTATATGTTTTATAAATTAGTATATAACTATATATATATATTGTAGTATATACATATATTGTAGTAGATGTTTTACTTAAAGTAGTACATATATACTGAATGGTGCGTATATTTGTGTATGTATCTTCTATAGACGTGTATATTTAATGTATACATGTGTATATGTTATATAAATTAGTATATAACTATATATATATTGTAGTATATATATATATATATATATATATATATTGTAGTATATGTTTTACTTAAAGTTGTACATATATATTGAATGGTGCGTATATTTGTGTATATATCTTCTGTAGACGTGTATATTTAATGTATACATGCGTATATGTTTTATAAATTAGTATATAACTATATATATATTGTAGTGTATACATATATTGTAGTATATGTTTTACTTAAAGTAGTACATATATGTTGAATGGTGCATATATTTGTGTATATATCTTCTGTAGACGTGTATATTTAATGTATACATGCGTATATGTTTTATAAATTAGTATATAACTTTGTAATATATATATACTTATATATATTGTAGTCTATATATGTTGCAGTATATGTTTTATTTAAAGTAGTACGTATAGTCGTATATATTGAATGGTGCGTATATATGTGTAATTGTGTATATGTGTATATATTTTTTAAATTCTAATGTAGTATATACTATATATATAGTGTATATATATTGTTTAACGTATTTAAAATGTATATAGATGGGTATATATTGTGTATATTGAATATTTTTTTTTGTAATTTTTGATCGAATTTGACCGAATTTTTAACCGGATTTAGGTGAATTTGACCGGATTGGGTTAAGTGGACCGGGTTAGGGTGATTTTTGAAATTTTTACTGTATGGGCCCGGCCCACTTAACCCCCAACCCGGACCCGACCCAGCCCACAACCCGCTTAATTTTATAGCCCGACTCGGCCCACTTGACAGCCATATATGCAGCACATGGATGATAGTTGCCAAATTGCAGTGGATTAGTTAGTTTATTCTAGAGGTTGTTGGGTCACTTGGGTGTACTACTCACTTGTCTTATTTTAACTTTAGCTTTAGTTTAAAAATAATTTTTTTTAAATAGAAATATTCTTTTTTATATTATATTACGTATCAGCAGCAGCGCAAAACAAATTCAACTGCTTTCCTCCTATCTATTCCATTAATATATTTTAAGAGGAAAATAATCAATCTAATTTATGAGAATAAACATTAATTAACATGAATATTGTGATGAAATACTCATACAAATCATTTTTAGAAGACGTGCATACAGAGGCGGACCCACGTGGTGCTCCGAGGGTGCACGTGCACCCGATAACTTTTTTAAAAAATTGTATATCTACGTATATATATCCTACTAAAGTGTTAATATATTTAATTGTGCACCCTTAGTAATAAAACTTGTGTGGGTGCACTGGTTTGGAACTCAAACGCTAACGCCCTTCTGGCCCGACGTTGCGTGTTTGATTCTTGATGGAGTCTCTCGATTTTTTCATTTTACTTCTCCTTTATATACATTTAAATGCTAACGCCCTTCTAGCCCGACGTTGCATGTTCGATTCCTGACGGAGTCTCTCGATTTCTTCATTTTACTTCTCCTTTATATACATTTAAATGTCACCAGCTAGGCAGCCACCTCATCTGACCCCACCCATCCTTAATTAATATACTTACTATGTACTAAAAAGAGGACTTTCCCCAATCCTAAGCCCCATATCCCCCCCCCCCCCCAAATTCCAATTTTCAACCTGTATTTCCCCAAATCCCCCCCAATTCCAAATTTCATGGGTTGCTGGACACTACAATTTACAAATTAATATTACCCAAACAAAGAAAAAGGAGCAATTTTCCATTTGATCTTAATAGGTACACATTTCTTCCTTTCATTTTTTTTATTTTTTTATTCAAGTTTGGGTAATGTTAATTGTTTTTAATATTTACTTGTTGCTTGAAAGTTAGTGTGTAAAATTTATTTATTTCTTTTTTCTTGCTTCTATTTAAGTTCATGGGATTTGATTAAAAATAAATAAATAATTATTTTTACTTATATTCTTGATGAATTTTTTATTTTGTAGGAATTTGTTATTGATTCTTGTGAATTGAAATGGATAGATATTATTCTCCTCAACCAAGTTCTAATTTTAAAGACAATTCTCATCGCCTTAACAAAAGCAAAAAAGGGCAAAAAAAACTTCAAGGTCCATTATATTTAAGCACAAAGTACAAATAAAGCGTGAGATTTAACAAAAAAAGGCATAAAGGAGAAAAAATATAAACACATGTCTAGTTCAAGACTAATAATATAAGCATGAATGACAAATATATGAACACAAAATTTTATTTTTTTTTATTAAGTGAAATATCAATTGTTTAGTGTTCATATCTCCAGAAAAACCTCATTGACAAGGAAAAATATATCTTATAAATTAAAACCTAAAATGCACATTAAACGAGGTGAGCGATCAACATAAGTTTAAGTCTTTATTCAAAACTTATGCGCGCCTTTGACAACACTGATGCACCCCCAGACTTCAAATTCTGGGTTCGCCTCTGCATGCATAGTCCAAATTGGACAAGTTAATTCAAGACGTGCATAGTCCAAATTGGACAAGTTAAAGTGAATTAAGTACTCCCTTTGTTTCATTTTTGCATAGCCCATTATATAACTATTTTTCACAAATCAAGATAGTTTTATTATATCTTTTTTTCATCTACTTTTAGTATGAAATAATTATATAAATAGTAGTAGTCAAATTTAAAATTTTAAAGATGGAATACATATACAGGTCCCTCAACTATTCGACTTTTTCCGTATAGGCACCTCAATTAGGCCATGTACCTATTGAATCCTTTACTCCTTCACAAATGGTTTCAAGTGAGCCCAATTTACTGATGTGGCAAAAATTTGGGACTGCGTGTAATACACACACCAATGATGTGGCAAGGTGACAAATTAAATAACGACATGTGGCATTTTAATTTAAATAACTATAAAAATAATTTTTTAATATAATTAAGTTTAAATTAAAAAAAAAACCATTAGTACCCCCCCCCCCCACACACTACAGACCTACCCAATCCTACCCCCCTTCCCATTCTCTTCCAAACACCCCTTTCCCCAACTTAGCATAACAAAAATGTAAAAAAAAAAAAATCTTCTTCTTCATAATCTCCGATGAGGGTTCAATCGTGAATGGGGCTGGGTCGCTTTTCTCACTTTACCGGTGCTTGTGACGAAGGAAATTAAAGAAAAACGGGTCAAATTTCTGACCCCATTGATCCTTTTCTCCCTTCCTCTCTCCCTTTTTTTTCTTTTATCTCTCTCGCATCTTTCTCCTCCGTTCACTGTTTGTCCATCGATTGTCTCTTCCTCGCAACTTTTTCTCTCTATTCTCTCTGTTTCTCCACTGTTTTTCTCAAATTCCTCGCAACTCTCTACTGATTTTTCCCCTTCCTCCTCCCAGATTCTTCTGTGTATCGTATATGTGTAGCTGCGTGTGTTGTGAGTTGTGCGAGTTTTGTGAGCGGTGTGCGTATATGGACTGTGTGTTTTGTGATGTGTATGTAGATATCAATTCTGTGCGTGCCCTGTGTAGAAGAGAGAAATCTGTGTGTGTTTAGTGTGTTTCAATGGTGAGGAATGTGTGTGTTCCTCTGTTCAATGGAAAAAAGAGTATATATGTAGTTGTGTGTATAATTCCCATTTCCCTGTTTAAGGTTTATGGAAAAGAAGATATGGAAGCTTGGCAAGAATAATGGAGAAAAAGATGATAACTTTTTTTTAATTATTTTTATGTATTTTTTTCAATTCTTTTTATGTGTTTATTTTTATTGGTTGGAATTTTTTATGTTTAATTTTTTTAATTAATTATGGTTTCTCACTCTCTCAAAGGAGAGTGTATTACACATGTCACGTTATGTCAGCGCCACATCAGCGATTGGGCTCAATTGACACGTTTTGTGAAGGAGTAAAGGGTTCAATAGTTACATGGATTCATTGAGGTGCCTAAACGGAAAAAGTCAAATAGTTGAGGGGCCTGTATATGTATTCAGCCAATTTTAAAACATCATTAATAAAATAAATCTAGTAAAATAACCTCTATTATTGAAAGTTTTCTAAGCGATGTATCAAGTCAACGAATCCAACTAGGAAAGGAGTAATGTCTAATTATATTTTTTCATAATTAAATATAGGCTAAACCCATCGATAGGACCTCAAACTTGTCTCAAAAATTCACTTAGGTCCCTTAACTAAAGCTTGTACCTATCAGGCACCTCAAGTGTTAAAATTGGTACCTATCAGGCATAAAATGTTGATTTGGCAAGGAGAGTGTAATACACTCTCCTTAGGCGGGTGAATAGTAAAAATAATAATATTTTACTTTTTTTTAATTAAAAAAATTATATTTAAATTATTTTATTAATATAATTTTTAATTATTATAATTTCTTAATTTTTATTTTTTAAAAAAGAACCCCCACACCCCCCTTCATCGTCGTCCTCACCCCCACCCTTCCCCTCATCATCGTCGTCCTCACCCCCACCCTTCCCGTCATCATCGTCATCCTCACCGTAACCCTGTTCATCCTCGTCCTCACCCTACCCCTAAGTTCATCGCCAACCCCCACCCTCCCCATCATCATTGTCTTCCCAACAAAAATAAATGATAACATTATTCTCTAAAATCAGAATCCACAAACGATTTTCTAATATCGAAATGTAAAAATTAACAGGCGTTTGTCATCTCCATTTTGAATCACAGCCGAGCAAATATCACTATTCAAAATAAAATATAAACCCACAAAACTTATTAAAAATTATATCAAAAAATTCAATACTCAATAGAATTAATTTGTGTCCTCTCAATTTTCTTTCTTGTCATCTTCTTCGTCTGCTAAACTCATAACAAAAGTCAGCTAAAAAAAATTCAAAAGAAGCCATTGAAGGACAAGCTCAACAACATGGAAAGGACTATGTGGACCCACTACCAGCACCATTGCTTGATTTTGCTGAATGAAAATAAATTAAACCAATTAAATCTACCAACAAAAATGAAAACAAAACCAAAAAAAAAAAAGGATGAAAAAAGAAATACCTTTGCGGATGACAGTGAGAAAAACGAAGAAGAAAGGGAGAGGTAGGTTGGGGGAGGAAGAGGGTGGGTGGGGATTTGCCTCTTTATTTTTAATTTTTTTGAATTATTAAGAATTTAAAATAAATTTTATTTTTAACTTTGAAAACTCATTTTTATAGTTAGATTTGGGCCCATTTACCACATGTCATCATTTTATTGGTTATCTTTGTCACGTCAGGCGAGTGTATTACACACACTTCATGCCTGTTGCTGATTAGGTAAAAAATGCCCAATTGAAACATAATTCAAGAGTTTAGGGATCTGATAGGTACAAACCTTAGTTTAGGAGTCTAAATGAATTTTCGAAATAAGTTTGAGGTCCTATACAGATGAATTTGACCTTAAATATAAGATGGGATATATTTATCTTATCCTATCCTGATCGAATCTAGCCTTGTTATTTGGTGTACTTGCGTTGGCACATTGAATATTTGGAATCCAGTCAAACAAATTACTGATGCATAGTCGAATTTCAATATATTGCACGTTGTCAGTTGTCTTAACAAATTAATTAATTATGTCATATTTCCACATTAATTATTTGACAGGATAACACACATATATATAGTTCATTTTGTAGTATCTCATTCATAAGAGTATTATATTTTTTATTTTATTAATTTTTGAACCCATCATAGCAAAGATCAAGTTTTTTCTATAAATCCTACACATATAAGTAAATTATTTTCATTATTCATTTCTTCATATCATTTAGTCTGTACTATATATATATATATATATTCAACTTTTTCTTGGAGCATAGTGTGCGGATCTTGTACGTTGCACATAGTTGTTGAGTGTCTTTTTGTGACACCTACTATAAATCTTGTCCAGCCAATTGCTAATTGAGCATCAAATCACATAAAATAACATATTTGCAGAAGAAAAAAACAACAGGGGACAGGAGGAATATATGTTGGTGAAATCACATAAACTATGGTTGAATAATAATAAATAAATATAGTAAGATTGTGACACAAATATTTTGCTCTCTTTTACAAGATTTATGTTCAGTACGACAAAACTTTACTAATACAATAGTAATTTTATTAACTTGTTTTCTCTAAAGTATAATAGCTATAACTTTCCGTACAAGAATTCATGAATCCAAAAATCTATCAAAATAATGCATTTCTTCAACTAAATAAAACTCTCTTTTTCATCCATATTAATATTCGCTCTATATTTTAGTCGTCTTTCTCTGAGAAAGAGTCAAAATCGAATTAATTTGAATTCAAAAGCTATTTGATACAGAAAACATGCTCCAGCACAGCATGGTGTGCGGAGTGGATCTTAATTATGCACGGGACAGAACTTTAATTTAAAAAGTTATCTTATGTCAAGTAGATATTATTATATCAGATTATATAAGTATATATATTGTTCTAAGGTAATCTATTAATTTTCATTATTTGTTTTATAATAATTTTCTTGTAGAGTGTTTTGGGACCAAACAACTAATGCAATAGTAGTAATACTACAACTCACTAGAGAACTAAAGAGCTGAAGTGATATATGATTATTGTCCCATCTTAGTTTAGTGAGGAAAGAGTGTTTTGAAGGCAAGGCCATTTGGATAGAATTAAAATTTGGTTAAATTAGTTTTTAAATTTTTTAAATTTTTGTAAGTATTTGGTAAAATAAAAAAGTACTTATAAAAAGCTAAAAACTAATTAAAAAGGCAAAAAGTGAGAAGTTGGGTATCCCAATTTTTTATTTTTTAGATTAAAATTCTTTAAAGTTTGATCAAGATATTTATTTTTTTATTCCTTATATTTTTTCTCCAATTCTAATTGTACCCAAACTTATAGCCCTTAAATATATTATTTTTCTTTCTTTTTCTCTACACTGCTTCTCTTCGTCTCTTTCCTTCAATATTCTCTTAATCTTTCTCCTTTGTCTTTGAATTAATTAACAATTATATATAATTCAATCTATTTCTAGTGTCAGCAACTTTAAAGACGTTTAAGTCATTTTGATAACAAAAAAGTGTTTAACAACATTTGTTTACCAAACAAATCAATAATATTTTTTTCAGTTTCAACACTTCTATCAAAACATTTATCTGCTTAATTTATAAGCATTTATTTTTCAACTTTTAAACACATAAGCTAATTTTTTTTAATCATATTCAAACAGACTCTTAGTTAAATAGATTAATGTAAATAAAATGTGTATAACTGTCCTTCCTGCACTTCGAATCATATTATTATAGCGTCACAAATACAAATTTGGTTATTCGTATGTATTCTTATCCAATTTGTAGAACACATTTTTCTAGTAGTTTTCTCCTTTTTTTTTTTTTTTTTTTTTTTGTTCTGATTTTTTCGGATGGGTACATAGGCAGACCTATCTTAGGCAAAGGGTGGTCCAAACACTCTTCACTGAAAAATTATATAGTGTATAAAGATAAAAGTTAGCGAACGAACGTATATTTAATTTTATACATTTTTCGCCAAATATCTGACTCCACCAATGATTGGATGGAATGGTGGGGAGGGGAGGGGAAGGGGGATGACTAAAATGAATTTTATACTTATATCCTGTTTGGATTGGCTTTTAATAAGTGACTTATAAGTCAAAAGTCATAAGTTGGTACTACCCTATTTTTAACTTTTGACTTATAAACACTTATTTTGACTTAAAAATAAGTACTTAAAAACGCTTTTTTACTTTGCCAAACACCACCTTAAAGTTCTTTATGTGTGGCTAAATTCTTCAGCACAATTGTGTTTATTGCTAGAAACAATGATTCTTGACAAGGCAAATGAAAAGAATAACTATTTATAATTTGTATTTCCAAAGTTTGCATTAGATTGTCCATATGCAAGTCCAAGTGACATTATCTCATCAAGGTCCTAGCTTTTGGGTATTTTTTTCTACTTTTGCTTTGTTGTTTTGCTCCCACTTAATTTAATCTTTAAAATAAATTAGAATATTTATAATATTGTTATTCAATGAGTGTCGGTTGTCTTGAGCTATTATCTTCTCAACTAGATATGCTTTCTAATTTTATGGTGGAAATTGAAATATTTAGCACGTCTCTAGTCATTGTAGAAAGAGGGGGATATTGCCTTGTGTTCTTCTACCATTGGTCTCAAATAATTATTAATTTTGTAGTAGTAATTACTTTATTGTGAAGTAGTAATTTTGGAACCAAACATCTAAATAATCTAGGGATTAGCACACCTTCACTTGTGTTTTAGTCTTAGAAGATGATTCTCTTTCGAGTACTATAGGATAATTATTATACATAGTTATTTCATGTAATTATTTATGTCACTCATGCACTTAAATATACTTTCTCCATTTTGTTTTAGTTGGTCCTCTTTCTAAAAATGTTTGTTTCAATTTAGCTGTCCCTTGATGAAATCAAGAAGATTTTATTATGTTCTTTCAATACTATCCTTAACATTAAATGACTAAACAAAGTGTATTTACTCAAATTTATATTTTCAAAGTAAAATTAATAAGGCTAATCTGATAAAATAAACCCCTAATTAATATTTTCTTAATGGATGTATCAAGTTAATATGGACTAACTAATATGAAACGGAGGAAGTAGATGGTACTTTATTTCTTTCAATTTTGGGAAAAGGCAAAATTGCCCCTTAAACTTGTCACCAAAACTTACTTTAGCACTTAAACTTAACTTATAATTATTACCCCTTAATAACTTTCAAGTGAATTGTGCACTCTTCGTAGTGAGAGTGGTATAATATTTTTGGAGTGGTATAAATTCATTTGAAGTTATTAAAAAGGTAAATAATTATAAATTAACTTTAAGTGTTAAAGTAAGTTTTGATGAACGTTTTGATGACAAGTTCAGGAGTATTTATGCCTTTTTTCTTCAATTTTTTATAAAATAAGTTAACCATCCAAATTAATGCTCATCATTTTCAAGAATACATATGACAAATTTCTACGAGTAAAGGCCAATTTATTATTCACATGATAAAGAGCATGGCAAATATTGGGGAATAAGTGCAAACTAATGCTGAATTTGTCATTCATATTATGCTGAGAGCTTCTCGAATTTTCCAATACAATTATCAAGAGGTAATTTAGTGTTGCTCTAATCCAGATCAGCCTGCTCAAACCTGCACATCAAATCGATTAATTAAATCGACATATGCTTTACTTAGTGCTAATAGAAATCTCTTTTGTTTAAAATTTTATAACAAATATAGTAGAAAGACTGATCAGTAATACGAAGGGGAGCCTTGGAGTAACTGGTAAAGTTGTAGACCACCTACAATACACCCTTGTGGAGTTTTAGTACACCGGACTGTCCTTGTTCCACTGATAATGCAGGTAAGACTGCTACAATACACCCTTTGGACTGCCCTTGTTCCACTGATAATACAAGGTAAGACTGCCTACAATACACCCTTGTGGAGTTTTTGTACACCGGATTGCCCTTGTTCCACTGATCAGTAAAAGAACAATTGCCTAAGTAAAAAATTATTTTTAGAATAGTTGATAAATAAAAGTTGAACGGGGAGAATATATTAGTGTACTTCCTTTATGTTGTTACCCCTTCAACTTTAAATAAACAAAAAGCAAAGAGGTGTTACATTGTTGAAAGTAGAAAGCCATGATATTAGCCATAATCTCGTCTGTTTTCCTAATTGGCACTTTGGTTCTTGCTAGGTTCTTATACAAATCATGGTTTTATCCAATTTCCATACAATATTTTCTGAATTCACAGGGAATTAAAGGTCCACGTTACAAATTTCGCGATGGAAACAACAGAGAAATCGGAGAGATGCTAATGAAATGCAATAGTGTTCCCCTGGATGTATCATCACATGACATTTTCCCTAGATTGCAGCCTCATTTTCACTCATGGATCAAGCTATATGGTACATTTTATTATTTTCCATTAATTTTTTTTTTAATTGATTGCCCTTCAAGGTACTTTTGCAGCTGTGAAAACAGTCTCTTGCAGAAGTGTACGGTAAGGCTGTGTACAATGGGAGCTTTAGTGCACCGAGCTACTCTTTAATCAATTGCCCTTTAACCGATTTGATAATAATGTCGTATCAGGAAGTACTTTTCTATATTGGATGAGTACGAAACCACAGTTGGTTGTAGCTGATGTTGAGTTGATCAAAGAAATTTTCACCAACAAACAAGGTACATTTGGTAAGGCTAAATTTGAAGGTATTCTAAAGAAATTCGTCGGGGATGGAAGTGTTTTTCAACAAGGTCACAAATGGTTAAAACTTCGAAAAGTGGCTGACCATGTTTTCCATGCTCAAAGCTTGAAGGTGACTAAATTTCTTACAAGTACATATACATCTATAAAGTTATATATACTGATAGTATAAATACATTAATACGTTTGGAATCAGGAGATGTTCCCAGCGATGGTTGAAAAAGTGGAAGCGATGTTGAAAACATGGAAATCGTATGAAGGTAAAGAGATAGAAGTGTACGAAGAATTCAAGCATTTGAGCTTGGAGATCATCTCAAATTCTGTTTTCGGAAGTGATCATACGACTGGAAAACATATATTCGATATGTTGGACAAAATAGCTTATATAAGTTTTCTCAGCTATGGGAAGATTCGGAATCCTATTATCGAGTATGCATAGCAAGCTAATAAACAACTTTTGCTTACATAGTGTAGTAAATCAACTTCCATTTGTATATATGTAACATTTGCTGTTTTTTCGCAGTAAGATTTTCCGGTCATCTGAGGAGATTGAAGCAGACAAAATCCTTGATGAACTCTTTGAATCGTTCATACGAATCATAAAGCAAAGAGAAGAAAAAGTTAAGACAGGACAGTCGGACAACTATGGAGCTGATTTTCTTGGATCACTATTAGAGGGTCACCATAATGCTGATGAAAATGCAAGAATCTCGATACACGAAATCATAGAAGAATGCAAAACCTTCTATTTTGCTGGACATAAAACGGTCACCAGTTTGCTCAGCTGGAGTTTGTATCTACTGGCGATCCACACGGATTGGCAAGAGAAAGCAAGAAACGAAGTTGCTGAATTTCTAGGTCAAGAAAATCCAACAACAGAAAACATTTCGAAGCTAAAGGCTGTAAGAACTCACAATACTGTATCTTTTTCAATGGTGATTCAACACGTCCAAAGTTTACTTGAGTCAAATGGATTGAGTCGAGTAAATAGTGTGTCATTTCTCTATGTGCACGCGTTATTTGGAAGAGAAATATACATCACAAATCAGACAGAAACCTTTGTCATTTGGCAATATTTTCTCATGAGTAAGTAAAAGTTAACTCGTTACTATTTGACATTTACGTGTAGGTGGGGATGATAATAAACGAGACACTTAGGCTTTATCCTCCATTTCCTGTTCTTCAAAGAGAGGTGACAAGAAAGACGAGATTGGGAAAGCTAAATATTCCAGCAGGTACTGAAGTGATTATCGCGACTTTAGCAGTTCATCACAACAGTGAAGTATGGGGAGAAGACGCGCATCTTTTCAAGCCAGAGAGATTTGCTGAAGGCGTATCAAAAGCAACTAGGGACTCGATGATGTCCTTCCTATCATTTGGCTATGGTCTTAGAAAATGTGTTGGCTTTAATTTTGCCTATATGGAAGTGAAAATAGCGCTCGCTATGATCCTGCAGCGTTACAGACTCACTGTTTCACCAAATCATACTCACTCTCCTGTTGCCATATTCGTCCTCCGTCCTGGAAATGGAGTTCAAATCATGCTTCATCCATTGTAAGAAAAATATTAAGTATCATCATCATGCTTAATTAATAAAAAATTCAATTCCCAGTGAACTTGTGATTTGGAAGTCTCATCATACTTCGAGCTTTGTACAGTTTGTGTTATGGTTATTTGCGCAAACAAGATATTGTCATGCCACAGTTTATAAGTAATTAAGAACATTGATTAAACTGTCATCATTACCTACTAAGCCAATATTTGATGAATTCACAGTGAATTAGAAATCCACCTTACAAGTTTCCAAATCGAAGACATGGGATTAATTAATGAGATGTGTAAAAATGCTCCCATGGAGCTACCAAGTGATGTTTGATGACGATAATACCAACACAATGACAATGAGAATTACATAAACCAAACAAGGGGTCAAACTCTAATTAAGAAAGGGATATGATCATAAGATCATTGGCGGTTGCAGGTGTTTCGTCCAACCCACACGCAAGTATACAAGTAAAATATAAGATTTGAGTCTGAATATCGTATTCACGGGAAATTATGATACTTAATGTTAATTTTTTATTCAAGCGATAAAATCTAAAGGTATAATTATCAACTAACTAACAATAAAAGAAAATTAATAGTAAACGTCAACCAAGAAAGAGTGAATTTTTATGTAATTGGTGAGTGAAAAAGGTTTAGCGCTATGGCAACTATAACAATCAAGTAGAGTCTTCTGATTGTCACGCCTATTGATTTCACTGAGTTGCTAATTTCAGTTTGACATTGCTCATTGAGCATCTTGCCGATAATTCTAAGCCTACTCGACTATCCCGAGTGCCTATATTCCTATATGGTCATCGCATAATAGTGAAGTGCAAATTGTTATCAACCATGAAAATGTAATTAGAACAATAGTAGTATTGCAATTGAAGAACAGAGAAAAAATAAATTGATCAATGTGAAAAGATGGATGTTTTTTCTAAAAAAAAATATATAATTATATTTTAAATTTAGTTTAATGACCGTGCAAAGCTCGCGGATAAGTAAACTAATTCAGGAACACACCACTTGGAATCTCATCTTGCAATCAATTTTTCTTCATTCTTTTTTTTTTTTTTTTTTAAATTAAGTACTGCCATTGATCATTGATTAGCAAAAGTTACAGCTTTGACTTTGGCATCCCAAACTGTTTACAAGATCATTGAGTAAAAACAAAACGAGATTTACTGATCTACTAAAGGTAACACCAAAAAGTTAGTCTTAGTTAGCTATATCTATCCTATCTTGACTTCGTGAGTTATTTGTCAAGGAGGATTATATACAATATTTTAAAGGATTTGTTGGCTTGGATGATCTGAAGGTTGGCAAGTCCCATTTGTCCATGTTTCCTATGCCTTTGACTTGTCTAGGTAGTTCAGAAAAGGAGTTGAGGGCATGGATACCATCAACTATGTTGCTCGGTCTCTTCCAAAATTTCATCAGGTGCGTGTCAGATCCTTCAAAGTAGCACATTTTTAAAGGATCCGACAGGGGTACAACCACATTTTTGAGGAGTCCGAGCAACTTAGACCATCATTATAATGTCATGATTGAGAGTTGCTAACTTATCGGTGTTCCTAAAGCAAACGATTAATTTTGTATCCATGTTCTTCAACTAGATTCTCTATGCTGGCAAGCAAAGAAAATATCTTTGTCATGTCAACATTAATTGGAAACCAAGTTCATGGAGTAATTAATTAGAATAAAAAATAGATCAGATGTACATTGACTAAACAACATTATCAACTAGTGTGAGATATATAAATGCAACTCTGTCAATCATCAATTAATATTTAAATAAAAACTCATAATTTAATGAAAAAGAATTCAATGTCTAAAAAAATTGGATAATCAAAATCAGGATATTCAGAATAACCAATTTATTGTAAGCCATAACAAAATGCAAACATCAAAGAAATGGTGCAAGAGAACTCAAGAAGAAAGAGTACAGAATCAAATGAAAAACTCCAAAACGTAGTCGGTGCCCATTATTTGATTGAGCATGATGTGGTCTGCTAGTCGCGTAAAACCGTATTCATTTTTCGCTTGGGAATTTCAAGCCCACAGGATGAAACTTTTCTTCTGTTATTTTGTCAATTGATTTTGCCATATCCTCGGTCAAAAGATTCTTCCAATCCCCAACTTCCCCTTTACGGAAATAGGAACTATTACTGATTTTCCACTGTTTTAGATCAAAAAACCCGCTCTTATTCACCTCTAAATTGCTCAAACTTTTGATATTACAGCGTGCCACTATATTTTCAACCGCGCCTTGATTCACTTCCTCCTCAGTGAAAGGTTTCCCCATGAACTCCGCCAATTTCTTCACATAGTTCAGCGTGTCACTCTTCAAGTCCTCGTACGTTAAGAAGAAAACCCTCTCCGGTCTTTGCACACTTTCTTTGAAGTATTCCAAAACATGGTCCCAATACGGTCCATACATGGACTTGCCATCATGAAACCATTTGAATTCTTGTTCGAGTGTCTTACCCCTCTCAACTATACCGAAACTCTCTTGTTGTTTTTTATCGTAATGCCACCAAGACACGAAAGTGTCCTTAGGCTCCCTACATATGTAAATGATCTTGCAATCGGACTCTAATACAGACCGGGGTAGACAAGCATAAGGAACATGTGTAGCCAACACGGGCAAATCAGTGTCTAGGAAAGAAGGGTTGGCATAATAATCGACTTCCAATGTAGGTACACAATTATGTGGTACCTTATTGAGTAAAGGGTTAGAGGAGTCATCATCCAAGAAACGATCACGAGTCACAATAGAAAAGGCTAAAGCTTTAAGCCAAGTGGTGCCTGTTTTCGGAGAACTACAAAGGTAAATATCAGAAGGTTGAGCCTTGAAGTTTTCGGAGAGGGATAAAGTTGCCTCTAAGGTGCTAGAATGGAACCAAAAGCCATTATATTGGTTGATTTCATAAGTAGGATGAGGGGGATCTAGTTTTGGTAGTGTTGATATTATCTCTTTGTGTTTTGTTTCGTTTGAATTTTCTGATATGGATAAACGACTAACTTTGGAAGGGGAAGAGGAAGGCATTTTTTCTTTTTTTTTGGTGAAGGAAGTGATCACAACTTCAAATGCAATGATATATAGGATTATTACAACTTCTCTATTGATTGATTGTATATATAGAGAGAGAGACACAAGAGATCGATATGTTGAGAGAGTCTTTGGCCAATATTAGTGACTGTTATCTTTGAGGTAATTCTTATTTTGTTCTTTAAATAAAAAGTAGTATATGACATCCTTAATGGAAAAATGGTCATATTTAGTCTTTTGGTTTTGTAGAAATCATATCTATCATGGATGAACAATGAAGTTTTTGGATTTAATTTGGAAATATTGTATCATACCACGACGTAATTTACAATAACTACTAAAAATTTCAACCCTTTCAAATGATTACATAATTCCCTAACTCTACTTAAAAGCTCGGATATATCACTGAAAAATATAATGTATTCGTGTAAAATTAAGAGATGTACCTAAAAGAATGTATTTATCAGTATAAAATTAAGTGATGTGTCTGAAAAAAATGTAATATATCCGTGTAAAATTAATTGATGTATCCAGAAGAATGTGGACTAAATTAGAAAATTTTAATAATTTTTTTTTAAAATTAAAATAAGAAATAATTAACTCCAAAAGTATTAAAATTTATGTAACTTTTACTTTATTACTTTTTAATGAATCGGACTGGTGAGTTAAGAGTTTAAATGAGTTAGTCGATTAAACTGAACCAAAAAATGTGTTATGTAGGCTCCACAAAAGAAAATTAAGGTGGGACATGAGGATTAGGAACTAAGGGTCCTTTTGGACGTGTAATATGGAGTCACAATATGAAATTCGATTGAATAGTTGAAGTTTTATTTGAACATATAATTTTAATTATTTAAGTTGTATATATTTTTTTTATAAACATAAAAAATTTATTTGTAAAAAAATTATCAAATATAAATTAATTGCGATTTGATAAATCTACCTTTCTTTATATTAATTTCCTTATATTAATGAATATTATCAAAAAATAACTTATTTAACAAAAACAAATATTTAAAAATAAAAATAACAAAACATATTTCCTTAAGAATAAAAGTCCTATTCTCTCCAATCTTCCAAGATATTAGTCATATTCAATTTCTCTCCATTCTCATTCACAAGAGTCATTAGTCATCTACCTTGCAAAAGAAAACAAATTAGGTATTCTTCTGCAAATTTCACATCTTTGTTAATCCAGATTGTTATGATCAGACAGAAATAAGCAAACCACAAACAAAAGAAAAATAAGAAGAATATACACAGATTTACGTGAAAATCCTTGACGGGAAAAATCACGGGTAGAGGCAGAGGGATTTCACTATAATGGAGAGGAGTACAATGAGGAGAATGACGTATTTTCTGAATGTCCAAAAACGATCCACTTATTGCACTTATATAATACGTGCGTACAAATAAATCTCAGGCCCAAAAATTATATTAAATCATAATTTCACATCGCATAGTTAAACGCTGACTAAATGATAATTTTCTTTAAATGAATAAGTAAAAATAAATATTTATTTTTAATATAACGAACAAATAAAAATGGATGAGGAGCCTAATAGTTTTAGCAAATTGTACGAGATCAACAACCTCAATTACTCCATTATTGTTAAACTAGCTCCTCTCACTCCCACTTAACCAACTACTAGTTCTTTTCATTCCCAAAATAAATAAATAAATAAATCTAAATCTACTTATGTATGACTGGTCATCTCTGAGAGCAAAACTCATCATTCTCTCTTCTAATTTATGTGAACACTTAAATTAATAAATTTTAAGTAATATTTTATATTGTATTATTACTTTATTTAATTGATCTATGAAGAGTCACAATTCATAGTACTATTTGTATAAATTTTAAATATTCAAACTTAAATTTAAAAATATTAGACTGAATTCAATTTAACTTTAAATATTAATTAAATTAACACCGAAAAAAAGAACTTCTATAGTATATGTATTTTTAAACATAAATTTGCAGTATATGGTAAGTGAACAGCAAGATTTTTTACTTTTTTTTTTAAAAAAAGAAAAAGAAGAATTGGAAGGAATTTCAATGAAGAATCGTACTCTAACTCTCACAAACAAGATGAAAGTTCAGTCAACAAATCAACCGGTCCATTAACATGCCCAAGTGAGCAGCAAGATTCTGGCAGAGAAGATGAATTTAATAATGAACTCTATTCACACATAAGGTTGGTAGCACGACATCCTGACATAAAATAATTAGTAGTATAGACTAAGACCAACTCTTTTATTTAACTGATTAATGTAATTTTAACATATGATTGATTATGAAGATTTCTCATCTTTTCGATGCTGTCACCCACATGCAATTGATTGAAGCTACACAAATCTGGTGATTTAATTAAAGTTCTATTACTAAGTACTCTATTCGTCTCAATTTACTCATTTTAATTTGATATTGCACATTAATTAAGAAAAATAATTAATAACATAGCAATTTTACTATCGTATTTTTATTAAATGATGTTTACATTTTAATTCGGAGATAAAATAATTAATACTAAAGGTAAAAAAAAAAATTATCTTATCTTACTCAATAAAAAATGATAAGTAAAATAAAATGGAGGGAGTAATATATATGGGCATGTTCATTTTGTAGCACGAGATCTAGAGCAGGCGGTTGTCTTTACGAGTATTTTTGTCTTTTCCAACTTTGCTTTGTAGTCCTCTAACCCAGTTATAATAGAATAATTAATACTCCCATGATTTCAAATTATGTCAAGGTAGTAAGCTGGACACGAAATTTAAAAATGAAAAGAGATTTTAAAAATGTATGATCTGAAATAAGTTATAGATATTTGTGTGACTAGAAAATAAAATGTTTGGATAAAATGAGAAGTTTAAAGTTAAATTGTTGCTCTTTTCATCACAATTTACGTGACATGACCTGATTAGATACAACATTTAAAAAAGAAAGAAATTCAAATTAAATATTCAGACAAAACTTCAACTTCATTTTAAATGATTTCATATCGCATGATCAAACGGATCCTAAATTTTTGGTCTACCACGCAAGAAAAATATTTGTCCAATGTATTTACTTGAGCAAAGTATTAAATAGTAGATGTGATGCGAAACAATGTAGTTTGATTATATTGAAGCCAATATGAGGTCTAAAGTATCTAGGAAAAAAACAAAAAACAAATAAATCTTTGATTAGCAATATTTTCTCGTAAGAATTAAAAGAAAAAGGAGAAATGAGAAAACACACTTATATGTATTTTGGTATTGAAATTGATAGTAGCCTCAACACACCTAATAAAATTAACATTGAAACATAACTATATGTATAATTTAATCAGTTTTGAAACTATTGCATTGTGTAAAAGATTAATGGCATATAGATGATTTTGAAAGGCCTTGATAGCCATAAATTGACTTAAAATTGAAGCTTGGGGATCGTGAATTCCCCCAAGTTGGTGGATAATTGGAATGACATGATTCTGTAAGCTTCCAAGCATATTGATATGACAATATCAATGATGAATGAATTAATAAATATTTCTTGGTTAAATGAATAGGTTATGTGCAAACGTTTTAATTGAGATTAATGAGGGTTGTGTAGCTTGTTGTGGAAGATTGAGGTTTCGAGGGGACTGATACTGAAAACAATGTTTTCCGGTATGGGGGCCTTGGTGGCCATGTTCATAATTCACACTGTATATATATTTTGGAATGCCTAAATTTCAGTAAAATACGAATATTTCTAACCTAACTTTCAAAATTATAATTTATACATTTTTTTTCTTCTTTTTTTGTTTTGATTTTTTTCCCCTCTTCTATCTCTAGTCTTTACTTCTGTTTTTTCTTTTCTTTTTTTTTCTTTTTTTCCTTTGCAAACTTTTTTCTTTCTCATTTTTTTCTTTTTTTATTATATTTTATGTTTTATATTTTTTTATATTCTGAAAAATATAATTCCGTCGAGTACTGACGGATACATCGTAATCGCTCATTGTGTTTGTATTCACCATTGTTATTTTTTTCATTTTTTTACTTTTAATTTTTTCTATTTTTTATTTTTGTATTATTTTCATATTCCCCCCCCCCCCCCCTTTTTTTCTTTTTTTTTTCCTCTTTTTATTTTTTCGTTTCTTTCTTTTTCTCTTCTCTGTTTGTAGCTTGTACTTCTCTTTCTTTGTTTTTTATTTTTGGTTTTCTTTTTTGTATTTTTTATTTCTCTTTTTTAATTCTATTTTATATTTTTTGTATTTTTGAAAAATATGATTACGTCGAGCACAAATTTTGGGTGATAATGAAAATATCAAAATCATTTATTATATTTATATTTATATTTGTACCATTATTTATATTTTTATATTTATTGATATAATTGTATTTGTGTTTTATAGTTCATGCCTGTATTTGTACTTGTATTTGTATTTGTATTTGTATTTGTATTTGTATTTGTATTTGTATTTGTATTTGTATTTGTATTTGTATTTGTATTTGTATTTGTATTTGTATTTGTATTTGTATTTGTATTTGTATTTGTATTTGTATTTGTATTTGTATTTGTATTTGTATTTGTATTTGTACTTGTATTTGTATTTGTATTTGTATTTGTATTTGTATTTGTATTTGTATTTCACATTTGTATTTGTATTTCACATTTGTATTTGTATTTTGTAATTTTACTTGTATTTATATTTATAGTTCACAACATCATTTATATTTTTGTATTTTTTGATACAATTGTATTTGTATTTTTTGATACAATTGTATTTGTATTTTACCGTTCACGCTTATATTTGTATTTGTATTTTATAATTCGTGCTTATATTTATATTTTATAGTTCTCACCATTATTTATATTTTATAGAATTCACACTTGTATTTTAAAAAACTATTTTATATTTGTATTTTATAGTTGACTGCATATTGTATTTGTATTTTGTGGTTTCGTTTTGTTTGTATTTGTATTTATATTCTATTTTGGTCGATGCACCCGTATTTTTAAAAGAACTATTTTGTATCTGTATTTATAAATTGACCATATATTATATTTGCATTTGTAATTTCACATGTTTCATTTGTTTGTATTTGAATTTATAGTTGACAATAACATTTGTATTCTTAAATTATTGAAAAAAATTATTATTTCTCTTTCTACGAATACTTGTGACTATATTCATTGACATAAATTGTATTTTATTAATACAAATTGAACGATACCAATATAAATGATAAATTATCAAAATAGAAATGTTAAACTATACAAATACAACGTTTACTGTTGTATCAAATGATACATGTTCATACAAATTGAAATATACACATACAAATTATACTTGTTTATCTACAAATACAAATGATAAACTTGACATACAAATACTAATGATACATTTGCATTGAATGACACAATGCATATTATACATTTTAGACTTAAGTAAATATAGTTATTGTATATAATTATTTGTATACAAATGATAAATTATATTTATGGCTAAAGTATTCAAATACAATCAATAAATTTATTTAAAATATATAATATGATACGAATAAATATAAAACATAAAAAGCAAATAAAATACAACAACAATAAAAATGAGAGAAAAGAAAAAGAAAATACAAAAAATTGAAAAAAAGCAAAAATGACGAAAAAAAACGAAACAAGAATGAAACACAAAAAAGGCAAAAAAGGCTGCAAAGAAAAAGAAATAAAACAAAAAAATTAATGAAAAAACGAAAATGAAAAAATAATATAAAAAAAAAAAAAAAGAGAAAAGAAAAAAAGAAACGAAAAAAAGAAAAATGAACTAGGTAAAAAAATGAAAAAAAAAAAAAGGTAAAAAAGGCAGAAAAAATGAAATAAAAAAGGAAAAGAAAATAACAGGAAAAGAAAGAAAAGAAAGAAAATTAAGAAGAGAAACTATAAATTGTATTTAGTTATCAAAAGAGATTATATATTGTAATTAATTGAAATTTAGGTTAAATATGATAATTAAAAGCTTATATTTTCTAATTCATGTAATTATCCTATATTCTTAAGGAAAATAACTCTAATATGACATAGAACTTTTGAAAAAATAACTTATTTATATCATTAGTTAAAAATTAGACTCATTTATGTCATTATCGTCGACAAAATAGCTATTCGTACCATTAGCGAAAAAAATATACGGATTTTGACATGCCGACCACTTTGTACAAGTGGCCAACGATGATACATCCACATCATTAATTCAATCAGCCAAAATACAAAATCCATCTAAATTTGTAATTACCCCATGGTCATTTTCTTATTCTTTTGAACCACTGTTCCTTTGAACCTTTTCGTAGCTTTACTATATTGTTTATGACTTGCAAGAGTGGGTGCACGATTGTCAAGATGACCGGACGCACTTTGAGAAATTTCTGAATGTTGAGAAGTTGAAAAGTTTGATCAAAGTCAATATTTGATAAAGATGAGTTCGGAATAGAATTTCGATTATTCAATCAACTCCAAAAGGTGATTTTTGAGTTGGATCAACCTTTGTTTCGGGTCTCGAAATTTTTAGATGATTTTTGAGTCGTCGGATAAAAATTTAAAAAATTATAAACTTAGAGTTGACCACGATCAGCTTTAGATCAAGACAACCTCGAATGTGTGATTTGATAATTCCAACAGGCTCGAGACGTGTTTTATGACTTATTTGCACGATTTGTTTATGTTCGAGAGATTTGAGATGAGTTTTTTATACTTGTTCAAAGTTTAGAGTTTTACGTTGTTGAGCTTTAATAGTACAACCTAAATCAAATGAGATTGAAATATTAGATTCGTATTAAAGTTTCAGAACTAATGTAAAAGAATTGAAGCATTTTGAATTTGTATGAGAGATATATGATCATTTTAGTGCAGATAACTGTTATTGGTGCAACAGTCGCTATCACGAAACTAAGGTCGTGACCGTGAAGAGGCTTTGATCGTGATTGCAAGGCCTTTTGATTAGCGAAGGTACCCTAAACCGTACACCAACCCGTACCCAAAACAGTCCACTCTAGAACAAGCTCAACACTCCATACGACTTTGCTTGGTACGACTCGTACCCCAACATACGATCATGGGGAGGCTAAGTCGTATCTAGGACAGTGAGTAACCCCCACCATACTTCCTAGGATACGAGAGGGGGTCATTAAGTCGTATTCCAAGGGTAAGACTAGTACCCTGAGTCATACCTAATCCAGAATCCTCAAATAAGGGAAATTTTTTAAGGGTTCAAAGCCTAGGTGTTTCAATGATCTCCCCAAGTGAATACTAAATTCATAAATTATTAGCCGACCATCCCTTCCATTCAAAACCTATGGTTTATTTTACTACTACGATAAGTATCCAACATAAGATCCTTCCTATTTCAAATAAATTCTAAATCATCATAACTAATCACTTCCTCTACTAACTATTATAAAATCTACAAATCTTTCTACACCCATAATTAGTCACCATACTAGCATACCACAGAACCAATCACCATTATAGCATATCACCCCCTTTTCATTAAAGAGTTACCCTCACTCCGACTTTTAAATATAAGACTTCATATCACTAACCTCGGGATCATCTTATTACTCATAGGTCATAACACCCCAATTTATACTACCTCAAGAATAGAAATAATATCCCAACATTTGGATACATACCTTTTCCCTTAAGCGAGAGATCTGCAATAAAGTTCTTGAAAGGGTTAAATTACGCATCTTACCTCGAATTGAAAAGCATGATTCATGAAGTTAGAGGTATACACTTGAATCAATACACCTTGACGCACTAATAAACTCCTTTCAAGTCCCTGCAAACCGTATAGGATGTATCTGTTAATGAATGTGTCGCGAGTGAAAAGATGTATCCGAAAGTAGGAGATTCAAGAATTTTATGTAATTTTGTTAAAAGTAGTAAGAAATTCAAGAATTTAATGTAATTTTATTAAAAGTGGGGATAGGAGTAATTAGGTGTTAAAGTGTCGGAATTTAGGTAAATTTTTCCAAAAAAAAGAAAAAAAAAGACCAAAAGTTGATTTGACCAAATTTTAATCATACCTAAATGAGATCATAAGGATGTTTCCTATTTCACCTAATTTATCCTAACAATAAATAAATCGACCCTTTCAACTAAAACTCTCGTTACACTATGAATTTTTTTTTTTCCTACAAAGAGAGTTTGATTTTAATCAAAGAGGAGAAAAAATATTTATCACCACTGTTCATCAAACTTGTATATGTATTTCAAAGGCAAAATGACTCGATGAACCTTTGTACTATGTCCGTTTTGTAATGTGGATACTCCTACTTACTTGTTTGTCATTTGAACCCTTAAACTCATTAAAAAATAATATTTTAAACACTTTTTCGGTGAGTGTAACACACTCACCCCACGTCAGCTGTCATGTCATCTTCCACGTTATTTTTATATATAAAAAATATTAAATATTTTTTTTTAAAAAAAACAACCCTCCCCCCCTCTTGTTCCCTCTCTCCCCCCCCCCTTTTTCTTTTTTTTTTTACTCTCTCCTCCTTCTTCTTTTCTTTATAAACTTTCATTTTTACATTTACTTACAAATTGGGCATAAAATTCATTCCAAATAACTTAAATATATTTTTATTTGACTTAAATTTTTAATTACAAGGATCTTATGAGACTAGTATTATATATATATATATATATATATGGTACTATACAAATTTTTTATTTTCAGTTGTAGTTCTTGTTCAATATCAATCCAATTAATTCTCACGCCATATGACTATAAATTTTGTAGACAGTCTGTCAAACTATCGAAGCCATTAACGTGTAGATGAAGAAAAACAATCATAGAGAGAAGCTTCCAGAGAAATACGAAAGAGAGAGAAACTGAAAGTGTGTATTGAGGAGAAAAATATCTCGTCCCTTTAGAAATATCCAATTGAGCCACTATATACAAGGATGGACCAAACAACCCGGAAAAATATCAAGTGGGCCACTACTCTACTACTGACCCAAATAAAAGTGATCCAATTATACATTTACAAGGACAATAATATATTTACAATATTTATGTAACTAATCTAAGTAACTCCAACCCCCCCCCCCCCCCCGCAAGTTGGAGGGAGCCTGAACACCCAACTTGAGCAAAAGAGGATGATGAACAAGTCTGGTGAGTGGTTTGGTGAAAATATCAGCAAGTTGAGAACCTGTAGGAATATGATGCAAGGCAATCAAACCATCAGACAACTTAGTTCGAATAAAATAGCAGTTCACCTCTATATGCTTAGTCCGCTCATGAAACACAGGGTTTCGAGCAATGTGGATGGAAGCTTGGTTGTCACAAAATACTGGAACATCAACAGAAACAGTGAGACCCAAATCAGCTAACAATCGCAGCAACCACACCAATTCAGCCACAACTTTGCTAATTGACCGATATTCAGCCTCAGCAGGTGAAAGTGAGACAACGGGTTGTTTCTTAGCCTTCCAGGTGAGCAAAGACCCACCCAAGAGAATACAGAAGCCAGTAATAGAGTGTCGAGTGTCAGGGCATG
The DNA here is from genome assembly GCA_030864215.1 of Capsicum pubescens. Classification (NCBI taxonomy): domain Eukaryota; kingdom Viridiplantae; phylum Streptophyta; class Magnoliopsida; order Solanales; family Solanaceae; genus Capsicum; species Capsicum pubescens. Next base: position 338,517,000 of record CM061538.1, read on the forward strand.
CTGCCCTGTCACTATTACAAAATGCAGTAAGAGAAAGATCAGGGGAACTAGAAAAAAATACACCCAAAGTGGAAGTCCCGTTCAAATAGCGCAACAAATGGAGTGCAGCTTTCATATGACAATCTGAAGGAGCTTTAAGGAACTGACTTAAGTGTTGAACAACAAAAGATAAATCAGGCCTCGTATTTGTAAGGAAATTAAGCTTCCCCACTAAACTGCGATAAATCTCGGGATTGGGAAGTGAAGTACCCATGTCAGCCCTCAATTTAATAAACAAATCAAGAGGACTAGTAACTGGAGAAACCACATCACAATGAAACTCTTGGAGTAAATCATGGATGAATTTCTTCTGATGAAGCAGTAAACCAGAATCAGAATAGTGCACCTCAATCCCCAAAAAATAATTCAGAACACCCAGATCTTTTATACGAAATTGAGAATCAAGAAAAGACTTTAGGGTAGAAATTTCATCAAGATCATCACCCGACAAAATTATATCATCAACGTAAACCGCAATAAGCACAATAGAAGAGGCAGACCTCTTAATGAATAGAGAATGATCATTAAGGGAGTGAGAATAGCCCCTTGAATAAAGTACTTAGGAAAGCTTAGCATACCACTGCCGGGAGGCTTGTCGAAGCCCATAAAGTGACTTTTGAAGATGGCAAACCAAAGGGGAAAACGCAACAGGACAATCAACAGTCAAACCAGGTGGTAGTTTCATATACACTTCTCCCTCCAAGTCACCATGCAAGAATGCATTGTTAACATCGAGTTGAAACAAAGGCCAACCTCTTTTTACAGCCACAACAATGAGGCATTTAACAGCAGAAAATTTGATGACGGGGGAGAAGGTTTCATTAAAATCAACACCTTCCACTTGGGTGTCACCCCGAACAACCAAGCGAGCTTTAAAAAGCTCAACAAAACCATCAGCCTTGTATTTCACCTTGTAAACCCACTTATAACCGATGGGCTTCTTGCCCGGAGGTAGTGAAATAATGGACCAAGTGTTGTTGGCCTGAAGAGCCTCGAACTCCTTAGTCATAGCATCCTACCAAGCAGGAATGCAAGCAGCCTGCTTGTATGACTGTGGTTCAGGTGCAGCATGATCAGGAAAATAGCTAGGACAAGTGGAAGATAGACTAGAGCCACAAATAGAAGGGGAAAGATCACACACAAACTGCTGAAGATGGGCAGGGGTGGTGTGCGATCAGGTGGATCTTCTAGGAGGGGTAGGAGAAGAAGGAGAAGGAGTGAAGATAGGTGGAGAGGAAGAGGTGAAATGTGGAAGAGGATCAGAAGGAGGATATATGGCTGGAGAGGAAGGGTTAATAGTGAGGATTGAATGATCATGAAATGGGAAAGAAAATTCATGGAAAACTACATCGCGGGAGATACAAGTGAGGTGAGTCTTGAGGTTGTAGAGTTTGTAACTTTTTTTGGTCAAAGGGTAACCAATAAAGACACAAGGATCAGCTCGAGGTTGAAATTTGTCCCGGTGACACTTAGGAATAGTGGAGAAACATAAACAACCAAAAGACTTTAAGTGAGAATATGAAGGCATATGACCATGCAATAATTCATAAGGGGTTTTATTATTCAGTATGGAAGAGGGAAACCTATTGATGAGATAGGTGGCAGTCAATACACAATCACCCCAAAATCGTAAAGGCAATTTTGATTGGAACAATAAAGCTCTTGAAGTCTCAAGAAGATTTCTATGTTTTCTCTCTACAACACCATTTGGTTGTGGAGTATGAGGGTATGAAGTTTGATGAATGATCCCATTCTCAGAAAAAAATTGAGTGGATGAATTACTTGAACCAAGTTCAAGAGCATTATCACTTCTAACAGTAAGAACAAAGGTATTAAATTGAGTGTGAACCATGGAAATAAAATCTTTGACCAAAGGAAAAACATTGCTTTTGGACCCTAAAAGGTGAGTCCAAGTAGCCCTAGTGTAGTCATCCACTATAGTAAGGAAATACTTACAATTAGAATAGGTAGGGGTATTATAGGGACCCCAAGTATCTATGTGAATGAGTTGGAAATGATGAGAGGTTTTGATAGAGCTATCAGAGAAAGGAAGTCTGGATTGCCTAGCTAAAGGACAAATTGGACAAGAAAAAAACTGTTTGGAAGAGAATTTACATGGAATAGAAGTAATTTTATTCATTCTTACAAAAGTCATGTGACCCAAACGGTTATGCCATAAAATTTCTTCATTGTGTAGTCGACTGGAATTATTACTATGTGAAACAACAAGAGGATTTAAAGAACAATTATTAGGAGAACTAGTAGAAACATTAACAGTAGTAGAATCAAGATCAATAGAAGCAGGTAAATCAATAGAACTATGTACTGGACTGTGATATGTTGAAGAGTGCATGAACTTGTAGAGACCATGCTCCAATTTACCAATCTCCACTAGCCTCTTCATTGAAGGGGCCTGGATAAGACAAGAGAGTTTGGTAAAAAATACAAAGCAATTCAATTGAGTAATAAGCTTTGAAACAGACACAAGATTATATTGAAAACTAGGTATATAAAGGACATGATGAAGAGTGAAGGAGAGAAAATAAATAGAGCCAGTGCAAGTCACCTTTACTTTGTAACTATTTGGAAGGGTAACCAGATAAGGTGTTACGAGAGGCTGAATGTCGAATAATAAGTCCTTATTAGAGGTCATGTGGTCAGTAGCACCAGAGTCAATAATCCATACGCACCTATCGACTTTACTAATCATGCAAGCACCATAAGAAAATACAGACTCTGCAGAAACAGGTGTAGAATGCATACCAGCAAAACCAGCAGATGCCATAAGACTAGAAGGTTGATCTGAAATTTTGAAACTCTGCAACAAATTTAGAACTTGGCTATGTTGCTCCTTTGACAACCCAGCCAATGAGATATCTGTATGAATACTATCAGAAGAATGATCAAGAGATAAAAAGCCTGAGCCAGAAGATTCTTGAATCTCAGCGGATGCAGCTACTCTCTTGCCTTTAAAATTAGGGTTGGAAGGCTTGAAATCGACAGGGAACCCAAAAAGTCTATGACACTTTTCAATGACATGACCACTCATTTTACAATATTTGCAAAACAAGGAAGATTTATCCTGATCAAAATTGATCCTTGGAGTGTAAGATTTGTTAGGGTAGCCATTTTGAGGTTTGGGACTAGCAGGATAAGGGTCATGGGTCTTATTAGAGAAAAAATGTGGTGCAGTTCTGCGGTTGTAAGACACTTGGAAAGAGGCAGATTCAGTTGGAAAATGAGCAGGAGATATCACCTGCCTCTGCTTTTCATCTTGGAGCAAGATGTTATATGCAGAATCAAGAAAAGAAAATGGTTGTGCCATAAGAAGATTGTTGCACACGCTAATGTAAGCCTCATTTAAGCCCATAAGGAACTGATACACCTTATTCTCTTCATCTTCCTTTAAAAGATTAGGCTTTGCAGCACATGTGCAGGTATTGATGTAAGATGTTGAAATAAACCTAAGCTCATCTCACAGCCTCTTAAGTTTGTTGAAATAAGAGGCAATGTCTAAAGATCCCTGACAAGTCGACGCTAGTTCTTTCTTAAGTTCAAATACTTTGGTTCCACTAACTAACCCGTACCGCTTGTTCAACTGACTCCAAATACTCTCAGCTGTGTCAGAGTATTGTACACTTTCTGCTATGTCAGGAGACAAGGAACTAGTCAACCATGATATGACCATATTATTGCATCTATCCCAGACCCTAGCACGAGATGTGCCTTCAGCAGGTCGGGCATATGAACCGTCGATAAAATCTATTTTGTTTCTAGCAGATAAAGAAACAATCATGTTCCTCTTCCATCCTCCAAAACCAGTTCCTGAAAAAGGGACGTTAACTAAGGATATTCCAGGCACATCAGAGGAAGAGAGGTATAAAGGGTCAGAGTAATCAATGGGAGTAGAGGTCGAAGCACCAGAAGAATTATGTGTGTTCACCATGACAACAAAAATCGACAAAAATAAAGATAACACCATCAATTGTGCAGCAAAATATCACAGATATAAGCAAGGGCAAGGAAACAAGAAGAATTACCCCCCGTTTTACGACTGAAAACGGCAACAACCTTGACGTAATAATGAAAACCCAAACTGCACCAACCACGGCAGAAAATTATGCGTCGGATGTCAAACTCCAATGAATGAAAAGCCTAATGAAAATTCAAACCGTACCAACCACGGCAACCGCTGGATGTCAAACTCTGATGAACAAAAAAATCACCATCGATTGAGAAATACGCCATCGTAAAATACCATAAGAGCACCATCGAAATGTAGAGAATCAAACGAAGGTCACAGATCTTACTCTCTGATACCATGATAAAGAAATAAACCTTGGGCCTAACTCAACCTCAAAAGCTAGCTCATGAGGGGAGGATTGCCCAAGACCATAGAAGGAGATCAAGGACCCTTTAACCCACCGATGTGGGACTCCAACACCCTCCCACACGCCCAGGATGGACATCTGGAGCGTGGACAATATAAGAAGGAGGGCCCAACATCGAAAACAATAAACTGGGTGGGCCTGGATCTGATACCATGTCAAACTATCGAAGCCATTAGAGTGTAGATGAAGAAAAACAATCATAGAGAGAAGTTTCCATAGAAATACGATAGATAGAGAAACAGAAAGTGTGTATTGGGGAGAAAAATATCTCGTCCCTTTAGAAATGCCCAATTGAGCCACTATATACAAGGATGGGCCAAACAACCCGAAAAATTATCAAGTGGGCCACTACTCTACTACTGACCCAAATAAAAGTGATCCAATTATACATTTATAAGGACAACAATATATTTACAACATTTATGTAACTAATCTAAGTAACTCCAACACAGTCTTCCAGATCATTTCAAATAATCTAAACACTCCAATTTTTTCACAAAGATCAAATTCAAAATTCAAACTTACTTCTTTAAAACTTACTTTCAATAATGCTGAGTTATCTTTCAATTTTTTTTTCACCATTCAAATCTTACAAACTAGTGTCATAAACACGATTTGAGCTCTAAATACAATAATAAGTCAAAGTTGTCAAATTAATAATCTATGGACTCACAATTTCATAGAACTTATTACGATGTACCCAAGTATTACTAAACTAGTATTCTTGATAACATTACTGTGTACACTGCATTGTTAGGTGGTACTGAAAGTTAGAGAATGACAAAAAGGTGGAGCTGGGGGAGGGGGGGTTGGACGAGGGTGAGGGGTGGGGTAGGGGTGGCTGGAAGGGAGGAAGAAGGTTGGGGTGGCTGAACAGGGGAGGGGGGCTGGACGAGGGTGAGGGTGGCTGGATGGGAGGAGGGGGTTGGGGGAAGGGGGTTGGACGAGGGTGAGGGTGGCCGGACGGGAGGAGGGGGTTGGGGGAAGGGGGCTGGACGGGGGTGAGGGGTAAGAAGTGGGGTGGGGGATGACTGGACGAGGGAGGGCTTTTTTATTTTTTTTTAAATTTTTTAATTTTTAATTTTTAAAAATATATTTAAATTTACAAAGTTATAGTTGGGGGATTTTTTTTAAATTTTTTTAATTATTATAATATAAAATTGACCAAAAATTGACCTCCACTCGCATCCTAAGCGCGTGCCTGCGTGCACTCTGTCCTAGTCAGTCATTTTAATGTCACATAGGTCCAGTCAACGATCAAAGGATTGAAAATGTTGTTTTTCAGTGGGTGTAAGGGTCCAGATGACAAACATGTAAGTAGAAATATCCACATTACAAAACAAACATAGTATAAAGGTTCACTAAACCATTTTGCCTATTTCAAATCATGTGTTCATGGACCTACATCCTTCTTTCAGATGGACGGTCATACCAATGCACTTCCGAAGTGACAATTGAAATTGTTGAGATACTTTTGGAGTGCTCCCTTCTAAATTCTCTCAACTATCAGCAAAGGACATGCATAGGGGTGTGCATAGGTCGATTAGATTCAATTTTATGTGTTATTAGTTCGGTTTATCGGTTTTCGATTTTTAAATATGTAAAACCAATAACCAACCAATAACATATTTTCTTATCGGTTTCGGTTTATTGATTTTTGGTCCTTAACGGTTCGATTTTCGGTTTAACCAATAAGAAAATACTTATAAAATAGAAATAGTAACAACTAACATAAAAAAAATGAAATCCTAGTTACCGCCAAAAGCCTCTTCAAACTTGAACTGAATGTTAGTTAGAAAAAAATTAAATCCTAATTGTTGAAAGCTATTAATGCTTTTAAGCTTTTCAATACGATAATAGGCAAGCTTTATATTGTGCCTTTATTTTCCTGAATAGGTTAATACTTTGTGAATCACTGAATAGTGAATAAGTAGTACATATAATATATATATGCACATACATATCTATCTATCTATCTACCTACCTACCTGCCTGCCTGCCTGCCTGCCTACCTACCTACCTACCTATCTATCTATCAATCCATCTATCCTATCTGCCTGCCTGCCTGCCTGCCTGCCTGCCTGCCTGCCTACCTGCCTGCCTGCCTGCCTGCCTGCCTACCTACCTACCTGCCTACCTGCCTGCCTACCTACCTACCTACCTACCTATCAATCCATCTATCCTATCTATCCTACCTACCTACCTACCTACCTATCTATCAATCCATCTATCCTATCTACCTACCTACCTACCTACCTACCTAGCTATCTACCTACCTACCTAGCTATCTATCTATCTACCTACCTACCTATCTATCTATCTACCTATCTACCTACCTATCTATCAATTCATCTATCCTATCTATCCAATCTATCCATCTATCCTATCTATCCAATCTATCCAATCTATCTATCCTATCCAATCTATCCAATCTATCTATTATATCCATTCTATCCAATCTATCTATCCTATCCATTCTATCCAATCTATCTATCTATCGATCTATCCAATCTATCTATCTATCCAATCTATCTATCTATCGATCTATCCAATCTATCGATCTATCCAATCTATCGATCTATCTATCTATCTATCTATTTATCTATCTATCAATCTATCGATTTATCGATCTATCGATCTATCCAATCTATCCGATCTATCCGATCTATCCGATCTATCCGATCTATCCGATCTATCCGATCTATCCGATCTATCCTATCTATCCTATCTATCATTCTATCTATCCTATCTATCCTATCCTATCATTCTATCTATCCCATCTATCCATCCATCCATCCATCCACCCATCCATCCACCCATCCACCCACCCATCCACCCACCCACCCACCCACCCACCCACCCACCCATCCACCCACCCACCCACCCATCCATCCACCCACCCATCCATCCACCCATCCATCCATCCATCCATCCATCCATCCACCCATCCACCCATCCACCCATCCCCCCATCCCCCCATCCATCCATCCATCCATCCATCCATCCATCCATCCCTCCATCCATCCATCCATCCATCCATCCATCCCTCCATCCATCCATCCATCCCTCCATCCATCCATCCATCCATCCATCCACCCACCCATCCATCCACCCACCCATCCACCCACCCATCCACCCACCCACCCACCCACCCATCCACTCACCCACCCATCCACCCATCCATCCATCCATCCATCCATCCATCCCTCCATCCATCCCTCCATCCATCCATCCCTCCATCCATCCCTCCATCCATCCATCCATCCATCCATCCATCCATCCATCCATCCATCCTTCCATCCATCCATCCATCCATCCATCCATCCATCCTTCCTTCCTTCATTCCTTCCTTCCTTCCATCCATCCATCCTTCCATCCTTCTATCCTTCTATCTATCCTTCTATTTATCCCTCTACCTATCCCTCTATCTATCTATCCTTCTATTTATTTATCCCTCTATCTATCTATCCCTCTATCTATCCATCTATCCATCTATCCTTCTATCTATATATATATTAATAGATAGAGAGAGAGATATTTATATATATAACATAAATAGGGATAAAACAATAACTTAGTGTATCTTATTGGGTTATCAGTTTAACCGATAACCCAATAAGCTAAAACCGAAACCGAACCGTTTTACCCAATAAATTTTTTTATAAAACCAATAAAAAATCGTTAACCCATTAACATTTTTATCGGTTCGATTTATCGATCGGTTCGGTTTTTGCACACCACTAGTCATGCATTTGAAAAGTTTTCACTTGAGAATTTAGTGAAACTTGTACTCATCATAAACTTCTTTATCATACAATTCTACCCGGTGCTGCAAGACAAGTTCCACCTAGGGTGTACAAAAATTGAACCGACCGATAAATCGAACTGATAAAAATGTCATTGGTTTATTGTTATTGGGTTAACGGTTTTTTAATGGTTCTATAAAAAAAATTATTGGGTTATTGGTTCGGTTCAATTTTTTCTTATTAGGTTATTGGGTAAATCGATAACCCAATAAGAATATATATATATGACTTATTATATATTTCTCTTTAATTTCTACAAATTAACAAATCTATTATTTCAATTATACAAACTCTTAATTTCTCCTAACAACATTTAGTCCAAACTTGAAAATTCTTGTAAATTAAAACACATCATATAGGATTTTTGGTTGCAACTAAGATTCATTTTTTTTTTCATGTTAGTTACTACTATTTCTATTTTATGAGTATTTTCTTATCGGTTAAATCGAAAACGAACCATTAAGGACTAAAAATCGATAAACCGAAAGCAGATAAAAAATATTTTATTGGTTTGGTTATTGGTTTAACATATTTAAAAATCAAAAACCGATAAACCGAATCGATAGTATATAAAACCGAACCGAACCGACCGATGCACACCCCTAGTTCCACTTAACTGAATTATGACAGTAATGAAACAACTAGTATTACTTTTCTCGACAGCAATGGTGCTTGCTCGCACAACTATTATACCACGTACCTGCCACTTCCCAGCGACACAAATATTATATAATTCTATCCTCCAAGGCTTAGATAGATGGAAAGAAAAGAAATTGTTCTTTTATGTTTTTTTGGTTTCCATTGAAGATATAAACCCTATCTCACATGTTTTTCACCTACTTTAGTGACCGTTGGGTTTTACAACTTTGGGATGGCAATGACAATTATCAAAGTGATAGGAAATTGTAAAGGCAGAAGGGAGACCCCTTAAACAGAGCATGCAACATAACATAGAGAGCAAATACAAAAGAATCCTACATTAAGAAACTCAAATTTGTCAATTGGTGACACAGAAGCCATGTTAGATCTTTTGAGATCAATAAACATTATGTAATGTGTCTGTTCCCTGTAAATACTTGTAGACCCTTGCTGCATACTAATAGAATACCTTTTACCAGTCAAAAAAGAAATTGTCAATTGGTGGTTCTTGACTCAGACCATCCTCTCCAATTAAAAGAAGAAAGAAAACAGACAATGTGCATCCAAGTGTAAGATGCAGGTAAATGTTCATTATTGTAAATTTTGACCACCAGAAATGTCCACATGACATAGTTCATACAGAAAGATGATCTAGGAGTAGTTGCTGCTATAGAAATTTTTCAGGAAATTGGATGTATCCTGATCTTTGGCTGCAAGGTCCTGCACAAGACCTTGGTTACCCACAACATATTGGCCAACAATGTGGTGCCTCTGCTTTGACTGGTTCACAATGTTCATCAACTCTTCCCTGCCCTTGAACAGCAGCATGTCAATTACCTGTATAAAGATGAATAATGAGGAAAAGGTATGGAACTGCCTCAATAATAGTAATACGAAATACAAGTGGATTCATATGAAAGTATGAAAACAAGATGTCTTGACAAGAAAATCCTGTGGGTCCGACTTCCAGAAAAATATCAATGTATGAGTTAGAGGTGTAAATCTCTCATTTTGCTTTCCTTATTTTACTTAACGGGTAGGGTTGAGGAGCCGGATATTGTTATATGGAGACCAAGGGTGCAAAAGTTCATATTAGAGTTCGAATTGTGCAATCAAGAGCTCCTTCAATATGATACCACTTAGGAATCAAGGACATTGTAATGGTTGATGGCACATACAATTATGTTAGACACAGCTCCTTATCTATCAACAACTGCCAAGTCTATAAGCCTGCTGATTTTGTAATTGTTGATATACGAGCACTGCATACTTTGATAGAGCATTGATAGAATTGACATCTTGCATGTCAACGTGTTACGCCATTAGGATGATTTGTTGAAATAAGTGTTTTGTACAAAAAATTAGTTCGTGGAAAAGAGAATGTATTTAGATTTCTAATTCTTCTGAAGTTCCATGAATTTTGAGAATGCAGTTTTTTCTTTTGGGGGGGGGAGGGGAAGAAAGTATAAGTTGTGTATATTTGACTCAAAACAGCATATTATACGTTGTACTGAAAACCATAATTACATCATATCAAAAAGAAGAAAACTGAACCAAAATCCTAACAAGAACCTAGGATATCTATGATAGAATCATTGCCTTCGAGGTAAATCTGTTTGCACTAGAAACAAAAAAGTCTAATGCAATTCAGTTTGATCGGTGCACTACATTATTGTTGTCTTCAAAACATCTGAAATTTCTCTTTTTCCATAATGTCCACCAGATACAAAAAAAACCTCCATCTTTCTCTGTCTCAAGCTCCTGCCTCCTCTCAGATATATAATACAAGTGTAACCTTATTTGGCATTAACTGAGTAATGCCTCTAAGATAAACAAATATTCTCCATAGTTGGGCATCAGTTTTGCAGAGAGTAGAAATAGATGACTGACTTTCGCAGCCTCTTCACCAAATAGGTAACATCTAGAACAAAGAGAAATGTTTTCCCTTTTTGAGTTCTGAGAGTGACTCAGCCCCATAAAGACAGATACTGTGATTTCCATCTAGTTAACTTCTTTTCACACTTCTCAACCACTGAATTCCAGATATACTTGGACCTTGATTTGGCACCTAATGGCATTCCCAGATAAGTGGTAGGCAGTGCTCCTACTTCTCCATCCGGAATCATAATCAGCTCCTCCATATTCGGTACTTCATTGATGGGGTACATGTGACACTTTCACATAAGCCAAATACTCCTTCAAACAGCACCAAGATAGTTCTCAGAATTCTCAGTTGGTCTCTTCAGCATCACAAAATATTATGGTGTTATTTTCATAATTGAGTTGTGTGCCGTTGATGTTGGCATTAAGGCTTGAGTTTGTGGCCACCTCAACCTTTCAGACATCCATTGGTTCTTGCCACCTTCATCATGTTGTTCATGCCCTCTATTGCTACTACATTACAAAAATAAAAAGGAAACGGGGCAGGAGGTTATCCTTTCTTAAACCTCTCTAAACTGAGAAGAATCCTTCAGCTGATGATAAGAATTTAAAACTTGACAGTTGAGATACAATATCTTATTCATTTAATCCATTTTCCTCCAAAACCCATAATTAGAGCATCATGGTCCAACTTACACAGTATTCTTTGCTTCTTCTGTTTGATTCTGGAATCAACTGATTCATTAGCAATTAAAACCGCAACCACTATTAGGACCTCGAGAGTAGCTTGTAGGCAATGCCTGTAAGGCTGTCTAAAGTCAACCAATTCCTTTGCTACAATATTCTTTGGAATCAAAACTATGTAGGTCGCATTGTAGAGTTGCTCAAAAACTCCATGGGAGTAGAAATTTTTTAAGGAATCCATATGTCATGCTTCAGTACTTTCCAACATTTGATAAAGAAACCAATTTTGTGACACCTAGATCGGGAACATTGTCTATGGCACACATCTTTAGGTATGAATACACCTCTTGCTCTTCTAAATCACCGTGAAGAGCTTCTTTTTCATCTTCAGTGATGACTGGACCACTAGACCGGACATTTGAAAAGTTGCATGACAGTCTCCATTCTAGAGTCTCTGAACAAAGCTTCAAGTAGATTCAATAATTTCCCCATAATTCAACTTGGATCTTCCACGGTTTCATCTTGGAGCACTAGTTGGCTATGTTGTTGCTTCTCTTATGTGCATTAGCCATTTTATGGAAAAAGTTGGCGTCCCTGTCCCCCTCTTTAAGCCATTAAGTCCTAGATTTTAGTCTCCGTGCAATTTCTTCTTTTTTCATGTATTCTTTGTATCCCGTCAAAAGGGAAGCCTTTAGAATTGATTCCTCTTCGTCAGAATTTTGTTCTCTTGTACAGCATCCAGTGAAGCCAGTTGACTCAAAATCCTAGTCTTTTGAATGCCCAAGTTTTTTTGTTTGCTTTTGCTCCAGTCTTTTAACTTGCTTTTTAAAGCTTTGAGTTTGCAGGCCAAAATGTAATCAGGCTTGACTGTGAATTAGTGTGAAATCAAATGAGTTCCACCAGTCTAATTTTCTCCACAAATCCCTCAATAGTCCGCCCAGCTGTCAAACTTGAAATAGGATTTATTTTACTCCCGAATTCCACATTGTAATGAAATAGGGTTGTGATCAGACTCCAATCACTGCAAAAGTGTCTGCTTGACATTCCTGAACCTATCATCCCACTCTTGGGAGATAGGATTCTATCAGTTTTAGATGCAATCCTGTAATTTCCTCCCTTGAACCAGGTGAAACAACCCCAGATCCTCAATGAAGTGTGAGAATTCCTCCATAGTTGGGGTTCTCCTTCTGCAGTTACTTCTTTCATAAGGGAACCTTGAGATACTAAAATCTCCACAAACAGCCCATGGCCCATCCGGCAGACCCCTAGTTGTTCCTATTTCCTCCCTTACATGCTCCCTTTCATATCTGTAATTTGAAGTGTATAGTCCAGTTATGTGGCAGGAAAAATCCAGTTATCTCCAAAAACTAACCAATTTAGATGTCATCAACCAACTAAACGAATTTATTTCACCAAAACCTCAGGTAGTAGTAACATGGGTAAAAAATACTCAAACATGAGTTTGATCCAAATGAATAGCCTCCAAATTTCTCATGTGCCAGCACCTAAGTTGCGCAGACTCTCCACTTTCAATGACGCACCCGCGTCGCATTCTTCAAAAATACACTAGTTTTGGCGAATCCGGCATGCACCCATTGTCATTTTCAAGGAGTTCGAGAAACATTGGTCAGCACAACTACTAAAATGCACTTGATTCATATTTCTTTCAGTTAGAACAAAAATTGATAACTCAAAACAAAAGATTAAAATTTTAAATTCTACATTTAAATTCAATTCAAGAGTATATTTCCAAAATTTCTTTCTAGCTTACGGTTAATTCTTATAATTCTCAAATTCAAATTACGAGCATTAGCATCTCCTTTTAGGAATTCATATTTAATAAAAAGCACTACTGCAAAGAGAAATGAAGTTTGCCTCAGCAAGCACACACCAAAAACACTGTATATCTAGTTGGCTCTTCAAGTAAGATGTTAAGAGGAATGTCCATCTCAATTTCCCCCCCTTTCTCTCCTTGAATCAACAACAACAACATACCAAGTGTAGTCCCATAAAGTGAGAAGCTATTTCCGATAGACCCCCGGCAAGACAAAAACAGTCTAGAAAAAGAAGTAATGAAAATACAAGAGACAATAGATCATAATGAATACTCCCAACAGATAGTAACAAAACAGTACTACAACAAAATACCATTTCAATCGACCTACACAAAACAATAGATAGCAACAGAAATCGAAGAACAAGAAACTAAAAGAGTGTTCCTACAACTGCTAGTAAAGGCAACAAGACAATGCACTCTACCCTACTAGTATGGACGCGCTTTCCTTGAATCTAAAATAAATAAATAAATAAATAAATGAAAAATTACTGTACTCAAGAAGGTCATAACTTTCCCAGGAATAGTAAATGTTAACAAAATGCCAGAGTAAATCAGAAGTAAACTAAGATATTTTTTTCCTCGAATTCAAATTTTTGCCTTGTCTTTCTCTTTGCGGAGCAGAAATAACGCCGGACAATCTAACCAACATTTGTTCCTTCCACCGTATTTTCCAATCAGATTATAAATAAATATATATAAGGAATGCCTTATTATCACAACCCCAAAGAAAGCATTCAATTTTATCTATCTCCATTTTTATACCCCGAAAAATTCACAACCAAAAGAAAAAAGATCTTCTCTAATTGAATCGGATTTATAGTACGTACCTTAGGGTTAGTGACATTGGAATTCTTGCGAACTTCGGCGGCGGCGGCTGAACGGAGTTGGGATGGGCTAACGACATCGTACAAGTTATAGATTTCCATTATATGAGGGATAGATCTGCAACACATCCTGAAGAATTCAAAGGTACGACTGCGAGCTTCTTCCAAACTCCCCGAGTTTGCTGGCACCTTAAGCTTCTTCAGCATAATATGGGCCATCTGAGATGATTTCTTTCTGCCTTTAGTGAACAAGTAAAATGACGATTGCTCACAAAAGAGAAGACTTTCACAAGGATTAAAAGGCTTCAGAATAAACAGTGAAATGACCTCTTTGAGTCTCAATAATACTTGTGAATCTCAACTGTATCCAAAACGGCAGAGTTATTATTCAAATTAATTAAATGTATAATTTTGATATACTTAATATTTACGTGGTATGTTCTGAAGTGTCACATACATACATGTGTTCTACGTATGTACACTAAGAATATCAAAATTATAATTTTAATTAGTTCATGGTAATAGAAACTCCTTTAAGTTGAGGTGTGTAACAACCATTTTGGGTATAGTTGAGGGGGCAACACGGCTGTTTATTTTTTCACTTCTTTTGGCTAATTAACGGGTAAACAGCATAAAATGCACACGAGTGAATTTGTATTGATTAGAAAATTTGTACAAAATTAATCTTCCTCTTTCTATTATTTGTCATTCTGTATTTCAATATTTTTTTTTTTGAGTCGGCAATATGGTCAAGTTCGTTGGGATTGAATGGCAATGAAAAGAGTTTTGGGGTATCTTAAATACACTCAAGACTATGTCTTGCATTATAATAAATATCATGCGGTACTTGAAGGATATAGTGATGCAAATTGGATCACCGGATCGAACGAAGTAAAATCCACGGGTGGATATGCGTTTACTATCGGTGGAGGAGCAGTCTCTTGGAAATCATCCAAACAGACTTGTATTGCTCGCTCTACAATGAAATCTGAATTTATCGCATTGGATAAAGTCGGTGAAGAAGCGGAATGACTCCGAAATTTCTTGGAAGATATTCTTTATTGGCCCAAACCAGTGGCACCAGTATATATACACTGTGATAGCCAAACGACAATAGGTAGGGCAGGGAGCATGATGTACAACGGTAAATCTCATCACATACGACGGAGACATAATACCGTTAGGGAACTTCTCTCTAGTAGAATTATTACTGTTGACTATGTAAAGTCAAAGGATAATGTGTCGGATCCACTCACAAAAGGCCTATCTAGAGAAAGAGTGGAAAGGACATCCAAGGTAATGGGTTTAAGGCCTAGTACAAGTCAGTAAGGCGGTAACTCTACCTAGCAGACTGGAGATCCCAAGAGCTAGGTTCAAGGAGATCAAACAAAGTTGTGTCTGACAGGTTCAACATTGTCAATTACCCAATTCATTCTCATGATGTAGACAATGTTCAGTAAACAAGATAAGACTTAAGGTGAAAAGTCTTTTAATGATTATCTAAATTTGGCAGATTTGACCAAATAATTTAATTTATAGAATTGAACGTTTAGAAATCACCAATGTGAGGGAGAAGTGGAAGCCGCTTCAAGGAGAATGTTAGTAAAGGCCTATTCTCTAAGCTCTCATGAAACCGAGACGTGTTCATGACTGAAAAGAACAAAATCGTGAGAACCATAAACGGTAAAAGGCTTGTTGTGTGACATGTGTTGTCTAGGTGTACGCTAAAGCTCGACGGTTCAAAGATATCAAATCTACCGATTGACCGAGTGCATCCGATGCATGTTCACTACGGAAAGTTCAAAGGGAAACCTACTTATACAGATGCAATCAGTCTTTACTTGATGATCACATACTTGTCCGTAAAAATTTTACGAAAAATAGTCATTTCCCATTCATGTAGGGGATTGTTAGGTTCAAAGTATATGAAAAAAGTGTGAATGAAAAATGGAGGAAAAATGGTGGAGAAGGGAGACACCAATTTATAAAGTGTACTTCCAAATTGGAAAGATCACTCTTTCTCCCACATTGGTGGAAGAAGAGAACTTGTGAGTGTTTAAAATAAGGGACACTTACTCCACATGTTAAGTGAGGCAAGAAATAAGAGATGCCTTGCGCCGTCGTCGTCGCTCGCTCGGCTTCGGAATCGGAATTGAAAAATGATCGATCGATGAGATCTATCTTTTTGGACAAAATTTATTTGACAGAAATTCAGAAATTCAGTTCGAAAATACCAAAGGGAAAAACACAACTTTTTTTTGTGTTTTGATACTCCATTTATATGCATGCATGCAGATTCCGAAAAAGTGTTTCGAAATAGTGCAATGCTGAAACGAAGGGATGCAACCCTTCAATGAAATGACACACTGATTCATGAAATGATATGCCTGTTCGGAAAAGACACATTCTTTGGACGAACAGACATGACTTTTCCAGAAAGGTCACACTTTTTAAGTGAATCATTGCCACTTTTCAGAAGAGGCACATGCTGGCTATATAAACCTGCTTTCATCCACAGGTTTAGGTACAAATTTTCTGAAATAAAAACTCTCTTCTTGTCTTGAAAAACTTTTTGTGTGATCTATCAAACCGTTGAGTGAGTTCGCTGAATCCAACAATTTGAGGTACCGCTATTGTTCGGATTGAAGGTCATTTTATCCTGGGAGGAAGATTCCAAAACCTCGGGTACAGTGAGGGAAATTATTCCTTAAGGACACTCCGTGAATTCGGAGGACTTGGTCTTAAATTCTGTTTCATCTCTTTTCTGAATCTTAACACACTTCTTAGATAGATTATTCGTAGTCTAGTGTTGAAGGTATTACAAAACTTCATAAGTGTTCTTGTCTTGGACTTGAACTAGTGTTACAGATTCTTGTACCCGAATACATAAAAGATAACATATTAGTTATTGAACCCCCTTCGGTTAGTTCGTAAGTTCACTTATGAACTCCCTTCGTGAATATCCTGGCTCCGCCACTGGTGATAGCTAGTACATATCTTAAGAAGACAACTATTTTTTACATAATAACTTATAGGAGCAGTAATAAAATAATATGATATAATAATCGCAAATTTATTTCAATGACTATCCATCATTAAGCTAATG
This sequence comes from Capsicum pubescens, assembly GCA_030864215.1. Classification (NCBI taxonomy): domain Eukaryota; kingdom Viridiplantae; phylum Streptophyta; class Magnoliopsida; order Solanales; family Solanaceae; genus Capsicum; species Capsicum pubescens. The sequence continues at coordinate 338,534,207 of CM061538.1, forward strand.
ATCTTAGATATAAAATTTAACTGTGGAGTAAAAAAAATGCCTTGTAAATTGTAATTATCAATAACTGTAAATTTGGAGAGAACGAGGGGTGGGGGCTTAGCTAATGACATTGTGGAAGAGACGTAATGTTGCATTAAGAAAATATCAATTGAACTACTAGGTATATCTGAAGATTTAAGAGCTCGATCATATGAATCCTAATAGTAGAGTAAGGATGTATATTAGAGGTAGAAAGAATGCTATAGGAAGTTTTCAAAAGTGAAAGATGGAGAATCCTTTCAAGAATATAGACCAGGCTCGAGACGTGTTTTATGACCGATTTTCACTATTTGTTTTTGTCCAAGAGGTCTGAGATGAGTTTTTGACACTTGTTCAAAGTTTAGAGTTTTACGTTGTTGAGCTTTAATAGTACAACCTAATCAAATGAGCACCAAATGGTGTTTTGGTTGAAATATTAGATTGTATTAAAGTTCCAGGACTAATGCAAAAGAATCAATGCATTTCGAGTTCGTATGAGGGATATGTGGCCATTTTAATGCAGATACTTGTTACTGGTGTGACAGTCGCAATCACGAAACTAAGGTCGCAACCGCTTTGGTCATGATTGCAAGGCCTTTTGTATCGCGAAGTTGCTATGAAAGGTCTCAACGATTTATTAAAGGCAGATTTCGGGCAAACTTTGGTATTTTCAATATTTGAGAGTACTTAGAAAGCTTCGATTGAGGCGATTCTTGATGCATTTTTCTCGTGTGAATATGGGTGTATGGTTCTACCTTTATTTTGTTTATTTTTCAAGAATACCCATCTTATTTGTTTATTTTGTTCCTATTCTCCCCTTTTAAAGGACACCACCTTAGTCTTAGGCTCTTAGCTTTCAGCCTAAACATGAAATAACCCATCTGCCTTTAACCCACTTTTACAAATTAAACGGTTAATCAAAACGACGAGATTTTCAATAAATTTGAGCAATATAAATCTAATTTTTTCAAGTGCTAAAAACAGAAAGCACCCTTCCAAACATGTTTAATAATCAATTACTACATGTAAAAAAAAATTGCCACTAGTGTACTGACATAACCCATGATAAGTTATGAGTAACATTATTTTGGAGGAATACAGAGCAAAAGCTACCAAAAACATAATAAAAATTAGGAATAATTAATTCAAAGACTCATTAAAAGCCTTGAGAGCATTTCCAGTTTCATAGGCAGCCTTGGAAATAAATTTATAATAATCAGTAACATCATAGGGCTTGTAAAGTTTTGGATGTTCTTCATCCACTAGTTCTTTTGGGGCATCTATGATGTAACCTGGTTTCGACGATGTGAATAGTATAATGGAGAATCTATCAGTGTCACCCGCAATTTTTACTCTGTGGAATGCTGACTTCATTCGACCATTTGTATATGCCTGTATAATAAATTTGTGAAGAAATTAAAATGTCAAATTTGGTGTGTCAAATATATGTCAATTTTGTAACGACAAGGACATAATATACACAAATATGGTTCAAACTTTTCTAATAAAGGAAATAATATAAGTAGAAGTATGTATAACTATTCATTTGTTGAATAAAAAATAAGGAGCAAGAATATATGATAATTTCCTCTTTAAAATGAAAAAAAAAAAATGTATTGATAATTAGGAAAACCCGTAAAGTATACTCCATTTATATTTCCTTCTTTTGCAACAAAACACTAATAAAATACTTCAGTTACGGGTAGACACATATCATATATTTATCGACTCGATGTAAAGACTAATTTCCTTCAAGTAGAAGCACTTATCAACGTGCATTTATCGACTTGACGTAAAGAATAAATTTCTTTCATGTAGAAGCACTTACCAACATGCATGCATTTATCGACTTGACGTAAAGAATAATTTCTTTCATGTGAGAGCACTTACCAACATGTATTTATCGACTTGACAAAAAAAAGTAATTTCTTTTATATAGAAGCACCTACCAACATGGAATCAGCTGCTGAAACAATGTAAGAATTAGGTGAAACATTGGGCTCAATCCATTCACCATTTTTCACTAAAACTTGCAATCCAGGCAGACCTTGTTTCACAATGGTCAAGAATCCAGAGTCTGTGTGGCCCATCAATCTTGGTACGCTCGCGTCATTACCTTCAGGAATTTCCTTTTTGTAATTTAGAAACCGCATAATGAAAATGTTTTCATCCATAAATTCATCATAGCGATCTTTTATCCCTAGACCCTCGAAAATCATCCTTTTCACCAGTGCATCCAATTCCTTAATTGAACTTGAGTAGGAGTTTACCATTTTGCTGCATTCATGCCAAATTTTAAATTACTTTATATATGGTTAAATTCAACGTATAATAAATAACTCATAAAAGTTGGTAATGTATACAAGGTGATGAGGATTATATATAACACAAAAAAGACATGTGAGAGTTAGTGCCAAATTTGATTCAAAGACATGTGAGAATTCGTATTTTTTTTTTTAACAGGCATGTTAAGAAATCATAAATAAGAAGATAATTTTACTAATTATTTTTTAAAGAATCATTTGGGAACTTTACAAACAAGTGTCTAATACTTGGAAAAAAAAAATTAATTGCAAGGATAATATGAGAAAAATTTAATTAATGTTTTCTTGATTTAGTAAGACAGACAACTAATATGGGATAATTATCTTTAGTAAGATGATCAACTAATATGGGATGAAGAAAGTATTAAACAAAATATTATGGGGTTGTTTGATTTGTGGGATATATCATGAATATATCCGGGATATATCACATAATTCAAAAGTCTTTCATATTTTCTTAAACTCTGTGTCAAGTCAAATAAATTAAAACAGAGAGAGCAGCAGTACTCCCTCAGTTTCATTTTAGTTGTTATATTCTTCTTTTTAAGAGTCAAATAATATAAACTTTGACCAACATTTTATAGTATGATTTTTCATCATATTTACATGAGAAAAATTGCAATACATAGTACTTTACCTTATAGTTTTTAAAATTAATCAAATTAACCCTAGAAAAGTAAAACTTGTCAACTAAAAAGGAACGGAGGGAGCATTAAATGAAGAAAACATACCAAAATTGAAGTCAAATAATTGAAAACCAATATAATGTTTAATTACTAAGTAGTATTAATTAATGTCGGGTTTAGACCCCGGGTATGAAGAAAATCTTATTTGGAGTATCACCCCAGAGTGAACCCTGCATTATTCGATTCGGACTAATCGAGGCTCCAATGCTGCTATCAAACCCTAGACGAAGAACCAAAAGAAAAAGTAGTTTTAATGAAGAAAACATACCAAAAGTGAGGATTTCCATCTTCAGGCCAAAAGGTATTAGCAAAGATTTCAATACTTCCAGGAAGTAGCAAATCCATAGTGCGCCTAAAATTATTGTATCTTGCTCTTGGAATTTCTTTTACATACTTATCAAAGGGTTTACCTACATACTCTTTCACTTTCTCCTCCATTGGATATATTTCTTCTTTTAATTTACTAAACAACTCTTTCTCAGTTTCCTTTGGTGTCTTATCATATATTGCTTCAAAACAACCATTCTCTTCTAAGGCTTGGATAACTTGAGCTTTTGTTGATGCCCACTCTTCACTACCTGGTTTCAAGTTTGGGTTGCAAAAATCTATGGTTGGAATTGTGTTGGATGCCATAATATTATTTGATCTTCTTTTAGATATATAAAACTTAATTACTCTTCCCTTCCCTTAGCTTCTACCTCTCTCTATATATACTACTAGTCTTCTAGTAGGTACACGGTTTGCGTGTGTACAATGTTTTACCTTCTTTTTTTACCATTCAGTGTCCGGTTACCGCATTGGAGCCTGACTAATTTGAATTCGTGCCGCGTAAGGCCCATTCAGGGAAATCGCTCCCTACCAAGGATTTTTTCATATTCAGAGCTCGAACCCGAAGTCTTTAATTAAGGGAGAAACAACCCCATCCGTTGCACTACATCATTCCGTGATTGTACAATGTTTTACTAATTATTCAAACTTAGCTTTGGTCTCCTCGAATAGATTAGAATACAAAATTAATTAAGTAATACTACTTTTCAGCTTTCATATTGCAAGACAAGATCCTTCGGTATATTTAACTTTGCACACTTGATACAAATAGAAAAAATTTAAATTTACATATTCTTTACTAAATTCCAGGCTCTGCCACCGTCGATAACCTCATAAACTTGTCAACAAATTCGAGAATTGTTTTTCCAAAAAGTTATTTATTTTAGAATGGAGGGAATAGTTAATTATATCTCATCTTTTAATATGATAATTATTTTGAATCACTTATTTTTAGTAAGAACGACAAGTAGATCGATGCCAAAAGGAGTAAGTATAACATAACTTTATATATATATATATATAATGTGTTCTGGAAATATTACATAATTAGTTCGAGACAACGTGCAATATATACAAGATCCGCACACCACTCCAATTAAAAGAATTGAACAACTGCTGCTATCCTTTCAACAAAAATGGAAATATCAAATCATTTTGTTTGAGATAATGTGCAATAATTATATTTAAATATCACATCATCAATATTTTATTCGTAGATTCGTATTTTGGTCTGGATCTTGAGCTAAGGGTGTCAAACGGGCCGGGCTGACCCGGCCCAACCCGCCTGGCCCGACCCGACCCGGCCCTATTAGCTAACCCGGCCCGGTTTGACCCGGCCCGATAAGCCATAGGGCTTAAGGGTTCCGGGTCCCGGGCCGGTTTTTTTTAAAATGGGCCCGGTTAACCCGGCCCGGACCAAGCCCGGTCCAGGCCCGCCGATTAATCGGCCCGGCCCGGCCCGAAATATAAAAAAAAATTTAAAAAAAAATTAATTTTGGGCCAACGGCTATATAGCCGTTTTTGGGTCCAAACGGCTAGTTTGGGCCCATTTAATTAAAAAAAAAAAAAAAAACTTTAAAAAATATTTTTTAATCCCCAAAAAAAATCTATAAATACCCTACAACTTCAAATCATTTTTCACACAATTTTTCACTCTCTCAAATCTCATTCTCTCTCAAATCTCAATTCTCAATTCTCTAATATTCAATATATTTAATTTCTTAAAGTGTTCACTTTAATTTTTTAATTTTCGTTTACAAAGTACGAGCGGAAGTTTCCAAAGTCGCAATCTTCGGATACTTCCAAAATTTGGTATTGTCGTTCCATCTCTTACGTTTAATTTTTATTTATTGTATTAATTGTTTATTATTTAATTTTATTATATTTGTGTATTTTGAATATTATTAGTTTAATTTAATTTATATTATGGATAAATTAAAAAACCTCGCTGCTAAAGGTGTTAAAATTTTTTGTCCCGGAAGCGGTAGTGGTAGTAAAAAGCGAATTACTAGTGGTAGAGGTAGTTCAAGTAATAGATATACCCGTGTGCCTTCGCCTCCGGTACCGCTTGGTACACCTTTTGAGGAAGAAATAGGTGTAGGTGCTCACGATATGGATTATGTAGAAGCTCAGGAAAATTATGGTATAGAAGAAGAAAATGAAGTAGATGCAGTTAATTTAGACGAAGATAATGAAAATATTGCTGAAACACCCGCAGTAGGAGATGCTAACGTTAGATCTGAATCAGTTAATCTCCCTTCCCGTCCTCCCAGTGCCCCAAAACCTCGTAAAAGAACTAGTATTGCATGGCAATTTCTTGAACGTATATCAGATATTGAGGTGCAGCGCAATATTTGTCAACAAATATATAAGCATAGAAGTGGAGGCAAGCAAGGGGGTACGGGTACGTTAATGAGACATATAGATGAAGATCACAAAAGAGAGTTAAATATTGCAAAAGGTGGTGGGGATGTTGGTGGGTCAACGCAAACTAGAATGGACCCAACAACCGGTCAAGTAGCGAAAAAGTATAATAAATTGAGGGACAGGGAAGAAATAGCTAAAATGGTAGCTGTGGGTTGTTTGCCTTTTAGTTTTCCTTCTTCTGATGCTTTTATTCGTTATATACAAGCAATTTATAATCCTATGTTTAATGGTATTCCTAGAACTACTTGTCGGTCTGATATTTTTAGACTCCATTCACAATATTGTTTTTATTTATCAACATTGTTAAAAAATATTCAATGTAGATTGTCCCTAACTTCTGATCTTGGTCGTGCTGTAAATAAAAATGATTATTTAACCGTTACTTGTCATTGGATGGATAGTAATTTCGTGATGCAAAAACGTATTCTTGCTTTTTTATATGATGAAGATCGTAAACATACTGGACAATTTATTGCTGATTCTATTGTTAAAATTGCCGGATACTATGGTATAGAAAATAAAATTTTATGTATTGCTTTTGATAATGCTTCTAACAACAAGACTGTTATAACAAAAATAAAATCTACGCTATCTCCGTCCTTGCCTGAAATTTTTCATATTAAGTGTGCATGTCATATATATAATTTAATTGTAAAAGATGGTCTTGAGTTTTTTGAGCTTTATATTGAAAAAATTCGTCTTGCCGTTGGTTTTATTCAAGGAAATAATCGTAGATCGAGAATTAGAGAATTTAAAGTTAAATGTCAAGAAAATGGACTTACATCGATTTTGATGCCTGAGGAAATTGATACTAGATGGAATTCTACGTATGAATTTTTAAAAACTTGTTATAAATATAGAATTCCTATTACACTAGCTTTTAACCAACATTGCGGTTCATTTGCTGATTCTGCTGATTGCATGCTACATAATTCTGATTGGGTTGTAATTAATGATCTTGTTATGTTTTTAGAAAAATTTTATGTAGCTACGGTTGAATTTTCCGGTGCTTACTATCCTACTGTTTGTAATATTTTGGCATATATAGCCGATATTTCTGGTTTTCTCCAATAATATAAAAATAAAGAAGGTTATAAAGAAGCTGTTGGCGCCATGTTTACAAAATTTTAAAAATATTTTTTCCCGATTCCCCCTATTTACTTGGTTGGTGCTATGCTAAATCCGTGCATGAAATATAATAATATGTGTCACTTTAGTACTCTTATTTATACTAACTTAGAAATAAATACTAACCATGATTCTGAACAAGTACAGCCTGATTTGTGGACGGCTACGGCTGATGCAAAAGATTATATAGAAAAATTATATAATCACTATGCTGATTTATTTGATTCAGTCGTACCTACAAATATCACTCCAACTGTCGCTCCTCATCCTCCCGAGGAGCCATCATCTTCTAAAAGGCCGGCACATAGTGTTTTTTCTGATTCGTTTTATGATTTAAATTGTTGGAACAGTGTTGATGAGAGAACTTACACATCAACTTATCGGGAAGAGCTGAAATATTATCTTCGGACGGCACCAGAGGATCGCAGACGACGGATCAACACGCTGGATTGGTGGAGGAATAATGAATCACAATATCCTGTGCTTTCAAGATTAGCTAGAGATATCTTGAATGTTCCAATGTCAACCGTTGCATCAGAGAGCGCCTTCAGTCAGGGACGACAGCAGCTTGGAGACAACCGACACTCATTGGGAAGCAATGCAATGAATGTTCTAGTTTGCCTCAGAGATTGGATTAGAGCGGAAAGAAGAAACCAAGGAATGGAACCGGAGCTGAGCGACGAGCTGAAACTAGAAGAAATTATGACTTCACGGGAGAACTCAGCAGAATCAAGTCCAATGCATGGTTTTGCCCCCGTTGACTTTGATTATCCTATGCAAGTTCCCATTAATATTAACATGAATGAGTTGGAAAAAATGATGCATAATTTATAGATTTTTCATTCATGCAAATTATAAATTTTGGATCATTTTGCAATCAATAAAATTCCCCAAATTCATTCAGTCCTTAGTCGTTGTTTTTTATTTTTTTTTGAATAAATTTTGAATATTTGTGCATATATCTTCTATAGAAGTGTATATTTAACGTATACATGTGTATATGTTTTATAAATTAGTATATAAGTATATCTATACATATTGTAATGTATATATAATGTAGTATATTTTATAAGTAGTAGTATATATACATTTAATGGTGCGTATACACGTGTATATATCTTCTATAGAAGTGTATATTTAATGTATACATGAGTATATGTTTTATAAATTAGTATATAACTATACAAATATATATTGTAATGTATATACATTATAGTATATTTCATTTAAAGTATTACATATACATAGAATAGAGTGTATATATGTGAATGGATCTTCTATAGACGTGTATATTTAACGTATACATGTATATATATTTTATAAATTAGTATATAACTATACAAATATATATTGTAATGTATATATATTGCATATATCTCATTTAAAGTATTACATATACATAGAATAGAGTGTATATATGTGAATAGATCTTCTATAGACGTGTATATTTAACGTATACATTACTTTATGTTTTATAAATTAGTATATATATTGTAGTATATACTTTTTTTAAAGTAGTACATATCTTTTGAATGGTGCGTATATATGTGTATATATCTTCTATAGACGTATATCTTTAAAGTATACAAGTGTATATGTTTTATAAATTAGTATGTAACTATATATATATACATATTATTGTATATATATATATATGTATATCACTATATTGTAGTATATATTTTATTTAAAGTAGTACATATATATTGAATGGTGCATATATATGTGTATATATCTTCTAAAGTAGTATATATTTAACGTATACATGTGTATATGTTTTATAAATTAGTATATATATATATTGTAGTGTATATATATATATATTATACTATTATAGCAAATGTTTTATTTAAAGTAGTACGTATAGTCATATATAATTATATATTGAATGGTACGTATATATGTGTAATTGTTTATACTTTATATATTTTTTTAAAAATATATGTTGTATATTGGAGTGTATATAGTGTATATTGGATTTTTTATTTATTTTTTAAACGGGTTTGACCGGTTTTTAACCGGGTTTGACCGGGTCTTGGTGGGTTTGACCGGATTGGGTTTAGTGGGCCGGGTCCGGGTGGATTTTAATTTTTTTACTGTTTGGCCCGGCCTGGCCCGGCCCGGTTAACGCCAAACCCGGCCCGAAACCCGGGTAAAATGGGAGGGCCGATTTCGGGTTGACCCGGCCCGGCCCGTTAGACACCCCTATCTTGAGCACATAAATGCATGGTGGGCTAGAAAAGATTCCAAATGTGCACCATATTAATTAATATCTCACTCGTTTCATATTAACCATCCACCTATTATGAATTGTTGCTTTAAATTACTTGTTCATTTATCAAATCAAGACAAAATTAATTATAATTTTTTTATTTTACTCTTAAAATTAATAGTATTATCAATTATGTTATTCGAAAGTCGAAATAAATTTATAAGTTCCAAAAAGTTTCTTTTTCAAAGAAATTATTAAAGAATAAATTGGTAAAAGCAAATACTACTATCATATAATAATTTTAAGAAACGTTTAAAAGAAAAAATAAATAACTAATATAAAATGGAGGAAGTAATTAATGTCCATATTGGTAGAACAAATATCGAGGGATAGCATAAGACAAAAATACTTGGGAATTAAGTCCATGTTGATAGAACAAGTTCCTTAACGAATCATATTATACAAGACAAGATCCATGTATCATGCTCCAAGAACTGCTCCCAAAGGAGGTCATGGTTTTAAAAAGGCATTTGGCTATAATTTTCTCTAAATTTGTAATTTTGATAATATCTTTTTGATTAAATTTATCGATTAAATCATTTTACATCTTTACTGCCACCGTGCCACGTGATTTTCTCGAAACAACATGCAAGATAAGTTGATCTGTCGAGATACGATTTCATTCTCCGTCATTATATTATATTGTTTGCTTAAAATATTGAAAAACGAGATGGAATCAAGATTATGTCATTGTAGGATTATTTGGAATCATCGGAGTTGGTGAGCGATCCATTTTTCGAAAAGCGATTTATTTTAGACATTTAATATTATAGATTTTTATGGTATTGGTGAGGCTTTGTCCCGACCTAGACAGTTTAGTTATGATTAGAGGCTTCGCAGACTGAATTTTGACAGATGGTTGATTATGATGCTTTATCCAAAGTCCGGAATTTCTACTTCATTTTGACAGATGGTTGATTATGATGCTTTATCCAAAGTCCGGAATTTCTACTTCATATAGTTTAGAAGACTTCTTTGATTTGCAGTGTAATCCCACACTTCAGTTCAAATTATGCTTATGATAGAATGATAAAGGGTTTTTTCAGATATTCGTGGTTCGGGATATTCGTCGCGGTCAGGATCTCGGCACGAATTGTGACAATCTTATATTAATATTTTTAAGAGTAAAGCATCTTGTACCACACCCCCACCTACCCCACATTTTGAATTATGATCAAATTTGCTACGACACACTCCAACGTCACAGGAGTCCTATTAACCCCTGAACTCAATTTTAGTATATTTTTGTCACCCCTTTTATCTGATGTGGCACCTTTGACGTGGGTTCCATTTTTACGTAATAAATGTGTCATGTCAGCACAAAAGGGTGACAAAATATGTTAAAATTAAGTTCAGGGGTAACAGGACTCATGTGAAGTTGGAGTATGTCATAACAACTTTCGCCATAGTTCGAGAGGGTACCGGATGCTTATCACTATTTTTAATTACATAAAGTTGAAAGACCAAATTTTCTACTATCTTTCATTGGGCGAGATCTATCGTGAGACATTATCTTGCTTTGGGCTTCGCTTAGCAAGGGTTTGTTCTTCTCCATCCTTAGCCATTTACTGCTTCTTTGCCATGCTTTGCGACGTTAATTCTTCCTTGATTGTTTTTGGTCATTTCGTACCCATTTTCTCTTGTTTTAGCTTTTAAGTCTCTCAAAATATATACTCCTTCACATCAAAACATATCATCAATTTAAGCACCATCCATAAAATTAATACTCGTAAAATCGACAAACATATTAAACGTGAGGCAAATAATGATTAAATTATCCACATTTGTTCGAAGTATCATTTAAATAAAATGAGCTCCAATATTCAAAACGACTGTGTTACATCCACAATATAATATATTTATAACAACATTATCTTTTTTCGATTTCTATGGCGAGACGTTGGGACACTCCGTAAAACCCATAACGTTTATCAACCTACAATTGGTATCAAAGCCTATGCAAATTATAGGGGGTGCGGATAACTTGTGTGGTAAAATAGATCTATTATAAATACAATGGATCTATTTTTATTTGTACGTGAATATTTCTTAACTTCTCTAAATATTTTTATTTTGAGTTTATTTATGTTAGTTTTATATATTCATATCTTGGGGATGATTATATGGTAATTGGTTAAATGCTTTACTATAGTATTCTTTATTTTTTTCCCTTAGTTTTTGTAATTCTTCTATATTATTTTGAAGGTATTCTAAATATTCTATATCTTTTGTTTCAAAATGTCCAATTAGATTATCTTTCATAAGTTTTTCTAATAATATGATTTCTTCCATATTTTCTCTCCAATATTTTAAATATTCATAGTCTATCATTTTATCCTATAGTAATTGTAGATTTACAAATTTCTGTATAATAATTTATCCTAATTGTACTGTAATGTATATCTAATTCTAGATTTTCAATGCTATTTATTATCTTGTGTTGTTCTTCTCGTAGCGAGTTTTTTAAATTATATAAACTATCACATGTACTTTTTCCTAAATTTTCTAGGGTTTCTTCTATCCATATTAATTTTTCTTTTAGATTCTCCATTATTTTTCTAATTCGATTTCTATAATTAATTTCTTCATTTAGATTATCTTGATTTTCTCTAGTTTTTCTAATATATTCTAACATTTCTTAATCTGAATAATATCCATCTGGGTAATTATCCAGGTATAACTATTCTATCCAATTTATAGTTTCAATTTCATAGTCTAATACTTTTTCTAATATTATTCTCTTAATATCTATAATTTCTATATCTCTCAGTATATATAAGATTAATACTTTAAGATTATTTATCATTTAAAATTGGTTAAATACTTTATTATAATATTTTTTAGTTGTTTGTTTTAATCTCATTAATTCTTCTATATTTTCACTAAGAAATTGTATATATTTTATATCTATTTTCCAAAATTCTAAATATACATAATTTATCATAGTTAGTGTGTGGGTTTGGTATGTAAGTATTTATAAGAGCAGTTCGGTAGGTGTGGTATATAATTAATTCTAGTCATAAAATATCTATCAAATATTTTTTTCAATATGATTTTTCTTATATCTACTATTTCTATATCCTTAAGTACATATAAAACGAGTATTTTAAATTTATCTACCATTTCTTCAGATAAATAATTATCCATTTTTCATAAAATTGTTATTTTCAAAATATTCCCTTCAATCATGCACATAACAAAATATGATCACTTTAGATTGCTATATACTAGATTATTCTTAAATAACATATTCTTCGGTCACTATTAGCATGGTAATCTGGATACTTTTCCCTTAAACAGCTCCTCTACTATGGTTACTCCCCTATCACGGCTTTCTTGCCTCACCGGTTTCACCATTAGGATGACATAGTTCTTAGGGATTTTTCTCCTTTTCTACTTTGCTAATAAACTTCTTAACATGCAATTTTTCGAATAATTTTACTATAAAGCAACTAACATGAACTTATTTTATCATATCATGATTGTTAGGAATTTATGAATTTAGCTATTCATAATAGTAAATGAATATACCTGTTCTGGTAGTTTTGATAATTCTAAGCTTTGTTCTTCCATAGATTTTTTCATTTAAATATTGTCACACCCCTTTTTTCACTCCGAAAGAATTATATTTTAGGTTCGAAAGGGTTTTATTATTTAAGTGACAAGAAATGAAAAATTTGTTTCGAAAAAGAATTATTTACATTTTTACTCAGAGTCGCCACTTGGCATAATCCGGTGTGCCAAGTCACCATTAGAAAATCCTTTTCAAAATCATTTGACTCTTTAAACTGGTTTGCGAACAGAGATTCCGGCTAAGGAATTCTGTTGACCGAGGGGAAGGTGTTAGGCACCCCTCGATCCCGTGGTTCAACCACGGTCTCTTGGTAGAGTGTATCGACTATTTGACACTAAGAAATGTATGAAACACACAAGAAGCACGCAAAGTAATCAAACCAAAACAAAACACCCCAAAATGTAAAGTCCAGTCCAATTATTACAACCCGAAATAAAAAGGGACTGAAAGTAAACCTACGCTAATCCTGAACTAAGGCTCTACCCGACGCCTCAGGCCTTCATCACGAACGTCCTCCGGATACATGATACCTCGGGGCATTCCCCGATGAATAAATATATACAGATACTTCGGGGCATTCCCCGGCCAAATTATACAATTGATTCAAAAGTGCTAAAATCAAACCATTCACCCCAAATTTCAAATATTCAACAAAATTTCAAACATCCAACAAAACCCCAAATTCTAAATTTTGCCTACCCAACCTACGTTTGCCTATCCAATTCGATGACATCTACATTCAAATACAATAAATCAAAATTTGTCCGAATCTAACATTTTCATCAATTTTTCATTTCAACCCCCAACTTATTTTATCGATCCATTAAAACATGGTCAAGTTCTTTCCTCAAACCTTCGAAAACCAATCACCAAACGTCATAATCATAACATCAACATCAACAAAAATCCAACAAAAGCATAATCCCATCACACATAATCATAACCAGTTCAAAATAATCAAGATAAAAAAATGAGCTAGAGAAATGGACCTTCACGGAATTCGTTCTTGTCGGTAATAATAAAGAAATCCGGAGCCGAAAAATAGTGTAGGATACCTCAACAGCGACAAAGCACCAACGACAAGCCAACTCGATGCAAATTTTGAACTCGTAGTCCGATTGAAAACCCAATTTATGATGGCGCACAAAACCCAACTCCGGCAACCCCTTTAACACCTCTCAATCAGTTTCGGTGAGTTCAAGGACAAATCCGGTGGTCTTAGGCCGAGCAACGACGAACCCGGGCCGCTTGCAGTGAGAATTCGCCAGAAAAACCTCAAGAAAACTGACCAAAACCTTGCTTTAAACTCTCTTCATCCTCTCAATTTACCCTCACTGTTCTATACTCTCTCTTAATCTACTCTATTCTCGCCATCTCACTGTGTGCGTGAGTATGAGAGTAGGTTGTGCGACTTCTGTGTGTATATTATTTTCTATCGGAGTGATAGTGAGTTGGACGTCAATGGCAGTGTGGCTGTGAGAGGGTATTTTTTTTTGGTGTAGCTGTGTAGAAGAATTTTGTTTTGTTTTTTGGAGAAGAAAGGAATCCCCCCTCTTGAGATGTGTTGTATCTGTATATATATATGAAGTGAGGGTGGGGTATTGGTGAGGTAGGTGGGGTCACGTGGGGTAGGGGGTAGTGGTGAGGTAGGGTAGAGTTTGTTAGGATAGGGTAGGTAGGTGTTGTTTTTTAATTGGGTGGGTTGTTAGAATATTAGGATAAAACAAAATTAGTTAGGGGGTTGTTATTTTTGTCATTTTGTGGAGGGATTATCACACGGGTGAGGGTACACAGTAGGATAGGGTAAACAATAGGTAAAAACGATATCGGGGAGGGACAAAATTAGGTGTCTACATCATGCCCCCTTTGAATGTAAACACGAAGTGTTTTCAGGCAAAGAAGTAGACAGCGAGACCAAATTTTGACCCGACCATTATTCAAAGAAAGAAACAGCAGGAAGAAAGACAACCGGGTCTTGACTTAAGACATCCTTCCTACCCAAGTTATGAGAGAATCAAGTCACGGGTATTTCAAAGGATTGGAAGAGAAGTGGACTATACCGAGTTGGAGAGTCGAGTGAGGTTCCATCGAGGTTCCGGTCCGCGGCTCTGTTATTACATCAAAAATGAAAATTACAAGTTAAAACATAAATGAAATTACAAAAAATCCTATCTATACAGCTTCTATTGGTTCTTGACTCCACTTTCATCACCCTATTCTTCAGGCGGGCTCCTGACTTGCAATTTCGTTCAACTTGTTGCTTGGCTTTCAATTGCTTCGCTTTGTTGCTTGACTTTTCGTTTCTTCACCCTATTCTCCAGTCTCCTGACTTGCTATTCCATCACTTTGCTGCTTGACTTTCAGTTCTTCACTCTGTTCTCCCGGCGGGCTCCGGACTTACCATTTCATCACCCTGTTCTTCAGGCGGGCTCCTGACTTGCTATTTCATCACCCTGTTCTTCAGGCGGGCTCCTGAAACCCAAAATTAAAACTAGAACGAAAATTATCCCAAACAAGAATTATAGCAAAGTATTATTTCATTTTTGAGAGCGTTGTCCCATTTTCCAGGAGGGTCCTGAACATAAAGTAAAATCCCATTTTTCAGGAGGGTCCTGAACATAAAGTAAAAATCCCATTTTTCAGGAGGGTCCTGAACATAAAGTAAAATTCCATTTTTTCAGGAGGGTCCTGAACATAAAGTAAAATCCTATTTTTCAGGAGGGTCCTGAACATAAAGTAAAATCCCATTTTCCAGGAGGGTCCTGAACAGAAAGTAAAATCCCATTTTTTCAGGAGGGTCCTGAACAGAAAGTAAAATCCCATTTTTCAGGAGGGTCCTGGACATAAAGTAAAATCCCATTTTTCAGGAGGGTCCTGAACTGAAAGTAAAATCCCATTTTCCAGGAGGGTCCTGAACAGAAAGTAAAATCCCATTTTCCAGGAGGGTCCTGAACAGAAAGTAAAATCTCATTTTTCCAGGAGGGTCCTGAACATAAAGTAAAATCCCATTTTTCAGGAGGGTCCTGAACAGAAAGTAAAATCCCATTTTCCCAGGAGGGTCCTGAACATAAAGTAAAATCCCATTTTTCAGGAGGGTCCTGAACATAAAGTAAAATCTCACGGATGTGCGTTTCCAATGGTAGCTGAATTAAGTGGAGCGAATTTGCCCCTATTTCAACAAAGAAAATTTGTCAGTTAAAACTTAGTGGTGGCTTGCAGCTCTTGGCTTCTCAGGTATCTGCCCAGCACTCGTTCCTTTCATCTTCGTTCCAAATCGCTGACACTTGCCCTGTCTTGCCGCATCATTGACCCAAACTCAGCTTATTAAGAGTGACTCTGAAATAAACACAGTATTTCTGCTTTGTCGTGTTTCTCAAATAAAGCCTTTGAACCTTGGTATTTCCATGAGTTCCCCGATTTCTCTGTTGACAAAACTTTCTGCATGCCCTTTTTGGGCTCACAATTATGTCTCTTTCATGTGCTAGCTTTTGTCCTGCTTTGTGCAATTAAGAAACTGGTAGCCAGTTTTAAAATCTTTTCTCACTTGTTTTGACATGGACTTGACTCAAAAACAAGAGAAAAATGACAATGACTTTTATTTGGACCACTGACTCAAGAAAACAAAATAAAATAAAGAGAAGAAAGAAAAGACAATGAGTGTCCCCATTTGAAACAAAGAAATGACACATTTTCTAAAAATGACAGCCAACTCTAATGATTATACCATGCATTTTGGATTAAGCAGCTTGATCTTTCATCCAAACTTTCTACCCATTGTTGTCGAGTTAATGGCCTTGAAACTGAGTTGCTTTCTTAGGTCAATTGCATTTAAGACCCCATTCGTCTAGTGGCGCCTTGAAGGGTTTTCTCCCACAAGCTTCTTTCATTTTCTCTCGGCTCACTATCGCCTTATGGTGCCCGTGAGGGTTTTCACCAATAAGACTCTCTCATTTTTATTTCTTTCAACGTACCATCGCCTTATAGTGCCCGTAAGGGTTTTCACCAATAAGACTCTCTCATTTTTATTTCTCTCTTGATTCCCTATGCCGAGGAAGACAAATAGTTCCCAAATGCATCATCATATCCCTTGCATGCTCCGCCTTAACATCCTCAAATATTGATCTGAAGGTCTTTCTTTGGTTGTAACATGGCTTTTGGATAAGGTTAGAAAGAAAGGATGGCATGGGGCCCAAACGACACTTTAAGTGGGGTAGGACTTACAACTTTTGGAATCGACTCATGTCACACTCCTTTTTTACGCGTACTCCAAAAGTTCATTTTTAAAGTTCGAAAGGGTTTTATTATTTACGTGACAAGAAATGAAAAATTTGTTTCGAAAAAGGATTATTTACATTTTTTGCTCAGAGTCGCCACTTGGCATAATCTGGTGTGCCAAGTCTCCATTGGAAAGTCCTTTTCAAAACCATTTGACTCTTTAAACTGGTTTGCGAACAGAGACTCCGGCTAAGGAATTCTGTTGACCGAGGGGAAGATGTTAGGCACCCCTCGATCCCGTGGTTCAACCACGGTCACTTGGTAGAGCGTATCAACTATTTTGGCATCATGAAATGTACAAACCACACAAAAGCACGCCAAATAATCAAACAATAAACAAAACAAAACAATCCAAAAATATAAAGTCCATTCCAATTATTACAACTCGAAATAAAAATACTAAAATAACCTACACTAGTCCTAAACTATGCTTTACCCGATGCCTCAGGCCTTGATCAAGACCAAAATACTCGATCGGAGAACCTCACAACGAACAACTCCAAACTCGATGTTGAATTCAATCGGACAGATCGGAAAACCACGACAAAACCTCACGATGAATAACCCACAAATCCGAATAAACTTCAAAAACAACCCAAGATCCCAGATTCGAAACCCCAAACCAACGATTTCCAACTAACCTTGCACGAACCAAACCAACTCGGATGGATTTAAAACCCTAAGAAATAAGAAATATCAAAAGAACCGAGACTAAAATTATGAAAAATCGAGAAGATCCATACGCGACATTTCATCGGAATCGGTGGAAAACGGACTGGGTGTCGTTGCCGGTCACCGGCGTCACTGTTTCCGGTGCCTGCTGCCGTCGTCGGAGAGAGGTCGGGTCGGTGGCTGGATGCTTACCGATGCCGGCTGCTGTTGCCGGAGAGAAACGTGGACCGAGAGAGAGAAAGCCACGACGATAGAGGGCTGGCCGTCGTCGTTGTGGTTGAGACAACGACGGTGTCTCGCCGGAGGGAGAGAAGAGGGAGATCGGGAGTTGAAGCGGCGGTGGTTTGACGGCTTTATCGCCGGAGAGGGAGGACTCGCGGATGCCAATCTCCTTTTTTTTAGAGAGAGGAAGAGAGAGAGTAGAGTCTAGAGAGAGGGAGAGAGTGAGGGAGCTCGGCGGCGCTATTGTCGCCGGCGAAGAGAGGGTGAGAGTATTTTTATATATTTTTTTGGTCACTGTTCCCCTCCCTTGTTTTTGTGTGTATCTGTGTATATATATTGTGTTTTGGGTATTGGGGTAGGGTAGGTGGGGTAGGGTATAGGGTGGTGTGGTTTATTTTGATTGGGTAGGTTGTTAGGATAAGATAGAATTAGTTAGGATAAGATTTGTTATCTTATTATTTATTTATTTTTTTGTATTTTGTGCGGGTATAATAACATGGGTGAGGGTACGCGGTAGGATAAAAATAACAATGGGTAAAAAACGACATCGGGGAGGGACGAAATTAGGTGTCTACATCATGCCCCCTTTGAATGTAAACACGCAGTGTTTTCAGACAAAGAAGTAGACAACGAGATAGAATTTTATCCCAACCATTATTCAAAGAAAGAAACAGGAGAAAGAAAGACTACCGGGTCTTGAATTAGGACAGCCTACCCACCCAAGTTATGAAGGGATCAAGTGATAAGTATCTCCAAGGATTGGACGGAGATGAACTATACCGAGTTGGAGAGTCGAGTGAGGTTCCGTCGAGGTTCCGGTCCGCGGCTCTGTTATTACATCAAAATGAAAATTACAAGCTAAAACATAAATGAAATTACAAAAATCCTATCTATACAGCTTCTGTTGGTTCTTGACTTGACTTTCATCACCCTATTTTCAGGCGGGCTCCTGACTTGCTATTTCATGTTCTTCAGGCGGGCTCCTGACTTGCTATTTCATCACCCTGTTCTTCATTCGGGCTCCTGACTTGCCATTTCATCACCCTGTTCTTCAAGCGGGCTCCTGACTTGCTATTTCATCACCTTGTTCTTCAGGCGAAATCCTGAAACCCAACATTAAAACTAGAACAAAAATTATCCCAAACAAAAATTATAGCAAAATAATATTTCACTTTTGAAAGCGTTGTCCCATTTTCCAGGAGGGTCCTGAGCAGAAAGTAAAAAAAATCCCATTTTTTAGGAGGGTCCTGAATTGAAAGCAAATTTCCATTTTCCAGGAGGGTCCTGAATTGAAAGCAAATTCCCATTTTCCAGGAGGGTCCTGAACATGAAGTAAAATCCCATTTTTCAGGAGGGTCCTGAACATAAAGCAAAATCCCATTTTTCAGGAGGGTCCTGAACAGACAGTAAAATCCCATTTTTCAGGAGGGTCTTGAACATAAAGCAAAATGCCATTTTTCAGGAGGGTCCTGAACATAAAGTAAAATGCAAAGAAATGATGGTGACTTTTGTTTTGATAAATAACTTAAGAAAAGTCAAAAACATGAATATGTAAATGAAAGAAAAGCGCAATGTCCCATATTCAAAAAGAAAACTTATCTGAATACGACAACCAACTCCAATGAGTCTGAAATGCATTTTGGATTGAGCTGCCTGATCTTCCTATCCAAACTCCCCATTTGTTGTTGAGTTCGTGCCTTTTGCCGCTGAGCCGCTTCTTCAAATCCATTGCACTCATACATCACATTCGACTGACGACATCTAAAAAAGACTTTCGCCAACAAATCTCTTTCTTTTCACTTTCCGCCTTTCTCTTAAACTCTCCATTGCCCTACGGTGCCCGTGAGGATTTTCACCAATAAAACTCTCTCATTTTTATTTCTCTCCACTCACCATCGCCTTACGGTGCCCGCAAAGGTTTTCACCAATAATACTCTCTCATTTTTGTATTTCTCTCAACTCACCATCGCCTTATGGTGCCTGCAAAGGTTTTCACCAATAAGACTCTCTCATTTTCATTTCTTTCCTGATTTCTTATGCTGAGGGAGACAAGCGGTACTTCGCAATGTGTCGTCATATCCATTGCATGCTTAGCCTTACCACTATCAAAAATTGATCTGAAGGACTTTCTTTGGTTGTAACTTGGCTTTTGGTCAAGGTTAGAAAAGATGGTAAGAGGCTCAAACGATACTTGAAGTGGGGGTGGGACTTTTTAACTTTTGGAATCGACTCAAACAATGCATTAACTCATGCCCCAGTTTTGTTGACTGGGTGAATCTTAAATCTTTATTTGGTTGGACCGAGCCCGAAATAGGGCAGCCTACGTATCTCACTCCTGAGAGAGGAGAATCAGGTCGCACGTAGTTCCATCTGCTTGTCCTTTGCTTTGCTTTGATTTTTTTTCTTTTATTTTTGAACTCTTTATTTTATTCTTATTTTCTTGACATTTATCTTTGACTCTATTTTGATTCCAAAAGAGGGATATGAAAGAAAAATAAACGAGGCTCAAACGGGTAAACAAAGGATGACACAATGTTTGGATAGAAGAATAAAATGTCTTCATCATATCAATCTTCAAAAATGCAAGTACTAAACATGCAATAAACTCAACAAAGGATCAAATATCATACATAGTATCTTTTGACCGCGTCAGAATTGATAGCCATTTCTGCCATTTTGCCTTCAATATCTGTCAAATATAAGGCTCCATTGGGTAACACTTTCTTCACAACGAATGGACCTTTCCAGTTAGGGGAGAACTTGCCTTTCGCTTCGACCTGGTGAGGAAGGATACATCTTAATACCAACTGACTAACTTCAAAATTCCTAGGACGAACCTTTTTGTTATACGCACGAGCCATCCTCCTCTGATACAACTGGCCATGACACACGGACGTTAGCCTTTTTTCCTCGATCAAACTCAAATGTTCCAGTCGAGTTTTTACCCATTCGTCATCATCAATCTCTGCTTCTACAATGACTCGAAGAGAGGGAATTTCAACTTCTGCAGGGATGACTGCTTCTGTCCCATACACTAATAAATATGGAGTTGCCCCTGTTGAAGTGCGAACAGTGGTGCGATAACCTAGCAATGCAAACGACAACTTTTCATGCCACTATCTAGAACCTTGTACCATTTTTCGCAGTATCTTTTTTATATTTTTATTGGCGGCTTCTACAACACCATTGGCCTTTAGGCGATATGGAGTAGAATTTCGATGTGCGATCTTAAACTGTTGACACACTTCTTGCATCAAATGACTATTGAGATTGGCAGCATTGTCTGTAATGGTTATCTTAGGAATTCCAAATCTACAAATGATATTGGCATGAACAAAATCTACCACAGCCTTCTTTGTTACTGACTTGAAAGTTACTGCTTCCATCCACTTTGTGAAGTAGTCAATGGCTACCAAAATGAATCTATGTCCGTTTGATGCCTTCGGCTCAATCGGTCCAATCACATCCATTCCCCAAGCCACGAACGGCCATGGAGCGGCTATTGCATGCAACTCAACAGGAGGAGAATGTATCAGATCGCCGTGCACCTGACATTGATGACACTTTCGAACAAATTGAATAGAATCCCTCTCCATAGTAAGCCAGTAATAACCTGCTCGAAGAATCTTCTTTGATAAGACATGACCGTTCATATGCGACCCACATACTCCAGAGTGTATTTCAACCATGATTGTCGAGGCTTCTTTTGCATCTACACACCTTAAAAGTCCCAGATCTAGGGTCCTCTTATACAAGATTCCCCCACTTAAGAAAAATCCACTAGCCAAACGCCTAATAGTCCTCTTTTGATCGTTAGTGGCATATGCTGGGTATTCTCCTGACTGAATGTACCTCTTGATATCCAAAAACCAAGGTTCTCCATCGAGCTCTTCTTTAACCGCATTACAGTAAGCATGCTGATCACGACTCTGTATATGCACTGGATCGATGTAGGCCTTGTCAGGATGTTGGAGCATTGAAGACAGAGTGACTAAAGCATCAGAAATTTCATTATGAATCCTTGGAATATGCCTAAATCTTACTGACACAAACCGTTGACATAGCTCCTGCAAGGATTGTCGATACGGGATGAGCTTCAAATCTCGCGTCTCCCAATCGCCTTGAATTTGATGGACGAGCAAATCCGAATCTCCCAACACTAATAATTCCTGGACTCCCATATCGACAACTAACCTCAAACCAAGAATGCAGGCTTCATACTCTGCCATATTATTAGTACAGTAGAACCGAAGTTGTGCTATTACCGGGAAATATTGTCCCGATTCAGAGATAAGAACCACACCTATTCTGACTCCTTTCATATTGACAGCTCCATCGAAGAATAACCTCCAAACTGGATCAGTATCTATAACGAATTCATCAACACACGACACTTCTTCGTCAGGAAAATATGTCTTTAACGGCTCGTACTCTTCATCGATGGGATTTTCAGCAAGATGATCTGCCAAGGCTTGGGCTTTCATGGCGGTTCGAGTCACATATACAATGTCGAACTCGGTAAGCAATATTTGCCACTTTGCCAATCGACCCGTCGGCATAGGCTTCTGAAAGATATACTTCAAAGGATCCATGCGGGAAATGAGATAAGTAGTATAGGATGATAGATAATGCTTCAACTTCTGTGCTACCCAAGTTAGGGCACAACACGTCATTTCAAGAAGAGTATACCTGGCCTCATATGCGGTGAACTTCTTGCTAAGATAATAAATAGCCTGCTCCTTTTTGCCTGTAACATCATGTTGACCCAGGACACATCATGTCGCCAGAGATGTCACACCCCTTTTTTACGCATACTCCAAAAGTTCATTTTTAAAGTTCGAAAGGGTTTTATTATTTACGTGACAAGAAATGAAAAATTTGTTTTGAAAAAGGATTATTTACATTTTTTGCTCAGAGTCGCCACTTGGCATAATCTGGTGTGCCAAGTCACCATTGGAAAATCCTTTTCAAAACCATTTGACTCTTTAAACTGGTTTGCGAACAGAGACTCCGGCTAAGGAATTCTGTTGACCGAGGGGAAGGTGTTAGGCACCCCTCGATCCCGTGGTTCAACCACGGTCGCTTGGTAGAGCGTATCAACTATTTTGGCATCACGAAATGTACAAACCACACAAAAGCACGCCAAATAATCAAACAATAAACAAAACAAAACAATCCAAAAATATAAAGTCCAGTCCAATTATTACAACCCGAAATAAAAATACTAAAATAACCTACACTAGTCCTAAACTATGCTTTACCCGATGCCTCGGGCCTTGATCACGAACATCCTTAGCGTACAAAATTCTTCGGGGCATTCCCCGGTGAGTAAATACAAATTAACTCGGGGCATTCCCCGGTTAAATAAATATACTTTCCAAATACGATAAACAAAACATTCAACAAATATTCCAATCATTCCCACATTACACCAATCCTAAACTTGCCTACCCGAGCTTACTGTTTGTCTACCCGCTCGACAACATACCGCATTCAACATCAATAATGTATCAAAAATATCATAATATTTACTTTTATCAATTTTCGATTCCCGTTCCCAAATTTATTTCAACCAACATGATTAAATAAGTCTCGATCAAATCAACCACGGTAATCGCGATTTCTCCAACATAATATCGAAACATATCACCCCGTCACAATCATCAAACAAACACTAACAACGAAGATTCAAATCAAACACATAACAAATAAATCATCCACACCCACCACATCACAAAAAAAATCAAGATAAAATAAAGATTCGATAGAAGAAATGGACCTCGATGAAACTGATCCCTTGTCGATAATAAAGAAATCCAAAGACCAAAATACTCGATCGGAGAACCTCACAACGAACAACTCCAAACTCGATATTGAATTCAACCGGACAGATCGGAAAACCACGATAAAACATCACGATGAATAACCCACAAATCCGAATAAACTTCAAAAACAACCCAAGATCCCAGATTCGAAACCCCAAACCAACGATTTCCAACTAACCTTGCACGAACCAAACCAACTCGGATGGATTTAAAACCCTAAGAAATAAGAAATATCAAAAGAACCGAGACTAAAATTATGAAAAATCGAAAAGATCCATACACGACATTTCATCGGAATCGGTGGAAAACGGACTGGGTGTCGTTGCCGGTCACCGGTGTCACTGTTTCCGGTGCCTGCTGCCGTCGCCGAAGAGAGGTCGGGTTGGTGGCTGGATGCTTACCGATGTCGGCTGCTGTCGCTGGAGAGAAACGTGGACCGAGAGAGAGAAAGCCACGACGATGGAGGGCTGGCCGTCGTCGTTGTGGTTGAGACGACGACGACGTCTCGCCGGAGGGAGAGAAGAAGGAGATCGGGAGTTGGAGCGGCGGTGGTTTGACGGCTTTATCGCCGGAGAGGGAGGACTCGCGGATGCCAATCTCCTTTTTTTTAGAGAGAGGAAGAGAGAGTAGAGTCTAGAGAGAGGGAGAGAGTGAGGGAGGTCGGCGGCGCTATTGTCGCCGGCGAAGAGAGGGTGAGAGTATTTTTATATTTTTTTTTGGTCACTGTTCCCCTCCCTTGTTTTTGTGTGTATCTGTGTATATATATTGTGTTTTGGGTATTGGGGTAGGGTAGGTGGGTAGGGTATAGGGTGGTGTGGTTTATTTTGATTGGGTAGGTTGTTAGGATAAGATAGAATTAGTTAGGATAAGATTTGTTATCTTATTATTTATTTATTTTTTTGTATTTTGTGCGGGTATAATAACATGGGTGAGGGTACACGGTAGGATAAAAATAACAATGGGTAAAAAAAGACATCGGGAAGGGATGAAATTAGGTGTCTACAACTCAAACGACATGTTAACTCATGCCCTAATTTTTTTGACTGGGTGAATCTTAAATCTTTATTTGGTTGGACCGAGCCCGAGTGGGGTATCCTACGTATCTCACCCTTGAGAGAGGAGAATCAGGTCATGCGTAGTTCTGGCAACTTGTTCTTTCACTTGATTCTATTTTTTTCTTTTTTTTTTATTCGCTCTTTTCACTTTGCGATTCTTTTTTTTTTCTAACTCTATTTTTCTTGACACTCTTTTTTGGAAACATTTTTGTCTCTTTTTTGTAACTTTTGACTTTATCTTTTGCTCGACACTATTCTTTGAACTTTGCTTACTCTATCTTGATTCCAAAAGAGGGGTATGAAAGAAAATAACACTAAAGTTCAAATGGGGTAAACAAAAGATGACACAATATTTGGATAGCAGAATGAAATGCCTTCATCATATCAATCCTTGAGAATGCAAGTACATAACATGCCATTGGAAGTGAGAGATGATGATCATTTGCGATATTTTTTTAAGCAGATTGAGTCTGTGCGTCACTACTTCTTCTGTAAACTCCACCTTTGTTGTGCATTCCTCATATAAAATGGCTCATTCTTTCGTGGAGCTGCTTATCTTCTTGTTTCTCTTGATATAGCGATCACACGTCCACTTATTTAACCTAATTGGGACTTGCCTTTCGATCGATGATCAAGTTGTTCTTGTGATTCTCAAAATAATTGCCTTAACTTGTCACCAAATATCTCAGAACTCTATCTATTTTCTCATATGCTCTCTTTTTCTAACTTGAACCCTCTGATTCAATGTTCATGCTTAAACTGGATTTTAAGATCTGGCTGAAAATTTTACTAGCATGTCATATCACTAGAGTCAACACAAAATGTACTATGTAAAGAAAACAAACAAACAACACATATTTAAACACAAAGGAAAACGAGACTCTTCATTTAGTTGAAACAAAAGATCGAAGAGTCTGGACATAAACAACAAAAGGACAAAACAAGACAGATCCTGAACTACAACCCTGAAATAATTTGGAGAACAGAAAATAAAACAAAACAAGCTACCAAACCCCTTCCTGGTAAGGAGAGAGGTGACTTCTCCATTGCTCAGCCTGACATCTTAGCCACTGGTTTGCATATCAACATGATTAGAGTTTCCCTCACTATCAATGTTCTGCACCATAATTGATCCATCATGAATCATCTTTTCAATTTCTCTTTTCAAATCTCGACAATCTTCAATACTATGACCCTGAGCCTCAGAATGATACGCACATCGTGCGTTAGGATCAAAACTTCTTGAACGCCGATTAAGGGCGTGCCCAAGGAGAAGAGTGATCATTCCTTCCTGTACCAATCTCTGAAATAAACTGGCATATGACTCTCCAATTGGTGTGAAGCTTTCTCTCGACTTCTGCCTCATTTCATTGTTTGGCTTGGATAGAAAATCTGGCTTAGAAGGGTTTTGGTATGTTTGTGGAGTTAGAGGATGACTCTGGGGCATTGGGGTATGCCATTGTGGGTAAGATGAGGTTTGATCATGTGGTTGTGCATTATACACTGGATATGGATGTGGAGGAACAGAGTACAATGGATTTTGGGAGTGATTATGTGGAGCCTGGGCATAAACTTGAACTTGAGCCTGAGATCGACGACGACGTGGTCTTCTTGACCTTTCTTGCTGTCCAACTACAATTGCAGATGCATCTTCCTCATTCTTTTCCTCCCCAACACTTCCTGAACCCTTTTCAATTACTTGAGTAGTCGCTTTCAATGTTATAAAACTCACAATGCGACCAGTCTTAATTCCCTCTTCTATCATCTCCCCCATTTTAAGGACCTCAATGAACGGCTTGCCTAATATAGGTAACAAGTGTTGATAATATGTTTCGTCCTGCGCTTGAATAAACACCTCTACTATTTTGCTTACTTTCATTGGCGGTTTTACTCTAGCAACTTGTTCGCGCTATCTAATTGCATACTCCCTGAAATTCTCAGTATTTTTCTTTGCTATACTAGTTAGGGATTTTTCATCAGGGATCAAATCCACATTGTATTGAAATTGTTGCACAAATTCATTAGCTAGGTCATCCCAACTAATCCACTTGTCAATGTCTTGGTCAACAAACCATTCTGAAGCTAGACCTGAAAGACTCTCACCGAAATATGCCATGAGTAATTCTTCCTTCCCTCCAGCGCCCCTTAGCTGGTTGCAATAGCGTCTCAAATGTGCTACAGGATCGCCATGTCCATCATAATTCACAAACTTTGGTATTTTAAAACCAAGAGGAAGATGTACACCAGGAAACATGCACAAATCTTTATATGAGACACTTTTGTACCCCCTAAGTCCTTGCAAGTTTTTCATAGTCAGTTCCAAACTTCTCAATTTTCTAGCTATTTCCTCTTGTTCTTCTGTCATAACAGGCTTCTCAGTGTTAGGAGGAAATTCAAGCGGTTGAGGGAAATTGTAAGGATCAGCCGATTTAAATGTAGGCTCGAGAGCATAATGCTGATCACTAAAAATATTCAATGCAGGCTCTCTTGTAGAGTATAGAGGCACAACTTGTGGATGAACATCAAAAGTAGGAGGTGGGGGTGGCGCCGCCAAAGCATGAACAACAGCTGGAGCCGAGTATGTGGTAGTCTTGGATTGGGGAGTGAGGAAATAAACATTGGAAGTGGTTGGATAATGTTGCCCCTGAGTCGATCCTGATGCATGTTGTGCCATATCAACAAAAATGGGAAATTGTGCATGTGACACGGGAGGCAAGCTAGAATGATATTCCAGATTATCCGTGGGAACTGGAGGAGGCGGCAACCCATTAGCCCAAGCTCGATGCATTTCTATTATTTGCCGCCTTAATTTCCGAATCTCTTCATTATCTCCTACATTCTCATTCCCCGAACTCCCTATCTGATTAGTGACCACTAACTCGGTATCCTTGTTGGCCATAACTTCCTCTGTGACTTGGAGCAATATGGAGGACCAGCCAAAATGCCACAAACCAACCACCTTAAACTAGCTGGACAAGAGATAGCAAATGGTTAGAGTTCAACAGTTTTTCAAAACCTTTTTTTTTTCTTGAAAAGATCACCGAACCCAAGAAGGGCGCCTACGTATCTCACCCCCGAAAGGGGAGAATCAGGTATGCGTAGTTCGTGAAGTCTTGCCAAAATGGTCGATTAAACTCTTTTTCTTTCTTTTTTCTTTTTCTTGAAACTTTAAAAAGAAAAAAAAAAGAAAAATTTGTCAAAAGAAATGACGAATTTTTTTCGAATTCTTCGGCTTTAACATCCCTATACAAAATGAAACCTATGATTACCAAAGAAAATCTTTTTGGGTTTTGATTTTGAATTTCATATGAAAACGAAACTTGACCCTATTAAAGAAAAATCTTTTTGTAGTTTTCTTTTAAAGATGTATATGAAACACTTACTCTAAATAAAGAGTGAAGAAAATCTTTTTGAATTTTTGAAATAAGATCAACCAAAAATGAAACCTACGACTATTGAGGAATTTTTATTTTTTTTTTCTTTTCAAGTATGTATGAAACACCTACTCTAAATAAAGAGTGAAGAAAATCTTTTTGAATTTTTTAAAATAAGATCAACCAAAAATGAAACCTACGACTATTGAGGAGTTTTTTTTTTTTTTTTTTGTATTTTTCTTTTCAAGTATGTATGAAACACCTACTCTAAATAAAGAGTGAAGAAAATCTTTTTTAAATTTTTTTAAATAAGATCCCCGAACCAACAATATGCTGCCTACATATCTCACTCCTGAAAGAGGAGAATCAGGGGTGCGTAGTTCGTCCAGATTAGACAATTAACGATTAACTAATAAATTGACCCTAACTTAAGAGACACAACAAAAAATAAACGAATAAAAACTTTTTGGATTTTCAATCTAGACACTTTAACTAAGACTGACACCATCAATTATGAAAAAAATCTTTTTGATATTTTTGCTTTTGAAAAATAAGTAGAAAAGACAAACAAAACCTCCTCCTTTTTTTTTTTTGAGCTTACGGTATTTTAAGAAGACAAATGTAAAACGTAAAAAAAAAATAAAAAATATTTTTGAGTTTTTGGATCGTGAAGATCAAAAGCCATAAAGAATTCTAAAATAAACTACGACATTCCTTTTGATTCATTCTTTTCGACTCACTTTTTCTATTATTTTTTTTCAAATCAGTCCGTCAAATGACCACGTTACCCTTAAAGATGCAACAGTTAGCACGTAGGGATGATTTAGAGGTGAGTCTCCTACAAAGGGCCATGTGGGTCCCGCTAGGTCTCCGCATGATGCACATAAGCATGACCTAAAGGCTGACCTACGTTGTGGTTCACTAACGAGGCTGTTCGAGGGAGTGTATGGTCGATAGTGGCTGCTTTGCTTTCCACCTACTCCATAACACCGACGGCTCCCCCCCTAAAATAAGGGTGACTCAACTAGAGGTTGTGTACAACACGTGTACTACGGACTTGTTGCAGAAAGAAGGCCAGGGGGTGGACTCATGATGACAGATATAAAGCGGTAACATATAGGATAAATACTATAAACAAAGAGCACGAAAACGCACAAAAGTGAAAACAATAACACAAACAATAATCCCAAACAATGGTTATACACTCGTAATGCCAAACAAAGCCGATACGACTCAAAAATAAGCTCGAATTCTTAAACCAGTCTCTAACAGAGTCGCCAGAGTTGTCACACCCCTTTTTTCACTCCGAAAGAATTATATTTTAGGTTCGAAAGGGTTTTATTATTTAAGTGACAAGAAATGAAAAATTTGTTTCGAAAAAGGATTATTTACATTTTTACTCATATTCGCCACTTGGCATAATCCGGTGTGCCAAGTCACCATTAGAAAATCCTTTTCAAAACCATTTGACTCTTTAAACTGGTTTGCGAACAGAGATTTCGGCTAAAGAATTCTGTTGACCGAGGAGAAGGTGTTAGGCACCCCTCGATCCCGTGGTTCAACCATGATCGCTTGGTAGAGTGTATCGACTATTTGGCACTAAGAAATGTATGAAACACACAAGAAGCACGCAAAGTAATCAAACCAAACCAAAATACCCCGAAATGTAAAGTCCAGTCCAATTATTACAACCCGAAATAAAAAGGGACTGAAAGTAAACCTACGCTAATCCTGAACTAAGGCTCTACCCGACGCCTCGGGCCTTCATCACGAACGTCCTTCGGGTACATGATACCTCGGGGCATTCCCCGGTGAATAAATATATACAGATACTTCGTGGCATTCCCTGGCCAAATTATACAATTGATTCAAAAGTGCTAAAATCAAACCATTCACCCCAAATTTCAAATATTCAACAAAATTTCAAACATCCAACAAAACCCCAAATTCTAAATTTTTCCTACCCAACCTACGTTTGCCTATCCAATTCGATGACATTTACATTCAAACACAATAAATCAAAATTTGTCCGAATCTAACATTTTCATCAATTTTTCATTTCAACCCCCAACTTATTTTATCGATCCATTAAAACATGGTCAAGTTCTTTCCTCAAACCTTCGAAAACGAATCACCAAACGTCATAATCATAACATCAACATCAACAAAAATCCAACAAAAGCATAATCCCATCACACATAATCACAACCAGTTCAAAATAATCAAGATAAAAAAATGAGCTAGAGAAATGGACCTTCACGGAATTCGTTCTTGTCGGTAATAATAATGAAATTCGGAGCCGAAAACTCATGTAGGATACCTCAATAGCGACAAAGCACCAACGACAAGCCAACTCGATGCAAATTTCGAACTCGTAGTCCGATTGAAAACCCAATTTCCGATGGCGCACAAAACCCAACTCCGGCAACCCCTTTAAGACCCCTCAATTAGTTTCGGTGAGTTCAAGGACAAATCCGGTGGTCTTAGGCCGAGCAACGACGAACCCGGGCCGCTTGCAGTGAGAATTTGCCAGAAAAAACTCAAGAAAACTGACCAAAACCTTGCTTCAAACTCTCTTCATCCTCTCAATTTACCCTCACTGTTCTATACTCTCTCTTAATCTACTCTATTCTCGCCATCTCACTGTGTGCGTAAGTATGAGATCAGGTTGTGCGACTTCTGTGTGTATATTATTTTCTATCGGAGTGATAGTGAGTTGGACGTCAATGGCAGTGTGGCTGTGAGAGGGTATTTTTTTTTTGGTGTAGCTGTGTAGAAGAATTTTATTTTGTTTTTTGGAGAAGAAAGGAATCCCCCCTCTTGAGATGTTTGTATCTGTATATATATATATGAAGTGAGGGTGGGGTATTGGTGAGGTAGGTGGGGTCACGTGGGGTAGGGGGTAGTGGTGAGGTGGGGTAGAGTTTGTTAGGATAGGGTAGGTAGGTGTTGTTTTTTAATTGGGTGGGTTGTTAGAATATTAGGATAAAATAAAATTAGTTAGGGGGTTGTTATTTTTGTCATTTTGTGGAGAGATTATCACACGGGTGAGGGTACACGGTAGGATAGGGTAATCCATAGGTAAAAACGATATCGGGGAGGGACGAAATTAGGTGTCTACAAATATATACCTGTTTTTTAATAAATAAGCAAAATATTTGTTGTAGACAAGAGAGAATTTTTTGCTTCAACGCATGAAGACTTACTTTTCTTTCTGCCTTCGATGCCTTTTATTTATAATCTGAAACTTTACAAAAGTTTTCCTTCCTCATTTTACACGTTTCTAAAAGTTTACAAAAAGTCTTCAAAAATTATCTACCTAACCTAATTTGCTATAGTTTACTAAAGTCTTCTAAAAAGACAAAAACCAATTAAAGCCTAGACTAATAATAGTCAAAAACCTATACAATTCTAATAATTTACGTAAAGAAAATTGTGAAAGTTTGTTACATGTCACTTCACAATTTAATAGCTTGTCTTTTATCTCCATTATTGTTTCCGCTGATATCTTCTTCTTGTCGTAGCTGCTGCTTTTTTATCTTCTTTCCAGCTGGCATGCTTATCTTCTTGATTTTTTTATTTTATTCTAGCCGAACTTCTGGGATAATATTATCTTCTCCATTACATCTCGAACATTGATGATCTGGATATTTGTGTCCAATTATCTTGCAATATCTTGTCAATAATCCATCTGAAATAAATCCTCTCTTAATTGCTCTTGCAATAGATTGTTTTTCTGGGTTAAGTAATGTCATTATCCATTGTCTAACATCTTCCATATCTGCTTGTCGTAATTATTTTGAATTTGAATAAATCATCTGATGGTCTCTTGAATAATAGCTCCATATTCGATTTCCATTGGTATAATTGTTTGCTAGTTCTTGAATAATTGTAGCTAGTCCAATAAGTCGTTTGTTTGCATAAAAATCAGGTATCTCGATTCTGGGTATCTCTGGCTGCTGCACAATATCTTCTGGTATAATCATATCTCCGGTTAATCCTATTTTTAAAACTTGTATAACTGGTTTTATCTCGTCATATAATATCTCTACTAGTAGAGTATAACACTTTATATAAAATAGATTTCCTTTGGTTACTCTTTTATAGGTGTTGAATATTTTTTGTAATTCTTCCATAGCTAATAGTTCTTCTCCATCTTGGGTGTATATGGTATTTAATAATCCATAATCAAAATAATTTTTTATTAAGCTTGGGTTGGTTTTGGGTAGTGCAATTAACTTGTTGTGACCTTGTAATCTTTGAGTTATATAGTTTGTGTTAGGTTCTTTGATATCTGTAGCTCTGGGTTAAGGTTTAGAAAAGTTTGTACTCGGTAGATATTTTCTATGTATTTTTGGGCTGTATAGTTATAAACTTTTTTATCTTGGTTCAGACTATCTCGATATGTGGTAATTTGTGGGGGTATGTTCAAGTGGTCTTTTTGTATTTTTGGTGTAAATGGTTTTTCAAATGTCTTATTTAAGTTCATATTCTGGTATCTTTGTCCAATAACTCCTTTGCTTGTACCTGCAATTGTAGATTGATAAACGTTATGGATTTTATGGAGTATCCCAACGTCTCCTTCTAGCTCTGGAATTTTAATGTCTTCTGATCGACATAGCTCTGCACACTGCTGAGTTAGCTGATTTGTAGCTACAGACTTCAGTTTATCTTCATTAGTTTTTAGCTTTTCTATTTCATTACTCATACTGTCCACTTTCATTGAAAGCGTAGTTAGGGTTTTGAATATCTTTTCTAAAGCATCATCTTCTATTATATCAGTCTGTGTAGCTTTGTCTTGATATGTAATCTACAATAACGTTTTTGTTAGTACTAACTACTTCAATTGTAAATGTAAAATTTAATATATTCAATTCAAGTCTCCGAATCTCTTTTGTTGTAACTGAATTTTGTATTTTCTTTGTTAGCTACCAACGTACCTGTGTATTATCTGTTCGTACAATAAACTTGTTATACACAATATATGGCTCAAAGGCTAATAAACATTTATATAATGAACATAATTCTTTTCTATTTATTTCTCATTTTATTTCCGTTTCATTAAACGTTCCTGAATAATAACTACAATGATGTTCTATTTTTTTATTTTCATACCTATATTTAAGTACTCCTCCATAACTACATTCACTCGCATCTGCTTCAACTATATATATAAATTTTCTATTTTCGTCTGGTAATTGTAATTTTGGTAATTCTTTACAAAGTGTTTTTATTTTCTGGACTTGTTTTTTATCTTCTTCGTTATAATTATATTCTACATCCTTTTTAGTTTTTTTCTGTAAAGGCTTTAAATTTTCTGCTAATTTTGGTATATATTCCCTTACTTGGTTTACTAATCCCAAAAATGATTGTAATTTTTTTTTTGTATCTAATTCTTCTTTCGAATTTATTATTTTTTGTACTATATGTTGTTGCATTTTTACTCAACTTTTATCTATTTGTATTCCTAAAAATTCTATCTGGTTTTTCATAATTTCAGCTTTCTTTACACTTAAACTTATTCCCGATTTTTCTATTATATTCATAAATTGTTCTAATAATTTTAAATGTTCTTCTTTGGTTTTTGTATATAATAGTATATCATCTATATATACTATACAATTAGGTAATTGTTTAAAATAATTATCAATAAAATGTTGATATCTACCTGGTGCATTTTTATATCCAAATGGCAGTACATTCCATTCATAAAATCCTTGTGGTATCGTAAATGCGGTTAATTCCTTAGATTCTTCTTCTAACTTTAAATGGTAAAATCCTGATTTACAATCAAATTTACTAAAGTAATTATATCCTTGTAGTTGTCTTATTTTTAATATCTTATTTGGTATTGGGTAATTATATGTCATAGTTTTTGCATTTTTTCCTCTTTTTTGTTCACTATGTTTATTTACTATAAATGCTGGACTATTGTGTTTACTATTACTTTTTTGTATATATTGTTTTTCTAATAATTCATCTATATGTATTTTAAATTCTTTTAGATCGTCAAAATTATATGTTAATGGTTTTTGAGTTATTATGCTATTTTTATCAATTAATTCAATTTTTATAGTAGTTTTATGTTTTTCTCATCCTTTTAATGGATCTTCACTATATAATTGTTCTATTTTTTTCTTAATTATTTCTATCTTATTTATTGAAAATATAGTTATTTCCTTTTTATTTATTGAAAATACGACTAGTTCTATTGTATCTTCAGTATTTTTTATATTTTCTAATTTTTGTGTAATTTTTTCACTTCCTTCTATCCAATCAGTTTTCTTTCTTATTTTATTAGTAACTCTTTTTGCTCTTACTTTCTGTTTACATGGTGTTGTAAACCACCAATCCGTTCTAGTTATTATATGTGGGTATAATTTATCTAAAAACGGCATTCCTAAAAGCATATCTTTTGATGTTAGCTCATAATTATAGATTTCTTCTATTGTTAATATTTTATCACATACTTGTGTTTTTACATTCTTAGCTTTATAAGTAATTAAACTTCCTTCGTTATTAAATCTTTTAACTATTATTGGTGTTTTTAATTTATCCCATTTACTTTTTGGTAAACAATTATATCTACATAAATTAGCTTCTGCTCCTGTATGTATCATAGGCGTATAATATTTACTTTAATACCCTTCTACTATTATCTTCAGTAATACATATATTTTCATATCATGTTAAAGATCTTCTTAAGAATAATTTCTCTCTGTTATATGTTATAGATAATTGTGTATGCTCTATATTATATAGTTTTACTTGTTCTAGCCATTTTATTCCTAATATTTTGTCTGCTTTTTGCATTTCTTCCTTTATTTCAAATTCTATTTTTATTTTTCTAACTCCTATTGTTATTTCCTTTTCTGCTATATTTTTAGTGTTTATTAAGCTTCTTGGTAGATCTGGGCATATATTATTGTCAAATTTTATTTCCTCATTTTTTATTAGATATCTTGCTATATAATTTTCTTCTTGTCCTGTATTTAAAAGTATTAAATATTCTTTTTCATTTATTGTTCCTGTTATGTAATATTGGTTTAAATTAGTTGTTGAACTTGTTTCTTAACTTGTTCTTTTTGATGAACTTGATAATTCTGTTTTTTCATAAGCTATTCTTTTTGTTGTACTTATTCTATCATTTATTATTTCTAATTTTTCTTCTATATCTATGTGTCTATAACTATAATCATTATTATCAATTGTTTTTACAAATTGTTCGAAAGAACTTTCTATTTGTATTTTGTTAATTTTATTTTTTCCCGTTATTTTATGTTTTGTTGTTAATACATATAGATTTTTACATCTTGCTGTAAATATTTTACTTCCTGGGGTTAGTTCTATTCCTGATATTTTCCAATATAATACTAATGATTTATCTATATTTTTATCTATTATTGCTACTGAATAATTTGTACTTATTATAAATTTAAATTTTTGGTATATTAAATTTCCTTTTATGACAGTTATTATACTTTTTTTCTATAGGTTTTATAATTCTATCATCTGCTAGGTATAATTCTATTGGTGTATCTATTCCTTATCTAAAACATGCTTTTATCAATATCTCTGTACCTCCAAGGTGTACATATTTTATTGGGTCTCTACTTTTTATATCGTTTATTTCTTTATTAATTATTTTTTTTGTTACTAGTGGTATACTAGCTTTACCTTTTGCATATCTACAGTCTATTACATGTTCTTTTTGGCTTACTGCGTAGTATTCTTCTTTTCTTCTACTAAATATGTTTTTTATTATTGGTATTTTAAATATTTTTTCTACACTTAAATCTAATTCTTTTCCTTTTATTTCATCAAATATATGACTATGAAATATTATTTTTTTGATTTGTTCCTTCTTCATTTAAATATTCTTCCTTTGTTATTATTTTATATCTTCTTCAGTTATTTGGTTTATTCTTATATCTTCTTCAGTCATTTAATTCATCTAATTCACTATCTATTTCATTATCTGTTTCATTCTCTGAAATTTCATATATATTATCTTCACTTTCTAATTCATAATCTATATAATCTATCTGCATATATTCTGTATTTTCTATTTTTATTTCTGATATTTGTTTATTTTTTGGATTTTTAGGTAATTTACAATCTCTATCTAAATGTCCTAATTTCCCGCAATTATAACAAGTACATTCTTTTATAGATTTCTTTTTCCTATATGGTCTTTTATGTTTATAATTTTTTACATAATATCTTTTTGTCGGTTTCTTATATTTATATTTTGATTTTTTGTATTTCTTATATTTCTTTTGTCTTTTTCTTTTCTTATAATGTCTTTCTTCGCATCCAAATTGAGGTGCTATTTTATCTTTGCAACATGCTAAATTTCTTATTAATGTTTTTTTTTTTTATTTCTTCTCTATATTTTTCACATAGGTTTCTATACCATTGTTGTAAAAATTTTATTCTTGCT
Source organism: Capsicum pubescens (assembly GCA_030864215.1). Lineage (NCBI taxonomy): Eukaryota > Viridiplantae > Streptophyta > Magnoliopsida > Solanales > Solanaceae > Capsicum > Capsicum pubescens. The sequence continues at coordinate 338,570,829 of CM061538.1, forward strand.
CCTAGAGTATCTACTATTTTTGCTTCATCCCAACTTTTTATTATTTTTGAACTAAATGGTTCAGGTAATTTATTAAAATATAATTTTCTTATTTCTTTACTTTCTTCTATATTATATGTTCTTTTATAATAATATTCTTTAAATGTGCAAGTATATTCATCTATGTAACACATATTACATATTGCTAATTTTAACATTAAATTCCTATTTATATCTTTCTCTTCATTTTGTTCTTCTTCTGTTGTTGTCATGCTGCTAAATTCGTCTTTTATAGCTATTTCATATTTTTTTTAATAATTCTATAGGTGTTAATTTAGTTGTAGTTGTTGATGATGTTTCTTTTGTAGGTTTGTCAGTTCTTAATACCCTTTTACTATTTTCAGTTAGATTTGAAAACCATAATTTCACTGTTCCTATTAGTGTTCTTTCTATATATTCTGGTGCGTCTGTTACATTTATATTATTATCTAATAATTGTTTTGTCATATATCCTATTCATAATTGTATTATTTTTTCTGTATCTATTACACAATCTAAGTCTAAAAAGTTATAATTTTTATTAACTATTTGTTTTGGTGTCCATTTTTCATATTCATCCTTTAGATTATATCTTTTAAAATTATTCTTATAATATGTAGGTTTTCTTATTTCTGATGTTCTAGGTATTATATTTTCATCTTTTTTTTTATCAAGAGTATTTATTTCTGTGTTTCTATTTTCTAAGTTTTCTTCATTAATTACTTCTTGTTTTTCATTGATTTCTAAATTTTTTGTATTTGTTAAGATTTCTGTATATGTTTCACTATCTTCTGAATCGTAATTATCTGTTTCTTCAACATCTATTGTATTTATTTCTAATTTTTCTTTAAATTGATTTATCTCATTTAATATTTTTTGTTCTTTATCTTTTTCTTTTTGTCCTTTTTCATACAAATCTTTTAGCATTTGTAGTTCTTTTTCTAATTCAGCAATCCTACTATTTTTAGTTTCTTCTATTTTTCGTATTTCTTCTGTAGTTTGTTGTTTTATTTTTTCTATTTCTTTTTTTTCTATCTATTTCTTCATTTTCTTTTTCTATTCTTACCATAGCTGTCAATTTATCTTCTAATTTTAATTCTTCTTTTTCTAACATTAAATATAAATGTTCACTTTTTTTCTTGTATATTCTTCCTAGATTAGAAAATACTATTTTTATTTTTAATCCTTCATGATTTTCATATATTTTTTCATCTATTATAAATTCTTCTTTATTCATTTTTTATTTAATTGTTAATAGATCATGTTGGTATGTATATTCTAGACTATCTATTGTTGATTCTAAATTTGATATTTCTTCTTTTTGTGCATTTATTGAGTTTTTACTAACTCCGGCAATTATGTTATATTGTAGTCTTTCTATCCTTATTTTTAATTCTTTACGTTTTTTAGATATTATTTGCTTTAATTCTTTATATTTTGGTAATTTTTGTACGTTATTCATCTAAATAATGTTTTGGGGAATATCTAAATCTAATTTTATTAGATAAGTCATAATTAATAAATTAATCAAATAAATCCAAATATATACAACTTCCGTAACTTAAAACAACATAGGCTTTGATACCAATAATGTTTTACCAATGAGTACTGTATAATTGTTAAGTATCCCACATCGGAAAAGAGATGGGTAATTGGTCTCCTTATATGGACTTGGACAATCCTCTCCTCATGAGCTAGCTTTTGAGGTTGAATTAGGCCCAAGAACCATTCTTTACATGTTATCAGAGCCAGACCTATTCCAAATCTTTGTTCACCGATGTTGGACCCCCATATTATATTGTCCACGCTCCAGTTAACGATGTCTGGGCGTGCGGGGGAGTGTTAAGTATCCCACATCGGAAAAGGAATGGGTAATTGGTCTCCTTATATGGACTTGGGCAATCCTCCCCTCATGAGCTAGTTTTTGAGGTTGAGTTAGGCCCAAGAACCATTCTTTTCAATAATTAGACGAGCATCTTTGTTTTTTCCACATACGTAAGAGGTCCTACTATTCCCATTCCTATTCCTATTTTTATCTTCGAATGAATAAGATTAATATCAAGAACGTAACACACTCTTATGTATATTTCATTTTTGTTCTTTAAATTTATCCTTTTTCACTAAGTGGGAATACACTGGATATGTTGTTGTAATTTTATTAATTTTCATCTCAAAATAATCTAATGTAGTACCATCAGGTTATGTTTAATTTCCGTTCCCATTAACCTACACACTTCTCTAATTCCCTAAAGTACATCGTAACACTTATTTGTCAATTGCCAAAAAGCCCCATGTCGCATTTTTGAAAGGCACAATACATAAATGTGTCCTCCATTAATTTGGTTTTAACTATATTTATGGAGTTAATAAATCAAATGGTCATTCAACTTATGACTTTTATCTTAGAAAGTCACTCAATTTTGTTTTTTACTTCAAAAGTCACTCAACTAATGGTTCATTTTCTCAGAAAGTCACTCAACTTTTGTTTTTTACTTTAAAAGTCACTTAAGGTGTTTCACTTACAAAGTCACTCAACTAATTTAATTAATTTTTTCATTAAAATTTACTTAAATAAAATTTTATTTAAAACCAAAATTCTAAAAAAAAATCATTTGAACCATATAATGATATATTCTCATGTTTACTTTACATTTAATCTTCTAAGAATTTAAAATATCCTAAATAGTTTGTATCAATTCACTTATAATGTTAATATGAATTTTTAAGATTTTCAGAATCATATTCATTTAACTAATTAGATTTAATTAACTTTCAATGTGACACTATTTACTGAATGGATTTTTCTATCATAATGCAATTTTTTATATTACCACTTGCATAATATACACATGTATCAAATAAATACAACAAAATTTTATTCCTAATAAGTTGATAAAAGAAAACGTTAAAGATATTAAACTAAAATGATATGGCACAAAACATTAGCAAATGTTATTAAACATTAGTAACATTATAATATATACACTGCAACGAGGTAAAATTAGCAGCAAAAATTGTACAATCAAATAATTGTGATTTGAGGATATTAATTGATGATCTGTATGACTATATGTACATTAAATTATAGAGTAATCACAAAAAATAGTCGTAAAATCAAAATTTAAGAAATAAAAAAAATATTTATTTAAATCATTTAAATGAAATTTAGATATGGACGCGTCATTAAATTGATTGTTTAAATGAAAATCTTTTTTATTTCTTAAATTTTTTGTGTTAAATAAAATTATATTTTAGCAAATTTTAATTAAAAATAATTAATTAAATAGTTGAATGGCTTTGTAAGTAAGACTCTCATAGTTGAGTGACTTTTGGAGTAAAAACTAAAGTTGAGTTACTTTCTGAGAAAAGAACTCATAGTTGAGTGACTTCTGGAGTAAGAATCAAAGTTGAGTGACTTTCTGAAAGAAAAATCATAAGTTGAGTGACCATTTGGGTTATTAACTCTACATTTATGCTACCTTTAGCTATGAAAGAAAAGAATGGGGTGCTACAATTTATTCTCTTCGACCGCTCTTCCAACTTTCAGTATGCACTAATAGACACTTAAACTAGTATAAAGTTAAATAAGCATACACACGTGTCCTATTATATATTGTGCCTTTTTGAAAAGAGTGCACCAAGATCTTTAACTTATACTTTTCGTTTTAATCTATTTAAAAAAAAATGACGCTTTTCTTTTGTAGAAACTCTTTAGTTTCAACTTTCTGTGTAACATTTTAAGATCATAAGATTAAAAGACAATTTGATACATTTGATATAACTTTAATTAAAAACTACTAGATTCAAAAGTTTTTTTACTAACTTAAACTTCGTGCAAAGTTAAAATAGGCCAAACAAATTGTGACGGAAAGTGTATGTAAAAAAATATGAAGAAACAACTGTAGAAAAAAATATTACTCTAGTTTACAAAATTCTAGGACAAAGTGATATATATACACTAAACCTGCAGTCTTTAACTTCAAACGAAACTAAAAGAGATATACAGAGTTGGCCTTGTTGAAATTTAAGAAGAAAATTTGTACAATGGTAAATTTAGTTATGGATTATGATAATGAGAAAAAGGCTATTGATGATACAAACGCTGGTGTTAAGGGACTAGTTGATGCTGGAATCGTTGAAATTCCAAAAATTTTCATTAGGCCAGCTCATGAACTGGCTGAGGAGTTGAACATGCCCAAATCAACTCTTCAGATTCCAGTGATTGATCTCAGTGGCATAGAAGTTGAAGATCGACGTAAAAAGATTGTCGATGAAATAAGGGAAGCATGTGAGAAATGGGGCTTTTTCCAACTGATAAATCATGGAGTTCCTTCAAGTGTTTTGGATGGAATGATTGATGTAACGCGTGAATTTCATGAACAGGATGTTGAAGTGAAGAAAGAGTACTATTCCAATGATCAAACTAGACGCGTTAGATATGAGAGCAATCTGGACACGTACAAAGTTAAAGGGAGGAGTGCAAGCTGGAAGGATACATTATACATCCGGGGGCTTGTTTCTGGTCATATTGAACCTGAAGAAATACCACCAGTTTGTAGGTAACTATGTATATATTCTGCATACTTGAATTTCAATTCTGTATCTGTCATGTTTGATGCGTATATGTGTTGAAGTTTTTCATTTTTAGTTGATATTTGGATATGTGTTGCTGGTGGCAGATCTAGAGTATAATTTGAGGGGTCGTGGGAACCGAATACCTTTTGCCCAAAAGTTAAAAGTATATAGATTTTCGAGTTTCATATCTCAACTATTTCGTATGTGAGTTTCCTACGTGAACAATCACCAGCTATTTCGCAAAACACGCATAAACTATGGATTGTTCACTTTTCCTATGTTTGGTGATAGTTCGGGTACGAAACTCATACACATGATATTTCAAGTATGAAACTCAAAATAACAGAATAGTTTAGGTATGCTTGTCACCTTACACTCAAAGAAATTTATAGAGACATTCGGCTTAATCCTGCCCTCATGTTTAGCATCATTCTGAAAATTTTCTTTCAGTAATAAAGGGCACAATTGTTTGACATGTTTGACCTTTATGATTCTTTTATAACTTAGTTATCTCTGATATTGTCCTTATGTCCAGGAAAACATCCCTTGAGTACATAAATCATGTCATAAAACTAGAAGAAATTCTTCTTGGCTTGCTATCAGAATCTCTTGGACTAAAGCCAGACCACTTGAAAGCGATGGAATGTGACAATAGACAAGCGTTGGCATGCCACTACGCTCCAGCGTGTCCACAACCAGAGCTAACTCTTGGTACCCCTAAGCATACCGATGTTTCTTTCCTTACCATTCTGCTTCAAGATCGGCATGGTGGACTCCAAGTCCTGTGTGATAACCAATGGGCAGATGTTACACCGATTGAACATGGTTTAGTTGTTAATATTGGTGACCTTCTTCAGGTTCGCAACAACACAACTTTTTACTTCTCATATATCTTTCATTTTTTTTTTTTTTCGCAAAATCATTACTTATCTAAGTCTGATTTTGTATCAGATCCTATCAAATGACAAGTTTGTAAGTTCAATTCATAGAGTTCTGGCAAAAAATATTGGACCAAGGATTTCAGTGGCGTGCTTCTTCCAAGGAGATTCTACATCTCATAAGATGTTTGGTCCGATCAAAGAGCTTGTATCAGAAGAAAATCCCCCACTATATAAAGAATTCCTTATAGCTGATTATGTCGCTTCGTTTTTCACTAAGCCTCTTGATAAGACTAGTCTTGATCTATTCAGACTGTGAAGAGAGATCGAGCTCCACATCACCAAGCAGCAGCGCAAATCACCATAAACCATCAGAAAAGACTATCATCATGCAAACAGAACAATGCCAGAGTTTATGATTTTCGCTGTACAATAATAATTTTCTTATTAAGCTGTTTATTTTCAAATTAAGGGAAACATACTCCCTTATGTATCCTTTGTTTTGTGCACCCCTTCCTCCAATAATATGTTTCCCCTTTTAACAAAATCGAATCAGTTTCATATGAGATCGATCCTTTCAAACATTTCAAGTGATCACTATTCATTGTTGTCTTACTTAGCCAACAATCTATTTTCACGACACAATTAAGGTGTGTTCGATATGAAGGAAAATGTTTTCCATGAAAATGTTCGTTTGGTTAAGACTAGGCCTTTGAGATACTCACCAAATTCAATACTTCAATACTTGCTTAAGACTAACTTGTTCATTGAAATGTAAAATACTCACCAAATTCAATACTTCTAAAGCACTGCTCACCTGCCAAGGTTCGAACCCGGGTTGTTGATGCAGAAATGCACACTCTTGACCACTGGACTATGCTTCTCTAGCTTGTCAAGGGCGTGCAAAAACATGTATATAACCTTAAATATCTATATTTAACCTATATACTCGAAATTTTTTTCCGACGAAGGGTGTTCATCTGACCACCCTTCGTCGGCTGTGGCTCTGCCACTGACTGGTAACAATCGAACCTAATGAATTAAATCGAAGCGAGTGTCCTTGATACGAGTACGACCACGAGGATGGACGAGAACGAGTGTGTATTGAATCTGTCCAAGGAAGAGCACAAGTGAAGTGTGAAAGATGGCCTAAAGGCACTAAAAACAGCCTCTAAGTTACACTTGATGGGCACCTCACCTTTGAGGGGTATTGTGATCATTTTATATTCTATTTTGTAATACACTATATATAGAACCTCTTAGGGTTTTTAGTTTTAGATGTTTATTGATATTGAAAGTTGTAAGAAGAACATTTCTATCTCTCTGTCTGTCTGTCTGTCTCTCTCTCTGTCTCTCTCTCTATCTCTCTGTCTGTCTCTCTGTCTGTCTCTCTAGCTAGCTAGATAGATAGATAGATAGACAGACAGACAGACAGACAGACAGAGAGACAGAGAGACAGACAGACAGACAGACAAATATCTATCAAAACCGTGTGTTGTTGTTTTCATTGTGTTATTTTTCATCTTGTTATCTTGATATTCTCTTTGTTAGTTTGTGGTGGCTGTTTTGGTGTCAAATACACTATTGTTATCTTGTATTATTGTTGTTGTAGTGAATCTGAGAGTGGTCTCCCAAAAGGTCCTCGGATCCTTAAGATTAGTGGACTGATTTGGAGTGTGTTTTCGTGCTTCCGTTGTCTTTCTCGTATCATTTGGTATCAAAGTTCATTCATGATATTCTGAGAACACAAGACTTGTAATATTTTGAACTTCTCTCTTCCATTGGAGAAGCTTAAAACCGAAATTCCCAATTGGAGTGACACTTGGGTTGAATCTTGGCTAGAAACTAGGATCTTGAGGTCATTGAGTTCCTCTTGGTCCAAGTAAGAGCTTGGTAATAATATTCTTTAGTCTTAGGGTCCTTTCATGTTGTTAGGGTTCTTAGATTCTTGAATATTGTATGTCAAGTTACTATCTTTAATTTGTAATCTTGTTGTTTGTGTGGTAACCTAGTGAAGCCGTGTGGGGCCATTTTCAATTCACTATAGTTGCTGCCACTTTGTTGCTCTTGTTGTTGTTATCGTAATCTTGTAATCTCTATCATCTTGTCATTTTTTGTAAACTTTTAAGTCTAGTGAATAGAGTGGGCGTTCGGTCGGTTCGGTCTGATTGTTTAATATCAGTTCGGTTTATCGGTTTTTGGATTGACAAAAATGATATCCATAACCAAACCGAAATAAATTCGGTTTGGTTCGGTTTTTACAAATTCGGTTCGATTATTTTGGATTTTTATTTCGGTTTGAAATATTAAAGTAGTTAACCTCTCTTTTTCATAACTGAGCATTTAAAATTGATGGATTTTTTTAGAAAAAATATTTTTTTCAAACCTGTTTTTCATTCCCAAATATAAATAATTATAAATAACTCAACATGGATGAAACGAAATGAAATAATCATAAGCTTAACATAATACATAACATCATTAATCATTACATATAATATAACCTTGCATAAATAGTCTACAAAACAACACAAAACTCATAAAAATAATCCATGAAACAACATACTTTTTGCATAAATAGTCCATAAAACAGTCCAAAGTCACCAAAATAGTCCATAAAATATTTGAGTCACTAAAACAATCCATAAACAGCCTGCGGCGTATGCGAATTTGCTGTTAAATGTTAATTGTGAATGTGAATTACTAAATATTATATATATATATATATATATATATAACATAATATTATGTTATATATATAACATAATATTATGTTATATATATATAATATAATATTATATTATATATTATATATATATATATTATATATATATTATTTATTTATAAAATTTTGGTTTTTCGATTTAAACAGATTTTTTTTTAAACCGAAAACCGAACCGAAAAATTAAAATTCTAACATTACAAACCGAATCCGATCTGAAAAACTGAAAAGCCGAAACCAAAATTAAATTTCGATTTGGTTGTTTGATTTTTTCGGTTTAAACCAAAATATGCCCACCCCTACTAGTGAAGCCGTGTGTGGCCTATTTCGATTCACTAGCATTGTTGTTGTTCATCTTGTTATTCTTGTGTTGGCTTGACTCTCTTGATACACACTCACTTTTGTATAATGATACGAGAAAGACAACGGAAGCACGGAAACACACTCCAAATCAGTTCACTAATCTTAAGGATCCGAGGACCTTTTTGGAGACCACTCTCGGATTCACTACAACAACAATAATACAAGATAGCAATGGTGTATTTGACACCAAAACAGCCACCACAAACTAACAAAGAGAGTATTAAGATAACAAGATGAACAATAACACAATGGAAACAACAACACACGGTTTTGACTAGAACAACAACAAAGAGTCCAAGAAATGTACGTAAAGATAGATAGATAGACAAAGTGAAGGTATAATCTTAAGAACCCAAAAGCCTATTCCACTCTTGGACCCTTAACACTACACACTAAAAATACCTATCTCTTCGGTGAGCATAAGAGAGACCTCAACCTCCTCTAGCACCCAACGTTCCAAGCATGAATCCAACATGAATGATTCCACACTCAAGTTGGAAATCCTAGTTACAATGTTTCGGCCATAGGCCTTTCTCATAAGAGAGAAATGTTCTTCTTACAACTTTCAATATCAATAAACATCTAAGACTAAAAACCCTAAGAGGTTCTATATATAGTGTATTAGAAAATAGAATACAAAATAATCACAATACCCTTCAAGGGTGAGGTGCCCATCAAGTGTAACTTAGGGGCTGTTTTTAGTGTATTTAGGCCTTCTTTCACACTTCACTTGTGCACTTCCTTGGACAGATTCAATACGCACTCGTTCTCGTCCATCCTCGTGATCTTACTCGTATCAGTCCTTGACCTTATTCACTACAATCATAAAAGTTTTTAGCTGCAATAAATATGCACTTCAACAAAAAAATGTTAAAGATTTGACATTAGTTAATTGTCATTGGATCCAATGTCGTTATAGGTGAAATTAGTTAAGCTGAAATAAAGTTCTTAAAAGTTATAAGAAGAGAACAATCACAAGAGTAAAAGAGAGGAAGAAGAGGGAGAGAAGAATAGCATTGCTCATTGATGAAAAATAAACTATATGAATTAATTCTCTGTACATTACAGCTAAGAGTATATATGCACCCACAAAGTTAGTTATAACTAACTTCTAACTAATTACTCTAACAGATAATATGATGTGGCTAACTACCTATAACATCAACATATAGAATCTGTAACTAAGTTTCTACTAACTATAGCTTATCTTCTAGTTAGTCATGTTACACGCCCCCTCAAGTTAGGTGTTGTGAAGATGTTAGACACACCTAACTTGGATGTAAGATACATATGTTGAGCCTTAAAAAAACCTATTGTTAGTATGTCAGCTGGTTGTTCTACTGTTGAGATGTAATGAGTCTGAATAAGTCCCTTATGAATTTTCCCCCTAATGAAATGACAGTCAATCTCTATGTGTTTTGTTCTTCCATGAAACACTGAATTGACTGCTATTTGCATTGTTGATCTGCTGTCAGTAAACAACTTAACAGCTAGTTTAATTTCCATACTTAGCTCATCCAGTAGACCAAGTATCCATGTGATTTCAGAGACAGTAACATCCATACTCTTGTATTCTGCTTTTGCAGAGCTTCTGGAGATGGTAGTTTGCTTCTTTGATTTCCATTCAATCAATGACTTACCTAGCTTGATCAAATATCCAGAAACTGACCTTTTAGTTTGTGTATATGCTGCCCAATCAGCATCACAATAAGCAGTTAGTTCTTTAATTGGTTTACTGGATATATATACTCCTTGTCCAGGCTGGTTTTTCACATATCTTGCTATCCTCAAAGATTATTCCATATGACTTTCCTTTGGTTTCTGTAAGAATTGACTCAGTGTTTGAACACTGTAGGCAATATCAGGCTTAGTTACTATCAAGTATAACAGTTTTCCTATCAACTTTTGGTAAGGTCTGATGTTTGTTAACAAAGGATCCTGCATCTTGTTATCTCTTTTGAGTTCATCATACTCTTTACTAGTTTGCTTTGCATTAGGATCCATAAGTGTCAAAGCTGGTTTAGCAGCTGATAATCCAAGATCAGATAGGAGCTCCAACACATATTTTCTCTGGTGCATAATAAACCCCTTCTCAGACCTTGCAAATTCTATTCCAAGGAAGTATTTTAGCTCTCCCAAATCTTTCATTTTGAATACTTTCTGTAGTGAATCTTTTACTTCCTTTATTAACTTCAGGCTGTCTCCAGTGACCAGTAGGTCATCTACATACACAAGAATTATCACAGTCCCCTTTTCAGTTTTTCTTGTGAACAATGAGTGATCAAATTGGCTTTGCTTGAATTGTAGTTGTAGTAGAGCATCTCTCAGCTTGGAATTCCATTCTCTAGGTGCTTGTTTGAGTCCATACAAGGACTTTGTTAGTCTAAATACTGATTTGGTCATCCCCTGACTCACAAAACCTTGTGAAAGGTCCATATATATCTCATCATGTAAGTCCCCTTGCAAGAATGCATTATCAACATGCATTTGATGCACATGCCACTGTTTTGAAATTGCAATAGTTAGTATTGTCCTTACTGTTATAATATTTACCACAGGAGAAAATGTTTCTTGGTAATCTACACCTTCTTGTTGACTATATCTTTTGGCCACAAGTCTTGCTTTGAACCTCCCAACTTTCCCCGATGCTTTATATTTGACCTTGAAGATCCATCTGCATCCTATGGATTTTTTGCCAGCTGGTAGTGTAGTAATGATCCATGTGTTATTACTTTGTAATGCTTCTATCTCAGCCTTCATAGATTGTACCCATCTAGGATCTTGAGTTGCTTCTTCATAGGTCTTAGATTCTGTAATAGCAGAGAAAGTAGATAAGTAGCTTTGATATTTTGTAGATAAACTATCATAAGATACATAGTTAGCAATATTATATAGAATGTGATGGTGTGATGAATGTAGAGAAACGAAGTCTATCATCCATATTGGTGGCTATTTAGCTCTAGAAGAAGTTCTTATTGGCATCATAACACTAGACTGAGTTCCATTTGTGTTGGATTGATCAGTGTTTGATGTTGTAATTTCATAATCTTGAGAATTTTGATTTGTCTACATGTGTAAGTTGTCTGAACCATGATTAGGTGCATCACCCCTGTCTGTAACCTGTAAGTTAGAAGTGTTAGTATTTGTAGTATGAGAAATATATGAAGTATCCCATTCTTCAGAAGAGAAACTCTCTGTATTCTGGAAGAGTGGTACTTCAGGCATGTTATTTTTAAAGGGAAGCTCAGATTCTCTGAATATAACTTCTCTACGTACAAAGAAAGACTGAATAGTTAAGTCATATAAGAGGTATCCCTTCTGTGTTTCTGAGTAACCCATAAACACAGCTTGTCTACTTTTAGATAAAAGTTTGTCATCCTGGGTAAGAATCTTAGCATAACATAGACAACCTAGTATCCTCAAGTGCATGAGAGAAGGTTTTTTCTTGTACAATCTTTCATAAGGAGATAACTTATCACAGATGAGGGAAGTTTATTTATGAGATATAGAACAACTAGTATACACTGACCCCAGAATTTAATAGGGATGTTTGCTTGCAGTCTAAGAGCTTTTGTTACCTCTAAGATGTGCCTATGTTTCCTCTCAGCTACACCATTTTGTTGAGGGGAATATGGACAAGTTCTTTCATGAATCATGCCTAATTCTTTAAATTTATCAATACATCTTTTGTTAATAAATTCTGCACCATTATCAGTTCTACATACCTTTATTGTTTTATTGAATTAAGTATGGACAAAAGCAAGGAAATATTGAATAACAACACATACATCTGATTTCAATCTTAGCAAGTAAATCCATGTCATTCTAGAATAGTCATCAACTATAGTCAAGAAATACTTGTAACCTTCAATAGTAGGGGTTTTAAAAGGTCCCCATACATCCATATGAACTAATTCAAAACAACTATTACTTTTTATACTACTAGCAGGAAAAAAGATTCTAATATGTTTGGCAGCAGGATACACAGAATATTTTTCTATAATATCACTAATAGCTTGTCTCTTATTTGGAATCAACTTGTTTAGTACAGATGTAGACACATGTACAAACCTCCCATGCTAGAGGTTGATATCTAACTGACTTAGAAATTGAGTTTTCTTAGAAGTTTTGGTTGTCAGGATTGTATCATGATTGAGAGTAGTCTTCTTATGCTGATCAAGTAGGTAAAGGCCATCTTCTTGTCTACCAATATCCTTCACCTTCTTACTTGAGAGATCTTGAAATATACAACAGTCGGGATAAAATAAAACAGCACAAGGTAATTCCCTTGTAGCCTTGGACACTGACAATAAGTTGAATTTAAATTGAGGCAAATGAAACACATCTTGTAATGTTCTATGTGTTGATATAGTACTATCACCTGTAGAGTGACAAGTGATATGTCCCCATTAGGCAAATATACCTTTTTGGATGGATAGGTTCAGTGATAGTATGTGTATCAAACATATTGATATTGGACACCATATGGTTTGTGACTCCAGTATCAATAATCCAACCTGTTCTATTAGAAGATACTGTTAAAGTCTTAGTCATACCTGAACTGTCAACACTATTGTCATTTGCCTTGTTCATATTAACACTATCCATAGTTTGGTTTGACTTTTGTAAGAGTTGTAGTAGTTGTTCATGTACCATTATTTTGATTTAACTGACTAGTTTGAGTCCTTCCAGGGTTCAACTGTTGATATAAGCCTGTCACATTGGAAACTATCTGACCAGTATATCTACTTTGGTTATCACTCATTGCATTAGTGTTGGTCATGTGATTGAATTCTTCACCTGGTACATACTCAGCTTCAACTTGAACATTATGTGCATTATGATAGCCTCTAGAATTAGGAACAAACCTTCTTTTCTTGTTAAAATTAGGAGGATAATTGGATGGATAGCCTAAAAGCTTATAACACTTCTCCTTGACATGCCCCTTCATTTTACAGTGATCACATTGCAGATTATAATCTCTTTCTAACCTGAACTTAGATAGTCCTATTTTTGAATACATAACCATATGATCATAGCTGTTAGGTGCAACCCCTAGAAAACCAGTAGATGTGGTGGAAGCTTTTTGACTCTCATAATTCATTATCATGGCATAAGCCTGATTTACAGTAGGTAAGGGATTCATTAGCAACAATTGACTTCTTGCCTGCAGAAATGTCTCATTCAGCCCTATCAGAAATTGATAGAGTTTTTGTCTTTGGATATAATCAACAAATTCTTTAGACTGTGGACACTCATAACCAGGAATAGTCACAAGAGACTTTAATTCATTCCACAGATCTCTCAGCTTGGTGAAATACACAGACACAGACACAGACATTGTTCCTTGGGTAATAGTAGCAATTTCTCTGTGAATATTGAATGTTCTTAAACCACTCACTTTGTCAAATCTTTCTTTCAATTCTTCCCACATACACCAAGCAGTAGATACATAAACAATTCCACTTAAGAGGTTGCTAGAAACTGTATTCATGATCCAGGACAAGACTATAGTATTTACCCTCTCCCATTGTCCCCACAATTCTTCCCTAAACCTTTCTTTCTTTAAAGTCTCATAAATAATTCCCAATTTATTTCGACCGAACAGTGCTATGTACATTGATCTACTCCAAATAGCATAGTTTTCTGTACCAGTCAATTGAACAGAAACAAGGAAGATATCACTTACATCAGACGAGTGGAGAAACAATGGATGATTATGATCCATAACTGATCCAAATTGGCTATCTATGTGTGTGTGAGTATTAGTATTAGGAGTAGCATTGGAATCCCTTCCAAGATTTCCAAGATCCTCAGTAGAAGGAGCAGCCATTTCAGAGTATGCAGAGTTACAAAATTGAACAGATTTGAAGACTTGCAGATTGTACTTGGATTTGAAGAATGCTTTAGCGGAAATTACGCCTTCAATCCCTTCCAGAATTGACCTCAATAGAGTTGACAGATAACAGAACTCCTATGTCTTTAATACCACAAAATTAGTTAAGCTAAAATGAAGTTCTTGAAAGTTATAAGAAGAGAACAATCAAAAGAGTATAAGACAGGAAGAAAAGAGAGAGAAGAATAACATTGCTTATTGATGAAAAATGAACTATATGAATTAATTCTCTGTACATTACAGCTAAGAGTATATATGCACCCACTAAGTTAGTTATAACTAACTTCTAACTAATTACTTTAACAGATAATATGACGTGGATAACTACCTATAACATCAGCATATAGAATCTGCAACTAAGCTTCTACTAACTATAGCTCATCTTCTAGTTTGTCATGTTACAATAGGTACCCGAGTTTGGATGCTAGCACAAACAAAATTGGTATTTAAGTGGAGAAGAGCAAAGGTCCAGGTCCATTGTTCGTTAAGTTCAAACTGTGGACTAACACATGAAGAATGAATTTACAAACAGTGATCAAATATAATTGTCATTAATAATTATCTCTGAAAACATAATTTAGCGATGATTAAATTATTTTCGTTATCTAATTATCGCTAAATATTTTTTGCAAAGTAATTGAACTTATTGAAGTAAGAGAATTCCTTTTTCCCTAAATGCTACTCCCTCTATTTCAAAATAAATAAATTATTGAGCAATTTTTTTCAATATTCAAAATAAATAAATTGTATTTATGTTCTAAAAGATTTTTATTAAGAGGTTGTGATACCCCAACAATTCAATTATTTTGAAATGAAGGGAGCATGTAATATATTTTTCAATCATTTGCTATGTGTTCTTTTACATGTTATTTGAGATGAAAATATTTTAAAAATAAGTAATTTTTTACCTCCATGAGGTAGAAATAAAATTTGCACACTCTAACCTCTTCAAGACTCCATCTTTAAAATTTCCCTGGATATGTGTTTCCAACATAATTTAATTCATGGAAAATAAATTTCAACCACAAATAAAAATATGAAGAAACAACAATTTTATTGATAAACAAAGTGGCTATAAATCTGTTCCTCTCTTGATTCTTCTCTCGATTTTCTCCGTAATTCGAGGGCCGTTAGTGACGTATTTCTTGAACATAGGATGATCTCTTTATGAATATCCCATGATTTTGTGGTATATTGGAGATCCCGCTCTTTTTACGAATACCCATTAGTTTATGGGATATTCAAGATACCTGTTTCAAGAAATATGTTACCCTTTAAATAGACGGAATTTAGGATAAAGTAGCCTCCTAGAACTCTAACAGAATTTGAATTCTTCTTGAAGAGTCCCACAAATTTTAGATGTCTACAAATGCTCCTACTTCAAGGCTTGTCGAAGTGTAGATTTGATGACGAGTCTTGAAGTACCAATAGAGCTTCCATCTTTATGCACCAGTAGAGCTTCCATCTTTATGCGGCGGCTACAGATTTGCAGATTTGATTTATGAGAGAAGAGATGAAGGGCAGATTTGGTCCCACTGGGCGTGCTAATTTCAACACAATTTAATTCATGGAAAATAAACTTCAACTACAAATAAAAATATGAAGAAACAACAATTTTATTGATAAACGAAGTGGTTAAAAATCTGTTCCTCCCTTGATTCTTCTCTCGATTTTCTCCGTAATTCGATGATCGTTAGTGGCGTATTTTTTGATCCGTAATTCGAGAGCCGTTAGTGGCGTATTTCTCCTCGAGGGTCGTTAGTGGCGTATTTCTCCTCGAGGGCCGTTAGTGGCGTATTTCTCGAACATAGTATGATCGAATATCCCATGATTTTGTGGGATATTGAAAATCCTGATCTTTTTACGAATACCCATCAGTTTATGGGATATTCAAGATACCTGTTTCAGGAAATATGTTACCCTTTAAATAGGCAGAATTTAGGTAAAATAACCTCATAAAACTCTAACAGAATTTAAATTCTTCTTGAAGAATCCACAAATTTTAGATGTCTACAATATGCATTATCAATGAATTTGAAGCAAAAACATAAATTATTTCCACATTATCATAATATACACCATAGTCAAATAATGTAAGCGCTACCTCCATGTATTTTATTTATTATCCTAAAGTTAACATTGTTAAATTATTTCCAGATTTAGACACAAGCTTCATGATTCCCTCAGTAATCACATGGAGCTCATTTTTCTATGCATTATTACAAAATTTGTGCATGTCAGGCATTTCTGTTTAATTTATTTTAAAAAAAAAACAGTGATTCTCAAATCTTGTTTGATGGTTTTTGGTGAGATGGAGGTCAATTTCCGAAAAAATAATATTTTTTTAAAAAATCTTTCCTGAAAAATATTTTTCAATGTTGATAGGACAATAAATTTTTTTATCGAAAAATAACTATTTAAGAACAATATCACAAATAGACTCAGAAGGCATTTGAACATGAAAAGAATGTGATATTTGAAAAAATAATTTTAGAAAAAGTATTTGAAAATTGGGTACATACATTCTACCTCCTCATACCTCAAATTAAAATTTTGCTGAAATTTTTTTATTATTTAAATAAAATTATCAAGAATGGAAACAAATACATAAACTAATATTTTCATTATCATACATAATATATAGTCAAACAACGTATGCGCTAGCTCCATGTATTTTATTCATGTATAAATTTAATTAAGTAATCACATGAAGCTCATTTTTCTATGGATTATAAAATTTTTGCTTGTCAGGCATTTTTGTTTAATTAAAACAGTGATTCTCAAATATTCTTTGCCTCTTGGACTGTTTGGTGAGATAGAGGTCAATTTCCCGAAAAATAATTTATGTAAAAAAATATTATCCTAAATAAAATATTTTTCAATGTTGGTTGGAGAATGATTTTTTTAATGAAAAATATCTATTCACGAATTTATTATAGCAAATAGAAGTAGGCTGTACGCGTTTGGACATAAAAATAATATGATATTAGAAAAATATGGAAAAAATGAATCTGAAAATTGAGTTGTGTGTGGATATGTATTTAACTTAATTTTTTTTCAAAAGTTTATAAATGGAAAAAAAATTACCTGAACAATTAGTTAAAATTATATTTCAAACATGAAGCTCACCATTTACTACTTGCCAAACTTAACAAATGAAGCTCTCGCTTAATACTCCCTCCATCTTATTTTATGTGTCACTTTTCGATAGGATACAAAATTTAAAAAATAAATAATATAATAACCTTATAAAATTTATAAAATTATTCATCTTAAAATTACTTCAATGTTTACTTTTAAATTGTCTTTATTTGTTAAGCGGAATCAATAAAAATGAAATGAGAATGATGTCATTGTGGACAGTAAAATTTTATTAAATTGAAATCCGTACGAAATTCGAGTTATATTAAATTCAAAAATATATTAGTTCCAAATAAATATTGTGGATTAATATAATTGAATTAATTATTTAAGTCCAAGCATATATGGATTTAAATAAAGTTTAATTTTTATTGGATCAGTCCATTAATTTGGGTTACAAATAATGAGTCCACTTTGTTAAGCTCAAGATATTGTCGTATTCTAGAGGCCCAAATAAGCGCCACGTGTCAAATGACGAGGCATGCCAAGTCAAGTGAAGGAGCCAATAGGATCGTGTCACATGTCAAAATGATGTAGTAGGCCCAATGAAATCAAAGCCCATAAAAAGCGCCACATCACTTGAATTTGATTGGTCAAAGGAATTCCATCTTTATCATGATTCTTCCCTTTCCACAACTATAAATAGGGGTCTCATAATTCAGAAAAGGGACGCCCCCAGAATTCTAACAAGTAGCAAGAGAAAGCTCGTGGATCAAACACCATAATTTCTCTAAAAAGCTCAGGCATTCAAATCAAATTCATCAAGATTCAAGATCTAGACCGTAATATTCAAGAACAAGCTCAAAAACCCTTGAATTCAAGCACAAGTCAAGATCAAGTCCCTCAAGTCCAACAAATCAAGTTCAAATTCAAGATTAAGCTTCAAGCCCTTGAATTTATATTTGAAAAGGCGAATCAGAGGATTCATAGAGATTGTAACACTCGCATTGAAATCAATAAAATTGATTGTTGCAATATTTTCTTGTCTCGAATTATTTATTTTTCGCACTCGAGAATTTTATTGTCCAACAAATTCTGGCACGCCCAGTGGGACCAAATCCGCCCTTCATCTCTTCTCTCATAAATCAAATATGCAAATCTGTAGCCGCAGGATCGTAAAGATGGAAGCGGTACTTCAAGACTCGTCTTTGAGTTTCAGCAAGTCTACACTCCGACAAACCTTGAAGCAGGGGGCATTTGTAGACATTAAACTTTTGTGGACTCTACAAAAAGAGTTCAATTTTGGTTAGAGTTCTTGGGGGCTACTTTACCCTAAATCTAGCTTGATGGCTACTCAACCTAAACCCTAAATTATGCATATATAAAGAAGGCAAATATTCTTTGAAGAGGCATCTCCAAGATCCCAAATATCCTACAAATTCATGAGATATTTATAAATCTTGAATATCTCAAAGGGATCAAAACCTCTCTTCTTGATAATCAAATACATCAAGAAGATCCACAAAACCTCCTTTTATGGAGATTAAATTCAAATACTCCTACATTCGAGAAATACGCCACTAATGGCCCTTGAATTACGGAGAAATCCATATCAAATCCTATGTTCGAGAAATACGCCACTAATGATCCTCAAATTATGGAGAAATCCATATCAAATCCTATGTTCGAGAAATATGCTACCTACAACCCTCAAATTATGGAGAAAAACAAGAGAGAAGAATCAAGGGAGGAACAGATTTGTACTCACATCATTTATCAATAAAATTATTGTTTCTTTATATTTTTATTTGTGGCTGAAGTTTATTTTCCATGAATAAGAAATTGTTGGAAACAAATTGGCATGCCCAGTGGGACGATCTCTACCTCTCATCTCAACTTTTCATACTTCAAAGTTTAAGAACAACGAAATGACTTCCAAGAAGTTCAATTCTCAATCAACTGCTTCCAAGGTTGCTGATTCAAAGTTCTCTGCTGAAGTAGAAAGCATCCTTGGTGTTACTTTCGTAAGCCTGGGAGCTGTCACAAGAAGCAAGGCAGGCTTGCTAGGACAACAAACACATCCAGTGTCGTCCGCTCCAGCTTCAGTTTTTGAATCTTTAACCCCCAAAGGAACGCAATCCAATGAAAGTGCTTCGTAAGGAGGAAGCAGTGTGGCAGAATCGCTTAAGAAGACTAGCTCTACTTGAGCATTCCGGTTCTAAATACTCTGGCGCAAAGAACGATAATCGTTCAATAAACTCATCATCTCCGACTACACAACATAAGTTGAACACTTCAAAGGTCAACTTGCGCGATAATTCGTGCTACTCTCCAACATCTCCAGTGATTATGCAAGCAATGGTGACTGATGCCTCGTCTATGGAGGAGCAACTTGCGAATCTGGAAAAGGCAATTTAGGGCCTGACCCAATATGTTCAGAATCAAGATGCTAGGATTGATAAGATAGTAGATAGGGTGGAAGGCCTGATAGACAGAGAATCTAGCCATGCACCGGGAAAAGCTCCAGAGGTTCATGAGATAGAAAATCTTGTGAAGCAAACACCACCGACTAAAGAGGTGCAAGTTTCTTCTGAGGGAATGATCCTGGTTGGGCAATTGAGGGAATTTATTGAAGGGAACCTCAAAGACAAGTATGATGTTGTCACAAAGTCTTCCCTCGCATATGCTAATCCCTACACTGCGAGGATAGACAACCTCAAAATGATTGCCGGCTATCAACCCCCCAAATTTTAATAATTTGAGGGCAAAGGGAACCCAAAACCGCATGTTGCACACTTTGTTGAGACATGTAATAATGCTGGAACTTACGGTGACTATCTTGTTAAAAAATTTGTTCATTCCCTAAAGGGAAACACCTTTGATTGGTATACGGATCTCGAGCCTAACTCCATCAATAGTTGGGAGTAATTGGAACATGAGTTCCTGAATAGCTTTTATAGCACAAGGCGTACAGTGAGCATGGTAGAGCTCACAAATACTTGGCAAAGAAAGAATGAACCAGTCATTGACTTTATCAATCGATGGAGAAATGCTAGCCTAAACTGTAAAGATAGGCTCAGCGAAGCTTCTGTGATAGAGATGTGCATCCAAGGAATGCACTGGGGGCTTCTCTACATCTTGCAAGGCATTAAGCCAAAATCCTTTGAAGAGTTAGCTACTCATGCTCACGACATAGAGTTGAGCATGTCTTCTGCTGGAAAGGAAGGAACGCCTATCCATGACCCTATAAGGGGAAAAGATAAGCAAGAACCCAAGAGATGGGGTAAGTTTGTCCCCAAAAATAATAACAAAGAATCCATGAATATTGATGTGTCTCCTGTGAAAGTCACCACAAAGGTGAGAAAGAAGCAAAGTGTAAAGACGACTTCTGGAGCACGTCCAAATCAGAAAACGTTAAAGGAGATGCAAGAAAAGAAATATCCCTTCCTTGATTCTGATGTTGCTGAGATTTTTGATGAACTCCTTCAGCATAAGCTCATCGAACTCCCAGAGATGAAGCATCCCAACGAAGCCGGAAGGACCAATGACCCTAATTATTGCAAATATCATAGGCTCATAAGTCACCCTCTGGAGAAATGATTTATCTTTAAAGATAAAGTTATGCAACTGGCAAAAGAGAAGAAAATCTTCTTCGACGATGAGACAACCAGTTCTCATCAAATCTCTATTACTTTTGGCTCGCTCGACCCGGTTAAAATTTGTGTCAAAGAGCATAATAAGGAGATATTAGAGCTTGACATGTCTTCGCTTGATGAAGACGATGATGAAGGTTGGACTCTAGTGACTAGACGCAGACGCAAGAAGATTAGTTTGTAAAAGGAGACGTACGAGCAGCCAACCGAAAGGAGAGTGGTAAAACAACTAAGGAAACAAAAGTTGGTTTAACTTCCAAAAAAGACTAGGGTGACGGAGCTTCACCATCAAAAACCTCGGCGTCTGGTGACTTTAGAGAAATTCTTATCGAGTTGGTTCCGCAACAAGACTACGCAAGTCAACCTTGAGTCATTTTATTTTAATACTGCCAATGAGGAGGCAAAGAGTGAGAATCTACCCATGGAAGTTTCTTCATCTTCCAAAAGGTTGGCTAAAACTCTTGGCGAAGAGGCACATGTGTGTGATACAAAAATCACATTCACAAATAACGATCTTCTGCTTGGTGAGACCATACATAACCATCCTTTATACATGGTGGGTCAAATTCTAGGAAAGGAGATCAATAGAATCTTGATTGATGAAGGATATGGAGTCAATATCCTGCCTATCGTACGATGAAGAAGCTTGGCATCACTACTAGTGAACTGGACGAAAGTCGTATAATGATCCAAGGCTTCAATCAAGGGGGCCAAAGGGCCATGGGATGTATCAAGTTGGGGATTAGTATGGATGATTTTCAATCAAACCTATTGATGCATGTGATCGATGCCAAAACTTCATACAATGTATTTCTTGGTAGGCCTTGGGTGCACGGGAACAAAATTATCTCATCCTCTTACTATCAATGCTTGACGTACTTAAAAAATGAAGTGGAAAGAATGATAGTCACCGATGAGAAGCCATTCACTGAAGCTGAGTCACATTTTACTGATGCAAAATTCTACTTAAAGAATAATATTGTAGATGAGAAAAGGATTGAAGATGTCACCAAGACCAAGTGTGACGATCTTGCATCTAAGAAGGTCGCGGTGACTATCGAAAAATTTGCCAACAAAAAGCCTTTCTTCACTTTAAATAAAGAAAGTGTCGCTCCTACGAAGAAGAAGGCAGCTCCTGTTCTTCGCTACGTGCCAAAGGTAAAGAAAGAGGAAGATCACTCACCTGATGCCCAAGATAATGTGCTAAAGGGGCTAACTTTACCTGTCAGGAAGATTGATGCAATAACTCCATCCTCAAGGCCACTTGGGGAATCTGTGGCTCAAAATTCGCCACCAAATATGGCACTCCCTACGAAGCGTACAAAAGAGGGCTTTGATCCAAATACATACAAGCTATTTGTAAAGGCTGGATACAATCCTAATGAGTCATCAAGGTTGGGCAAACTTCCATCAGAGGGTAACACCAGGCAAGCACGTGGAGGACTAGGATACGCACAGCCACCTCGAATTCGCGTCTCCATAAGAAGGGCAGTCAGTAATTACATCACCGTGGAAGAAAAATCCACTGTCTCTAATAAAAGACCCTCCGTATTTGATCGACTTAGAGAATCAACCACAAGAACTTCTGTGTTCGAAAGGTTGGGTCCTATAAATAAGAAGAAAAACAACAAGCTTCAAAGAAGTTGTCAAAGAATGATGCAACACTCTTCATTTAAAATCCAGAAGGATTTCCAAAGTTTGATTCCTTCTAGAATGAAGCGACAGATGGAACTGGTAGTTTCATGCAAAGAGGTGTTAAAAGCAAAGGCGCATACTATGGTTTGTACCAAGCAACGCGAAGAAGATGAAGAAAGTGTTGGCTCCTCATATCATGTTATGACCCAGAACAAGAAAGATGTCTCATCTCAAATAAAGGTTGATGAAGAGATAGAAAATGCCTTTTGGTGTTATCATATATCCGTCAATTATGATGATCCTCAAGAGGAGGAAGATGCTGGAGATGATCCATCGCAACTTGAATAAGGAGTAAAGGCCAAAATAGATCCCTTGAAGGAAGTTAATCTTGGAACCGATGAAGAACCAAAACCAACTTACCTGAGTGCGTTTCTAGAAGTAGAGGAGGAAATCGCTTATATGGACATACTCAAAGAATATATGGATGTCTTTGCCTGGAGCTATAAGGAAATGCCTGGCTTAGATCCAAAAGTAGTTGTCCATCAGTTGGTAGTCAAGAATGGTGCCCGTTCTATTAAGCAAGCCCAAAGATGCTTTAGACAGGAGTTGATTCCACTGATTGAAAATGAAATTAACAAACTCATTGAAGCTGGCTTTATTCGTGAAGTCAAATATCCCACGTGGATTTCAAGTATTGTTCCAGTACGGAATAAAAATGGCCAAATTCGAGTTTGTGTCAACTTTCGAGATCTCAACAACGCATGCCCTAAGGATGATTTTTCAATCCCCATACTTAAGTTAATGATTGATGCCACCACTGGTTATGAGGCAATGTCTTTCATGGATGGTTCATCCGACTACAATCAAATTCGCATGGCGCCAAAGGATGAAGAACTCACTGCATTTCGTACGCCCAAAGGTATTTATTGCTACAAGGTGATGCCTTTTGGTTTGAAGAACGCTGACACCACTTATCAAAGGGCTATACAGAATATCTTTGACGACCTACTCCATAAAAATGTTGACTGCTATGTGGATGATCTAGTGGTGAAGTCAAGAAAGAGAGACGACCACTTAAAAGACCTAAGAATGGTATTCGAGTTACTTCGAAGATATCAACTTAGGATGAATCCATTGAAGCGTGCCTTTGGAGTTACTTCGGAAAAATTTCTTGGCTTCATTGTGCGACACCGAGGAATTAAAATTGATCAAGCTAAGGTTAATGCAATTTTGAAGATGCCCAAGCCTCGGGATATTCATGAGTTAAAAAGCCTTCAAGGAAGGCTAGCATATTTAAGGAGGTTCATCTCAAACCTGGCTGGAAAATGTCAACCATTTAGTCGCCTCATGAAGAAGGAAACTTCCTTCGAATGGGACCAAGCTTGTAGTAATGCCTTTGAGAGTATCAAATCATACTTAATGAAGCCACCAGTTCTTGCGGCACACATACTTGGGAAACCACTGATACTCTACATTGCGGCACAAGAGAGGCCAGTTGGAGCACTACTGGATCAAGAAAATAGTGAAGGTAGGGAAAATTCTCTTTACTATTTGAGTAGAATGATGACGTCGAATGAGCTAAAGTATTCTCCAATTGAGAAGTTATGTTTGGCATTAGCCTTCTCGATTCAAAAGATGAAGCACTACTTTCAGGCTCATGTTGTCCGACTTGTCTCTAGGGAAAATCCCATCAAGTTTGTAATATCGAAACTAGTCCTTTGTGACCGACTTGCAAGATGGTACCTTCAATTTCAACGGTTTGAGATTATATGTGTTCCCCAAAAAGCTATAAAAGGACAAGCATTGACTGACTTCTTGGCAGACCACCCAATACCTGATGACTGGGAGATGAGCGATGAATTCCTTGATGAATATGCAATGGCTGTTGAAGTTAGATCCCCATGGAAGATGTATTTTGATGGAGCTGCACATCGAGATAGAGCTGGTGTTGGTATAGTGTTTGTCACTCCATAAGAAGAAGTCATCCCCTACTCTTTTACTTTGACAAATCGTTGCTCCAATAATGTTGCTGAGTATCAAGCACTCATACTCGGACTAGAGATGGTTGTCGACATGAAGCAACTGCAATTATAAGTTTTTGGTGACTCTCAATTGGTGATAAAGCAGCTGTTGGGAAGATATGAAGTCCGGAAGCCTGAGTTAAGACCATATCATGAATATGTACGAAATTTGATAGGATGGCTTGGAGAAGTAACCCTACAACATGTGCCAAGGAAGGAAAATAATCAAGCTGATGCCCTAGCTGTTTTGGCCTCAACCCTGACCCTTCCAAATCAAACACAAGTTACTGTCCGCCAAGAATGGGTAGTACCCCCATCAAACAATGATGAAAAAGATAAAGTTGAATACCTCATTGCCGTATCTGAAACTGAAAAAGAAGATTGACGACAACTTATCATCGATTACTTATGTTATGGGATACTTCCAGAAGATTCAAGGAGAAAGACTGACATTCGTCGTCGTGCACCTCACTTCCTCTCCTATAAGGACACACTGTACAGAAGATCATTTGAAGGAGTACTCTTACGGTGTTTGGGAGAGGAAGAAGCAATCCAAGCTTTGTAAGAAGCACATTCAGGAGTTTGTGAATCACATCAATCTGGATCGAAGCTCCATTTTCACATTAAAAGGATGGGATATTATTGGCCAATGATGGTGAAATATTGCTTGGACTATGCTAGAAAATGCAAAGCTTGCCAATTCCATGCAAATTTCATACATCGGCCTCCAAAGGTACTACATCCAACTGTAGCGTCTTGGCCATTCAATGCTTGGGGAATGGATATTGTTGGTCCACTACCAAAGTCTTCTGGTGGACACTTATACATCTTGGCGGAGACATATTACTTCTCAAAATGTGCCGAAGTTGTCGCTCTCAAGGAAGTAAAGAAAGAAAATATTGCAAACTTCATCCGAGTGAATATCATCTACCACTTTGGAATCCCTTAATATATAATAACTGACAATGGCAAGCCGTTTGATAACAAACTGATGAATAAGATTTGTGATCTTTTTGGCTTCAAGCAACACAAGTCTTCTATGTACCATGCTGCCACCAACGGTCTAGCTGAAGCCTTCAATAAGACTTTATGCAACTTGTTGAAGAAAGTCGTCTCCAAATCCAAACGAGACTAGCATGAGCGAATGGAAGAATATTTATAGGCGTATAGGAAAACTTCCCGTACACCAACGCAAGCAACCCCATACTCACTTGCTTTTGGAGTTAAAGCAGTCCTGCCACTTGAGCGTTAAATACCTTCTTTGAGACTGGCTATTCAAGAAGGGCTCACCGATGAAGAAAATGCTAAGTTGTGTCTTGCGGAGTTAGAAGCTCTTGATGAGAAGAGGCTGGAGGCTCAATAAAATCTTGAATGCTATCAAGCCCGGCTATCTCGTTCTTTCAATAAAAGGGTTCGCTTGAGGTGCTTCCAAGTTGGAGATAAAGTCCTTGCAGTAAGAAGGCCCATTATCACTTATCATAAGTCTGGGGGAAAATTTACCTCAAAGTGGGATGGACCATATGTCGTACAAGAGGCATATTCAAATGGTGCTTACAAGCTTGTCGATGCAGATGGCGTGAGGGTTGGCCCCATCAACGCCAAGTTCTTGAAGAAGTAATATCCTTGAAGGAAGATGACACTCCTTAAGACATGAGTATAAACTGCATGTACACTTCTTAAGGCACGAGTATAAACTGCATGTACACTCCTTAAGGCACGAGTATAAACTGCATGTACACTTTTTAAGGCACAAGTATAAACTGCAAGTCTACTCCTTAAGGCACGAGTATAAACTGCATGTACACTCCTTAAGGCACGAGTATAAACTACATGTCCACTCCTGGCCCGCAAGAGTATAAAATGTGTACGGCTCAAAAAGAAAATAAAAGTCCGCTAGGTTGAAAACCTCGAAAGAGGCGGCCTAGGCAAAACTTAGGACACATAAAAAAAATACTCACCCAGAACTACGTTGTGACTTGATCCTCTTCATTGAGGTAAGTAGGCACTTGAAATTTTATTCTAAGTTCAGTTACATGAGTTTTAAAAAAAAATATACATGGCCCTGCTTGATCCGCCAAATAAAAGTCGAGCCTGCATGCATCTTGATTAAGTCTTAGACTTATGACAGATACTTTTGGCTCAATGGGGGCAACCCATCAAAAGGAAAAGAAGCTCTTTCAATAGGATTTAGAATACCCAAAGCCTATAATTAAGGCATAGATCTTCCACACGTGCAATTATCAAGTTTGCAAGTCAAAACCTTTAATTCTTATGGCTTTCAAATTGAAGTTGCAAGTCCAACTCGGTTGTCAAACAAAGGAGTAAAGCCAATAAGCAATAAGTTTTGGATAGAAAGGCCAGAGTTCAATAGTTTGCAAGTCAAAATAAGCAAGCAATTCTTGGTGTTGAAATTCAAAAGCAATATTAAAGTAAATGTGCAATATAAAGGAAAAGGGTTTCCATTATAACTGATAGATCCGACTAATCAATAAAAAAGGGTAAAAGAAAGCAACAAGAAGGTTTGAAGAAAGACACCTCTTAAGGCTAATCTAAGTATAGCTTATAATTAACTAAATCTTGTAAAGCAGCCTCTAAGACTTGCTTCTTCTTTTCCACGACCTTTGAGGCATTTGCCATTGCGAGGGAGACATCAGAACACTTGGAAAACTCTTCTTCAACAGTTGAAACTTTGGATTCCATCTCTGCAGCTTCTTTCTTGGAAGCATCTCGGCGAGCTTTCAACTTCTTCACCTTCTTTTTCGCTTTCTCAAAAGATTGCAGACGGCAAAAACTTCTTCAGATTTCTCATCTCTCTCCCTTAATACAAGATCAAGATGTTCTTTGGCTTTCAAATATGACTCTGACTCTTTAATTGTCATGGTTTGATCAACAAGGGTGGATTGTTCTTGGTCATAAGAAGTCTCCAGCCTAAAGAAAGACCCCAATAAATTCTGCAAAGGGGAAATATCTGCCCCCATTCCACTCATGTCATTGAGTATAACTTCGACGTCATCTTGAATAGAGGAAGCACTATTCGAAGTAAGGCCTGCAAGTTTGGTATGGATACTAGTCATGATAAGTTCCCCTTTAAGCTCTGAAATAACCTTTTTGCCATAAAAAATAGACATGGTTACCGCTGGTTGTCGAGAAAAGTTTGACACTATATTTGCTTTAACTTTATCGCAAAGGTTAGAGATGACCTCTTTGGATGACAAAAGTAACTCTCTTGAGTCTGGACCTGCTACAGACTCATTGCTATCTTGCGGCTTACTTTGGTGAGGATCTTCCAGAATTTGAACATTGTTTGGCTGCACACACAAATAAAAAACATCATATAAGGGCTATATAAAGGCAAATCATATACTTTGAAATAGTATAGAGTTAAGTCATTATCTTCTCGATGGTTGATGGAGTTTTTGATGAACTAGCAAGAATCTCCACATGGGAGTTGAAATCGCCTTGCTTCGCCAAAGATGGTTTTACCTTCTTCCAACAACGATCTCCATGACTACTATCACTCTCGTCTTGGTATGGTCGTTTATTGAAAGCCGATTAAGTTAGGGAAGACGATTCCTCTTTCTGAGTTTCTGCAGGTGGAGGTCCCTTGACTCTGTACGGAATGACTACCTTAGTTGTCAAAACTGGAGGCTTAGCCACTATTGGGACCTCCTTGCCATGTTCATGAGGAGTGTCGATAATAGAACCTACAACATTCACCAAAGATTGCAAGTTAGCTTCAAGAAAATTCCCATGAACTTTGTTCCACCAAGATTTATACGAAGCAGAGGAATGCTTTTACGCATTAGGTGTAGCCATAGGAAAAGTAGTCTTTCCCATGGATCCATACAACACACAGATGCGATAAAATTTGAGCCCTTCATTAAGTGATGCACTGCGAATATTATTTTCTAAGCTACCTGGGAGGCTTTGATAAAATCCAAACTGACGGCTAAATCGATGCGGGCTATATGGCTCAAGGATGAATGAGTCTTCATACCTGAAAAGGAGAAAGTTAAAACGAAGGCTCATGAAGTAACTTATCTCTGAATCAGCTTCTTTATCATTATCCACAAAATAACGAATATTGGACTTGTTCGGAATGGTAGAAGTCCAAGAAATATTATCTCCTCGGTAGATACGCTTTCTGGCATGCTCTTCATCAAAATATCTTGCAGCACCTTCTCCAGAATATGCTACCATTAGTGGAACAGATAGCCCATTAGGAAGAGAAAAGTGTGTCTTGAAATAGCAAGCAAGCCAACCATACACATAATGGATTGGAAAGGGTATTTTGATGTGCTCAAGTTGTGAACCTTTGGTAATCCCGTTTAAACCATTATAAATATTTGACAAGACAGGAACAACAAGACCAAAAGTTTGCTTATTGGCTATCATAGCCGTAATTCTAAAAGTTTTCGGACGAATGAAATCTCCATCCTTAGAAGGAAACACAAAGGAGCATAACCAACATGATAAAAATGCTGCCAAATATGTATCAACCCTATGTCCATACCCTACTCCAAGTGTAGTGAATGTCGCATCATCTGCACTTGACCACTTTGCTGCACTAGAAATAGTTCCAGTTGGGTTATGTGTTGACTTCAAGCGAATGGATTTTTTCTCCTTTCTCACTGGAGCCGCCTCATATCTCAAGACTCTTTTGCACCAAAACTTTATCCACTTGCTAAGAGTAACTCTCGGATTATGAGACTCTCCTTCTTGAAGACTCTGAAAGGCTAAAAATAAAAACTCGCAGGTACGGGGGATGAATCTCTCATTCTTCTTATCGACACCGGTGAGCTCTTTGAATTCAGGCACTACTTCTTCATAAGGAAGACCTCCGATAGGTAGGCCCCCAATTTCATGTAAATCCCAAAGGGATATAGAGAGCTCTCCAATCGATGTCAGCAACGTATTTTTCCTTGAACACCATGCTTCAAGAAAGGCTTGCAATATGTTTGAACTTCGATCATAGGTAAATAAAGAAGCATAAACGGCATCATATACTTTTGCTGCTTTCAGAGTTTGTTGGCTTCTAGCCAAAACATCCTCAGCCCATTCCCAATATCCTTGAATATGACGAAATTCACCCTCTATCTCCATGGCACTTCCCCAACGTATATATCCCTGAAGTATTCGACACCCTAGGCAAGGAAGGGTGTTCGCAACATTCAATTGACATTGGTTTGGAGCCTGAAGAGTCCATACTTTAACGGATCGATTAGAACCAAGGTCATGTTCGGAAGTCCAGTTCGGCATATGAAGGGAATTCACCAAAGGCGGCCATAGATCTGCACACTTACTGACCAGTGGAGTGTAGGTCAATAACTTGGATAAAATTGTATCATCATCAGCCTCAATAAGAAGATACTTGTTGTTGGAAGATGGAGAGGTATAATCCTTAAAGTGAACCATTACTGCAATCTGCATAAATAAGGAGGTTTAATTAAAAACAAGTTCAAGTTGGACAAAATACCTATACAAACAGCTGCTAACAAAAGGTTCCTCTATATTGTGGCTTTATTCAAAGAAAAAGGAAATTGACACCATCTTGAAGCCAATTGGTCGGTCTTACAGTGTACGGAGGCGAAGTTAAACTCTCGCACTCTAAGACAACTGTCGCAAAGTCAGCATCTTGAAGTCAAATTGGTCGGTCTTAGAGTGTACGGAGGCGAAGTTAAACTCTCGCACACTAAGCCGATTGTTGCAAAGTCAGCATCTTGAAGTCAAATTGGTCGGTCTTAGAGTGTACGAAGGCGAAGTTAAACTCTCGCACCCTAAGTCGATTGTTGCAGAGCCACCATCTTAGAGTCAAATTGATCGGTCTTAGAGTGTACGGAGGCGAAGTTAAACTCTCGCACCCTAAGCTGATTGTTGAATATTATTGTTTGTTTCAACCCTACTGAAAAGAAAAGGAAAGAGAACAAAGCAATAACAAACAAATTAAGAAAAAAAAAGGGGGGGGGGAAGAAAATTTACCTCGCGAATTGAAAGCCACTGCCAGAAGAAAAAAAAAAAAAGGGGGACCTTCACAAGTATTCGTTGAAACAGATACAAAATTTATGGGTATTTATAAGAATTGTAGGGCGGTGTATAGTCCTAATCCTTGATAAATTTGAAGAAAAACATTCCAACTTTGATAAAAGATGGACTGACAGGCGTGAATGTGAAGTCCCATTTACGTTGGAATAGTCAAAGTGAGCATTGTTTGTCTTTTAAGACAAATTGGAATGCAATTAATGACATTAAATGCCCTTAAAAAAAAAAGAGACCCAAATGTTGGGCTTGCACGTGACCAGAAAAAAAAATATGTATATTTTAAAAAAAAAAAAGTTAATTCATGGCCCATATGTTGTTGTAACATATTTTGGTTTATGATACTTTTTTTAATATATACATATTATAGCCATTAAAATTATCAAATTGCTACTCTTCAAAATATTAAATATCCCGACAAGTTTTGAAGTAGGGAACATTTTGTGGACAATAAAATTTTATTAAATTGAAATTCATGCGAAATTCGAGTTATATTAAATTCAAAAATATATTAGTCCCAAATAAATATTGTGGATTAATATAATTGAATTAATTATTTAAGTCCAAACATATATGGATTTAAATAAAGTTTAATTTTTATTGGATCAGTCCATTAATTTGGGTTACAAATAATGAACCCACTTTGTTAAGCCCAAGATATTGTTGTATTCTAGAGGCCCAAATAAGCGTCACGTGTCAAATGACGAGGCATGCCAAGTCAAGTGAAGGAGCCAATAGGACCGTGCCACATGTCAAAATGATGTAGTAGGCCCAATGAAATCAAAGCCCATAAAAGGCGTCACGTCACTTGAATTTGATTGGTCAAAGGAATTCCATCTTTATCATGATTCTTCCCTTTCCACAACTATAAATAGGGATCTCATAATTCAGAAAAGGAACACCACCAGAATTCTAACAAGTAGCAAGAGAAAGCTCGTGGATCAAACGCCATAATTTCTCTAAAAAGCTCAGGCATTCAAATCAAATTCATCAAGATTCAAGATTTAGACCGCCATATTCAAAAACAAGCTCAAAAACCCTTGAATTCAAGCACAAGTCAAGATCAAGTCCCTCAAGTCCAACAAATCAAGTTCAAATTCAAGATTAAGTCCAACAAATCAAGTTCAAATTCAAGATTAAGCTTCAAGCCCTTGAATTTATATTTGAAAAAACGAATCAAATGATTCATAGAGATTGTAACACACGCATTAAAATCAATAAAATTGATTGTTGCAATATTTTCTTATCTCGAATTATTTATTTTTTGCACTCAAGAATTTTATTGTCCAACAGTCATTAAATAGTATCAAAAAAAAAAAATATATGCCGCATAGATTAAAACATTTATAACGGAGGAAACATTTGCTTAAATGTGGTGCACATTGATCTTGGAGAAGATCTAGTGGTAATAAAGAATTCTGAAGATATTAGTAACGTAAAAATTGATTATGTAGATATTAATAATATGACAATTCTCTATTTTATGTTTTATTCAATATAAAATTATACATAAATTTTCTTTTTAACTCATGTAGTCTTTGTTTTTTACATGAATTGGATGCGAGTGTCATGTGCGTTTAGTGGTGATCACAATTCTTCACATTTTTTAAAACTTAGTGTCCAATCAAGTATGGGGGAGTAATTAAACATTCATACGTTGATCTTTACTTTTTCACTTTCTTATTAATACTGAGATTAACAAATAGTAAATGATTAAAATAATTTTATTATATTATTTTTTAAATATAATAAATTTAATATTTTAGAAACTGCATTAGATAATGAATTATATTTAATGTTAAGGATAAAATGGATAGAAAGAAATAAATTATTCATTGATTTTATAAACTGAACAAGTATTATTGAATATCTCAAAATAAAAAAATGGACAAGTAAAGATGGACGAAGGAAGTAGTGCTCACCTCTCGAAAAAAAGATTAGTTACTTCCTTCGTTTAATAATATTTGTTTACTATTGAACTAACACATATGTTAAAAAGTAATAATAGAGGTAATTTTACTATATCACTCTTTGAATATAATTAATTAATTATTTTGTATAATATATTGGATAATGAATATTTTCTCCACCTCAAAAAGAATGACTTATTTTCGTTTTTAGTCCATTTAGAAAAGAATGACCATTTCTCTTTTTTGGCAATACTTCAATTTAAACTTTTCACATGAGCATGTTTAACACCATAAGATTAAATGACATTCTGGTACATTTGACATAACGTTAATTTAAGACCACAATATTTAAAAAATTTCTTTATTTTCTTAAACTCCGTGTCAAGTCAAAATATGTCATTCTTTTCGAAACGGAGGAAATAGTTTACTACCAAGGGTAAGACGGGGAAGATTGGGTAAATTATCATTAATTTTTCCAAATTAGACAAGTACGATTGGATATATATTTTTAACATAGTAAACAAGTATGTTGCCAAGGAAGACTAACTGCCAATAGATCTAGTTACCCTAGAGTAGGCTACATTTTTATAAAACCAACTCAAATAATCAAACTTGTCAAAGGTGTTCTTCTTCAATACGTGTGTAAGATGGAGTTCGATTCAGTGTTGTTGTATACAGCTTTAGGGGTAGGGATATTAATCCTTTGTAATATGCTAAAGCATGTAAATGGGTTATTTTATACTATCAAATTTTGTTCAAGCAAATATCACTTGCCTCCAGGTGACATGGGCTGGCCATTCATAGGCAACATGATTCTTTTCATGAAAAGTTTCAAAACTTATGGCAATCCTGGCTCATTTGTTTCTTACTTTGTTACTAAGTAAGTAAGTTTCGATTTATTTGTTTATTTGAAATTCTGAATTCTCCTCTGGTCACTAATGGACATTGTACTTGATTTTGTTTTCTCCAATATATTCGTTGAAGGTTTGGACCAGTGGGGATGTACAAGGCATACTTGTTCGGGTCACCAAGTATCATTGTGACAACACCAGAAGTATGTAAGAAAATCTTTATGGATGATGATAATTTCGATAGAGGGAAATCGAACTCAGCTTCTAGTACAGCTTCAAACCAAGAAGACAAGCGTCTACGTAGAATAACAACAGTTCATATAAGGACTCATGGATCGTTGTCCTTCTACTTTGATCGTATAAATGAAATCGTGAAGAATTCACTTGAGAAATTTGCTGCCAAGGAAGAAGCAATCTATGTATTCCCGGAGTTGAAAAAGCCTGCATTTGAGGTGCTTATGCTAATTCTTATAGGTGGCTATGAGACTTCACAAAAACTTCTTGATGTTGTGTTCGAGGAGACTGCTATACTGATTCGGGGTTTCCATGGAATGCCAATTAATATCCCTGGATTTGCTTACAACAGGGCAATGAAGGTAACTTCTAGTGCTTATTCATTGTTGATTCAACAAAATAGAAAGAGAGATTTCTTCATTCTTATAAGTGCTCGAATTCAAGAGCTCTGGTTTAAATCTTGAAGTTACCGATGGGGTAAAAGCTTACACACGCCTGATGTTTATATCAAACAAATATCATGTATAACAACACTTCAGGTTAATTTATTGGTGCTTATTTAGGATATTGTTTAATTTAGATTTCTTGTTTAGAAATTTTAGGTTGCTGAAGATTTTTATTTTTTTAATCCCTTTTTGATCCCATGTTGACTCAAACCCACAACGCCACAACCTTAGGGTTGGCGATGGAGGATGCTTATCATCTAAGCAACCCCTCTCGTAGGTTGTTTAAGATTTATTCTTTGTATGTTTGCAGGCTCAAGGAGTAATAACACAGATGTTTAAGATGATATTAGATGAAAGAAAATTGATGATCGCAGAAAATAAAGTAAGGCCAGTGTCCAACATGTTGGATATGATGTTAGATGCCCAAGATATTGATGGAGGAAAAGGATTAAGTGATGACACAATTGTTGGATTGCTACTCCAGTATACATTTGCTGGTTATGAATCTGTTGCTAAGGTTGCCTCAAAGACAATTATGCATTTGGAAAAACATCCTGACATCTTGCACAAAGCAAAAGTAACCACTCCCTCTGTTTTATTTTATGTCTTTAGTGTCGTTTGGTAAAGTGTATAAGAAGAGTACTGGATAGGACATATTAGTAATGCGGAGATTATTTCTTATTTACTGTTTGGCTTAGGAACGACTGTTAAAAGTAAAGTTAATGAGAATGTTGAAGCTGGAAAATTGTTGTACACATAGAAATGTCATATTATTTTTTGAACGGACTATGAATGTAAGTAAGACACATAAATTAAAATAAATAGAATGTTTGTTTTGGCGATATTCCGTTCAAAAATAATATGACATTTCTATGTGTAGAACAAGACACATAAATTGAAATGAATAGAATGTTTGCTTTGGCGATATTCTTCTATATTTCTTCGTGTGCTGGGTGGTTTAGTTGGCCATTGAAAGCTAAGGATGTTAAAGTGTGTGAACTTCAGCCTCATCTAAAAAATTAGTCTCTATGTGCTCTAATACCATGTTAAAGTGTATGTTACCACCTCATCGAAAAAGTTAACCTACTACAAAAAGCAATACTTCTATTTATTTAATTGTGTATTTCAACAAATAGAGTCCTGTATAATTACTTGACGATAGATTGAACCGCCGAATGTTATGAAAACTTTTTTTTTCTCTATTTTTCTTCAGGAGGAACAAGAGGAAATAGTTAGGAGAAGACCATCTTCAAGTGCAGGTCTTAATTTCGACGAAATTAGACAGATGAAGTATCTTAGTAAGGTAAGATCTAACTAATTCTTCTTTTATTAAGAGCATAGGCGGCTCAATAAAATTGTTGGCCTTATTAAGTGCTTATATCTCTTTTGATATTGTAAGGTACTTGATGAAACATTGCGTGTTAACAGCCTCATACCAATCTTTAGAGTGGCAAAAACAACTGTTAACTTAAATGGTTCGTACTCACTTCTCGAGTTTTTCTAGTACTTATATCCTTCTCGAATTCAGCGATACACTGTACTACAAAAGAAATGGTATTAGCTATGAACTTCATTGCTAACTTGCTCGTAACTAACCGAATTTTATGATAATCTCTTGCTAATTTGTTCTAAATAGGATTAAAAACAAATTTGTCTATTTACCTACGAAATTAATTCTTTTTTTAAGTAGAAGTTCGATTTATTTATATTGTGCAGGCTACACCATACCCAAAGGGTGGAAGTTCTTGACATTCTTGTGGAGTTTTAATATGGATCCTAATACTTATGACAATCCTATGGAATTTAATCCTTCAAGATGGGATGTAAGTGACATGCACTTTAATTTGTTCATGAATTTTCTTCTCCTAGTCAATGTCCATGTAATCCAAACCTCGGGTTCAACCAAACTTCGTAGCTTTGTCTTAGACTGGGTTCAACCGATCCTAAACCCTCATATAATTAAAATTTTGAATCCGTCTCTATCTCAAACCTCTAAATTTCACATCCTGAATGAGCATATGCAGGATATGGAAACCAAGCCAGCCTCCTATTTTCCATTTGGAGTAGGCCCTAAAATGTGCCCTGGATCCAATGTGGCCAGGCTTTCACTTTCAGTAATTCTTCATTACTTTCTACTCAGCTACAGGTAATAGTTCTTTCACTAATCATTCTGAAATTTTTATGTATTTATTATATAAAATTGGAAAACAAAAATGATTTTAACTACTCATTAAAGCATATGACGATTTAATTAATCGATTTGATGTGCAGGTTTGAGCAGGCTGATCCAGATCAGAGCAATACTAAGCCTCTTGATAATTGTATTGGAAAATTCAAGAAGCTTTCAGCATAATATGAATGGCAACTTCAGCTTTAATTTTCCATTACTCCTTTGCCATGCTCATGTGAATCTTAAATTGGCCTTTTTCATAGAAATTATTCATACGTAATCTTGAAAATGACGAGCTTGAATTTGTAATGTGAACCGATTTTATCAATAATGAAGTTGCAGTCTAGTGGTCCCTTTGTGCCTATTTATTGATCAAATTTGTTTAGTGAAAAAAGTTGTACCGTTTGTTTTTAGATGGTCCCTTTATTGAAAGTACTTTTAATTGTCTGATTTCATTTTATGAAATCAAGAAAAATTTAGATTATTCTTATTATTTAATGATTATATAAAATATTAATAGTCAAATATCAATTTTTAAAGCATAATTAATAAGATTTATTTAATAAAATATATCTCTAATAAATATTTTTTTAATGAGAGTATCAAGTCGACATAGGCCTACTGGAGGGAGTATCCTCAAAGGCTAATCACTTTGAAATAAACCTGTTAAGTGCTCAAATTTTAATGAAAAAAATAAATCAAATAGTTTGGATGACTTTGTAAGTAAAACACTTATAGTTGAGTGAATTTTGAAGTAAAAATTAAAGTTGAATGACTTTCTGAGTAAAACAACTATAATTGAGTGTTTTTTTAAGTAAAGACCAAAGTTGAATGAAAGATAAAAAATTATACTTGAGTGACCATTTGGATTACTAACTCAGTCGTTCAGCTCTCTGTTTTTTATTTCTGATATGAACGTCTAATGCAATATGCAATTAACAAGCATATATATAGAAGCCAACGAGAACACCTAAGAGATAAAAGACTTTAAGAATCGAGACAACATAAACTATGTAAAAAGGCTATCTCCTAAGTCTTTAAAGAAACTACACCCTTCTACATGCCTTAATTAGTCTAATTCCAAAACCAATAAAAACAAGTAGTACATTACAACAAAGTTGTGTAATTCCTATTATGACAAAAGCCAATTTACCAAATCACTTTGCATGAGATCAATATTTTCAACCGTTGCTTCTTCATTCATGCAGTTTGGCATATTGTCATTCATGTCAAATATTGAAACACTTGACATATCGTTATTCTCTTGCCCTGCTTCTTGGGTACTTGCCCATGTTTCATTATTCAATATTTCACCTAAATATTCCCAATCCCAACAATTAAGAGTACCATAGCTGTCCTCACCAAATATTTCGTTATTATTGTTGTTGTTTTTCTCGATTAATTCAAGATTTTCTCCTTCGTCGTTCCATAAACAATTGAAAATGAAATCTTCGTCCATCTCTGCATCCTTATCGTCCATTAGCACAATATCGTCATGCCACAACATCTGATGATCGTTACGATCTAATTCCATGGCATTATTATCGCCGTTTCCTATAGTGTTTGGGGTTTCTTTCTCAATATTTAGCCTTGGCGTAATAGGAACTGCAGTTTCACTTGTGGAATTCAAAACGCTAGCATTGGTTTTTATTTTGCATCTTTGTTTGATAAATTGTTTTTGTTTTCCATTTTTGGCTAGTTCTACTACAGCTTGTGGCAGCTTTTCATCACTTGGAATCCTTAAGCTTTCTACTTTCCTGCTCAAATGAGAATTCCAGTAATTTTTTATCTCATTGTCTGTTCTACCTGGTAAATGTTCTGATATTAGAGACCACCTGCAAAATAAGCATTTTGATTAATTACTTTGTTACCATTAAAATTAAATATAATTGCAGAGAACTGATCATAAATAGTGAAATTATTTACTTTAAATACTATAATATAATAATTGAAAAGTTGTTTATATAATTCACGATGATATTTAAACGTGTTTGTCCTTTTCTCTTACTTGTAAGAGGGTTAGAACCCACGACCAAGAGGGTACTAGTGCTTCAGTAGACACTTTCTTTGTCATTGGATCAATAGCACACTTCATTGTGGGTTTCTAACTTATAAATTTTATATAATTACTAGATTTCTTAATATAAATACAAGATTCGCATGAAAGTTACTGAGTTCCCGAAAACTTCCACGTAACTAGCGGTGAACATATTTTGGTTTAAACCGAAATTTAATTTTGATTTCGATTTTTCGATTTTTCGGATTGAATTCGGTTTGTAATTTTAAAATTTTGGTTTTTCGGTTCGGTTTCCGTTTTTTTTAAAATATTCGGTTAAACTGAAAAACTAAAATTTTATAAATAAATAAATAATATATATATTTTATTATATATAATATATATATATATATGTATATATAATAAAATATAATATTATATTATATATATATATATATATCTAATATTTAGTAATTCACATTCACAATTAACATTTAACAGCAAATTCGCATACGCTGCAGGCTGTTTATGGATTGTTTTAGTGACTCAAATATTTTATAGACTATTTTGGTGACTTTGGACTGTTTTATGGACTATTTATGCAAGGTTATATTATATGTAATGATTAATGACGTTATGTATTATGTTAAGCTTATGATTATTTCATTTCATCCATGTTGAGTTATTTATAGTTATTTATATTTGAAAATGAAAAACAGTTTTGAAAAAAATTATTTTTCTAAAAAACCCATCAATTTTAAATGCTCAGTTATGAAAAAGAGAGGCTAACTACTTTAATATTTCAAACCGAAATAAAAATCCGAAATAACCGAATCGAATTTGTAAAAACCGAACCAAACTGAAATAAATTCGATTTGGTTACGGATGTCATTTTTATCAATCTGAAAACCGATAAACCGAACCAATATTAAACAATCAGACCGAACCGACCGAACGCCCACCCCTAAATCCGCCCCCGGACTTGTAAGCTTTCTATTTCAGGACTATCATATGTGATCTGTATAACTATTATAATTATTAGTAATAGTAATATTGTTGTTGATTTGTTGTCATCATAAATTATTACTCAGCTCTGGGGTACGTACATACCAAGTCTTTTTCCAATTTCTAGTCTGCCCCTTTAAACGAAGGCACGTAGATACTGCTATGGCAATAAATTAAGGGACCAACTAACCAATAAACTTTTATTTTTGGACAGTATAAAGATATTATACCAGTAGATACCTATTTTTGCCAAAAGTAGGTAAATATATTATATACTCTTTTTAAAAAAAAAACTTTTAACTTATATATATGTGGACAGTATAAAGAGTGTACAATATGTAAATTACTGAACAGACAAACCTGTTACCAAAAGTTGCGCGCAACTTGATGATTATAGCTTCCTCATCGGAAGTTATGTTACCTCTCTTTAAATCAGTCTTCAAATAATTAATCCATCTCAGTCTACAACTCTTTCCGCATCTTAATAACCCTATCAGAGAATCGATGAATACATAATTAAGTAAATAAAATATATTTTTGATTTTTAATGATTTTTACTTTTACATAAAAAGATCATCATTTTAACATGATACATGATACAACTATAGGCATGCAGATGTTTTGAGTTCAAGTCGCGTGCATACGTCATTCATTATCAAAGATTATTTTTACCTGCTTAATTAGCTCATGGCAAGGATATTAACTAAGCTAATTAACAATTCAAAGATAGTCTTAACATTATGCGATATAGTCCGTTTTGATCTACATCCGCATGACTTTTTTCTAAAGGTTTCACTCAATTAATAAGAGTTTCCTTACACCTTATACGTTGCTTCTTTTTATGTTTATCTATCAATGTGAACTTCGTTTGTACATTCAATAGGAAGTTAGGAATGGAGCTAGAAACAGACTTAACGATTCGACTAAACCCAGTAACTCTAGTTCAAATCTTATAGCTGTATTAAAAAATTTACTGAATATGTATAAAAATTAAATTTAGAGCCTGGCTTACTTACACTAATATCATCATCCTAAAGTTCGAAACCAGCAAAGTTGAAATGCTAGCTCTGCTCTGACACCCAACAAAAGAATCCAACACGAGCGAACGTGTTAAAGATAAGCACTAGTAAACAAAAATGTGTGAGGCTAACAATTTTTTTAACTTTTAGATGAGATGATTACAGTATGCATTCAAGACATTCAAGACAATGTTAATGTATGTTACCAGCATTTTGGGGTAATGACCTCCAAGATCCTTCACCATTAGCATGAATATAGTTAGTGAGAATTCCATCTTCTTCTGCAGTCCATCTCCCTCTCTTGAGACCTATTTTCTCACAACAAGGTGTTCTTCCCATTTTTATTTTCTAGTATGACCTATGAACTACACTTTTGGGATATCTCCAAATGGCCAGTGGAGAAAGCTATGTGCAAATTGAAACCCAAAAATGAATGCCAATAAATAGATATAGATGCTACAGCCTACAAGTAGTAGTAGTACTAAACCCCGCCACCTACCCGAACGTCTTGCCATTTTTACTATGGGAGTATTTTAAATTAGAGTTAATACATAAAAATGATAATGAAACTTGATACCAAATTATAACTTTGACCTTAAACTTTGACAGTGCACAAATATGACCTTTAACTATTCAAAACTGCACAAATATAACCTTCAATCCTACGTGGCAAAACGCGTGTTCAACACGCAAAATTGGGCGCATCCATCTTAAAATCCAAGGGCATAATACATAAATATGACCTTAAACTTTGATAGTGCACAAATATGACCTTTAACTATTCAAAACTGCACAAATATGACCTTTAAAAAACTCTTCACTATTATTTTTTCATTATTTTCGGCTCAAAGATGAAAATGACATCTAATTTCTTTTCTCATTGCGGAAAAAGAGCAATATTGAAGATTTATTAATTAGGCGGGTCAGCCTCATATGAAAAAATCGAGCGGGTATGTATATATATTATAAAGCAGAGGACAAATTTAAGTTATATAATATATCTAAATATTATTTATTTAAATATTAAATTAAAGATGAAACTATACTAATAATAAAAAATTATAGTTTTAATAAAACGTTATTAAATTAATGTTATTAAGGATAGTAGTAGTAGTATATTAAATTAACGTTATCAAATTAACGTAATTAAAATGTTATTAAATTAAAGTTATTAAAACGTTATTAAATTAACGAGGGGTGGACCTATGTGGTTGCCATGGGGTTCACCCGAACCCCCTCGGTAAAAAAATTACGTTGTATATATATAAGATAGAAAATGTACATTTATGTACATATATTAATGTTGAACCACATGAAACAAGACACTTAGATAGCCCAGTGATGTTATTTGCTCTTCTTGGGCGCTTCCTTCAGCCTACTGTGCGGGTTCGATCCCTGCTAGTGGTTATTTTTTTTTTAATTAAAAAAAACTAGGTGCTACTGCTATAGAAATAAATAAAATAATAATAATAATAATAAATTTTTTAAATTAAAAAAAAGTTAGGTGCTGCTACTATAGAAATAAATAATAAAGTTATAATAAAAATAACAATAATAATAATAAAAACGACGTTGTTTTAACACAAAAAATAAAACTTTGACAGTGCACAAATATGACCTTTAACTATTCAAAACTGCACAAATATGACCTCTCTCCAAGTCAGCCCTTTTAACGACGTGGCACCGTGTGATTGGATTACCTTTCCACGTAGGCGCGAGTGAGACTCACTCATGGGGTTGCAAAATTGAAGGTCATATTTGTTCAGGTTTTGAATAGTTAAAGGTCCTATTTGTGCACTATCAAAATTTAAGGTCAAAGTTATAATTTAATGTCAAGTTTAGGGTCATTTTTATTTATTAACTCATTACATGCATGATGCAACCTTGATGTGTGTAGAAAGGTAAATATGTCGCCTCTAGGAGTTTATAGGTACTTCTACAAAATTTTTGAAGATGTTCAATAATAACAAGAATTTAAGTTTTCTTTCATCATGAACGTACAAAATATTCTACACTAATGTACAAAACTTAAACTCAAATAATAATACATATAAAAAGTTAGGTCACATCCATATATATGTTGAACTTAAGTTTATGATTGCATATATTAAAGTTGAAGTTGCAAGCTAGAGAAGTGAAATATAATGTCTCATATAAAGTTTTGAACAAAATACTGACACCCCTAAAGTTTAAATTGAAAAAACTAAATTTTAGGATATCGAAGCTGAAACTTCTAAAGTTTAAAATTTCAGAGCTGAACTTATTAAAGTAATGTCCTAAAGTCTTGAATTGAAAAACTTAAAAAATGTGTTTATAAAATTTGAACTTAAAATAAAAATTGAACCAAAGAGCATAATGACTTAAAATTTTAAACTGAAAAACTAAATTTCAGAACATTAATTATGAAATTAAAAACTGAATTTCAAGACACATTGGCTTAAAGTTCGGTGAACCATTTGTAATACGGGTCTGACAAAATCTAATAATTTCGTTCTATAAATCCTTTTAAGTATCTTAAAATTTTTATTCAATAATTACAAATTATAATTTCAGGATGCAATAAACTCTAAAAATACTAGATCCAGAACTAGCATAACATGATAATATCCTTGTAGACATGTAAAATTTATTGGGTCAAATTCATATAAAAATTGGATTTGACCCATATTTTATTGGGTCTAAAATTATTTTGGGCTTTAAAAATAATAAGCCAATTTTATTCCTCATCAAGGACTTCAAGGTCCATCTCACCTTGAGGCCCAAACTTATGCCACGTGTCAAGTGAAGTGGCATCCCAGTCAAATTAAAGACCAATGAAGCAAGATCACACACATTAAATGATGTGGCAATCCAAGTCAAGTTCAAGAGCCAATAAAACATCGCCAAGTGTCCCAAATGACATGTTTTTGGCCAATCACAAGCAACCTTGTCACATAACATTTGTGATAAGCTTGAAAATTGAATGGACCAATCAGAATGAGGCAAAAGAGGTTATTTATACTTGGACTGCCTACCCCCTACAACTATAAATAGGAGGTTTACACAATTTTCTGAGGTCATTCGGCAAGCATTGGAGGAAGCTTCTGCATTGACTACACAACTCTTCAATGAATCGACTAACGGAGTTCTGCCCGGAGGTCAACTCGACAAGACGAAGTGCTGTCAAACAATTCCTAGAGATCCAAACAAATTTCTAGGAGGCTCAAATCATCCGGAAGTTCGAGAATTACGCTACAAAGGCCCTCGAATTACGGAAAAGCTTAGGAGAGAAGAATCAAGAGAATAACAGAATTGTACCCACAAAATTACTTTAAATAAAATTATTCTTTTTATTTATTTTTATTTTTGCTTGCAGTTAATTTTCCGCACAACAAAAATTTGTTGCGAACAAATTTTGGCACGCCCAGTGGGACCGGTTCTACTCTCCATCTCTTCTTCCTGCGAAATCAAATTCAACCACTTCTATGGACTTTGAAAATACTAAAGTTGTCTCATGCAAGAACTCTGCTACTGCCACATCTGATGAGCTCAGCCATGTTGGTCCACTCACTCGGCGCAAGTTGAAGACTAGTGGTTGGGACGAATCTGAATACTTCACTTCTATGAAGAAGGCAAAAAAGAGCAAATCTCATATGGCGGCTGGAATCGCAACTCCTGGGGGCAACTTGACATCCTTGCTATGTGATGAACTCTCTCAGCCTGGCGTCAATTTTAGTGGATCTGAAGATTCGACTGATTCTCCAGTTTCAACAAAGGTTATTCCTTGATGGCTGACGTAACTGATATGGATGAGAAGTTCTCAATAATGGAACAAACCATTGAAGTTTTAAAGAAATCTGTTGAAGATAAAGATCTTCAAATCGCTCAACTGATGAATGATACAATGCTAAGTGTGTATCAAGAGATTCCAACCAACACAAGAACAACAAGATGAACAACAAAGTTTTAGTGAATTGAAAATGGCCACACACAGCTTCACTAGGCTTGCAACACTTGTTTGAACTAGAAAAGTGAGTTTAACAACAAGAACAACAAAGACAATATTGCTGGTGAATCGAAAGAGCCCCACACGGCTTCACTAGACTTTTATATTCAACAACACAATGTTAACAAGATTTACAAAGAAAGAGATAGAAACTTGACACACAATATTCATTAGTCTAAGAACCCTAACAAAAGAAAGGACCCTAAGACTAATAAATATCAATACCAAGTTCTTACTTGAACCAAGAGGAACTCAAAGAACCTCAAGAACCTAGTTTCTAGCCAAGATACAACACTAGTATCACTCTACTAGTGAGAATTTGGTTTTGGCCTCTCCAAATGATGAGAAAGAGAAGTAAAAAATTTACAAGTCT
This sequence comes from Capsicum pubescens, assembly GCA_030864215.1. NCBI lineage: Eukaryota > Viridiplantae > Streptophyta > Magnoliopsida > Solanales > Solanaceae > Capsicum > Capsicum pubescens. The sequence goes on from CM061538.1 coordinate 338,615,696, forward strand.
TTGTTTCTTGAATAATAGGAATGAACTAAAGCAAGACTAGCTCTATTACATGGATTATATAGTCACTTAGAAAAGAGGGACAAAGATCAAATTACCCTCGGTATTTAAGTGGGTGGGTTTGGGGTGTCTTGGTGGGCCTCTTTACATTTTATTAAATATAGGCCCTTAGATGGGCTCACAAGGGCCTCACACATGACCAAGAATGTGAACAAGGCTTGAAGTCGTTGCAACTCACGTGCTTGGCTTCGTGTGAAAGGTCTCGAGCTAGGAATTCCCGTATCAATGAACAAGTTAGAGTCATTCACCCATGGAGAATAGAGCCACGACCCTGCTTATCCACCCGGCTTTACTCAGCAAAATAAGAGTGTCGACGAGTCGCCTAGCAAGACTAAATCTCAAAAAGAGAAACAGTCTACTTCGGTTGGGGCTCTGTCTGTTCAGCAGTTTGCAAGACATGATAACTAACTCTATCAGGGCTCAATATGGCGGAGCACCACAAAGTTCGTTGTATTATTCCAAGACTTACACAAGGTGAATTAACTGTCTATCCATGCCAACGAACTATCAACCACCAAAGTTGCAATAATTTGATGGCAAGGAAAACCCGAGGCAACACATCGCTCACTTTATCGAAACATGCAGCAATGCTGGAACAAACAGTGATCTCCTAGTGAAACAGTTTGTCCGTTCATTAAAAGGGAATGCATTCGACTGGTATATCGACTTGGAGCATGAGTCAATTGATAGTTGGGAGTAGCTCGAGAAGGAATTTCTCAATCGGTTTTACAACACTCGACGAACTGTGAGTATGATAGAGTTGACTGGCACTAAGCAAAGAAAAGATGAGCCTGTGGTGAATTACATCAATCGTTGGAGGTCATTGAGTTTGGACTGCAAAGATCGCCTTTCTGAAATATCCGTTGTAGAAATGTGCACTCAAGGAATGCATTGGAGCCTTCTATACATACTGCAAGGAGTCAAACCGCGAATATTTGAAGAACTTGCTACACGAGCACATGACATGGAGTTAAGCATCGCAAGTCATGGGAAAACGTCTCTTTTTGTTGATCTTACTAAAGAAAAGAAGGAGTTCAAGAAGGGTACGACCCCACAGATCCATACTAAAGAATCCATGGCGGTGAAAGCAACTTCCGTAAAGGTCACGACGAAGAAAAAAGTGAAGGAAGACGAAACCTTGAAGCAACAGCCGAGGGAGGAAAAATATCGCCCAACTTTGAAAGAGTTGGAAGCAAAAGTTTACCCATTTCCAGATTCAGACGTACCTACGATCCTTGATGAATTGTTGGCCAAAAAAGCCATTGATCTTCCAGAATCAAAGAGGCCTGAGGAAATTAATAAGGTGAATGATCCCAAGTACTGCAAGTTTCATCGCGTCATTGGCCACCCGATGGGAAAATGCTTTGTTTTGAAGGAGAAAATTATGACATTAGTAAGTGAAGGAAAAATCATCATCGACATAGATGCAAATCAATCTAGTGTTGTCAATCGACAAAAATGCTCTATGCCGCAGACTATGCGAAGCACAATCTTATTGCAATTTGGGAGCTTCAGGCCAGTTGAAGTTGATGCCCCAAGAAGAACTTCTGAAGCTGCAATAGAGGTAGACGACAATTCTGAGAATGATGAGGATGATGGTTGGACTCTTGTTTCTCATAAGAAAAGAAAACATCGAGTGGTTCCAAGAATTTGACATCCTGAGCTGAAAGTGATGGGGCATAATGTGGATCAACTATGACCATCAAAAAGTGTCAAGTTTAATGCTAGCAAGAAGATTAGTGGTTTCTGGTCACAGAACTCCTGTCACGTTGCATTCATTTTTTCCAAAAAAATTCCTTTAAGATAGCCAAGTCAGGGCGATGCATGTAATATCCAGCATACAAGAACCCAAGGGAAGCAAACAAGTGTAACATCTAACAATAGCACAAGAATGTCATGTTAAGCCAGCAGTTGCACAATGTTTTGCTGTAATTTCCTTCACCGATGATGACTTGTTGTTAGGTTCTAAACTGCATAACAAGCCTTTGTTTGTCGTAGGAGCTATTCGAGAACAACATCTCAATCGCATACTGATCGATTATGGTTTAGCGGTTAATGTCATGCCAAGGACAGTGCTCAAAAGTCTAGGAATCTCTATTGATGAATTGTCCAAAAGAAATATAACAATCCAAGGCTTCAATCAAGGAGGGCAGCGAGCCATGGGAATTTTTTTTGTATAATTATCCTTTGGCAATATGAAATCAAACATTTTGATTCACGTCATAGACGCCAAGACATCATACAACTTATTGCTTGGACGCCCCTGGTTGCATGAAAATGGAGTGGTGATATCTACTTTGCATCAGTGTATGAAGTATATGAAGGATGGTGAGGTAGTCAAAGTTGATGCGGATATTCATCCTTTCACAGAAACAGAGTCGTACTTTGCAGATGCGAAATTCTACTTGGACCCTTGTGAGTTAGATGTGAAGAAATCAGCACACCGGGGTCAATTCAAAAGAAAATGTAGGAGTGCAAGTGGGTGTTGCTAAGATGTCTAAGGAAAGAACTGAAGGAATCACCATTAAGTTCTCATCATCTGAAGGAGACACAAAAGCAAAGACAGATAATAAGCATTTAGTCTTTCTCTACATTCCACGTGAGCGTCGAAGAGAAGGACAACCCTTGCTAGAAGCATGTACTCAACTAGTTCTCCATCCAAGAAAAGAAATAAGCCACGAAATATTGCAAGATTTGAAGAAGAGTATGACTGTACCAGTCGTACAAATTCAACGTATTACTCTTGAGTCCTCAAGAAATGACACCTTAGTTTAAAAGATAAAAGGTCACTTTGATCAAAAGGCTTTTACATTACTTGAAAAATCAGGTTATGACTTCTCCAATATGACAAGACTAGGAGAGCTCAAGGATGAAGTCACTGGCGAAAAAATACACAGCCTTACAGCATCCCAAATGAAGTTGAGAAAGGAAGGACTTTACGTCACCACTCTTAAGTTTGGGATAGGATTCAAATTGCCAGAGCCTCTTCGAATTTAAGCTAGGAAGGTGAAGGAAACGACTTCATCTCACCACATCTCAGTAGAAGGGAAAAATAAGGGTGAGGATGAGAAAATACCACAACGGACCTTAGTGTTTAATCGCATAGGAAAATCAACACCTCGTGTCTCTGTATTTGATAGATTAGGAGGCAAAGATGGAAGTGGAGCTTTTAACTGTGTAGAGGGATGTGTCACCACCGCGAATGCCTTTGTTTTTCTTCGCTTGGGAACCATGGAAAAGCCATCATCTAGAAAAACGTTGTTGGGGCACGAACAATAATATTTCTCTGAGGACATTGATGACAAGGAAATTCATAGTACTTTCCCATTGCGCATAAAAAATAGTCTATTTTTTCAATTACCACAGATGGCCCATTGAAGGTAAGAGAAAGAACTATTATTTTTACCAACCAACATCTTGGAGAAACAAAAAAGGATCCAGAGGAAGCCAGTGCATCATATCATATAACGGTGGAGGACAATATGTGCCATGATGAAATGGATGATGATGTTCAAGAAGCGCCCCCTCAACTAGAGAATGGAGTACAATCGACTGTAGATGGGCTCAAGGAGATAAACCTCGGTACATTGGAGAATCCACGCCCAGTCTTTGTTAGTACACTTCTTACACCGCAAGAAGAGAGGGACTACTTCAAGTTATTAGTCGAGTACAAAGATGTCTTTGCCTGGTCATACAAAGAAATGCCTGGCCTTAGTCCTAAGGTAGTTATTCATCATTTGAGGATCAAAAAGGGGGCACGTCCTGTAAAACAGTTACAACGAGTGTTTCTCCCTGAGTTAGTAACACAAATTGAAGTAGAGGTCAGTAAGCTCATCGAAGCCGGATTTATTCGAGAGGTGAAATACCCATCATGGATCTCAAATATTGTACCTGTCAAAAATAAAAATGGCCAAATACATATATGCGTTGATTTTCGAGACTTGAACAAAGCGTATCCGAAAGATAATTTTTCGATACCAATCATAGAGCTCATGGTTGATGTAACGAGTGGACATAAGGCTATGTCATTTATGGATGGGTATTCTGGATATAACCAAATCAGAATGTCCCCAAGAGATCAAGAATCCACTGCTTTCCGAACTCCAAAAGGGATATACTGCTACAAGGTGATGCCTTTTGGTCTAAAAAATGCGGGTGTCACCTACCAACGTGCAATGCAAAATATTTTTTATGACATGTTGCATAAGAAGGTGGAATGCTACGTCGACGACTTGGTGGTGAAGACAAAGTATAGGTACGACCATCTTGATCTTCGTATTATTTTTGAGAGGTTAAGAAAATTTGACTTGAAAATGAATCCACTCAAATACGCATTTGGAGTTACTTCGGGAAAGTTTCTTGGCTTTATTGTGCGTCATCGTGGAATTGAAATTGATCCCACAAAGATTGATGCCATTCATAAAATGCTAGAGCCAAGTAACTTAAGAGACCTCTGCAGTCTGCAGGGAAATTTGGCATTCATTCGGAGGTTCATCTCTAACTTGGCTGGACGATGTCAACCCTTCAGCCATCTAATGAAGAAAGATGCCCCTTTCCACTGGGATAAATCATGTCGAAATCCTTTTGAAAGCATCAAAAGATAATTGTTGAATCCACCTGTAATGGGGGCACCAACTCCTGGTAGGCCATTGATACTCTATATTGCATCACAAGAGCGATCACTTGGAGCACTTCTAGCTCAAGATAATGAAGCTAAGAGAGAACAAACACTATACTATCTAAGTCAAACTTTGATAGGAGTTGAGTTAAATTATACGCCCATTGAAAAGATGTGTTTGGCTTTTCTTTGTGCAATAAAAAAATTAAGGCATTATTTTGAAGTATACACCATCAAGCTAATTTCTCGAGCTGATCCCCTGAAGTTTGTGATGACTCGACCAGTTCTCTTAGGATGTCTATCCAGATGGTCTATATTGTTTAACCAATATGAGGTTATATACATGCCTCAAAAGGCTGTAAAAGGGCAAGCATTTGCTAATTTCCTCGCTGATTACCCCCTACCGGCAGAATGGGAGATTTCGGATGAGTTTCCTTATGAAGATGTATTATTTACTGAAGAAATACTGACATGGACAATGCTCTTCGATGGATCAGCACGTCAAGATGGTGCAGGGGCAGGCGTCGTGTTGATATCACCAGAAAGACTAATTTTGCCATTTTCATTTGTTCTGGGTGAAATATGTTCCAATAATGCTGCAGAATACCAAGCTTTAATTATTGGACTTGAAATGGCATCAGATATGAAGATTCCACAATTGGATATCTATGGTGACTCTAAGTTGGTCATAAATTAACTCTTAGGCAGTTACGAGGTGAAGAAGGAAGATCTTATACCATATCATCAATACACTACTCGTCTGCTTAAAAGGTTTGATCAAGTGTTGTTAAAGCACGTCCCAAGAGAAGAAAATCGCATGGCGGATGCTCTGGTAAACTTAGCTATGACGATGGCACTCGGAGAAAATGAGTCAACAAAGGTGCAAGTAAGTCATCGATGGGTTATTCCCGGTTTCCTTGATCTTCAATTAGACAAAAGCCTCCATACATTTGTTCGAGTCGTTGAAGAAGAAGATTGGAGAAAACCACTAATTGAGTATCTCGAATATGGAAGGCTGCCCGAGGAGCAGCGAAAAAGAGCAGACATTAGAAGAAGGGCACCACGATTCATCTTCCATGTGGGGATTTTATTTCATTGTTCTTACGAGGGGTTACTCTTGCGGTGTCTTAACAAAGAAGAAGCTCAACAAACAATGGAGGAAGCACATTCTGGCACATGTGGAGCACACCAATTAGGGCCTAAACTTCATTTTCACATCAAAAGGATGGGCTACTACTGGCCAACAATGGTGATGGATTGTCTAGAGCATGTCAAAAGGTGTCAAGCATGTCAATTTCATGCTAATTATATACATCAGGCTCCAGAGCATCTTCATCCAACTATAGCATCATGGCCTTTTGATGTGTGGGGACTTGATGTTGTTGGACCTCTCCCAAATTCGTCAAAAGGGCAAATGACATCTTAGCTTCTACCGATTATTTCTCAAGATAGGCTAAAGCCGTGCCGCTAAAAGAGGTGAAAAAGGAAAATATTGTTGATTTTATCAAGTCGAACATCATCTTTAGGTATGGAATACCAAGATACATAGTTACTGATAATGGAACGCCCTTCAATAATAAACTCATGAGGACTTTGTGTAAGAAGTTCAATTTTAAGCAGCATAAGTCTTCAATGTACAATGCGCCTGCTAATGGTCTTGCCGAAGCTTTTAATAAAACACTTGGTAACCTCTTGAAGAAAGTGGTTGCGAAAAACAAAAGAAACTGGCATGAGAGGATCGGTGAAGCTTTGTGGGCATATCGTACAACCTGTAGAACTGCTACCCAAGCGACTCTGTATTCGTTAGTGTATGGCGTAGAAGCAGTCCTTCCACTAGAACACCAAATTCCATTGCTACGAATGGCGATCCAAGAAGGTCTTACAACTGAAAGTAATGCTCAACTTCGTCTGGCAGAGTTAGAGGCATTGGACTAGAAGAGATTAGAAGCACAAAAAAAGTTGGAGTATTATCAAGCTCAACTTGCTAGATCTTTCAACAAGAGAGTGCGACCATGATCATTTCAAGTAGGAGACTTGGTCTTAGCAGTTCGAAGACCCATAATCCTCAACAAATGCATCAGTGACAAGTTTACATCTAAGTGGGATGGGCCATATGTTGTGAAAGAAGCATATTCAAGTGGCGCTTATAAGATCATCGATCAAGATAGTGTAAGAGTTGGTCCTATCAACGGCAAGTTCCTGAAGCAGTACTTTCCATGAAGGTCGTCTACACTCCTTAAGGCACAAGTATAAACTGCATGTCCACTCCTGGACTGCATGAGTCTAAACTGTGAACGGCTCTAAAAAAATGAATCAAAAAAAGAAAAAAAATTAACTCATCATCTTGAACTACGTTATGACTTGATCCTTCCGAGGTACGTAGGTAGCTTAGAGTACTTTTACTCTAAGTTCAGTCATATGAGTTAAAAAAAAAGGAAAAGGATGTGTCATTACTTGAGCACAACAATAATACTTTGAAATAACATAGATATCGTATGAATTAGATGTTTTTTCGCATAGTTTATGATACGAGAAAGACAACAGAAGCACGAAAACACACTCCAAATCATTCCACTAATCTTAAGGATCCAAGGACCTTTTTGGAGACCACTTTCAGATTCACTACAACAACAACAATACGAGATAACAATGGTGTGTTTGACACCAAAACAACCACCACAAACTAACAAAGAGAGAATCAAGATAACAAGATGAACAATAACACAATGGAAACAACAACACATGGTTTTTTACTAGAACAACAACAAAGATTGCAAGAAATGTAAAGATTGTAGACACCTAATTTTGTCCTTTCCGAACACTCATTTTATCTATTTTTAGCTCACCTCACCGCGTGCCCTCACCCACGTGATTACATCCCACAAAAATACAAAAATAACAATCCCTAACTAATTTTATCTGATCCTAACAACCTACCTAATCAAAATAAACCACATCACACTTACCTCACTACCCCAATACCCACCCACGTGACCCCTCACACTATCACCTACCCTATATACATATCCCATTCTCATGCACAGGGGGAGGAGATCCAAAAAGAGGAAAGAAAAAAAAATCATCATCATCTTTACCAAATTGACACCTCCATTGAAGCTCACACACACACATTGATACACCAATATTCACACACACGCAGGATACTCAGGAGTGAGAGGGAAAGATCGAAAGAGAGATATGCGAGAGAGGGAGAGGTTGAGACAAAAAAGAGAGAACTGAGTGGAGCTAATCAAAAGAGCGAGAAAGGGGGATTACCTTAGAGTTGAGGTCTTTTCCGGTGAGTTCTCACCAGAAATGTCACTGTTGTCTGCGTCTCTTTGTTCTTCGTCACTGTCGGAGCTCGCCAGAGTTCCGTCGCGATAGGAACCGCGATCCCAGCTCTAACCCGACCGGACTGGACCAATTTTCGTCCGATTCTGGTGATCTGTCGGTGTATGGTCAAAACGGAAATAAACTGAGACGGAAAGATCGAGAGAGAGAGTCGCGAGAGAGGGAGAGGTTAAGATAAGAGAGAGAGAACTGAGTGGAGCCGATCAAAAGAGCGAGAAAGGGGGAATTACCTCGGAGTTGAGGTCTTTTTCGGCGAGTTCTCGCCAGAAACGTCACTGTTGTCTGCGTCTCTTTGTTCTTCGTCACTGTCGGAGCTCGCCGGAGTTCCGTCGCGTTATGAACCGCGACCCCAGCTTTAACTCGACCGGACTGGACCAATTTTCGGCCGATTCCGGTGGTCTGTCGGTGAACGGTCAAAACGAAAACGAGCATATATTGAGTTCGCGATTGAGGTTCGATTTGAGGCTTTCGGACCAGGTTCTATTTTCTAATCGCATTATTTGGCACAAATAAAAGCTTCGATTGAGGTCCATTTCTCATCCCTTTTCTCGAATAATTTTCAAAATCATATTTTTTGATTTTGTGATGTTTGAATCATGAATGTTGGTTGGCGCTGAATTTGGATTATGAAGATTAAATTGATAGTCTAAAGATTAGTTAATCATTGATTGAGAATTAAAGTTGTTGTTTGGGGTCGGGATCGAAAAATCGATAAAAATGAATAAGATTAGTCTTGATTTATTGTTGTCGGTTTATTTTGAAATAAATATTGATGTTAAGTGTAATTGTATCATGTCTTAGGTCGGGAATTGAGAGGCAAGTTCTAGGTTTTGGAGGGTAGGCAACTCATAGGATTTTAATCATCGAATGTGTAAATATTTGTGTTGAGTGCTTTTCTTCATTTTCATCACATTTCATTAAATGTATTCATTTGGTCGAGGAATGCCCCGGAGATTGATGTATTTATTCACCGGGGAATGCCCCGATGTATCATGTTGGCGAAGGCGGATCGTGATCAAGTCCCGAGGCATCGGGTAAAGTCGTGGAGCGTAGTTAGGATTAGTATAGGTTAGATAGGATTTATTTTCGCATTTTTATTTATTTTTTGGGTTGTAATAATTGGACTGGACACTATATTTTTGGATTATTTTGTTTTATTTGTTGGTTTGATTGTTTTACGTTCTTTTGTGTGGTTTATACATTCGTAGTGTCAGATTAGTCGATACGCTCCACCAAGCGACCGTGGTCGAACCACGGGATCGAGGGGTGCCTAACACCTTTCCCTCGGTCAACAGAATTCCTTAACCGGAATCTCTATTCGCGGATCAGTTTTATAGAGTCAAAACCATTTTAAAAAAGAATATTCATGGGTGACTTGGCACACCCGATTTATGCCAAGTGGCGACTCTGAGTTTTGAAACTAATGAATCCTTTTTGAAACAATTTTCATCTTTTGTCACTTTAATAATTAAAACCCTTTCGAAACCATAAAATCTAATCTTTTAGAGTATGAAAAAGGGGTGTGACAGCTCTGACGACTTTTCTGGGGACTTGTTTAGAATTCGAGATTATGTTGGAGTCGTATCGGCTTTATTTGACACTATAGGTGTATAAACATTTTGTTTGTGTTGTTTTGTGTTATTTTCTTATCATTATGGAATATTTTCGTGCTCTTTGTGTACAGTATTTATCCTATGTGTTACCGCTTTTATATCTGGCATCATGTGTCCACCCCCGGCCTTCTTTCTGCAACAAGTCTGTAGTACACGTGTTGTACACGACCTCTAGTTGAGTCACCCTTATTTTAGGGGGGGAGCCATCGGTGTTATGGAGTAGGTGGAAAGCTGTCGCAGCCACTATCGACCATACGCTCCCCCGAACAGCCTTGTTAGTGAACACAACGTAGGTCAGCCTTTAGGTCATTCTTATGTGCATCATATTGAGACCTAGCGGGGCCCACTTGGTCCTTTGTAGGAGACTCACCTCTAACGCATCCCTACGTGCTAAATGTTGCATCTTTGAGGGTAATGGGGTCATTTGACGGACTGATTTAGTGAAAACATGTGTTAGAAGTAAGGTGCGTAGGCAAGAACTGTTGAAAAAAATAGAGAAAAAAAGTGAAATGAGTCGAAAAGAAGAAAAAGAAAAAAAAAGAGTGTCGTAGCTTTTAGTGTTCTTTATGGCTTTTGTTCTTCACAATCCAAAAATTCAAAAAAAATAAAAAAATTTACCTTTTGCACTCATTTCTCAAAAAAAAAATTCATTTGTCTCCTTTAGCATGCATTCATAATTCGAAATTTTCAAAAAAAGATTTTTTTTAGCAGGATTTATAAAAGAAAATGCAAAAATGGTAGAAATTTGTACATTTCATGTAATGAAAATACCAAAAAGATTTTTTTTCCTTCATAATTGTTGGTGTCAACTTAGTTGAAGTGTCTAATTAAAAGAAAAAAAAAACCTCAAAAAGATTTTATTCGTTTGTCTTTGGTTGTGCCCTTAAGTTAGGGTCAATCTGTTAGTTAATCGTTAATTGTCCAATCTGGACGAACTACGCACCCCTGATTCTCCTCTTTTGGGATGTGAGATACGTAGGCAGCCTATTGTTGGTTCAGGGATCTTATTTTAAAAAAAAAATTAAAAAGATTTTTTTCACTCTTCATTTAGAGTAGGTGTTTCATACATGTAATGAAAATAAAAATACAAAAAAAAATAAAAAATTCTCAATAATCGTAGGTTTCATTTTTGGTTGATCTTATTTAAAAAAAAATTCAAAAAGATTTTCTTCACTCTTCATTTAGAGTAGGTGTCATATGCAGCAAACTTCAAAAAGATTTTCCTTTAATAGGTTCAGGTTTCATTTTCATATGAAATTTAAAACTGAAAACCCCAAAAAAAAATTCTTTGGTAATCATACATTTCACTTTGTATAGGGATGTTAAAGCTGAAAATTTCAAAAAAATATTTTCATCAATTCTTTTGACAAATTGTTATTTTCTTTTCTTCTTAAAGTTTCGAGAAAAAGAAAAAAAAAGAAAGAAAACAAAGAGTTCAATTGGCCATTTTGGCAAGACTTCACGAACTACGCACACCTGATTCTCCTCTTTTGGGAGTGAGATACGTAGGCGCCCTTCTTGGGTTCGGTGATATTTTCAAAAAAAAAAAAAGAGGTTTTGAAAAATGTTGAACTCTAACATATTTGTTGCCTTTTGTTCAGTTAGTTTAAAGTGGTTGGTTTGTGTCTTCCTGGATGGTCCTCCATATCACACCTAATCCAAGGAAGGTTTAGTTGTGTCCAACAAGGATATAGAGAGTGGCACCATGGATGAAACAAAGAATCAGGAAATTGAGAGTTTAAAGGAAGAAAATTTGAGACTAAGACAACAAATGATGGAAATGTACCGAGCTTGGTCCAGTGGGCTGCTTCTACCTCCATTCCCCACTTTTGACCCTACAAATACCTTGAGTCTTCCACCAAAATCGCAAAGTCAGTTTCCTACTGTTGTTGATGCACCACAACATGCCTAAGAATCCATTCCACGTCAAATGCACCTCAACACTTCCACCACTCTTTCTTTATCTCCTCAGTATAAGTCTACCACATTCACAGCACCACATACCGTCTGTGCTTTTGTTGCTCAATCTTCTACTAAGGCTTCCACTTTGTCTATCAATCCAACGATTGTGCTTCCCCAGTCCACTAGTGAATCCACGTTCAATACTGTTGATGATCATTGGTATACTCCTGAGCCTACAGTTAAGTTAAGTGGATCGCCAAAATTTCTTACTAAGAAGCCTAGCATGCCAAAAGAACCAGAGAAAATGGTTGGGAAAGTGAAGAGTGTAGAAAATAATATGAAAAATTCCCCTGGACTTATCGGCTATGAAGATGTTTCATATAAAAACTGGGGCATGTCTTCAAGTGTTAACCTTCCTCCCAGCTTTGAGACATCAAAATTTGGGGAGACTGATGGACAGAAAGATTCTGTGAAACATTTGGGATGACATTGCAATCAACCAAGGAAAATTGAAGAAAAGAAGAAGGAAAATGCACCTATTGTCATGCCAGGGCCAAAGCTGAGTTTGAGAGGTCCAACCCACCAATACTGTCAGCCTCAATCCTGAGCTTACATATTAGATCCACATAACCACTTGCAACAAGGTTTATTTCCCCAAAATCCAAGAAATCCCATTCCACTTCCTCAATATCCTTTGAACAATGCACAATTGTATGCTCATCCATCTTCTTATCCACAATGGCATGCACCTGTCCCTCAACATCGTCCACGACCCCCACAAATTTACCAAGGGACCTCTAAATCCAAATTTCATCCGAGGCCAGAGTTCGCAAAGAGGAGGAAGGAAAAAGATAATTTCACTCCTATTGGGGAATCCTATGCCAGTTTATTCCAGAGATTGGTACAGCAGGGCATGATCACTCCTCTCCTTCAAGAAGTTTTGATCCTAATGTACGATCTGCATATCATTCTGATGTTCAGGGTCACAGTATTGAAGACTGTTGTGCTTTGAAAAGAGAAGTTGAAAAGATGATTCAAGGTGAATCAATTATGGTGCAGAAAATTGACAGTGAGGGAAACTCTAGTCATGCTGATATGCAAACTAGTGGCTAAGTTGTCAGGTTAAGCAATTGAGAAGTCACCCCTCTCCCTACTAGGAAGAGGTCTGGTAGTTTGTTTTATTTTCTTTTCTATTTTTTGAATTATTTCAGGGTTGTAGTTCGGGATCTATCTTGTTTTGTCCCTTTGTCGTTTATGTTCAAACCCTTCTATCTTTTATTTCAACTAAATGAATTGTCCCTTTTCCTTTGTATTTTAAATATGTGTTATTTGTTTATTTTCTTTATATAGTACATTTTGTGTTGACTCTAGAAATATGACATGCTTGCGGAATTTTTAGCCAGATCTTAAAGTCCAATTTAACCATGAAACATGGAATCAGAGGGCTAAGGTTAGAAAAAAGCATCTGAAAAAAATTGATAGAGTGTTGACACATTTGGTGACCATGTTTAAGCCTTCTTTCAAAATTAAAACAATTATTTTGAGAGTCACAAGAATAACTTGGTCATCAATTGAAAAACAAAGCTCAATTAGGTCAAATAGCGGATGTGTGCTCCCGAGAAAAAGAACAAAAATCAACTCCACAAAAGCATGAGTCATTTAATGTGAGGGATGTATAACAAAGGTGGAGTTGTATGTTCGACAAGTGTAAAAGAAGAGGTGACACATATGCTCGGGGCAAGTTAGTGTTGTAAAACATGTCATAAGTGATATTGATTGTGTATTTTCACATTGCATGCTATGTACTAGCATCTTCAAGGATTGATATGACGAAGACATTTCATTCTGCTATCCATATATTGTGTCATCCTTTGTGTACCCCATTTGAGCCTTAGTGTTATTTTCTTTCATAGACCTCTTTTGGAATCAAGATAGAGTCAGCAAAGCTCAAAAGAAAAGTGTCGAGCAAAAAATAGTGTCAGAAAAAAAAAGTGTCCAAAAAGAAAGAAAAGGGAAGAATGTCAAGAAAAATAGAGTCAGAAAAAAAAAGAGTCAATAAAAGAGAAAAACAAAGAAATCAGAATCAAGCAACGGAACAAGCTGCCAGAACTACGCGTGACCTGATTCTCATCTCTTGGAGGTGAGATGCTTAGGCTTCCCTACGAAGGGCTCGGTCCAACCAAATAAAATAATTTAGAATCACCCAGTCAAAAGAAACTGGGGCATGAGTTAATCCTCATTGTTTGAGTCGATTCCAAAAGTTGTAAGTCCTAACCCACTTTAAGTGTCGTTTGGGCCTCACGCTATCCTTTGTTTCTAACCCTATCCAAAAGCCAAGTTACAACCAAAGAAAAGACCTTCAGATCAATCTTTTGGTATGTTAAGTCAAAGCATGCAAGGGATATGATGATGTATTTGGGAACTACCTATCTTCCTCAGCACAAGGAATCAAGAGAGAAATAAAAATGAGAGAGTCTTACTGGTGAAAATCCTCACGGGCACCGTAAGGCGATAGTAAGTTGAGAGAGATAAAAATCAGAGAGTCTTATTGGTGAAAACCCTCACGGGCAACGTGAGATGATTGTGAGTTGGGAGAAATGAGAATAAGAGAGTCTCATTAGTAAAAACCCTCACAAACACCATAAGACAAGGGTGAGCTGAGGGAAAGACCCTTTAAAACGTCACTAGCCGAATGAGGTCTGAATGCAATTGGCCTTAGGAAACAACTCAGTTTCAAGGCCATTAACTCAACAACAATTGGTAGAAAGTTTGTATGGAAAGATCAGGTAGCTTAATCCAAAATGCATGGCATAATCATTAGAGTTGACTGTCATTTTTATAAAATTTGTCATTTCTTTGTTTCAAATGGGGACACTCATTGTCTTTTCTTTCTTCTCTTTATTTTATTTTGTTTTCTTGAGTCAGTGGTCCAAATAAAAGTCATTGTTATTTTTCTCTTGTTTTTGAGTCAAGTCCATATCAAAACAAGTGAGAAAAGATTTTAAAACTGGCTATCAGCTTCTTCAATTGCACAATGCAAGACAAAGTCAGCATATGAAAGAGACATAATTGTGAGCTGAAGAAGGCATGCAGAAAGCTGTCAACAGATAAGCTGGGGAACTTATGAAAATACCAAAGTTTGAAGGATTTATCTGAGAAGCATGACAAAGCAGAGATACTATGTTTATTTTGGAGTCACTCTTAATGACCTGAGTTTGGGTCAATGACACGACAAAGCCGGGGAAAATGTCAACAATCTAAAACAAAATGAAGGGAATGAACACAAGAGCAAATTCCTGGAAAGCCAAGTGCTGCAAGCTACCACTAAGTTTTTAACTGACAAATTTTCTTTGTTGAAATAGGGGCAGATTCGCTTCACTTAATTCAGCTACCATTGGAAATGCACATCCGTGAGATTTTACTTTATGTTCAGGACCCTCCTAAAAAATGGTACTTTACCTTATGTTCAGGACCCTCCTGAAGAATGGGAATTTACTTTCAGTTCAGGACCCTCCTGAAAAATGGAATTTTACTTTATGTTCAGGACCCTCCTGAAAAATGGGATGTTACTTTCTGTTTAGGACCCTCCTGAAGAATGGGATTTTACTTTCTGTTCAGGACCCTCCTGAAGAATGGGATTTTACCTTCAGTGCAGGACCCTCCTGAAGAATAGGATTTTACTTTCTGTTCAGGACCCTCCTGAAGAATGGGAATTTACTTTCTGTTCAGGACCCTCCTGAAAATGGGATTTTACTTTCTGTTTAGGACATTCCTGAAAATGGGATTTTACTTTCTGTTCAGGACCCTCCTGAAAAATGGGATTTTACTTTATGTTCAGGACCCTCCTGAAAAATGGGACTTTACTTTATGTTCAGTACCCTCCTGGAAAATGGGATTTTACTTTCAGTTCAGGACCCTCCTGAAAAATGGGATTTTACTTTCTGTTCAGGACCCTCCTGAAAAATGAGATTTTACTTTCTGTTCAGGACCCTCCTGAAAAATGGGATTTTACTTTCTGTTCAGGACCCTCCTGAAAAATGGGAATTTACTTTCTGTTCAGGACCCTCCTGAAAAATGGGATTTTACTTTCTGTTCAGGACCCTCCTGAAAAAATGGGATTTTACTTTCTGTTCAGGACCCTCCTGAAAAATGATATTTTACTTTATGTTCAGGAACCTCCTGAAAAATGGGAGTTTACTTTATGTTCAGGACCCTCCTGAAAAATAGGATTTTACTTTATGTTCAGGACCCTCCTGGAAAATGGGAATTTACTTTCTGTTCAGGACCCTCCTGAAAAATGAGATTTTACTTTCTGTTCAGGACCCTCCTGAAAAAATGATAATTTATTTTATGTTAAGGACCCTCCTGAAAAATGGGATTTTACTTATGTTCAGGACCCTCCTGGAAAATGAGATTTTACTTTCTGTTCAGGACCCTCCTGAAAAATGGGACTTTACTTTATGTTCAGGACCCTCCTGAAAAATGGGAGTTTACTTTATGTTTAGGACCCTCCTGAAAAATGGGATTTTACTTTTTGTTCAAGACCCTCCTGGAAAATGGAACTTTACTTTATGTTCAAGACCCTCCTGAAAAATGGGAGTTTACTTTATGTTCTGGACCCTCTTGAAAAATAAGATTTTACTTTATGTTCAGGATCCTCCTGAAAAATGGGACTTTACTTTATGTTCAGGACCCTCCTGAAAAATGGGACTTTACTTTATGTTCAGGACCCTCCTGAAAAATGGGATTTTACTTTCTGTGCAGGACCCTCCTGAAAAATGGGATTTACTTTCTGTTCAGGACCCTCCTGAAAAATGAGATTTTACTTTTTGTTCAGGATCCTTTTGAAAAATGAGATTTTACTTTTTGTTCAGGATCCTTTTGAAAAATGAGATTTTACTTTCTGTTCGGATTTCTCTGAAAAATGGGACCACACTTTCAAAAATGAAATACTGGCTTATGATAATCCTTGTG
Organism: Capsicum pubescens; assembly: GCA_030864215.1. NCBI lineage: Eukaryota > Viridiplantae > Streptophyta > Magnoliopsida > Solanales > Solanaceae > Capsicum > Capsicum pubescens. The sequence goes on from CM061538.1 coordinate 338,632,211, forward strand.
TGGAAAATTCGAGCAACATTTGTAAGGAGACGCACTTTCTTATTTGGTAAATCAGCAACATTTGTGAGGAAACACACTTTCCTTTTTGGTAATTCAAGCGGTATTTGTAAGGAGATGCACTTCCTTGTCTGGGAAATTCAAGCAAACATTTGTAAGGAGATGCACTTCCTTGTTTGATAATTCAAGCAACATTTGTAAGGAGACGCACTTCCTTGTTTGGTAATTCGATTGGCACTCGTAAGGAGATGCACTTCCTTGTTCAGGTAATTCCAACAACATTTATAAGGGGACGCACTTCCTTGTTTTGACAATTCAAGCAATATTTGTAAGGAGACACACTTTCTTATTTTGGTAATTCAAGCAACATTTGTAAGGAGACGCACTTCCTTGTTGGTTAATTCAAGTGACATTTGTAAGGAGATGCACTTCCTTGTTTGGGGGTCATTAAAGTAACATTTGTATGGAGAAGCACTTCCTGGTTTGGGCAATTCAAGAAACATTTGTAAGGAGACGCACTTCCTTGTTTGAGTAATTCAAGAGGCATTGGTAAGGAAATGCACTTCCTTATTTTGATAATTCAAGTAACATTGGTGATGCACTTTCTAACTTAAGTCTTGATTCCTAGAAGAAGCACTTTCTAGTCGAGTTATTGCACTTAATCCTTAGGAGATGCACTTCCTTGCTAGTTTTCATTTTCCAGGTGACACACTTTTAACTTAAACTTGTATCTCTAGAAGACGCACTTTCAAGTTAGAATCCCTCATTTTAATTCTTCGGAGATGCACTTCCTAGTCCTGGCTATTTAATTTTACTCTTAAGAGATGCATTTCTTAGTCAGAGTCTTGATTCATCATTGCAACATGCAAGTAGGTATGGTGTGACTTTTCCAAAAGTCTTCTGATGATAAACTGCTGCAAAAATTCAATTTCTGTTTTTGAAACTTTACTTTTCTGGCAAATAAACAGAATTTCTCTTTATAATAATATTCATTTGGGATAATTTTCTTTTTAGTTTTGATGTGATTTCAGGAGCCGGCCCAAAGCACAGGGCGAATAAATGGAAAACTAAGCAACAAGGTGAAGAAATTGAAAGTTAAACAGATTGAAAAATAGCAAGTCAGGAGCCCTCCTGCAGAACAGGGTGAAGAAGTTGAAAGCATAGCAACAAGTTGATGAAATAGCAAGTCAGGAGCCCGCCTGAAGAATAGGGTGATGAAACTCAAGTCAAAAGTCCAGAAGAAGCTGCGTAGATAGGATTTTTGTAATTTCATTTATGCTTTAACTTGTAATTTTCATTTTTAATGTAATGACAGAGCCGTGGACCGGAACCTCGATGGAACCGCACTCAACTCTCCAACTCGGTATAGTCCATCTCTTTCCAATCTTTTGAAATACCCGTGACTTGATTCTCTTATAACTTGGGTAGGTAGGATGTCTTAAGTCAAGATCTGGTTGTCCTTCTTCCTTCTGTTTCTTTCTTTGAATAATGGTCGGGTCAAAATTTGGTCTCGCTGACTACTTCTTTGTCTGAAAACACTTCGTGTTTACATTAAAAGGGGGCATGATGTAGACACCTAATTTTGTCCCTTCCGAACACCCATTTTATCCATTTTTAGCTCACCTCACCACGTGTCCTCACCCACGTGATTACATCCTACAAAAATACAAAAATAACAATCCTTAACTAATTTTATCTTATCCTAACAACCTACCCAATCAAAATAAACCACATCACACCCACCTCACTACCCCACCTCACTACCCTAATACCCACCCACGTGACCCCTCACACTATCACCTACTATATATACATATCCCATTCTCACGCACAGGGGGGGAGATCCAAAAAGAGGAAAGAAAAAAAATCATCATCATCTTTACCAAATTGACACCTCCATTGAAGCTCTCACACACACATTGATACACCAATATTCACACACACGCAGGACACTCAGGAGTGAGAGGGAAAGATCGAGAGAGAGAGAGCTGCGAGAGAGGGAGAGGTTGAGACAAGAGAGAGAGAACTGAGTGGAGCCGATCGAAAGAGCGAGAAAGGGGGATTACCTCAGAGTTGAGGTCTTTTCTGGCGAGTTCTCGACGGAAACGTCACTGTTGTCTGCGTCTCTTTGTTCTTCGTCACTGTCGGAGCTCGCCGGAGTTCCATCGCGATAGGAACCGCGATCCCAACTCTAACCCGATCGGACTGGACCAATTTCCGTCCGATTCCGGTAATCTGTCGGTGAACGGTCAAGATGGAAACAAACTGAGAGGGAAAGATCGAGAGAGAGAGTCACGATAGAGGGAGAGGTTGAGACAAGAGAGAGAGAACTGAGTGGAGCCGATCGAAAGAGCGAGAAATGGGGAATTACCTCGGAGTTGAGGTCTTTTCCAGCGAGTTCTCGCCGGAAACGTCACTGTTGTCTGCGTTTCTTTGTTCTTCGTCACTGTCGGAGCTCGCTGGAGTTCCATCACGTTAGGAACCGCGACCCCAGCTCTAACCCGACCGGACTGGACCAATTTCCGACCGATTCCGGTGGTCTGTCGGTGAACGATCAAAATGGAAACGAGCATATATTGAGTTCGCGATTGAGGTTCGATTTGAGGCTTTCGGACCAGGTTCTATTTTCTAATCGCATTATTTGGCACAAATAAAAGCTTCGATTGAGGTACATTTCTCATCCCTTTTCTCGAATAATTTTAAAAATCATATTTTTTGATCTTGTGATGTTTGAATCATGAATGTTGGTTGGCGCTGAATTCGGATTATGAAGATTAAATTGATAGTCTAAAGATTAGTAAATCGTTGATTGAGAATTAAAGTTGTTGTTTGGGGTCAGGATCGAAAAATTGATAAAAATGAATAAGATTAGTCTTGATTTATTGTTGTCGGTTTATTTTGAAATACATATTGATGTTAAGTGTAATTGTATCATGTCTTAGGTTGGGCATTGATAGGCAAGTTCTAGGTTTTGGAGGGTAGGCAACTCGTAGGATTTTAATCATCGAATGTGTAAATATTTGTGTTGAGTGCTTTTCTTCATTTTCATCACATTTCATTAAATGTATTCATTTGGTCGGGGAATGCCTCAGAGATTGATGTATTTATTCACCGGGCAATGCCCCGACGTATCATGTTGGCGAAGGCGGATCGTGATCAAGGCCCGAGGCATCGGGTAAAGTCGTGGAGCATAGTTAGGATTAGTATAGGTTAGATAGGATTTATTTTCGCATCTTTATTTATTTTTCGGGTTGTAATAATTGGACTGGACACTATATTTTTGGATTGTTTTGTTTTATTTGTTGGTTTGATTGTTTTATGTGCTTTTGTGTGGTTTATACATTCGTAGTGTCAGATTAGTCGATACGCTCCACCAAGCGACCATGGTCGAACCACGGTATCGAGGGGTGCCTAACACCTTCCCCTCGGTCAACAGAATTCCTTAGCCGGAATCTCTATTCGCGGATCAGTTTTATAGAGTCAAAACCGTTTTGAAAAAGGATATTCATGGGTGACTTGGCACACCTGATTTATGCCAAGTGGCGACTCTGAGTTTTGAAACTAATGAATTCTTTTCGAAAAAAATTTCATCTTTTGTCACTTTAATAATTAAAACCCTTTCGAAACCATAAAATCTAATCTTTTGGAGTATGAAAAAGGGGTGTGACAAAGATAGACAGATAGACAAAGTGAAGGTATAATCTTAAGAACCCAAGAGTCTATTCCACTATTGGACCCTTAACACTACACACTACAAATACCTATTTCTTCGGTGATCACTAGAGAGACCTCAACCTCCTCTAGCACCCAACGTTCCAAGCATGAATCCAACACGAATAATTCCACACTCAAGTTGGAAATCCTAGTTACAATGTTTTGGCCATAGGCCTTTCTCACAAGAGAGAAATGTTCTTCTTACAACTTTCAATATCCATAAACATATAAGACTAAAAACCCTAAGAGGTTCTATATATAGTGTATTACAAAATAGAATATACAAAATGACCACAATACCCCTCAAGGGTGAGGTGCCCATCAAGTGTAACTTAGGGGTTGTTTTTAGTGTATTTAGGCCCTCTTTCACACTTTACTTGTGCACTTCCTTGGACAAATTAAATACTCACACGTTCTCTTCCATCCTCGTGCTCGTACTCATATCATCTTCCCCTTCTTGAAAAGGATTCAACCTCGACTCCGTACCTTGCAAATCAAGAGAAGACAAACAAGCACATATCTTCATGATATGAGGGGTTAGGTTGAGCAAAAATAACAAATCAACATGCTATGCCGAGGCGGGAAAAATTTAAAGTATAGCCACGGGTCCTTTTTTTAATCATGAAAAGATTAGTACAATTGCTACAAAGGAAGTGGCTCGGACAAGCATTAAGACAAAAGGAAAGTCGGCCAAGAGTCATCCTTTCCCACCCTAAGATGGTACCGGGATCAAATGGAAGAATTAGCCAAAGGCCTAACCCGAGGCTAGCCCTTCCTTCCCCTAGAATGTCACTCCCACATTCACACATAAAAATATTTTCATACACATGATCTCTATGAACAAAACTAATCGCAACGCTTTTACCACACAAGATGTTCAAAGAGTCATGCGCATTATCAAGATCAATTCTATAGACACCATCACTAACTTGCGAATTTTTAAGCACTTCATTCACATGCTCAAGTAGTGAACTACATTTAAGAGTAAATTGATTATCATGAACACCAAGAGTACTACCAAGAGTACTCATTTTCGAGACTAAACATTCCTTTCCCATAAGAGTACTATCATCTTCCAAGAAGAGATTTCCATCTTTAGGAGGAATGTTGTCACACCATAGTGGGTTAGCATATCAGCTATAGCCTTTAAGGCAAGCTATACCATTATTTCACTACTAGGTTCATTAGGAGTTTTTATATCATCTTCAAACAAAACATTAAACCTAATGAGAGCATGATCTATCTCACGGACAAATTTGGAACTAGCAAGTGTTTCACTCTCTATAAGTTCATTATCAAGTACCAAGGATGTTTCAATCTCCTCTTTACCTTGGTGTGGGTCGGGGCATCCCACCTCTTATTTCGGGAATCTCTCGGCACAAGGTGTTTGGACAAAGGAAGTTGATTTTTATGGGATAAGTTTAGGTAACAATTGGCGTAGCCTTTTCACGTGCCATTTCATTTCTTCAATATCATCATTGATGCAATCAAATGTGGCATCGAGATTAGTGGCATCCATGGTACCTAAAGCAAAATACAACAAAAAACAACAAAACAAACTTGTTAGTTCAAAATGCCTCACCACACTCTCACTCTCGGTTTTACCTCACACTTGGTTTCACAAGTGTTGAAAGTCGGCATGTACTTCGTGAGTGATTGAGGGATGAGTCCATATTTGTCCGGAATATATTTCGTTTGAGTTGACTCAAAAGAAAAATTATTTACGGACTTGAACCAACAAGACACAATGAATTCACAAAAAAGAAAAAAAAGCACACAACAAACGTAAACACGAATAAACGAACACAAAGACTAACTAACAATCTAGTAGATGAGTACTAGTTTACCATTAGTATTGGAACCAACAAATGAAACTACGGAACAATAAAAAGAAACTAAGAAAATCTGAAATTTGAGCCAAAATTTAATGCGTGAACAGTAACTTGATGATGTGGAAGCCACGTATTGGTTGTGGTTTCTACAATTTTTATTTTTCAAAGTCCAAGTCTTGAACAATTTTAATTTGGATTGGTGAAATTTATTTTAAGGAGGGAAGAATAAGTCTTGGAGCCTTTTTTTTCAAGTTTCTCATTTCAAGACTTGACTTTTGTAGTACTTTTTCTTAAAACATGGACCCTTATTTCATGAAAAAGTGGTTGAGAAGTGATGTAAAGTCTTTAGTATGTAGAAAAAGTCTTTGAGTCACAAGTACTACACCTTGAAACTTGGATCTATGTCTTGTAAGACTAACATAATACACACTCTTTTTCTTCAACTTCTAAGATCAACAACCACTTTCTTTGTCAACAATATATGGAGATGGTGAAGAACACCAAGAACACAAACTTTGAGTCTTGAAGTTTTAAGGTTCAAGTTGGACCTCCCAAACAACAACAACAACAACTTCCCAAGCTTAAATTCCACAACACAATCTCCACAATACACGTTCAAAACTTGAACCAACAACATATCACACGTTCAAGTCTGGAACCCGCAACAACAATACCAACAACAATCGGCCACACTTTGTTCACATTAACAACATCAACATTTCAAGCTCAAATCTAAGATATTGACTCAACGTGTTAGTGAAGAACAAAACTAACACTTAGAGACAACAAAGACAAGTAAAAATATTGCCCAATACACAACAAAACCATAATTTTCGGCCAAGAACACTAAATGGACAGATTGCTCTTTTTTTTCTAGAATTTTCAGTTTTTCAACAACAGTTTTTTTTTGAATTTTCTAACAAGCAAGCCCAAGTTTGATCTTGTAGGAACAAGATAAAGCCATGCTATGATACCAAATGATACGAGAAAGACAACAGAAGAACGAAAACACACTCCAAATCATTCCACTAATCTTAAGGATCCAAGGACCTTTTTGGAGACCACTCTCGGATTCACTACAACAACAACAATACGAGATAACAATGGTGTATTTGACACCAAAACAGCCACAACAAACTAACAAAGAGAGTATCAAGATAACAAGATGAACAATAACACAATGGAAACAACAACACACGGTTTTTGACTAGAACAACAACAAAGAATACAAGAAATGTAAAGATAGATAGATAGATAAAGTGAAGGTATAATCTTAAGAACCCAAGAACCTATTCCACTCTTGGACCCTTAACACTACAACTACAAATACCTATCTCTTCGGTGATCACAAGAGAGACCTCAACCTCCTCTAGCACCCAATGTTCCAAGCATGAATCAAACACGAATAATTCCACACTCAAGTTGGAAATCCTAGTTACAATGTTTTGGCCATAGGCCTTTCTCACAAGAGAGAAATGTTCTTCTTACAACTTTCAATATCCATAAACATCTAAGACTAAAAACCCTAAGAGGTTCTATATATAGTGTATTACAAAATAGAATATAAAATGACCACAATACCCCTCAAGGGTGAGGTGCCCATCAAGTGTAACTTAGGGGCTGTTTTTAGTGCATTTAGGACCTATTTCACACTTTACTTGTGCACTTCCTTGGACAGATTCAATACACACTCGTTCTCATCCATCCTCGTGGTCGTACTCGTATCAGTTTACCACAGACATGCAAATGTAAAGAAACAAATAAAGTAAAGCTACTTCGATGGTATATCTAGATAAATTCGTAAAGGATATAGTCTTGATTTTTACATATATTGTAGCTCTTGGTGTTATCTTTGCAAAGGATTCTACATCAAGTTATGAATTTTCTTCCATAGCTGCTCAAAGCTGCGAAAGAGACCCTCAGGTTTCGAACTGAGCTAACTTCAACGATAAATCTGTACAAATTTGTAAAGGATATGGTCTTAATTTTTACATATGTTGTATCTCTTGGTGTTATATTTTCAACAAAAAATACGGCTCATAATTCAAAGGCTTTTACGTCAAGTTATGAATTTTCTACCATGGCCGCTCAAAGCTGTGAAAGAGACCATCAAGCTTCGAACTGAGATGACTTCAATGACAAATCTATACAAATCCTTAAAGGATATGGTCTTAATTTTTATATATGTTGTAGATCTTGGTGTTATCTTTCCAACAAAAAAGACGGCTTGTGATTCAAAGACTTCTGCGTCAAGTTATGAATTTTCTACGCTCAAAGCTGCGAAAGAGACCCTCAGGTTGCGAACTGGGCTGATTTCAATGACTAATCTGTACAAATCCGTAAAGGATATGGTGTTGATTTTTACATATGTTATAATTCTTTGTGTTATCTTTGCAATAAAAAAGATGGTTTGTAATTCAAAGACTTGTACGTCGAGTTATGAATTTTCTACCCTAGCCGTGCAAAAACTATAAAATTGGATAGATTCATGGTTAACTTCAAGAAAAAATTAATTCTAGTTAATTGGAAAGAAGTTTGATTTTGATATGTGTTTTCAACAGATCTCAAAGTTTATTCATGATTATAGGCAAATTCATCTAGCTTGATCATTTGAAAAAGAAAACAGACGCAACAATATTTGAATGAAAGCTAAAGGTCACTCTCATTGCACCAAAGGCAGAAATGTCACTACATCATAATAAGAAATAAAAAAAATTCTAAGCGAATAGCTAAACTATAGAAAAGGTTGAAATTCCAGAATTTGCTGGCGACTCATCTCAACCGTCTCCTTCAGCTTGGATAGTGTCTCCACTTCGTCTTCAGATAATGGATGTTTCTCTCTAATTGCTTGAAGTTTGCCCACGAAAGTGATAATCTTCTCTTGGCTTTTAGACAACCGTTCTTTCTGCTCTTTTATGCGTGAAATGGTCTTCTCCCTCTTCGTAGATAAGAGCTTCAGTTCTTCATCAAACTTAGCAAGATTTGATTGGAGATCCTCCATACACACTCTCCTTGGTGTTTTCCTCTTTTGCATTAACAAGGCTTTGTTGCACATCATATAACAATTTTTGATGGTTCTCTTTAGTTATTTTTCGGGATGAAGATAATTTCATAGCATCAAACTCCTAATATGTTTTTATAAAAGTATTAACAGAGCCCTCTATAATAGAGGTATTGATGGCGTTAATCCCTTTGAGGTCCTCCATAAGCATGTTCACACCATTTTTCAACTTTGAGAAGTTGTCCGAAGATTCAAAGGAGAACATAGTCAACCATTCGTGTAATGCACCATACATCTGAAGAATGTAAGACTTCTTGAAAGTAGAGATCGTCTCTTGTGGTTCAAAATTTGGGCCACAAATGACGATAAACACAATGAAGGTGCATGAACTTTAGGTGACTTAGCTTCGTCAGCCACAACCTCTATGTTGTTTATCAAAGCTTCTGTGACAGGAGGAGAAGATGTATCAAGGCAACCTCTACTCGTAACGCCGTCAAAAATGCCATTAAGCATATCGATAGAAATACCTTGGAGATTCAACTTCAAAAAAAAAATAGTAATAATAATATTAGCATGGTATTATTATTTTTCTTAAAAAAAAGAGAGAGAGAAAGAAAGTAATCTTACTTGTTCTGTGAGTTTAGTCAATGGCATAGTGGAGCTAGGGTCATTAATAGAAAATGCCTCGCTACCTATAATATCATTGTCCAAATCAACAAACTCGCTAGATTGGTCTTTTACTTTCTTTCTTATGCGCTTCCAATGTTGATCTCCTTCCGTTGAGCTAGTGTCATCATTAGCATCTAAAACTTCATTAACTATGCGGATAGACGGAATCTTATCTTCGAGTGGCGTTTTGGTTGTCATCTTTCCACTATTAGTCTCAAGTAAAGAAGAATCGTTGTTTCGCTTGCGAGTCTTGTTCGAAGCCACAGAAGGAGTGCTATTCAATTTCAGTGAAGGACGACTTGATCCTTTTTCCAGTTTTCACCAACTTACCCTTTGAAGGTGAAGACTTAGAAGACAAACAGGCTCGTTTTTGACTTAACAAGGGAGGAAGGGGAAGACTTACCTTGTTCCAATGGACGAAGGGGAACTTTCAAGATAATTTTATTCTGCCTAACAAGGTTTGTTCAACCAATATACCACCAATTTGCATACCTATTGGTTGTTAGGTGCCTTTCAGGACGTGGTGGTATACTAATGCTTGAAGAACTACTAAGACGGGTTCAAGAGTCCCAAAGTCGTACCAATTCTTGAAGTGTGGTGTCATGTGGTCGTTTGATGAAGTTTCCAGGCAGGTCTTGAACAAATCCAAACTGTCGGCTGAATCTATGGGGACTGTAAGGCTCCATGACAAAGTGATCATCACACCAGAGGGTAATGTAGCTCGAACAAAGACTAATGAAATAATCGTTCTAAGAACTAGATAATTCTCCGTTGTCTGCTATAAACAATTCCTTGGGTTGTAGCATGGCCAAAGTGGGGAGACTGCAGATATCGACATTCTGAAATAACCGCCTTGCGTTAGAAAGATCAAAGTTTCTAGCCATCCTTTCCCCAGCAATCCTACACATACGAGCACCATTGTAATGACGTACTTGATGATAGGAGTTAAAATACACACCAATCCATCCATAGACATATTGTATGGGAAAAATTATGTTGCCTGCGCCTAAGTTTGTCGAAGTTGTCAAGCCTTTGTAGATGCTAGACAAAACGGGAATCGCTAGTGCAAGCCTCTCCCCATGAGCCATTAGACTTGCAATCTTAAAGACGCTAGGACGGATATGGTCAAGTTTCTTAATTGAAAGAACGAACTTGCAAATCCAGCAAGCAAGAAAAGCAGCCAAGTTCATCTCTTCTCTAAGAGACCGTTCCACACCTAACTCGACGAAAGAGACGTTCTCTTCTTCTGTTCGCGGTAAAAATGACATATCAATGTAGCCGTTGGGACTGTGATTTGACTTTGATTTAGCATGCTATTTAGGGCCTCGTGGTGGAGGCTCCGTGTACCGCTCCGGTCCTTTGAACCAAAAAATCACCCAATCATGAACAAAAACCTCCTTAGACGCACCATTTAAAGTCGATAGAATACTAAAAATAAGTAAGCACAAGTCTTAGGCAAAAATGGCTTCCTTTGCTGATCTATTTGTGACAATTCTTTAGCCGAAGGGACGACTTCATCAAAGAAAGTTCCGTGTACTGGAAGGCCCCCAATCATACGCATGTCCCACAATGAAATAGAAAGATCACCAATGCCGACACATATTGTATTAGTTGAACAATGTCAAATTTCACAAAAGGCCTGTAAAACATTCTCGTTGATGTCATACGTGAATAATGAGGCGAAAATAGCATCATAAATCTTAGTTCGTTCCAGCGCCTCCTTCCTATGGATAAGGACATCCTCCACCTACTCCCAATAGAAAGTAACATAACGAAACTCACCAAAGCCTGATTGGGGATAATTCCATGTAGCAAGGCCCTTATTTGAGCCTTTGGGATATGTAGCGGCAGATTCTTTGTCATGTGTAGATGAATGCAGCACAAAAGCAGTAGTATTGATGACCTTATTGAAGTCAAGGATGTCAATTTCTTCTTTTGTCTACCATTTTTCTAGATGAAGGGACATGTCAGGCGATCCTCTGTCAAGCGGGAAGACACCTATTACCGGAGGATGAACTTTCAAGGTAAGGACGCTAGCAGGAGAATATCGTTCATCGTTTGCTATTTCAAGTAGAGGATATGGTGTCATTGGGTCACGGATGTTCCCCATATTTTCAAGGCAGTGAAGATATCCTCTCTGTGTTTGAAGACCTGTCAAAGAAATTAAATTAAATGGTAAGTCTGCTAAAGCAAAAAGGAGTATCACAAGATTTAGGTCGTAACTTCAAAAATTTAACTGAGAAAATATAGAGGTTTTCTGATGATGGATTTCACGTGTAATGTATATCTGATAATCTAATTTCCAATGCAAAAAACGGCACCTGATTCTGATATTTTCACGTCGAGATATGGAATTTCTCATGACGCTGCGCAAAGCTGAAATAACTAGCGAATCAAGATTCATTGGCTGTTTTGGCAGCGATATCTGTGACGATTCGGATGCAATCTAATTGTGGTTTCCTCATAAAATGTATCTCTGAGAATCTACTTTCCAATGCAAAAAATGGCACCTGATTCCGATATTTCCACGTCGAGATATAGAATTTCTCGTGACGCTGCGCAAAGCTGAAATAACTAGCGAACCAAGATTAGAAGGCTGTTTTGGGAGCGATATCTGGGATGATTCGGATGCAATCTGATTGTGGTTTCCATGTGAGATGTATCTTTGATAATCTAATTTCCAATGCAAAAAATGGCACCTGATTCCGATATTTCCACATCGAGATATGAAATTTCTCGTGACGCTGCGCAAAGCTGAAAAAACTAGCGAACCAAGATTAGTAGGCCGTAATTGGAAGCGATATCTGGGACGATTCGGATGCAATCTAATTGTGGTGTTCGCGTGAGACGTAGATATACGAGTCTAGTTTTCAACTCAAAAAATGACTTCTGATTTCGATGTTCCTAAGTCAAGATATGAGAGTTTTCGTAAGACTGCACAAAACAAAACAAAAAGTGACGAAACAGAACCGAAGGTTTGATTTTGAAACGATACCTGGGAAGATTTGGAGATAAATTGAGCGTGGTTTTCGCGTTGAACGTAGCCTTGCGAGTCTACTTTCCAACACTACAAGCCGTTCGTGATTCAGACACGTCCACGATGCGTTATGAAGATTCTTCCACAGATGCGCCAAAGTGTCGAAAGCTCAATTGTGAAAAAAGAGCAAAAAAGAGGAGAAGAACGGGAGCTGAATTTCTACTCAGGCTGAATTACAATGATTTAATGGGCATTGATGTCCTTTTATAGACTCTGAAAGGCCCCAGTTTGAGTTCGAAAAGGAATTTGCTGAACAAGTTGTCTTCAAGAAGAACTGGGACATCCAAGTGTCCAAAACAAGTCAAATTCCTAATCATTTTCGAAGTGTGATAACATCATATTTAATTCTATTAAAATTCGATATAAGACTAATACCCGAATCCTACAAGGTTTGGATATATTTAGTTTTAAATAAAATTTTACATTCTTAAGGAAGGGATTCACGTTATTCTACCTAGATTATGATGACTTCAAGGAGTCAGATTTCAACAAAGTGCTCAAGTCTTGCAAAAAAAAAAAATGAGCACTCCACAAATACTTCAAATCTCATCTCTAACAGGTCCGACAAATCAAACACCTTGACGAGCTTTGAAGTAGGGGGCATCTGTAGACACGTAAAATTTATTAGGTCAAATTCATATAAAAATTGGATTTGACCCATATTTTATTGGGTCTAAAATCATTTTGGGCTATAAAAATAATAAGCCCATTTTATTCCTCATCAAGGACTTCAAGGTCCATCTCACCTTGAGACTCAAACTTATGCCACGTGTCAAGTGATGTGGCATCCCAGTTAAATTAAAGACCAATGAAGCAAGACCACCCACATCAAATGATGTGGCAATCCAGGTCAAGTTCAAGAGCCAATAAAACATCGTCAAGTGTCCCAAATGACATGTTTTTGGCCAATCACAAGAAACCTTATCACATAACATTTGTGATAAGCTTGAAAATTGAATGACCAATCATAATGAGGCAAAAAAGGTTATTTACACTTGGACTGTCTACCCCCTACAACTATAAATAGGAGGGTTACACAATTTTCTGAGGTCATTCGGCAAGCATTGGAGGAAGCTTCTGCATTGACTACACAGCTCTTCAACGAATCGACTAACGGAGTTCTGCCCGGAGGTCAACTCGACAAGACAAAGTGTTGTCAAACAATTCCTGGAGATCCAAACAAATTTCTGGGAGGCTCAAATCATCCAGAAGTTTGAGAATTACGCTACAAAGGTCCTCGAACTATAGAAAAGCTTAGGAGAGAAGAATTGAGAGAATAACAGAATTTTACCCACAAAATTACTTTAAAGAAAATTATTCTTTTTATTTATTTTTATTTTTGCTTACAGTTAATTTTCCGCACAATAAAAATTTGTTGCAAACAATCCTTAACAACGTAAACATATTTTACGTCATCGATGCATATATCTTTATAAATTATAAGTGAATGAACGTAAAAGAGTTTATATATGTAACAAATATTTGTGTGAACCAAACGTGGCCAACGTTGACCTAACATATGACTAAACATTTTGCATCCATGTCACTCATAGAGTCATTCTAATTTGTTCCTTGTTGGTGACGATGATAGTGTTGAAAAAGGTAAACTTCGTACTTTTATATGAATGGTGATGAAGAACACCACGCAGTACACTATATAAGAAGTAATATTGGTAATATATCCGAGTTTATTTTAATGAGTTTGATTTTTAATTTTGATTTGAAGGACTATTGATTGTTTAGATTTGATGATGTGGACTTCTAATAATTAAGAGGTTGCATGAAAAAAATGGTTATCAGTTAACATTTTTTCGTTAAAAAGGGTTGCTTTAATTTATCAAAATTACATAATTCTACTGTCTTCTTGAATTTTAAGGGTTTTTTTCTGGGTTTTTGAGGTTGTTTATTTTGTTTGTTCAATGTCTGCGGGTACTAAAGAAGTGTCCGGTGAGACACCAACAACAGTAGTAACCACCGTTAAAAATATAATAGCACGAATAAATCTTTCTCTAATTGTGGTGATATAGATAAATCAAACTTTTAAGATAATGATATAAATGAATCAAACTTGTAACAGATAATATACTGAAACCATTTCTAATAATTTAATGATATATTTGAGCCTTTTCGATCTATACACACAATATTTAGTGTGAACCAAACGTGGCCAACGTTGACGTAATATATACTAACAAAAAACATTTTGCATCCATGTCATTTGTAGAGCCATTGTAGTTTGTCCTTTTGTGGTGACGATAGTGTTGAAAAAGGTAGATTTGGTACTTTTTATATGAATGGTGATGAAGGACACCACGCAGTACACTAAATCGTGGCTTGATCATTGTCGAGTGCTGTTCATGGGGCTCTAGTTCCCACGTTGTTGGGTCCTGGTACTACCCTTCCTAAATTAATTGCATCATGTTTTCCCAACCCCACACCCTTAACAACTTAATTACCTCTCTTGTCCCGAGAACTTATTGACCTGATTAATTTAGATTTTAGTTGTATATGAGTGGAGATACAAGGGATCATTCGTTTGAACACATTTTCATCAATATATGTGAGGTTAAAATTACGTTTTTGTGTATATATCTTTGATGTTGAATTCTATTAGCTTCTTTTCATATTTACTTCGTTATGCGTAGAATTTCTTAGCAAAAAATTTGATTATGATACTGTGATTAAAGGGCAACTCGATACACTAAAGCTTACGCTATGCGCAGGGTCTGGAAAAAGGCCCCACCACAGAGTGTATAGTACGTCTTACCTAGCATTTCTGTCAAAGGCCGTTTCCAAGGCTTAAACTCGCAACCTTCGGATCACATGACCATAACTTTACCAGTTACTCCAAGGCTCTCCTTCGATTATGAAACTGTGATTATGGAGAAAAAGTCCTTCGATTCGGATAACTGTTTTTTTTTTTAAAAAAAAAAAGGGATTTTGGGCCAAACTAGTCGTTGGCCCAACGGCTATATAGCCGTTTTTGAGTCCAAACGGCTAGTTTGGGCCTATTTATTAAAAACAAAAAATTAACTTTAAAAAATATTTTTTAATCCTAAAAAAAATTCTATAAATACCCTACAACTTCAAATCATTTTTCACACAATTTTTCACTCTCTCAATTCTCATTCTCTCTCAAATCTCAATTCTCAATTCTCAATTCTCAACTCTCAAATATTCAATATATTTAATTTCTTAAAGTATTCACTTTAATTTTTTAATTTTTCGTTTACAAAGTACGAGCGGAAGTTTCTAAAATCGCAATCTTCGGATACTTCCAAAATTTGGTATTGTCATTCCATCTCTTACGTTTAATTTTTATTTATTGTATTAATTGTTTAATATTTAATTTTATTATATTTGTGTATTTTGAATATTTTTAGTTTAATTTATATTATGGATAAATTAAGAAACATCGCTACTAAAGGTGTTAAAATTTTTTGTCCCGGAAGCGGTAGTGGTAGTAAAAAGCGAATTACTAGCAGTAGAGGTAGTTCAAGTAGTAGTGTGTCTTCGCCTCCGGTAACGCTTGGTACACCTTTTGAGGAAGAAATAGGTGTAGGTGCTCACGATATGGATTATGTAGAAGCTCAGGAAAATTACGGTATAGAAGAAGAAAATTAAGTAGATGCGGTTAATTTAGACGAAGATAATGAAAATATTATTGAGACACCCGCAGTAGGAGATTCTAACGTTAGATCTGAATCGGTTAATCTCCCTCCCCGTCCTCCCAGTGCCCCAAGACCTCGTAAAAGAACTAGTATTGCATGTCAATTTTTTGAACGTATATCAGATATTGAGGTGCAATGCAATATTTGTCAACAAATATATAAGCATAGAAGTGGAGGCAAGCAAGGGGGTACGGGTACGTTAATGAGACATGTAGCTGAAGATCACAAAAGAGAGTTAAATATTGCAAAAGGTGGTGGGGATGTTGGTGGGCCAACGCAAACTAGAATGAACCCAGCAACCGGTCACGTAGCGAAGAAGTATAATAAATTGAGGGACCGGGAAGAAATAGCTAAAATGGTAGTTGTGGGTTGTTTGCCTTTTAATTTTCCTTCTTCTGATGCCTTTATTCGTTATATACAAGCAATTTATAATCCTATGTTTAACGGTATTCCTAGAACTACTTATCGGTCTGATATTTTTAGACTTCATTCACAATATTGTTTTTATTTATCAACATTGTTAAAAAATATTCAATGTAGATTGTCCCTAACTTCTGGTCTTGGTCGTGCTGTAAATAAAAATAATTATTTAACCGTTACTTGTCATTGGATGGATAGTAATTTCGTGATGCAAAAACGTATTCTTCCTTTTTTATATGATGAAGATCGTAAACATACTGGACAATTTATTGTTGATTCTATTGTTAAAATTGCCGGATATTATGGTATCGAAAATAAAATTTTATGTATTGCTTTTGATAATGCTTCTAACAACAATACTGATATAAAAAAATTAAAATCTACGCTATCTCCGCCCTTGCCTGGAATTTTTCATATTAAGTGTGCATGTCATATATATAATTTAATTATAAAAGATGGTCTTGAGTTTTTTGAGTTTTATATTGAAAAAAATTGTCTTGTTGTTGGTTTTATTCAAGGAAATAATCGTAGATCGAGAATTAGAGAATTTAAAGTTAAATGTCAAGAAAATGGACTTACACCGATTTTGATGCCTGAGGAAATTGATACTAGATGGAATTCTACGTATGAATTTTTAAAAACTTGTTATAAATATAGAATTCCTATTACACTAGCTTTTAACCAACATTGCGGTTCATTTGCTGATTCTGCTGATTGCATGCTACATAATTCTGATTGGGTTGTAATTAATGATCTTGTTAAGTTTTTAGAAATTTTTTATGTAGCTACGGTTGAATTTTTCGGTGCTTATTATCCTACTGTTTGTAATATTTTGGCATATATAGCCGATATTTCTGATTTGCTCAAAGAATATAAAAATGAAGAAGGTTATAAAGAAGTTGTTGGCGTCATGTTTACGAAATTTAAAAAATATTTTTTCCCGATTCTCCCTATTTACTTGGTTGGTGCTATGCTAAATCCGTGCATGAAATATAATAATATGTGTCACTTTAGTACTCTTATTTATACTAACTTAGAAATAAATACTAACCATGATTCTGAACAAGTACAACCTGATTTGTGGACGGCTACGACTGATGCAAAGGATTACATAGAAAAATTATATAATCACTATGCTGATTTATTTGATTTAGTCGTACCTACAAATATCACTCCAACTGTCGCTCCTCATCCTCCTGAGGAGACATTATCTTCTAAAAGGCCGGCACATAGTGGTTTTTCTGATTCGTTTTATGATTTAAATTGTTGGAACAGTGTTGATGAGAGAACTTACACATCAACTTATCGGGAAGAGCTGAAATATTATCTTCGGACGGCACTAGAGGATCGCAGACGACGGATCAAAACGTTGGATTGGTGGAGGAGTAATGAAACACAATATCATGTGCTTTCAAGATTAGCTAGAGATATCTTGAATGTTCCAATGTCAACCGTTGCATCAGAGAGCGCCTTTAGTCAGGGATGACAGCAGCTTGGAGACAACCGACACTCATTGGGAAGCAATTCAATGAATGTTCTAGTTTTCCTCAGAGATTGGATTAGAGCGGAAAGAAGAAACCAAGGAATGGAACCGGAGCCGAGCGACGAGCTGAAACTTGAAGAAATTATGACTTCACGGGAGAACTCAGCAGAATCAAGTCCAATGCATGGTTTTGCCCCCGTTGACTTCGACTATCCTATGCAAGTTCCCATTAATATTACATGAATGAGTTGGAAAAAATGATGCATAATTTATAGATTTTTCATTCATGTAAATTATAAATTTTGGATCATTTTGCAATCAATAAAATTCTCCAAATTCATTCACTCCTTAGTCCTTGCTTTTTATATTTTTTCATTTAACGATTTAAAATTTTAAATTGAATTTCTAGTTTTCGACTTTAAATTAAAACTTACTTCTAATATATTATTAATTTACTACCAAATATTATTAATTTATTATATTAAGTAGCATATGTTTTGTATATTTGTGCCTATATCTTCTATAGAAGTGTATATTTAACGTATACATGTGTATATGTTTTATAAATTATTATATAAGTATATCTATATATATTGTAATGTATATATAATGTAGTATATTTTATAAGTAGTAGTATATATACATTGAATGGTGTGTATACACGTGTATATATCTTCTATAGAAGTGTATATTTAACGTATACATGTGTATATGTTTTATAAATTGGATATCTTCTATAGAAGTGTATATATGTGTATATATCTTCTATAGACGTATATATTTAACATATACAAGTGTATATGTTTTAAAAATTAGTATATAACTATATATATACATATTGTAGTATATATATATGTATATTGTAGTATATATTTTATTTAAAATAGTACATATATATTGAATGGTGTGTATATATGTGTATATATCTTCTACAGATGTATATATTTAATGTATACAAGTGTATATGTTTTACAAATTAGTATATAACTATATATATATACATATTGTAGTATATATATATGTATATTGTAGTATATATTTTATTTAAAGTAGTACATATATATTGAATGGTGTGTATATATCTTCTCTAGACGTATATATTTAACGTATACAAGTGTATATGTTTTACAAATTAGTATATAACTATATATATATACATATTGTAGTATATATATATGTATATTGTAGTATATATTTTATTTGAAGTAGTACATATATTTTGAATGGTGTGTATATATGTGTATATATCTTCTACAAATTATATATTTAATGTATCCAAGTGTATATGTTTTATAAATTAGTATATAACTATATATATATACATATTGTAGTATATATATGTATATTGTAGTATATATTTTATTTAACGTATGACATATATATTGAATGGTGCGTATATATGTGTATATATCTTATATAGATGTATATATTTAACGTATACAAGTGTATATGTTTAATAAATTAATATAATATAACTATCTATGTATTGTAATCCATGTATATTGTAGTATATATTTTATTTTAAGTAGTACATATACATTGATTGGTGCGTATATATGTGTATATATCTTATATAGATGTATATATTTAACGTATACAAGTGTATATGTTTTATAAATTAGTATAATATAACCATCTATACATTGTAATACATATATATGTATATTGTAGTATATATTTTATTTAAAGTAGTACATACATATTGAATGGTACGTATATATGTGTATATATCTTCTATAGACGTATATATTTAACGTATACAAGTGTATATGTTTTATAAATTAGTATATAACTATATATATATATATATATATATATATTGTAGTATATATTTTATTTAAAGTAGTACCTATATATTGATTTAAAATGATTTAAAATGAATTTCTAGTTTAAATTAAAAGCTTACTTTTAATATATTATTAATTAACTATCACACACACACACACATATATATATTGTTGTATATACTTTATTTAAAGTAGTACATATATATTGAATGGTGCGTATATATGTGTTTATATCTTCTATAGACGTATATCTTTAACGTATACAAGTGTATATGTTTTATAAATTAGTATGTAACTATATATATATATACATATTGTTGTATATATATATATATGTATATTGTAGTATATATTTTATTTAAAGTAGTACATATATATTGAATGGTGCATATATATGTGTATATATCATCTAAAGTAGTATATATTTAACGTATACATGTGTATATGTTTTATAAATTAGTATATAAATATATATATATATATATATATATATATATTGTAGTGTATATATATATATTATACTATTATAGTATATGTTTTATTTAAAGTAGTACGTATAGTCATATATAATTATATATTGAATGGTATGTATTTATGTGTAATTGTTTATATATTTTTTAAAAAATATATATTGTATATTGGAGTGTATATAGTGTATATTGGAGTGTATATAGTGTATATTGG
Organism: Capsicum pubescens; assembly: GCA_030864215.1. Taxonomy (NCBI): domain Eukaryota; kingdom Viridiplantae; phylum Streptophyta; class Magnoliopsida; order Solanales; family Solanaceae; genus Capsicum; species Capsicum pubescens. The sequence continues at coordinate 338,652,506 of CM061538.1, forward strand.
ATTTTTATTTATTTTTTAAACGGGTTTGACTGGTTTTTAACCGGGTTTGACCGGGTTGGGTTAAGTGGGCCGGATTAGGGTGGGTTTTAATTTTTTTACTATTTGGACCGGCCCGGCCTGGCTAGCGTCAAAACCGGCCCTTAACTGGCTCTCAACCCGGTTAAAATGGAAGGGCCGGTTCCGGGTTGGCCCGGCCTGTTTGACACCCATACCTCATACAGACATCTAGTGATAAGGCTTAAGGGAGCTAAGGGCTCAACCAAATTCCCTTCATGAAAAAGTTACACTTACAAATAAGAAGGGCAGAAATAAATCAATGTTTATGTTATACATGAATTTTTGAATCGCTTTAAAATAAGTGGATATTCTTGTGTAGTTATATGGGGGTAAAAATTGCACTGGTGAAAAAGGCCTTGACGTCTGCCTATACCTGTCAAGTGGGTCGGTTCCAGGTTGCTAGCCGGGTTGTGGGCCAGTCCAGAACTGGGTCCAACAGTAAATTTTTTTAAAATAATCCTAACCTGGTCCATTTAACCCAACCCGGTTCAACACACCTAAACCCGGTCAAAACCGATTAAAAATCCGGTAAAAATCGATCAAAAAAAAAATTCTCCAATATACACTATTTATACCCACCTATAAACATTTTAAATACGTTAAATAATATATATACACTATATATATAGTATATACTACATTAGAATTTAAAAAAATATATACAGAATTACACATGTAATCGTGTATACGACTATACGTTAGTTAAATATATATATTACTATAACACCCCGTATTCAAGTACGTGTATTGGCGTATTCAAGTACGTGTATTGGTCTTATTTATATGAAATTTATTTTATTTTATTTTATTTATACTGGAATTTGCCCGTCGATGGTTCCATACGAAGGTTATTGGATAAGCTTTCCAACGATATAAACATTTCCAAAAACAGATAGGTTTCGGATATAATCGATCACGTTCGAAACTATAAAACGGTGGTCGGGATATTGGGAATAATAAATGTGCAGGAAAATTTCCTGCACACAAACTACTGAGGCCAGCCAATTTTTTGGGTCAACTTTGAACGATCATAATCCCTTAATATAATGAACTGGGAGAGCTACGAACTATCAAAAGAAAGATCTTTGAGTCTTCTTTCCAATGCAATTGGTTTCATCCAAATCCAACGTCTGAGTAAGGAGTTATACTCGTTTTACTTCAGCCTCTCAAAACAGATTTTTAGGGTCAACTTCAAACGATCATAACTCCTTGTACAGGACGAACTGGGTAGCCTACTTTATATGAAATGAAAGAACTTTGAATTATCTTTCCAACTATACCAATTTTACCCAAATACGATATTGGAGCAAAGAGTTATGGTCGATCTACTTTAGCTTATCAAAACAGTCCACCAAAGGACAGATTTGACATTATTTAAATTTTAAAGGCACTTTGGTCATTCCCTATGATATTATGGACGGGAATATGTGTACATATACATGTATATGAGTTCAAAAACTCATTTTCATCATCAATCATTGAGAAAGAACAAACTCTAGCCAAATTTGACCTTTAAATTACTTTTGATTCAACCGTAGAAATTCCAAAGTAATCCGATAACTGCGTTTGTCATCTCGAGAGCTTCGAACGGCACCTATTATTTGTGCAAACAGGATTGCATAATCAAGAGGTGAATTCTAAGGTATGAATATTGTTTGCCTTTGTTCTCTTCCATATGTATATGTGTGATAGAGAATTATATGTATTGGTTGTTATTGAAAGGTGATGAAAATAGGATTATGGACTATTTTGCATGGTTTGGTTGTATTGAATTGTGGAGGGTAGATATGGTGATTGAGTTATGGAAGGTGGATATGGTGATATACTATTGAATTGATGATTATTTATGTCTATGGCTCAATTTGGTTTAATGGATTGGTTGGAAGGATAAATGAATCCAAACTTGATATTGGAGGATGTTGTATGAATATGCATGGCATGTGAATGTAATTGGAGTATAAGAGGGTTAAAGTGACATCCTTTATGGTGTAATTAAGGCTTACTACTTAACCACTAGTTTGGTGAATTCAAATAATTGAATTGTGACGTTTGGTCGCTCATACTAGATTGCTATATATGTTCATTGTAGATAAGTAATCCGAAAAGACGAGAAGTCCATTTGGAACTAGTATTGAAGGTTGACAATCAGGTATGTAAAGCATACTCTATACCATATCTTTGGCATGAAAGTGAACAATTGTTCTATTAAGAAAGTTTCCAAAGTTATTCAGTAACATGTGATCCATAATGATTTTGTATGATGTCCTACGTTACCAATGAATTTGTTTCCGACCTACAAGATGTCAAGACATTCCAATACTTACTTGTCTTCCAAATCTTACATGTTTATTGCACTAATGAATGTCAGAAGGTATCCGGTTACTCAAACAAGATCCATGTGCTATTAATGACTCCAAAACGTTTCATTGATATACCAATAAGCTCCTACTTCATTGTTATGGCATTGATGACTCCAAAACACTTTATTGATGTGCCAATGAGTTCTTACTTCATTGGTATTGCATTGATGGTCTATTTATATGTCTCTTATTGATGTATCATTATTTCAAAGTATCAAAAATGTGGTGGCGACCGAAATAACAATCTCAAGGATTAATTGAACTAAGTGATGGAAGTTCTCTCTTATCGGGTGGTATCCCAGGGGCATAAGCCTATCATGGGTCGATCCCTATTTATGTGTTTATGGGTGGTATCCCAGGGGCATAAGCCTAGCATGGGTCGATCCCAATTGATATGTACTGGAGGCAGCCTAATGGTCACAGTACAGTACAGTAATGATTACAAAGATGATAAGAACGAAGGTAAAGTGATTGAATAAATACAATGTACAGGTTGTCACAAGTTCTAGTAAGAGTGGTCTACTCCTATTACGATTTATTCACTTGTTTCTGATTTCTATTGAGCTCCTATATCATATGTGATTATCTACAACTTTACATACTCAGTACATATTTCGTACTGACGTTCCCCACAGGGGACCTGCATTTTATGCTGCAGGCACAGGTACCTCAGCTCATAGACCGCACAAGTAGAAGCCAGGATACCCAGCTGTTTTTAGTGAGCTCCAGTTTTCTTCGGGGCTTTCCGTGTCATATCCAGTCACTTTTGGTATTGTATAGAAGTTAGTTATATGGCGGGGTGTGTCCCGAACTTAGTTAAACTCTGTGTATTATCTAGAGGCTTTGTAGACCTAATGTACAGTCAAGGTGGTATTTTGTTAATAGACGTGATGGCTCCAACGACCAAGTATTGTATATACATATATATGTGTGCTCGAGCTTATACAGGTGATTATTTCCTTTTACATGCGACATGATGTTGTCCGAATTTCGGGTTGTCATAGAGGTATGCATGGGAAGTATAAGGTTATGAGTTGGTTCTCCCGGGCCTCCTCGGTTACGGGTGCCAGTCCTCCCCAATAGGATTTGAGGCTTGACAAAAGTGGTATCAGAGAAGTTCGTCCTAGTGAGTCTACAAAGCCGTGTCTACGTAGATTCTTGTTTATCGGTGTGTCGTGCACCGCATCTATAAACAGGAGGCTATGGACATTTAGGAATTGTTTCTTTTCTTTATGTCTTAGATCGTGCGATAGAGCCTATATTGTATATGAAGTCATAGTTGACCACTGAACCTGTTTGTTTCTCTTATTATAGTAATGATGTCGGTTACCGGAAGCAAGAATACCGGTAAGCAAGTAGATGTGGCTGCCGGAGAAGGGACTAGTAAGTCACCTACTATACCAGCTAATCAAAGTGAGGCTCCAGCTGAGCATGCATCAGAAACTTCTTCCACTCCGAAAGAAATAAAGGGGAGGAGAACTATATCCCCAGAGCCACCTATTAATGTTGTTGATCAAGATCTTAGAAATGCAGTACAACTTTTGACTCGTATAGTTGCTGGGCAAGATCAAAGGCAAGCTATTCCTACCACGGGTCCTAGTGGTACAGATAGGGCGGCCAGCCTTCAAACACAGGATTTTCTTAAGATGGATCATCCCACTTTTACTGGATCAGATCTTAACGAGGACCCACAGGACTTTATTGATCAAATTCAAAGGGCCTTAGATGTTATGCATGTAATGGGTAGAGAGACAGTGGAGTTAGCAGCGTATAGATTTAAAGGGGAGGCTATATATTAGTATGAAGACTGAAAACAATCTAGGGGTATTGATGCACCCCCAGCTACTTGGAAAGAGTTCAAAGAGGCATTTCTTGATCATTATCTTCCATTCGAGATTCGCCAGGCCCGTGCAGATCAGTTTTTAAATCTTCGTCAGGAGAATATGAGCGTGAGGGAGTACAGTCTCCGATTTAATTCCTTGTCGAGATATGCTCCCAATGTTGTAGCTACTATGGATGACAGAGTTCATCAATATGTGGATAGGCTAGATCCAAATCTGTTTAGAGATTGTACTATTGCCGCTTTGAAAAAAGATATGGACATAGCGAGGATCCAAGCTTTTGCATAGAAAATGGAAGATCAGAGGCAGAGAAGAAGAACACAGGAATCAGAAAGAGGATATTCCAAGAGGGCCAGATCTACAGGGCAGTTCATGGCATCCCAAGGAGGGTTCAGGCCACAATTTTCTGCAAGACCACCTAGGCCATTATCTTCTTATTCTGCAGCTAGTGCCTCACCACAGTTCCAAGGGTCCAGAGGAAATCAATTTGGGCACAGAAGTGAGAGTCAGAGTTCGCGGACAGTGGGGTACCAAGGGCAAGGGAATATGAGCCAATCGATACCTCCTCGAGAGCCATGCAATAAATGTAGAAGGTATCATTTGGGCGCATGTCGGCTGGGGACCAATGTTTGCTTTTGGTGCGGTATGTCGGGGCATATGATGAGGGAATACCCACGAAGGGACATAAGGGGTATGGCACGACCTACGGGGTCATTTATTGCATCATCATCATCGATACCTTATTCAGGAAAGGGGTGCACAACTAATGGGTCGTGTTAGAGGTGATAGAGGAGCCACGAGTTCTAGCGGGGCTCAAAATCATACGTATGCTCTAGTGGATCGACAGAATTTAGAGGCTTCCCCAGATGTGGTTACGGGTACGTTGTCTATCTTTTCATTCGATTTATATGTCTTAATTGATCCCGGTTATGCATTATCTTATGTTACTCCATTGGTTTCTGGAAAGTTCGAAAGAATACCCGAACTGTTAGTTAAACCATTTGAAGTGTCCACACCGGTTGGGGAATCTATTATAGCTAGAAGGGTTTATCGAAACTGTATAGTAACTGTTTGTGGTCGTGATACAATGGCTGATCTTGTGGAGTTAGAAATGGTAGATTTTGATGTTATAATGGGTATGGACTGGTTGGCGTCTTGTTATTCCACAATTGATTGTTGCACGAAAAAGGTCTATTTCCATTTTCCAAATGAATCAGTCCTTGAATAGAAAGGTGAAATTAGCGCGCCAAGAGGTAGATTTATTTCTTATTTTAAGGCAAGAAGAATGATTTCCAAGGGATACATATATCATTTAGTTAGAGTAAGGGATACAGAAGCGAAGCCACCAACTCTTCACGCTGTTCCGGTGGTAAATGAATTTTCTGATGTATTTCCTGAAGATCTTCCAGGTTTGCCTCCTGAACGAGAAGTAGAGTTTGGTATTGATGTAATACCAGACACCCAACCAATCTCCATTCCTCTGTATAGAATGGCCCTAGCAGAATTATGAGAATTGAAAGAGCAATTGAAAGATTTGCTAGAGAAGGGATTCATAAGGCCTAGTATATCCCCCTGGGGAGCACCAGTGTTATTTGTGCACAAAAAGGATGGCTCGCTGAGGATGTGTATTGATTATCGGCAATTGAATAAGGTGACTATTAAGAATAAATATCCTCTCCCAAGAATTGATGATTTATTTGATCAGTTACAGGGCGCCAAGTGTTTTTCTAAGATTGATTTGAGATCAGGTTACCACCAAGTGAGGGTCAAAGAGAAGGATATACCCAAGACAGCTTTCCGAACACAGTATGGTCATTATGAGTTTCTAGTTATGTCATTTGGGCTAACAAATGCACCCGCAGCTTTTATGGATTTGATGAATATGGTGTTTAAGCCATTCCTGGATGTATTTGTGATAGTTTTTATAGATGATATTCTTGTTTATTCTAGATCAGAAGAGGACCATGCCAATCACTTACGACAGGCATTGCATACTCTCCGTGATTGTAAGCTTTATGCAAAGATCTCTAAATGTGAGTTTTGGTTAAAGTCGGTGGCATTTTTGGGTCATATTGTATCTAGTGAAGGGATAAGGGTTGATGCTCAATAGATAGAAGCTGTGAAGAACTGGCCAAGGCCCACAACGCCTACGGAGATTCGTAGTTTTCTCGGGTTGGCCGGTTATTATAGAAGGTTTGTTAAAGACTTTTCTTCCATTTCAGCACCCTTAACCAAGCTAACCCATAAAGCATCCAAATTCCAATGGAATGATGCCTGTGAGAAGAGTTTTCAAGATTTAAAGAATAAATTGATTTCTACACCCGTGTTGGTACTTCCAGAAGGCACCGAAGGGTATACAGTGTATTGTGATTCTTCCAGAATTGGTTTAGGATATGTATTGATGTAGCATGGTAAGGTAATAGCATATGCTTCTAGACAATTGCGGCCACATGAGAAAAATTATCCTACACACGATCTTGAGCTAGTAGCAGTTATTTTTTCTTTAAAGATATGGCGCCACTACTTATATGGGGTTCATGTTGATATATATACTGACCATAAGAGCTTGCAATATATTTTTAATCAGAAGGATCTAAATTTAAGGCAACGGAGATGGCTTGAACTATTAAAGGACTACGATGTTGATATCTTGTACCATCCAGGAAAAGCAAATGTGGTAGCTGATGCGTTAAGTCGTAAGGCTATGATGGCGCCTATAGAAAGGCAAGGGATGGTTAAAGATCTTCACCAGTTAGCTAGTTTGGGAGTTCGCCTTCTTGAAACTCCGAATAAAGAGCTTATCGTACATAATGCTGCGGAATCTTCATTAGTAGCTGAAGTGAAAGAGAAGCAATATGCAGATCCTATTTTATTACAGCTTAAGGAGAACGTTCAGAGTGGTGCGACCAAGGCATTTGAGTTTACGCGAGAAGGAGTACTTCAGTGCCGAAACCGATTGTGTGTGCCGGATGTAGACGGGCTAAGAAAGAAGATTATGACAGAGGCACATTTTTCAAGGTATTCCATTCATCCAGGATCAACCCAAATGTATCAAGATTTGAAAGATATGTATTGGTGGAATGACATGAAGAAGAGCATTGCAAAATTTGTAGCTGAATGTCCAAATTGTCAAAGAGTTAAAGTTGAGCACCAAAAACTCGGAGGTTATATGCAATGCATTGATCTTCCAAGATGGAAGTGGGACATGATCAACATGGATTTCATTATTGGTTTGCCTCGTACATCCTGGAAGTTTGATTCTATATGGGTGATTGTTGATAGGCTTACCAAATCCGCACATTTCCTACCAGTTAGGACCACTTACACAGTTGAAGAGTATACGAAGCTGTACATTAAAGAGATAGTCCGATTACATGGAGTGCCAATCTCTATTATATCAGATCGGGGAGCCTAATTTACCGCAAACTTTTGGAAGTCTTTTCAGAGGTGTTTGGGAACACAAATGAAGTTGAGTACAACTTTTCACCCTCAAACAGATGGACAAGCAGAACGTACCATCCAAACACTTGAACATATGCTACGAGCTTGTGTAATAGATTTTAAGGGCAACTGGGATGATCATTTACCTCTTATTGAGTTTGCCTACAATAATAGCTATCATTCAAGTATCAAAATGGCACCATATAAAGCTTTATATGGAAGGAAGTGTAGATCACTAATAGGATGGTTCGAAGTGGGTGAAACTCTTTTGTTCGGACTGGATCTTGTTTATCAAGCCATAGAGAAGGTTAAAGTAATTCAGCAACAACTGAAAACAACCCAAAGTCGACACAAGTCATATGCGGATAGTAGAAGGAGAGGGCTAGAGTTTTCTATAGGTGATTGGGTATTTTTGAAGGTATCACCAATAAAAAGGGTAATGAGATTTGTCAAGAAAGGGAAGTTGAGTCCACGTTATATAGGCCTATATAAGATCACTCGAAGGTTTGGACAAGTTGCATATGAATTAGAGCTACCCCAAGAGCTCTCATTAGTACATCCGGTATTTCATGTGTCAATGCTTCGAAAGTGCATCGGAGATCCATCACATATCACTTCTATTGAGGATGTGCAAATTACGGAAGATCTTACCTATGAGGAAGTGCCTATTGCTATTCTAGATCGTCAAGTTAAGAAGATGAGAAATAAAGAGATAGCATCGGTGAAAGTACGTTGGAGAAATCGTCAAAGGGAAGAGATTACATGGGAAGCTGAGGAAGCAATGAAATCTAAGTACCCTCATTTGTTCAAAGATGAAGAGGAAGTTCAAGAAACGGAGTTAGAACATTAACAATTTTTTTTATATATGCATAGTATTTATGTGATGATGTGAATGTTAATGATGGACTTGAACTTGTTTTGGTTGAATAACTACGCTAACATTCGAGGACGAATGTCCTAAAGGGGGAAGGATGTAACACCCCGTATTCAAGTACGTGTATTGGCGTATTCAAGTACGTGTATTGGTCTTATTTATATGGAATTAATTTTATTTTATTTTATTTTATTTTATTTATACCGGAATTTGCCCGTCGATGGTTCCATACGAAGGTTATTGGATAAGCTTTCCAACGATATAAACATTTCCAAAAACGGATAGGTTTCAGATATAATCGATCACGTTCGAAACTATAAAACGGTGGCCGGGATATTGGGAATAGTAAATGTGCAGGAAAATTTCCTGCACACAAACTACTGAGGCCAACCAATTTTTTGGGTCAACTTTGAACGATCATAATCCCTTAATATAATGAACTGGGAGAGCTACGACCTATCAAAAGAAAGATCTTTGAGTCTTCTTTCCAATGCAATTGGTTTCATCCAAATCCAACGTCTGAGTAAGGAGTTATACTCGTTTTACTTCAGCCTCTCAAAACAGATTTTTAGGGTCAACTTCAAACGATCATAATTCCTTGTACAGGACGAAATGGGTAGCCTACTTTATATGAAATGAAATACCTTTGAATTATATTTCGAACTATACCAATTTCACCCAAATCCAATATCGGAGCAAAGAGTTATGGTCGATCTACTTTAGCTTATCAAAACAGTCCACCAAAGGACAGATTTGACATTATTTAAATTTTAAAGGCACTTTGATCATTCCCTATGATATTATGGACGGGAATATGTGTACATATACATGTATATGAGTTCAAAAACTCATTTTCATCATCAATCATTGACAAAGAACAAACCCTAGCCAAATTTGACCTTTAAATTACTTTTGATTCAACCGTAGAAATTCCAAAGTAATCCGATAACTGCGTTTGTCATCTCGAGAGCTTCGAACGACACCTATTATTTGTGCAAACAGGATTGCATAATCAAGAGGTGAATTCTAAGGTATGAATATTGTTTGCCTTTGTTCTCTTCCATATGTATATGTGTGATAGAGACTTATATGTATTGGTTGTTATTGAAAGGTGATGAAAATAGGGTTATGGACTATTTTGCATGGTTTGGTTGTATTGAATTGTGGAAGGTGGATATGGTGATTGAGTTATGGAAGGTGGATATGGTGATATACTATTGAATTGATGATTATTTATGTCTATGGCTCAATTTGGTTTAATGGATTGGTTGGAAGGATAAATGAATCCAAACTTGATATTGGAGGATGTTGTATGAATATGCATGGCATGTGAATGTAATTGGAGTATAAGAGGGTTAAAGTGACACCCTTTATGGTGTAATTAAGGCTTACTACTTAACCACTAGTTTGGTGAATTCAAATAATTGAATTGTGACGTTTGATCGCTAATACTAGATTGCTATATATGTTCATTATAGATAAGTAATCCGAAAAGACGAGAAGTCCATTTGGGACTAGTATTGAAGGTTGACAGTCAGGTATGTAAAGCATACTCTATACCATATCTTTGGCATGAAAGTGAACAATTGTTCTATTAAGAAAGTTTCCAAAGTTATTCAGTAACATGTGATCCATAATGATTTTGTATGATGTCCTACGTTACCAATGAATTTGTTTCCGTCCTACAAGATGTCATGACATTCCAATACTTACTTGTCTTCCAAATCTTACATGTTTATTGCACTAATGAATGTCAGAAGGTATCCAGTTACTCAAACAAGATCCATGTGCTATTAATGACTCCAAAATATTTCATTGATATACCAATAAGCTCCTACTTCATTGTTATGGCATTGATGACTCCAAAACACTTTATTGATGTGCCAATGAGTTCTTACTTCATTGTTATTGCATTGATGGTCTATTTATATGTCTCTTATTGATGTATCATTGTTTCAAAGTATCAAAAATGTGGTGGCGACCGAAATAACAATCTCAAGGATTAATTGAACTAAGTGATGGAAGTTCTCTCTTATCGGGTGGTATCCCAGGGGCATAGGCCTATCATGGGTCGATCCCTATTTATGTGTTTATGGGTGGTATCCCAGGGGCATAAGCCTAGCATGGGTCGATCCCAGTTTATATGTACTGGAGGCAGCCTAATGGTCACAGTACAGTACAGTAATGATTACAAAGATGATAAGAACGAAGGTAAAGTGATTGAATAAATACAATGTACAGGTTGTCACAAGTTCTAGTAAGTGTGGTCCACTCCTATTACGATTTATTCACTTGTTTCTGATTTCTATTGAGCTCCTATATCATATGTGATTATCTACAACTTTACATACTCAGTACATATTTCGTACTGACGTTCCCCATGGGGGACCTGCATTTCATGCTGCAGGCACAGGTACCTCAGCTCATACACCGCACAAGTAGGAGCCAAGATACCCAGCTGCTTTTGGTGAGCTCCAGTTTGCTTCGGGGCTTTCCGTGTCATATCCAGTCACTTTTGGTATTGTATAGAAGTTAGTTATATGGCGGGGTGTGTCCCAACCTTAGTTAAACTCTGTGTATTGTCTAGAGTCTTTGTAGACCTAATGTACAGTCAAGGTGGTATTTTGTTAATAGACGTGATGGCTCCAACGGTCAAGTATTGTATATACATATATATGTGTGCTCGAGCTTATACAGGTGATTATTTCCTTTTATATGCGACATGATGTTGTCCGAATTTCGGGTTGTCATAGAGGTATGCATGGGAAGTATAAGGTTATGAGCTGGTTCTCCCGGGCCTCCTCGGTTACGGGTGCCAGTCCGCCCCAATAGGATTTGAGGTGTGACAATTACTCTAAATAAAACATATTCTACAAGATATATACTACAATATAATGATATATATAATAATTTATAAAACATATACACATGTATACGTTACATATATACATCTATAGAAGATATATACACATATATACGTTCCATTCAATATATACGTACTACTTTAAATAAAATATACTATAATATATATACTACAATATATACACACACACTATATATAGTTATATACTAATTTATAAAACATATAAACATGTATACGTTAAATATATATGTCTATAGAAGATATATACACATATATACGTACCATTCAATATATATATATTACTTTAAATAAAATATACTACAATATATATATACTACAATATATACACACACTATATATATAGTTATACACTAATTTATAAAACATATACACATGTATACGTTAAATATATACGTCTACAGAAGATATATACACATATATACGTATCATTCAATATATATGTACTACTTTAAATAAAATATACTACAATATACACACACACACACACTATATATATAGTTATATACTAATTTATAAAACATATAAACATGTATATGTTAAATATATACGTTTATAGAAGATATATACACATATATACGTGCCATTCAATATATATATACTACTTTAAATAAAATATACTACAATATATATATACTACAATATATACACACACTATATATATAGTTATACACTAATTCATAAAACATATACACATGTATACGTTAAATATATACGTCTATAGAAGATATATACACATATATACGTATCATTCAATATATACATACTACTTTAAATAAAATATACTACAATATATATATACACACACTATATATAGTTATACACTAATTTATAAAACATATACACATGTATACGTTAAATATATACGTCTAAAGAAGATATATACACATATATACGTACCATTCTATGTATATGTACTACTTTAAATAAAATATACTACAATATATATACACACACTATATATATAGTTATACACTAATTTATAAAACATATACATATGTATACGTTAAATATATACGTCTACAGAAGATATATACACATATATACGTACCATTCAATATATACGTACTACTTTAAATAAAATATACTACAATATATATACACACACTATATATATAGTTATACACTAATTTATAAAACATATACATATGTATACATTAAATATATACGTCTATAGAAGATATATACACATATATACGTACCATTCAATATATACGTACTACTTTAAATAAAATATACTACAATATATATACACACACTATATATATAGTTATACACTAATTTATAAAACATATACACATGTATACGTTAAATATATACGTCTATAGAAGATATCTATAATCTATAATCTATAATCTATAATCTATAATCTATATCTATAATCTATAATCTATAATCTATAATCTATAATCTATAATCTATAATATATTAAAAGTGTGAAGACCCTTAGAGAAGTGATTTGAACTTTTTGCCCTTCATTAAAATACTTTATAATAGACAAAATTGTCTTTTCACCTATTTTTCTTAAAATATTATATTATTATTTTTACAATATTTAATTAAGAAATCCTAAATTATACGATAAGAAAAAATATATTTCAAAATTATAGAGTCCTAAAATAAATGGTAAGAGAAGAATATATGGTAAAATATAAAAGAAAAAGTCATTTGATTATATTTTGTATTAATTATATAAATAAATTATTAATGATTTTTTGATAATTTCATATAGAAACTCACGTTAAAATTGGAATTGCATAAACCATTCCATCTACTATATATGGAAGACGAGCAACGTAATTGTTGCAATTCCACTATAGGAATTAAGGTTTTCAACAAGGAAATTTAATATTTAGAATTCGGAAAAGGTTCAAAAATATCCCTAAATTATCTGAAATAGCTCAAAAATGTCTCTCGTTAGATTTTTGGCTAAAAAATACTCTCCGTTAAATATTTGGCTCAAAAATACCTCCCCCCAACGAAATTTGGAAAAGGATTAAAAATACCCCTGAACTATCCGAAATGGCTCAAAAATCTCCCTCTGTTAAATATTTGGCTAAAAAATACCGCTCCCTTTAACAAAATTCCACCAAGCATGCCACCTAGATAAAAAAAAAACCCACCTGACTATGCCACATTACCATCCACATGTAAAATGTTAGTATTTTTTAATTATATGACATCCCTTTCTTCTTTATTTTTATTTTTATTTTTATTTTTATTTTTATTTTTATTTTTATTCTTTTGCAAAGCAGTGAAACGAAAAAATCAGAAAACCAATCTTTTGCTAATTACTTCATTAGTGTTTTAAAAGTTCTAGATTTCACCTTTTCATTAGTGTTTTAAAAGTTTTAAATTTCATCTTGTTATTATCGTTTGGGATGAGGGACAACTTGATCTTGATCTGATGTTGGCTCGGAGGAGGAGCGAGAATTTTAACTTTTAAGCTAGCAAGCGTTGATGTACTAATAATTGAGTTGAATTTACTACATACAAATTCTTTTTCAAAATAAATGAATTCCTTTTAACACTTGTTTAATCATTCGAAATGAATTCATTTTTCTAAATTCAGCTTTGATGAATAATCTTAATATTTTTAGAACAAGTTTGAAAAGAAGTAAAATGATACTTAATATTGATAAATTATTCTTTAATTATGTCATTCATTAACTTTTTGAAGATGTATGCCACATTCAAAGATTCATTAATTTTAGATTAGAGGGGGTATTTATTAAATCATTTTAACATAAATATTTTGAGTAAAAGCTAGCAAAGCCAAACACATCTTTTGAGTAAGTAATTTGAAGTTTAGTTTGAAATTTGTTACTTTTACGAGTAAATCTTAATTTTAATTTTTATATTGGCCTAATAATTAATGGGTTTATCGGTTTAATAAGACTCTTTTATTGGGTTTCACACTTTTAAACCTATTAACAGGAAAAAACTTGTTTTTTAGATGATCAAAGGAATTTGATAATAGCGATGTTACATTTAATAAACTTTTTCAAAAAAAATATTATGTAACCACCGTTTGTCTACTTTGATTAAAAATTAAAAAGCCGTGTAAGTTTTGTCCGTTTCACTGACGTTTTTAAATAAAAATAAAAATAAAGAAGAAAAGAATGTCATATAATTAAAAAATACTAACATTTTACATGTGGATGGTAATGTGGCATAGTCACGTAGTTTTTTTTTAGGAAAAATTACACAAATTAGCAAACCTAAGACATTAATTACAGGTAATAGCAATAGTTTGTCAAAATTACAACTAATAGCAAAAGTAGCAATATTTTGCCTTTTTTATTCAAAAGCGCATGTCTTTAACCTATAAAGCTACCTGATCCTATTTTCATGCTACTTTACCATTTTCAATTCTCTCCAATATAATTTTTTTAGGCTATTTCTTCAAATTTTGATTTTTTCTCTGAAATTCTTAATAAACATTATCCCCTCTATTAAGGTAAGTTGATTTTATAATTAATTCATGTTATCTTTTCCATATAAGTTCTTTTATGTAATTTATTTTCAATATTTTTCTGTACATTCTTCAGTGTTATTATTTTAGGAGAGTTTGTTTTTTTTGTATGTTGAAATTTATGGGGCATTCTTTTTCCACATTCTTCTGTGAAAAAACTCGGCTTCAGATCGGGACTATGAGTCGGAGAACTCAGTGTTAAACTCATTGGTTGGGTTGTTAAACGAAGATGATAAAATTGTGCTAATTGTAGTGACACAAGGGATTGTTCCAATGCTTGTGAGGTTGCTGAACTCTAGCTCTTCACCAAAAATTTTCAGTAGACTTTGTCAATGCTCTTTTGACAGAGAGATTGAAAGTTTTGAATTTGAATGACCAATATCCCCAAACATTTCTGTTCTGACCAATTTGACTGATTGTAAGTTTACTCGTTTATGAACAGTTTGTTTTGCTTTCTGCAATGATCTTATGATTAAGCTAAGTAGAAATCAAGATGATTAACGCTCAGATAATGCATATACAGAAGAATCAGTGAACTCAACAGAGGTACTTCAGAATTTTCGATTCTTGCAAACATGATCACAATGGAGAATGAAGCACTTTGAAATCAAGCAGTACCACAATCATATATGATGATCAAGAAGACAAAGGAGGAATGTAAATATAGACGTTTTGATTTCATTAGAAGAAAAATCAATAGCAACCACTTATAAGATTTATATTTGTTGTTAAGTTGTATTTGCTATTCATTAGATTTTGACAATGACATATACTTACTTCTTCTTCATAAGCATAATTTTTGTATTTAAGATATTTGTATTTGTAATTGATATGTATTTGTATTATATTCTGGTTACTTAAATTTGGACCATTCATATATTCTGTAAATACAAATTAAGTGTCATTACTTTTAAATGTAAAGTATATACATGCCACAGTTTAGATATGTTTTATGAATACATATTGCTAGAATTTGTATTTATGTTAAGTTGTATTTGTTATTCATTAGATCTTGATTATGATATGTACTTCTTTCTTCATGATAAGCATAATTTTTGTACTAGTTATATATAAATAAAATACATATATATTTGATTTGTTTGTAATATATGAAATGTATTTATTATCGGTTAGATATATTTTTTTTTGTTATTGCTAATATTTATATTTATTGGTCACTTGTATTTGATATTTCTGAGAGGATGACAATGTTTGTATTTTGATGTTTGATAATTTAGATTTGGAACAGTGATGGATTCACAAAATACGTATGATAGTTTTATGATATATTGTATAATAAAACTGTAAGATGTATATTATAAATACATGTGTCACTGTCTTGACATATAATTGTATTTTTGTGGTGTATAGGTGTTGCATGATTAGATATACATGGCAAGAGTATTGCCCAAATTTACTCCACATACAGGATGTCATACAGTCAACGACATTGAAGATCATATTAAGTCTATGTTAACGAAGAATCAGTACAAGATATTTTGTAACAATAGCATTTTACCAGATATACATATGTATTTAAGCAGATATGCATATGTATTTATGAGTTATCAATAGATTTTTTTTCAATTATGCATATATATCTATGAATAATGCATAATTATGTATGATCAATGCATATATTTTTTAAAAAAATTATATTTTTTTAAAGTTTTGATTACGTAATTGATATGTCTTTATATGTATTTTTTATTTATTACATAAAGATATGTTAACTTATTCTAAGTTTTCATAGATGGGCATAGGTACTTAATAGATTCTCATATGTATTTTTTCAGATTAAAAATTTGATAAGCGTGGGTTCCAATTTCTTCGGTATAAATCAATGATGTTCTATGTCTTGTACAATATATTCATAATAAATTAAGTTGAGCAAGTTCAGTAAAAAAAATTACAACAATTTAACTATAACAAGTTCAATAACATCAAACATTTTTATAAAAAATTATAATCATATAATTATCAATAAAAAAATGAAGCAATTATTTTTTGACATAATGCTACATCATGAACAAATCAACATTTAAACTATAACTGCAACATTTAAACTATAACAATATTATTATACATTTTTCCATAGACGCCACATACATGCATAATGTGGTACATCATTGTACACACCGCCAACAACTTTTATGATGTTTGCAGTTTCATTATATGTTTTCTTTCACCACATGTTTTCTTCAGATTTTCAAAGAACCAAGTCCAAGATGCATCATTTTCAGAATCAAGTATACCATATGTCAAAGAAAATATATGTCCTGCATATTGAAAAAATACATATAAGAATACATGATTTTTACATAAAATACTGCATATGTATAGTATAAATACATACAGTTGAAAACATATGAAACTGTCAGTGAACACATAAACCTACTGCATATGTATATTATAAATACATACAGCTGAAAACATTTGTAATTTTTATAATGTTGTTTATATGTCCACCTACGTACAAGTGTGTTTAACAAGAACAAGTATGCTTCTCATTGTCAATCTCCAGAACACAAAAAAACAGTAAAAATAAAATTAAATATCAAATACGTACTATATACAATAACTAATTCGTATATACAAAACTGCAAAAAAAATTTCAACGAAAATAATTTTTTTATTCGAATACTAGTTATCATTGACTAAAATTTAAATTTAACGTATAACAATTGTATCTCAATTTTCACATTACATAATAACACAGATAACTTTGAATTTTTAAAAAAGAATTTTGATCAAATCATTTTTTTTTTAGAACTGATAAAATTCATATACGATCTCAGATTTTTAAATTTCACGACTGTTACGCAATTTTGTTACAAGTTTTTCAGTAATTTACGCAATTTTGTTACAAGTTTTTCAGTAATTTTCGCAATTTTATTCTATGAAAATCACAAATAGAATCAAGTTTGTTTAAATCTCAAATACATACTATATACAACAACTAATTCGTATATACAAACTGCATATGTATTATAAATACATACAGCTGGAAATATATGAAACTGTCAGTGAACACATAAACGTACCACATTTGTATATTATAAATACATATAGTTGGAAACATATGTAATCTTCAAAATGTTGTTTATATGTCCATCTACAAGAGTGTTTAACAAGAACCGATATGTTTTTCAGTGTCAATCTCTAAAACACAAAAAAAATAGTAAAAATAAAATTAAATATCAAATACGTACTATAACAACAACTAATTCGTTTATACAAAACTGCAAAACGAATTCAAAAAGAAAAATTTTTTGTCGAACACTAGTTATTCTAAATTCAAATTCAAATTTAATGATAAAAATTCCATCTCAACTTTCAAATAACAGAACAATAAGGAAAAATTTGAAATTGAAAAAAGAAAAATTTGCTTAAACAACTTTTTATCGACAACTGAGAAAATTGATATACGATCTCAAATTTTTTCGAAACCTTCAACTGCTATACTAATTTGTTATAATTTCTTCATCAATCTTCACACTTTTAGTTTAGTGAAACCATAAATAGAATTAAGTTTGATGATCAATACTTGTAATTGCACCGTTGTATTTTTAATTTTTTCTTCAAAATGTTAGTCGATCAACATAAAAAATAACTTGAAGAAAAACGTTTTTGAATTTGATTCTTATTTTGGATTTGAATTGAGATGTTGATTATTAAAATCGTTTTTGATTTGAATTAGTAGCTGTAATTTAACGGTTGTGGTAAAAGAAAGAGTTCTAAAAGGTTAAGAAATTTGTAAAATTAAATGTCCCTTAAATTAAGGAACCGTTTTTCCTTATTAAACTCAAAACAAATTTGAGTTAAATTAGGAACAGAGTCTTTAATTTTATATGTATTTAAATAACAACAGTTTACTCAAATACAAAATACATATTGCTATTTTTTGTAATTTTGAAACTGTTGCTATAAAAGTTACAATTAAGGCTGTATAGTTGCTATTTCTAAAATTTTCTCTTTTTTTTTTTCATCTAGGTGGCATGCTTGGTGGAATTTCTTAAGGGGAGGGGTATTTTTGAGCCAAATATTTAACAGAGTGCTATTTTTGAGTCATTTCAGATAGTTCAGGGGTATTTTTGATCCCTTTCTGAATTCCATTAGAGGGAGGGATATTTTTGAGTCAAATATTTAACGGAGGGGTATTTTTGAGCCAAAAATCTAACGAGAGACATTTTTAAGCTATTTCAGATAGTTCAGGGGTATTTTTGAGCCTTTTCCGTTTAGAATTTTAAAAATTACCAAAATTTTATCAATTTTCTTATTGAATTGGGTAGGAAATCCTAATATTTATGAATGTTTCATTAAAATTTACCTTATATAAATTATTTTCCCTATTTAAACTATATCACATAATTATAATTTTTTTTAATGCCCAATTTTCTCTTAGACCGGTTCACATATTTCTCAATTTTCTTCCTAAATATATGAGAAGTAAAATTTCTAATTATAGGACAAGTTAAAATATGATTTATTCATATTTAATAATATAATATAATTGCAGACAAACGTAATTAATTAATAGTGAATTGGAGAATAACAATTAATTGCAGAATGTTTCTATTTCTCAAATAAAGTGATTTTAAATTGCAGAACCTAATTTTACATGTAAAAGTGATTAAATATAGAATTTGTTTAGATGTATAACTCTGTGATGTTTTTAATAGGCTAAAGCAAATTGTTTTCCTTCCCTATTTTTTTTTCAATATATATATATATATACGTGTAGACAGAGGGTTTAGGATTTGTTAGATTAGTTAATTTGTTTTCCTTCCCTATTTCAGTACGTACACCTAATATGTTTTGTAAATTTATTCATGTATTTGTTTCGATTTCAATTTTTAGGCAGAGGGTTTAGGATTTGCTAAGATTAATTAATTTGTTTTCTTTTAATATGAATTGCATTTAGCTTTATCGAAAAGTGTTTATTTTCTACTGACGTGATTTTTATTTATGTTGCAGTGTATTTATGGGTGTACTTCATCAACTCTTTCTATCTTTCGGAGAAAATTAACAAAGAATCATATTTAAGCTTTGATATTATTAAATCGTTAGATAAACATATTTTTGCATCTCCGTGCTTGTCAAGATAGATTTTACTACTGAAGATTATGGAGATTTTATTATAGAGGATTGCAGATTTCATCTTCATATCAATAGGTATGCAGTTTCTTCTTCTTCTTTTTCTAGCAAAGGAGTAACTAAATGAATATACATTTTTTTTTTTTTTTGGCTAAATTGAAATAGGTTTGCCAAAAATATTAATATTCAAGGTAAGTTGATATAACATAGTTAATTAATAGTCAAAAAGAAAAGAGAAGATGTTTTCCAATCCCCAAAACTATTCTAGCTTACTTGTGTGAGGATTACAAAGTTGTTCTTGTATGTTCTTTTTTATGATGTTCGGATTTTTCAAAAATATTGACGGGCGTATATTGAATCCTTCAATATTAATATATTTTTAGAGGATTCTACGCGAGTATGATATCAACTTTGGAGAGTTTGAGCCACATAGTCCCTTTTACAAGACATTTTTATCTTTATACATAAGATTTTTTATTTTTTTTAAAGTTAATGTTTCTATTCACTTTACAAAAATCATAATATTTTTTGAGGATTCAACACGAGTATGACATTAATTTTGGAGAGTTTGAACCACATAGTCCCTTTTACAAGATATTTTTATCTTTATACATAAGAATTTCATTAAGAGAGTTCAAAATTTAATATATACATATAGTTGTATAAAATGAATAAATTACAATAAAATATAAAATACAAAAAAATGTGCATGTCCTAAATAATATAAATATTTAATTTTGAAAGTTAACAATGGAAAAAAGTTAAATGATTGCATGTTCCTGTTATTATATATTTGTTTTAATATACAATAATATTTTCGTGATGTTGTTAGTTTTTTATTCTTAAATTTAGTGACGGAATTTATACCATTACATCAGATGCTACATGCTACATTGTCTTAGTTATGTTTTACATATTTCATTATTTTATATATTTGCAATTAAATTACTAAAAATTAATTAAGTTATGATATTAGCAGATGCGCTCGTGTTTGTAATTAAAATCACGCTTTTTAGTTTATTTTTTTTTGTTAAAGTAAATGTAAGCTCTCTATAAAACACATCAATCTATATTAAACATGTAGAAATTTTATATAGTATGGGATAAATGTGCCATACTAGAAGCCAACTATATTAGAAGTGATCAAAATTAATGACAACTAATACTTATTTTTATTAATTTAAGTATTCTAAATTAACTAAAATTTATTTTAAGAAGATTTAAAAAATCTAGAAATAAATATGAAAGAGTTAGAATAAGAAAAAATATAAGAAATATCAATTTTTTTAAAGTTTTAAATAAGTAATCAAAATTTTTCTTAAGATTTAACATCAAAATAAGAAAAGGTTTTAATATAGAAAAAAAACCGTACTACAAATATAATTCAAATTGACGCGTCTCTCTTAACCTCTAACAGCAGGTAAAAGCGGTACTGCATGACATAACAAAAGTGACATCCATTAACGATTTGAAACTTCTGGTGGTAAAATATATATGAGATTACAATAAAATATATGTTAAACTGTGAAGAATTTTTAAAAAGTGATTTGAACTTTTTGTACTTCATTAAAAATATTTGCAATAGATAAATCGTCTAAATCTTAAATAATCAAAAGTTATACGCGCGAGGCACGTGCGATTAAACTAGTATACACATATATACGTATCATTCAATATATACGTACTACTTTAAATAAAATATACTACAATATATACACACACACACTATATATATAGTTATACACAAATTTATAAAATATATACACATGTATACGTTAAATATATACGTCTATAGAAGATATATACACATATATACATACCATTCAATATATACGTACTACTTTAAATAAAATATACTACTATATATATACACACACATACTATATATATAGTTATACACTAATTTATAAAACATATACACATGTATACGTTAAATATATAAGTCTATAGAAGATATAAACACATATATACGTACCATTCAATATATACGTACTACTTTAAATAAAATATACTACAATATATATACACACACTATATATATAGTTATACACTAATTTATAAAACATATACACATGTATACATTAAA
Source organism: Capsicum pubescens (assembly GCA_030864215.1). Lineage (NCBI taxonomy): Eukaryota > Viridiplantae > Streptophyta > Magnoliopsida > Solanales > Solanaceae > Capsicum > Capsicum pubescens. The sequence goes on from CM061538.1 coordinate 338,674,618, forward strand.
TATATATGTCTATAGAAGATATATACACATATATACGTATCATTCAATATATATGTACTACTTTAAATAAAATATACTACAATATATATATATATATATATATATATATATATATATATATATATATATATACTACAATACACACACACACTATATGTATAGTTATACACTAATTTATAAAATATATACACATGTATACGTTAAATATATACGTCTATAGAAGATATATACACATATATACATACCATTCAATATATATGTATTACTTTAAATAAAATATACTACAATATATATATATATATATATATATATATATATATATATATATATATATACTACAATATACACACACACTATATATAGTTATACACTAATTTATAAAAATATATACACATGTATACGTACCATTCAATATATACGTACACATATAAAATATATGTACTTCTTTAAATAAAACATATGCTACTTAATACAATAAATTAATAATACTTTATAGTAAATTAGTAATATATTAAAACTAAGTATTTAATTTAAACTAAAAATTCAAAGTAAGGACTAAGGAGTGAATGAATGTTGAATTTTATTGATTGCAAAATGATCCAAAATTTATAATTTACATGGATGAAAAATCTACAAATTTTGCATCATTTTTTATAACTCATTCATGTTAATATTAACGGAAACTTGCATAGGATAGTCAAAGTCAACGGGGGAAAAACCATGCATTGGACTTGATTCTGCTGAGTTCTCCCGTGAAGTCTTAATGTCTTCAAGTCTCTGCTCGTCGTTCGGCTCCACTTCCATTCCTTGATTTCTTTGTTTTTCTCTAATCCAATCTCTAAGGCAAACTAGAACATTCATTGCATTGCTTCCCAATGAATGTCGGTTGTCTCCAAGCTGCTGTCGTCCCTGACTAAAAGCTCTCTCCGATGCAACGGTTGACATTGGAACATTCAGGACATCTCTAGTTAATTTTGAAAGCACAGGATATTGTGCTTCATTATTCTCCATCAATCCAATGTGTTGATCCGTCGTCTGTGATCATCTAGCGGCGATCGGAGATAATACTTCAGCTCTTCCCGATAAGTTGATGTGTAAGCTCCCTTGTCAACACTGTTCCAACAAGGTAAATCATAAAAGTAATCAGGAAAACCACTATGTGTCGGTCGACCTTTTAGAAGATGATGGCTTCTCGGGAGGACGAGGAGTGACAGTTGGAGTGATATTTGTCGTCACAGTTAAATCAACTAAATCAGCATAGCCGTCCACAAATCAGGTTGTTCTTGTTTTTCATCACCAAAATCATTGTTAGTATTTATCTCTAAGTTAGCATAAATAAGAGTACTAAAGTGGCACATAGTATTATATTTCATGCACGGATTTAGTATAGCACCAACCAAGTAAATAGGAGGAATCAGAAAAAATATTTTTAAAATTTAGCAACCATGGCACCAATAGCTTCTTTGTAACCTTATTTATTTTTATATTCTTTGAGCAAAGCAGAAATATCGGCTATATATGCCAAAATATTACAAACAATAGGATAATAAGCACCAAAAAATTCAACTGTAGCTATATAATTTTTTTAAAATTTTTTAACAAGATCATTAATTACAGTCCAGCCAGAATCATGTAACATACAGTGGGAAGAATCAACAAACGAATCACAATGTTGGTTAAAAGATGGTGTAATAGGAACTCTATATTTATAAAAAGTTTTTAAAAAATTATACGTAGCATTCCATCTAGTATCACATTCTTCAGGGATCAATATCGGTCCAAGTCCATTTTGTTCACATTTAAGTTTAAAGTCCTTAATTCTTCTTCTACAATTATTTCCTTGAATAAAACCAACGGCAAATCGAATTTTTTCAATATAAAGTTAAAAAAACTCAAGACCATCTCTTACAATTAAATTATATATATGACAAGCACATTTAACATGAAAAATTTCAGGTAACGGTGGAGGTATCTTAGATTTTAACTTTGTTATAGCAGTCTTGTTGTTAGAAGCATTATCAAAAGCAATACATAAGATTTTATTTTCAATACCGTAAAATTCTGCAACTTTAGTAGTCGAATCAGCAATAAAATCTCCAGTATGTTTACGATCTTCATCATATAAAAAAACAAGAATACGTTTTTGCATAACAAAATTACTATCTATCCAGTGACAAGTAATGGTTAAATAATCATTTTTATTTACAAAACGATCAAGATCAGAAGTTAGGGACATTCTACATTGAATATTTTTTAACAATGTTGATAAATAAAAATAATATTGTGAATGAAGTCTAAAAATATCGGCCCTACAAATAGTTCTAGGAATACCATTAAACATAGGATTATAAATTGCTTGAATATAATGAATAAAGGCATCAGAAGAAGGAAAACTAAAACACAAACAACCCACAACTACCATTTTAGCTATTTCTTTCCGGTCCCTCAATGTATTATACTTCTTCATTACCTGACCAGTTGTTGGGTCCATTCTAGTTTGTGTTGGCCCACCAATATCCGCACTACCTCATGCAATATTTAACTCTCTTTCGTGATTATCACTTATATGTCTCATTAACGTACCCGTACCCCCTTGCTTGCCTCCTATTTTATGCTTATATATTTGTTGACAAATATTGCATAGCACCTCAATATATGATATACGTTCAAAAAATTGCAATGCAATACTAGTTAGTTTACGAGCTCTTGGCGCACGGGGAGGACGAAGAGGGAGATTAACCGATTCGGATCTAACGTTAGTATTTCCTACTGCGGGTGTCTCACCAATATTTTCATCATCTTCGTCTAAATTAACAGCATCTACTTTATTTTCTTCTTCTATACCGTAATTTTTCTGAGCTTCTACATAATCCATATCGTGGGCACCTACACTTAAAGGTACACCTACTTCTTCCTCAAAAGATTGACTAAGCGGTGCCGGAGGCACACGGGTATATCTACTACTTGAACTACCTCTACCGCTAGTAATTCATTTTTTACTACCACTAACACTTCCGGGACAAAAAAATTTAACACCTTTAGTAGCAAGGTTTCTTAATTTATCCATAATATAAATTAAACTTAAAAAATTCAAAATAAATAAATATAATAAAATTAAATATTCAACAATTAATACACTAAATAAAAATTAAACGTAAGAGATGGAACGACAATACCAAATTTTGGAAGTATCCAAAGGTTGCGACTTTAGAAACTTCCACTCATACTCTGTAATTACAAAATTAAAAAATTAAAGTGAGCACTTTAGGAAATATATAGAATATTTGAGAATTGATATTTGAGAGAGAATGAGATTTGAGAGAATGAAAAATTGTGTGAAAAATAATTTGAAAGTGTAGGGTATTTATAGGAATTTTTTTGGGGTTAAAAAATAATTTTAAATGCATTTTTTTTTGTTTAATTAAAAGGGCCAAACTAGCCGTTTGGACCCAAAAGCAGCTATATAACTGTTGGGTCAACGGCTAGTTTGGCCCAATCTCCAAAATTCTAGAAAAAAAAAATTGAAACCGGGTCGGACCGGTTAACCGGCGGGCCTGACTGGTTTTGGTCCCGACCGAGTTAACCGAGCCAAAAAAAAATTAAACCAGCCCGGGACCTGATACCCTACAGCTCGTGGGATAATCGGGCCGGTTTTTGTAAGTGGGTCGTGTCGGGCCGGGTCAACCCGACCCGTTTGACACCCTTACGTCTGCCCGACTGAAAAATAAGCACTAGAAAGAACGTTCATCCGAGGAAGATTACCATACAATTGGAGATGCTTATAATGAACCTTGAGAACCCACAATAAATCTCGAGCCGTACACTCACGTACTCCAATCAGCTTCAACACGAGGCATCAGAATGTAGACACGTGCTATGAGGTAACTTTTTTAGTCCCTAGTGTGGCCTTGTTTCATATTAAGGTGAAGATTCAATATAATTCTTTGACCTATAAAAGGAGGCGCTAAAGAGAATAGAAATTATCACAATCACTAAAGTTAAAGAAAAAAACTCTAGTGGCATCATACTTACCTTTTGTTCTTCTTCCTTTGGAATTCTTATGGAAGAACCATTTGAATACCTGTACTCCCACTTAATTGGTGATTGTTCGATTCTTTATATTATAATTCTCTTTTCATTTTTTCCTTCCCTATCCCAATAAAGAAAATATTAGACTAGGACCTAGCATTTTAAACAAATGGACTTTCAGTCTTAATCCACTTGTCTTTAGCTGCTTTAAACAAATTTGACTCTTGACCTAAATGAAAAATTTCACCAAAAAAATGGTAGGGGCAAAAAATTTAAAATTATCATAAGTTGATTAATTGCACCACGTGCTCTCTCTCTCTCTCTCAATCATGGGTATTGAAAATTCACAGAAAGCTCTTATTCCACATGTTTATCTCTGCTCTTAATTAGGTTTGGAGAAAAAGATTTTCGGTTAAGAGAAAAAGGATCTCACTCATCCACAACTGATGGTAGAATTAAAAAGAGTTGGCAAGATTCAGTAGATACTCTTCGTCAGAAAATTATATGGTATATATTGGATAAAATTATAGTATTGAGGTTCAACAATAATAATATATCTAGTTTCCTATAAAGTGAGGTCCGGAGGGATAGAGTGTACACGGTCTATACCACTATTTCAGAGGTGAGGTAAAGACGTTTTCGATAGACCCCATCTCAAGACAAAAACTATCCAAAAAAAGGCCCTATAAGAGCATGAAACATGTAGTAACAGAATAAATAATAATAAAAGAGTAAGACTACTGATGTGTGAGCTAATGCTAACATATTTGAGGCTTTTAACTAGAAATAATTGTAAAGTCTTAAGCAACTTTTATCATTTTTGATTGTTTTCTCTTTGATAGTACAGGAATGTCAAGATGCAAGAAAATCAAAGACAATAAGAGCAAAAGAGGTGAATTTGGAACAAGTGTCCATGAAAGTGTAGTTGACGACTTGTCTGATAAGTCGTCAAATTTGTGATAAGTTATCAGAGTCATCGTCAGCTGTAGACCGTGTGAGAAAATTAGAGCAGAAGTGTGACGACATCTCTGATAAGTCATCACAATTCTGATAAGCCGACGAGAATACCGTCAGCCTAAGGCAGTACATGAGATTTGAAGTGAAGAAGTGACGACATCTCTGATAAGTCGTCACAATTCTAATAAGCCGTTAGGAGTTGCCGTCATCCTAAGGTAGAAATCATCAAACTTAGAGGAGGAGCTGACGACAATTTCTGATAAGTCGTCAGACTCCTGATAAGGTGTCATACTTCGTTGTCAGCTGTGCGAGGAAAAGTTGTATTCTGTGATCTGATTCCAAATTTAGCTCTTGGTATTTAAGGGAAAGTTCTTAGGTTTTATTAGCGGCGGACATTCATCTTGAACATCGACTTACACTATTTTCTCTCTAGTTTTCTCTGTAACTTTACAATTAACTTTTGAGAGATTGTTATCATAATTTTCTTGAGATTTCTATTGCGATCTAATCTGAGAAACACTTGTTGATATTCATTATTCTGTAAGTTATCATTTATCGAATTATGAATACAAATTGTCTTGTTGCTTTTTACAATATGAGTAGCTAATTCCTTTAACCCGAGTTGTGGGATCTATGGGTTTGGTTTTGTAAAGTAACTAGGTGTTCAAGATTCTAAAGGTAGTAGGAACTCCTTGGTAATTTCTCTGTTTTACATATTGTCTATTAATTGAAAACGATAGGTCATGCCTACTAGTGGTTTTCTTGAAATAAGAAATCAACCCTAGTAGGAAGTGAATTATCAATAGGGACTTGGAAGCATCAAACTTTCATTTAATAATTAATGTTGTAACAAGGTTAATTAACTTGAGACAACATCCTGTTATGAAATATAAATTCCCTAAGTTAGAAAGAATTAGGTAATTAAATGTCTAAATAGGTTGAGAAACATTTAGACATTACTTTGACAAGGATAATCTGTTGTTTCTACCTACCACAAGAATCTTGAACCGTTACTAGTGTCTGTCAAATACCAACACTCATAGTGAACACAACTCTGATTTTCCATATAATATTGATTACAAACACTGAAACTGAAGTAAAAAACAATTACTTGTTAATCATTAAAAAAAACCATTTTATCTTTTCGTATTATTTGTTTGAATTTAACTTATAGCTATAGTTTTAAATTAGTTTAATCACCACTCACATTGTTCCTCATGGATTCAATCCCGGCTCCAAAGTTGGGTAAATATATTAACGACGACCACCTTGCACTAAATTGACGTGTAAGTTGAGCGTTATCAAAAGTGGCACCGTTGCCGGGGAACAATTTGGCGTATTGAGTTGGTTTGAAATTTTAGCCTACTTGCTTGTATTCAAACTTGTAAATATTTGTTTTTAGTTTTCTTTTATTTCTTGTGTTAGGTAGATTTTTATTTTAGCTTACTTATTACTATGGCATCGTGGAATAAACATGAGCTTGGTGGTTAGAAATCTTATCTTGATGATCCATGTCCATATTGTGATGGACCTCACTTTTGGAAAGATTGTAGATATGCTCCCTGGAGAGAGATGTGTGCACCATCTCTATCCTATCGGGAGTATGATTGTTCTTTATATGGTGGTCAAGATGGACATTGGAGTGATTTCTCAAATGCCCCTCCCTCTTTTGCACTAACCCAAATTCTAGTTCTTCTTATGAGTTTGATAGGTCTTATGGTCAAGAAAAGGAACGTATGATGTTGTATGTGATATGCGTCAAGACATGAAGCCAATCATTCATGAGGAGATGGATATAGAGGTAAATCATTCAAAGCATTCTTCTATATCATGTTTAGATAATATCTTGTGTGTGGAATTATTTAAAATAATGGAAGAGTGTGAAGATGAGGAGCAAGAATCCTATATTGATGTTGATCTTGATGATGAGAAAACCTCGGTGATTTTCTAACCAATCGAACCAACCATGAGAGATAATGCCAAGATTGAGGAAATGGTGCTAGAGGCAAAAAAAGAAACCGAGCCAATCTCTTATAAAGACTCTAGCCCAATCTGGGGTGAAGAGATTGAGAAGGATGCAACTCCAAAATTAGGGAGAAGACCTCACTCGAATTACTTTTCAACATTATGCTTGGTGGATGTGATGAAAGTCGAATCACCCAAACAAATGATGAATTTTGGAAATGAGGAGGAAAATTCCTACATTTTGGAGTTTGTCTTTTCGAAAGGGTATAATACAACCCCAATCTTGAAGGCCAAGAAGCTTAAAGATCGACGTCCATTTAGTGTTTTTTTAAGATTCTCACTGTTGCCAAATGAGCCCACACGAAAGTTCGATGCAAAATTGGGCAAGCGGTTCAAGTCTTTGAAGTGGCGTGATAGAACTTTCCTTATCATGCTCTCACATTTTCCCAACGCACCTAAAAAATGTAAATATTGAAAGATGGGCCGACGATTCAAATCGTCTAAGTGGAGGGATAAAGGATAAAGCACTTTCAAGGTATCTTGATGAATTCTGAGTAGTCAAAATAACCTAGTCGTGCCGCGACATTAAATCAGGCGCTGCTTGGGAGACAACCCAAGGAATTTTATTGTTTGTATTTGTATTATGTGATTGACATCAGATCCCTGCACCTATGGTGCCACAATTATGTTTTTGATCTCTGCACCTATGGTGCCACAATTATGTTTCTGATCTCTGCACCTATGGTGCCACAATTATGTTTCTATCTCTCTTGTTTTAGTTTGATGCATTGGGGACATTGCATGGTTTTAAGTTGAGGATGGGGCTACTTGTGGGTTTTGATGTCCTCTTGAGGTTTTTGTTGCCGTGCCTCTTTTCCCCGGAGTCTAGTTCCTAGCAGAGCCGGCATGTTTAGGAGTATTGTGTTTGTTTTGTGATGTGTTGTGGTTAACTGGGAGAAAAATAAGTATCTAGGACAGTTGACATATTTTTGTTGATTTTTCTTGAAATGATAAATACCTCTCCAATTTCTATCTGGTAACTGTGTGATGTGCATCTATATGTGACTACTGTGAATCTTTTTATGGCATTAGTACTAGGGACATGATAATCACTGCTAACAATTGCATGAACCGAATGGGTAGTAGCTTGTGATGTACCTTTGTGCCATGTGTGTGTGAGATACTACCTAGTTCCCGTTGTGTGTTAAATCCAGAACTTGCCCGGTTGGTCTTGCCTTGGTAATAGGATAGCGGTTAGGAAAGGATCATAGGTCGTTGTTGATATTAGTCTACTTTTAGCCTAAATGACCTTCCATGTGTGAATAATAATATCCCTTGATCCTGATTTTGAGCCTGAATGCCTATTCTTTTTATTATACCTATCACCTTCCCATTTGTATCACAATGAACCTGTTTTGGCCCTGGTCCTCCTTGAACATTGTGCACTTTGACTTAGGCAAATAGCCTAAGTTGAGGGTTGCTATCATAGGGGTGCGTGATGTAAAATGAGTATGAAGAAAGGTAGAATAACAGAAAAAAATAAAAAGCTGGGTGCGGTGGAAAAAGAATAAGAAAAGAAAAGTTGTGAAAAAAAAGAAATGATTGTCAAAAAGACCGCACCCATCTGGAGTATGTGTGATCAAGAAAGGAGAGAATTAAGTAAAGATAAATAAGTGAGACCCCAAAAGTTAGTGTAGTGCCAAGGAGGCTTAGTCACCTTAAATATCATCGAGTATCATACCAGCCCGTAGCCTACGTTACAAGCCGAAGAAAAAGACCTATAGTGACCCTAGATTACCTGTCTGAAAACCTTGGCAATAAAATAAGGGCAAGCTTATGGTATTTCGCATACATTGAATGGAACTTCTTTTTGAGAGTGAGTGTCTATTGACTGTCCCCACAATTACATATGTTATTTCTTATATGAGTGAGGAGGGACTTCTTTATTGTAAGGGAACACTGGTTATGTTGCTAGTTGATAACTTGTTTGGGTAGTGTAATATTGGTACATGCATGGTTGTTGTTGCTAAGTTGATGCCATAACTTGATTCTTTTGTGTTGCATTGTTGTTTTTCAGTAATATACACAGTTGAGTTTGAGATGATTGACCTTGGAGATGGTAAATATGTTTTGAGCTAAAATGGATGATTGACTGCCGAATGTGCTTTGTATCCTCTTAGTTATGTTTAAGTTGCTTAAGGACAAGCAATTGTTTTAAGTTGAGGGTTTTGATGTGTGAGCTAACGCTAACACATTTGAGGCTTTTAACTAGAAATAATTGTAAAGTCTTAAACAACTTTTATCGTTTTTGATTGCTTTCTCTTTGATAATGTAGGAAAGTCAAGATGCAAGAAAACCAAAGACAGTAAGAGAAAAAGAGGTGAATTTGGAATAAGTGGCCATGAAAGTGTAGTTGACAGCTTGTCTGATAAGTCGTCAAATTTGTGATAAGTTATCAGAGTCATCGTCAGCTGTAGACAGTGTGAGGAAATTGGAGCAGAAGTGTGACGACATCTCTGATAAGTCATCACAATTTTGATAAGCCATCAGGAGTTGCTGTCAGTCTAAGGCAGAAATCATCAAACTTGGAGGAGGAGTTGACGACAATGTCTGATAAATCGTCAGACTCCTGATAAGGCGTCACACTTCGTCCTCAGCTGTGCGAGAAAAGTTGTATTCTGTGATCTGATTCCAAATTTAGCTCTTGGTATTTAAGGGAAAGTTCTTAGGTTTTATTAGAGGCGGACATTCATCTTGAACATTGATTTACACTATTTTCTCTCTAGTTTTCTCTGTAACTTTACAATTAACTTTTGAGAGATTGTTATCATAATTTTCTTAGGATTTCTACTGCGATCTAATCTGAGAAACACTTGTTGATATTCATTATTCTGTTAGTTATCATTTATCGAATTATGAATACAAATTGTCTTGTTGCTTTTTACATTATGAGTAGCTAACTCCTTTAACCCAAGTTGTGGGATCTATGAGTTTGGTTTTGTAAAGTAACTAGGTGTTCAAGATTCTAAAGGTAGTAGGAACTCCTTGGTAATTCCTCTGTTTTACATATTGTCTATTGATTGCAAATGATTGGTCATGCCTACTAGTGATTTGCTTGAAATAAGAAATCAACCCTTGTAGGAAGTGAATTATCAACAGGGACTTGGAAGCATCAAACTTTCATTTAATAATTAACGCTGTAACAAGGTTAATTAATTTGAGACAACATCCTGTTATGAAATATAAATTCTCTAAGTTCGAAAGAATTAGGTAATTAAATGTCTAAATAGGTTGAGAAACATTTAGACATTACTTCGACAAGGATAATCTGTTGTTTCTACCTACCACAAGAATCTTGAACCGTTACTAGTGTCTGTCAAATACCAACACTCTTAGTGAACACAACTTTGATTTTCCATATAATATTGATTACAAACACTGAAACTGAAGTCAGAAATAATTACTTGTTAATCATTAAAAACCCCCATTTTATCTTTTTGTATTATTTGTTTGAATTTAACTTGTAGCTATAATTTTAAATTAGTTTAATCGTCACTCACATTATTTCTCGTGGATTCAATCCCGACTCCAAAGTTGGGTAAATATATTGATGACGACCGCCTTGCACTAAATTGACGTGTAAGTTGAGCGTTATCAACTACCACAAATAATACTACAAACTCTCTACCCGAAAACAACAAACAGTTATTGAATTTCCTTGAAATAAAGGAATACTTTAATATAGTGACAAAAAGGACTCAAAAAATCTTCCTAAATCACAAGTCCAATCATACATTTAATACTTTTGTGTTTTTTATGTTTTTTGAATTGCTTTATATGATTTCTGAATTGATATAACGAAGAATAAGAATATTCGGATGATTCAAGAAGCTAACATAACACTGCAACTTGATGTCTTTAATTTCTTTATCAATGTTTCCACCTACATATATGGGCACATCTTGAGTATTCAATTTATGTTTTTCATTTTTTGTTGATGTTGTAATATGGGCCTTGCTAGAGTACGTACCCTACAAATTTTACTGTTTTACTCTAGTTGTTGCATATCAGTGAAACAAGTACGCTAACGTGGTTCACTTATGTAGAGTAAATAAGAAGACAATATTTTTACGTGAAAAATACCCGGCTCAAGAAAGGTGTAAAAAACCACGACATATACCTATACAGGATTTAACCCCAACTTCACTAAAACTCTTGAGCCTCAACAATCAACAAATTACAAGACTCTTGTAAACTAGGAATTAAACTCTAACTCCTATTTCTACAATAACACAAATCTTTCCAAGATAAGTATTCCCAAGTCTTCGAGTTCCCTAACTTGAAGACACAACTCCTAACTCATTATATATTTTCACTGAGACTAGAATTAAAGCTTATTACAACTCAATAAACCAACCTATTACACAAAATCTACGACTCTAAGTAAAGAAACAGGTTCTTCTTCAAGATAGTGAATGAATTTGCTGATTGATGCTTTTCTTATTAGTGCTTGAGTGAAACTCTTTGAAGTCGTCTCTTCTATTTAAGCCAACTCTGATGATGTCCTTCAGATGATATAATATTCTTTTTTTCAATAGGACTCTATCAGTTAGTTACATTCCTTGTTGTGTTATGTCTCCTTGTCTAGGTAGAATTCCTTTTTCAACTCAATCTTCAAGTGTTGTGTATCTTCTTTCCAACTTTTTTCTGCACGTGATAAATGCTCAATCATATCTGAATTGGCTTGCTTAATACAGACACAAAGTTTTGTTCAATTAAAATCTGTAGGAAATTTGGATTATAGTAAATTCAGAATATATTAGTCCTAAATAAATATTACGGATTAATATAATTGGATTAATATTTAAATGTAAACATATATGAATTTAAACAAAGCCCAATCTTTATCGGGCTAGTTCATTAATTTGGGCTACAAATGATAGGCCCACTTTGCTAAGCCCAAGATATTGTCATATTCTAGAGGCCCAAATAAGCACCACGTGTCAAATGACGTGGCATGTCAAGTCAAGTGAAGGAGCCAATAGGACCATGCCACACGTCAAAATGATGCACCAGGCCCAATGAAATCAAAGTCTATAAAAGGCGCCATGTCACTTGAATTTGATTGGTCAAAGAAAGTCCATCTTCATCATGACTCTTCCATTTCCACAACTATAAATAGGGATCTCATAATTCAGAAAAAGGACCCCCAAAACTCTAACAAGAAGCAAGAGAAAGCTCGTAGATCAAACGCTACAATTTCTCTACAAAGCTTAAGCATTCAAAACAAGTTCATCAAGATTTAGTTCATCAAGATTTAAGATTCAGACCGTAAAATTCAAGATTCTGACCGCAAAATTCAAGAACAACCTCAAAAGCCTTTGAATTCAAGCATAAGTCAAGATTAAGTCCCTCAAATCAACAAGCCAAGTTCAAATTTAAGATCAAGCTTTAAGCCCTTGAATTTATATTTGAAAAGACAAATCAAAGAATTCATAGAGATTGTAACACTCATATATTGAAATCTATAAATTGATTGTTGCAATATTTTCTTGTCTCGAATTATTTATTTTCGGCCTCAAAAATTTTTTTGTCCAACAAATTCTGGCATGCCCAGTTGGACAATCTCTACCTCTCATCTCAATTTTTCATACTTCAAAGTTCAATAACACTGAAATAACTTCCAAGAAGGTCAACTCTCAATCAAATGCTTCTAAGTCTGCTGATTCAAAGTTCTCTGCTGAAGTAGAAAACATCCTTGGTGTTACTTTCGGAAGCATGGGAGCTGTCACAAGGAGAAAGGCAGGTTTGCTATGACAACAAACACATCCAGTGTTGTCTGCACCAACTCTAGTATTTGGATCTTCAACCCCAAAATGAATGACGTCCAATGCAAGTGCTTCAGAAGGAGGAAGCAGTAAGGAGGAATCTCTTAAGAAGACTCTAGCTCTACTTGAGTATTCCAGTTCCAAATACTCTGGCACAAAGAGCGATAGTTGTTCAAGCAACTCATCATCTCCGATTACACCGCATAAGTTGAGCACTTCAAAGATCAACTTGTGTTATAATCCCTGCTACTCTCCAATATCTCCAGTTGTTTTACAAGCGATGCTAACTGATGCCTCGTCTATGGAGGAGCAACTTGCAAATTTGGCAAAGGCAATTGAGGTCCTCACCAAATATGTTCAGAATTAAGATGCTCGATATGATAAGATAGTGGATTGAGTGGAAGGCCAGATAGGCGGAGAGTCTAGTCATGCACCTGGAAAATCTCCAGAGGCTCACGAAATAGAACATCCTGTGAAATAAACACCACCAACTAAAGAGGTACAAATTTCTTCTGAGGGGATGATCCCGATTGGGCAATTGAAGGAATTCATTGCAGGGACCCTCAAAGACAAGTATGATGTTGTATCCAAGTCTTCCCTTACTTATTCCAAGCCTTACATGACAAGGATTGATAGCCTCAAAATGCCTGCCGGATATCAACCCCCTAAATTTCAATAATTTGATGGAGAAGGGAACCAAAACAGCATGTCGCACACTTTGTTGAGACATGTAATAATGCTGGAACTTACGGTGATTATCTTGTCAAACAGTTTATTTGTTCCCTAAAGGAAAACGCCTTTGATTGGTATATAAACCTTGAGCCTAATTCCATCGATAGTTGGGAGCTATTGGAGAACGAGTTCCTAAATCACTTTTATAACACAGGCGTATAGTGAGCATGATAGAGCTTACAAATACTCGACAAAGAAATGATGAACTAGTCATTGACTTCATCAATAGATGGAGAAATGCTAGCCTAAACTGTAAAGATAGGCTCAGTGAAGCTTCTGCGATAGAGATGTGCGTCTAAGGAATGCATTGGGAGCTTCTTTACATCTTGCAAGGCATTAAGCCAAAATCATTTGAAGAGTTAGATAACCGTGCTCATGATATGGAGTTGAGCATGTCTTCTACCGGAAAAGAAGCAACGCCTATCCATGACCCTCGAAGAGGAAAGGATAAGCAGCAATCCAAAAGATGGGGCAAATTTGTCCCCAAAATCACAAAGAGTCCATAAATATTGATGTGTCTCCTGTGAAGGTCACCACGAAGGTAAGCAAGAAGAAAAGTGTGAAGACAACTTTTGGAGCACATTCAAATCAGAAAACTTTGAAGGAGATGCAAGAAAAAGAATATCCCTTCCTTGATTCTGATGTTGCTAAGATTTTTAATGAGCTCCTTGTGCATAAGCTTATTGAAGTCCTAGATATGAAGTGACCCAACGAAGCCGGAAGGACCAATGACCCTAATTATTGCAAATGTCACAGGCTTGTGAGTCTTTCTCTAGAAAAGTGCTTTGTTTTTAAATACAAAGTCATGCAACTAGCAAATGAGAAGAAGATCTTCTTCGACGATGAGATAACCAGTTCTCATCAAATCTCTATCATTTTTGGCTCACTCGATCCAATACAAATATGTGTCGAAGAGCATAACGAGAAAATATTAGAGCCTGACAGGTCTTCAGTTGACGAATGCGATGATGAAGAATGGACTCTGGTGACCAAACGCAGATTCAGGTGGACAAGTTTGCGAAAGAAGTCATCCGAGCAGCCAACCAGAAGGAGAATGGTGAAGAAACCAAGGAAACAAAAGCTAGTTGGACTTCCAACAAGGACGAGCGTAATAGAGCTTCACCTCCAAAAACCATGGTGTCTAGTAACACTGGAGGAATTCTTACCAAGATGGTTTCATGCAAAGACTGATCGAGTCAACCTTGAGGTGTCTTATTTTAATACTGCCAAAGAGGGGGAGAGGGTGAGAATCTACCCATGGAAGTTGCTTCATCTTCCGAAAAGCTTGCTGAAACTCTTGGCGAAGAGACATATATATGTGATACAAAAATCACATTTACAAATGATGATCTTCTGCTTGGAGGAGCCATACACAATCATCCATTGTATATGGTAGGTCAAGTTCTAGGAAAAATGATAAATAGAATCTTGATTGATGGGGGATCCAGAGTTAACATCCTGCTTATCCGTAAAATGAAGGAACTTGGCATCGCTCTCGACGAACTCTACGAAATCCGTATAATGATCCAAGGATTCAATTAAGGGGGGCAGAGGGCCATGGGAGCTGTCAAATTTGGAATTTGTATGGATGATTTTCAATCAAATGCATTGATGCATGTGATAGATTCGAAAACTTCATACAATATATTACTTGGTAGGCCTTGAGTACACAAGAATAAAATTATCTCATCCTCTTACTATCAATGCTTGAATTACTCGAATGCAGAGTGGAAAGAAAGATAGTTGTCGATGACAAGCCATTCACTGAAGCTGAGTCACACTTTGCCGATACAAAATTCTACTTAAAGAATTATGTTGTGAATAAGAAAGAGTTGAATATGTCACCAAGACCAAGTGTGATGATCTTGAATCTAAGAAGGTCACGGTGACTATCGAAAAAGTCACCACCAAGATGCCGTTCTTCACTTTGAATAAAGAAAGCGTTGCACCTATGAAAAAGAAGGCAACTCCTGTTCTTCGATACGTACCAAAGGTAAAGAAAGAGTGACCAAGATAATATTCTAAAAGGGTTAACTTTACCTAGAAGGAGGATTGATGAAATAAATCCGTCCTCAAGACTACTGTAATGCCCCGAATCTGACATTGGAATGCCACACGGTGCTCATGACCCCGAAGGACCACAAGCTAACCTATGACTGATATCTGTACTTGAGCACTGCATAATATACTATATAAATGCAAAAATAAAGGTTGAAAGGCCATAAGGTTCAAAACTGATAAAATATAACATCTGAAAGTACGGTATATCAATACCAAAACAAACTGAAATAAAACTGTGTGAACATACTGTGGTCTGAAAAACCTCTAAAGCTGAACTGTCTGAATAAGGAATTGATGGGACATGTCCCCAACTAACTCCAACTACTGAAATAAAATAAGTAATGAAGAAATAAAGTAATGATCATGTCCTCGAAGGATGAGGACTCACTACTGACTCTGACTGCTGAGACTGGAATGCTACTGATGCTCTGGAGTTTGTGCTACTGAACCTATGTTATAAAAACAACATAGCGCAAATGTGTCAGTACGATTGAATGTACTGGTATGCAAGTGAGGTAGGCTAAATGCAAAGGGTTTAAATGCATGAACAATGTTAACTGACTGTATAACATGAACATGAGAATACATGCATGAATGAGTGACTGTAACTGAATTCGTGATGATACTGACTACTGAGTCTGAATACTAATAACATGAGTTACTAATAACTGATATAACTGATACTGAATGACTGTGTCTGACAGTCTAGGTTCTGATGGAACTAGCTGGGTTCCATACCGTACTGAATTGACTATAGCTGACAGTCCTGAATTTTGTAGAACTATCTGAGTTCTATTACTGAGACTGAGACTAAGACTGTAACTGTGGGAAGTAGTCATCTAATTGACATACCCCAAATAATGCATTATAGCTGAGTTGGGGTCCAATTCTGTAACCCTAATTAGAAGGGTGTTAATACCGTGCCACTGGTAAAGACAAGTTGTGGGTGACCCTCATCTGGCAGTGTCCCCAAAAGAAAATGGTGGGACCCTCATCTGACCGTGTTTATCTATCTCATCAACCCTCCTCTGTCAGTATTGATGTCTCAACCTATGTTGGCTACATAGTTCTGGAATGCAAGGATTGCTTCTAATGATCACACCCTCAACTGTCAGTGTGTGTCCTCATCCTTGGGTTCACTCAATACTAAATCCTACTCCCATCTGAATAGATACTAAACATGATTAACTGAACTAAACTGGACTGAGTTCATTGAGTTTCGTTGACTGATGGAATACTACTGAGACTACTGGGATTACTGAGTTTACTGAGCTTTCCTGAGTCACATGACTGACTGATTTCTACTGAACATGGCTTGACTTGAGGATATCGTGAAAACATAACACTGGCTCTAGACACACAGCTAAATTATCGGGTACAAGTACCCCCAGGACTCGATAGATGGAAACTAACAAGGCATGACATTCTTGAATACATGACCAACATCAACAATCCATAATACAATAAGTTGGGAATTTCATGAAGTACATAGTTATCATAATCTTGTGCATGAATGGGAAAGCATATAAACATGTCATAATTTCATCAACTAGTCTCATGAGCATTTTATAAAACATTTATAATGCACAACAATTTCATAGAAGTCATTGTGATCATAAGGGTAAAACATGCACTTATCATTTGGGTCACAATTGAACTATGATGCATAATTTCTAGTCCCTTAGGTATTTTATCAAACACCTTGCAAGAACTACTTAAGGCATAGGCATAATCATCAAATTATTACTTCAAAACTCCCTGAATTGATTAAACTTA
The DNA here is from genome assembly GCA_030864215.1 of Capsicum pubescens. NCBI lineage: Eukaryota > Viridiplantae > Streptophyta > Magnoliopsida > Solanales > Solanaceae > Capsicum > Capsicum pubescens. The sequence continues at coordinate 338,691,966 of CM061538.1, forward strand.
TAGATTTCAAGCCACACATTAACATAGTTTCATGAACAACACATAAAGATTCTAGCTTGGGAATCACATCATCATAATCTCATGAACATAATCAACCCACAACAAAATATTCACAATACATGATTTAAACATTGATTCTTGAACTTCATGGATGGAAGGAATCTATGAATGAACACTATGCATACCTTAGTTCTTGATTCTACGAAGTTTGACGGTGAAATTTCCTTGAATTTGAATCCCCAATTGAAAACCCTAAACTTGTTCTTGAGGAAAATTGAGAGAAACTACTATATTTTTGGTGAAAATGGCTGAATTACGTGTTATTGGGTTTATATAGGGGTAGGAAATTGACCTTTTTGCCCTTAAAAAAGCGGACATTTAATGACTGAAATTGGGCATCAACGCGATACCCGACGCGTTGTGCCATGATCTCGTCAAGCCTCAGTAGTTTCACTGGCAGTCCCTACAATAATGTCAACCAACGTGATGGGCAACGCGGCGTGCTAAGATCGTGTTGGTCCACTATTTTGGGACACCAAATGTGGTCTAACCGAGGTCCGAAAAATCCAAAACTTGTCCGGGAACACCTATTGACCTCTCCGATCATTAATTAACAAACATACGGACCACTAAAGGACATTAAGGTGGCGAAATAAGATTGCCAACTTTTGAAGACCAAAAATAAGCTAAGTCTGGGAACTTACATAGAGTTTTCTAAGTCTGGGACCCTTTGACAAACTTAAAGGACTGAATTAAGCTTAGAAATTTTGTAGGGCCTTATAACTACTTGGAGAGTTTATGGCTCCAAATTCGCCACAAGATATGACACTCCCTACGAAACGTACAAAGTATGGTTTTGACCCAAATATATCAAGCTATTTGTAAAGGCTGGATACAATCCTAATGAGTTATCAAGGTTGGGCAAACTTTCGTCGAAGGGTACAACCAGGTAGGCACATGAAGGCCTAGGATACACGCAACCACCTCCAATTCGCATCTCCATAAGAAGGGCAGTCTGTAATTACATCACCGTAGAAGAAGAATCCACTATTGCTAATAAAAGACCCTCTGTATTTGATCAACTTGGAGAATCAACAGAAAGAATTTCTGTGCTCAAAAGATTGGGTCCTCTAAATAAAAAGAAAAATAACAAGCATCTGAGAAGTCGTCAAAGTATAACAATGCACTTTATGCCTAAGATCTAGAAAGATTTCCAAAGTTTTCTTCCTTCTAGAATGAGGCGGCAGACGGAACTGGTAGTTTCATGCAACAGGTGCTAAAATCAAAGGCTCATACTGTGGTTTATACCAACACTACTAAAAATGAGGGCTATGGGAATGCTTCTTTAGCGACGATTCAAGAACCGTTGCTATAGATGACCTATAGCGACGGTTAAAACCGTCGCTTAAAGATGTCTAGTCTATTAGCACAAAAAATAATCAGAACCGTTGCAATAGATGTATAACCGTCGCAAAAAGGTAGTCTATAGCGACAGTTTTAAGAACCGTCGCAAAAGTCCATTTTTAGCCACGGTTATTTTATGACCAAAAATAATATTTTTCGGGAATTTTCCCTCCAACATATTGAGATACCCACTTTTTTTAATTATATTTATTAAAAAAATAAATTATTTCTATCTTTTGTCTTTAGGATTAATTAGAAACCCCCAAATCATACTTGTTCTCCTCTCTTCACGATCGATAATATACTTCTTCTTCTCATCTACATGCAATTCTTCTTCTTTTTCTCATCTACAATTCTTCACGAATTTGGGTTGGTTCAAGTGACAAATCGTTCAATCTCTTTATGTAATTTTTAATTTGGTTTTGTTGAATTAATAATCGGTACATCGACAACTCTCTTGTTCAACCTCGTATTTCCGTACAACAACCTCTTTATCAAGGTCAGCAAAGGTTAGTGTTCCTGGAATTAGATGAAAGTATTTAGGGTTTTAGTTTTTTGAATTCAAGATCTTGTTGTTTATTTTCTTTAATCTGTATTCAAGACCTGTTTTGTGAAAATGTCACCATTCTTGAGGTTTTCTTTGTGATTTTCTGAATCTCAATCTTCTTCTTCTTCCCAATGCCCATTCTCCTTAATTTCTTCTCTAGTAGATTTTACATTGGAATTCGTTTGAGGTTTTGGTGTAAATATGGGTATTTAAAGAGAGTGAAATTGGGAATCAAATACGGTCTAGGTAAGGACTCTAATTCTATATTTGGTTTCCTAAATACTCTTTGTATATATGGACTCTACATAACTTGTCCCGTACTTCACTGCCTTAAACAATGAAGCTGCGTTTCAAAATGAAAATGCCTTCTCCTATTTAGTTTATTTATTTATCACTTTCTCCTATTTATTTTTGACCACTGGAAAGGAGAGCTGAATTCAAGACCTGTTTTGTTTCGATTTCAATGTTAAACTGTTATTATTGTTGTTGCAGGAGCTCTTTTTTGCCATAATCTAAGGGTTTTTGTAGTGGTTGAGCTTATATTTTTGAATGTGTATATGGAAAGGGTACTAATTTGATTAGTTAATAGGAAAGGAGAGCTGAAACTTGTTCTATTTTACTGTTGGTTGATTTGATCCAGTGTATTGAAACTTGTTGAAGAACTGACTTGTACTTTTCTTATTTGTCTTTCCTTATAAATGTAGTGTGTGCGAATTTGGTTCGTGGTTCTAAGGACAAGAGGCTCAGGGTCAAGAAGCCTTTTTGAATTCCCATAAAGGTTGCAAACATTAATAGGAAGTTTCCCTATCGAGAAGGTACTGGTTTTTTAATCAATTCTGAGCTTTTTTTTTATTGCATGATGATACGTTTAGGTTCAATCATTTCTTTGTCTATTTGAATTTTTGGTGGTGTTTTGAAGTTTAATATGGTTAAATTGGTTAGTTGTACACATGTTTTTCCTGTTTAATGGCATTGCTGTGTCATATCCTTGACTCCTTTGCTTAATATTTAGCATTGATTAGTTCTAAAGTGCCTGTTTAAATTTCCAACAAGGTTCCTCACATTATCACTGAAAAATTTCTTGTGGAGAAGGTCTAGTAGGTCTATTGCTTGTATTAATTCTTTGGGTGTGCGTTTATTTTGTGATTGTATGATTTTGGTTCAAATATTTGTTTACATGTTTGAATTGATCCAGTATTTTCTTTGGCTTGATTGGTTCTTGGTCCAAATTTATGAAAGGTTATCTGGTGTAGTTTCACTAGTGTTGTTTGTTCCAAAGGAACCTAGATGCTTTGATGAAAGTAGAGCATGATTAATCAGAAGGACATTGTCTCCATTGAACATATTGACGGAGGTTGTTTGTGAATCCAAGTGACTTTGAGCTTCTTTGGCCTGACTTATTTTAAGTTAAAATTACAATGACTAAAATTATTTAAACAATGGAAATTATCTTTATTTTATTCTTTATTAAATATATGTTACATAAATTATTTCACATACCTAATGATACTGTTTGTATGTTGATACTGACTTTACTCATGTTTGTTTTCTTTAATATTTTAAATGCTTAACATAGGATATTTAATGGATATTGGAGATAGAAGTTGGATGTATCTTTCAAGATTCTCCAATGAGTATGAAAATAGAGTCAATGATTTTCTCAATAAGGCATTTGAGCGAGCTTCTCTAGGAAATGGAATATTATGCCCTTGCAGATTGTGCTTTAATCGCTATTGGCATTATTGAGATGTGGTGGAGGATCACTTATTTGGTCATGAATTTGCTCCTAATTACACTCAATGGGTTTTACATAGAGAAGGAATTTCATCAACAAATATTCCACATTCAAGTCATGAAGGGCATGGAGGAGTAAGCCAGGGACTATCTGATGACAAACATGATGCTATTGATAAACTACTTCATGATACTTTTAGAAATGTAGAAGATGATCAGAGGAATGAAGGGCATGGAGGAGTAAGACAGGGACTATCTGAAGATGTTAAGCATATTTTTAAATTACTGGAGGAAGAAAAACAAGATTTATATCCGGGGTGTAAGAGTTTTTCTAAGCTGAGTTTCACCATCTAGTTGTACTTGTTTAAATGCATTCACGGGCTGAGTAATGTAGCTTTCTCAGACTTGCTGGACTTGATAAAAGAGGTTTTTCCATTTTCTCAGATTCCCGAGTCTTTCCACAAAGCAAGAAAGGTGATAAGAGATTTGGGTCTCAATTATGAAAAAATTCATGCATTCCCTAATGATTGCATGTTGTTCTGGAGTGACAATGCAAATCTCGATAATTGCGTTGTGTGTGGGTCTTCTAGATGGAAGAATGTTCATGATGAATTGACTAATAAGACCACTAAAGTTCCGACAAAGGTCTTAAGGTACTTTCCTTTAAAGCCTAGGCTTTAGAGGATATTCATGTGTTCTGAAACATCTGTAGCTATGAGATGGCGTGCTACTGAACGACCCAAAGATGGAAATTTAAGACATCCTGCTGATGGGAAAGCTTGGCAACATTTTGATTCCATGTATCCTGACTTCGCAAAAGATATTCGTAATGTTAGATTGGGTCTTTCAAGTGATGGTTTCAATCCATTGAGAACAATGAGCATTTCTCATAGCACATGACCGGTTATGTTAATGAACTACAACTTATCACCGTGGATATGCATGAAGCCAGAGTATATTATGTTATCAATGATTATTCCTGGTCCCTTATCTCCTGGAAATGATATTGATATATACTTGCAGCCGCTAATTGCAGAGTTGAATGAACTATGGAAGGTGGGAGTGGAAACATTTGATACTGAAACTAACCAAACATTTAATATGCGTGCAGCTTTATTATGGACGGTTAGTGATTTTTCAGCACTAGCAATACTTTCTGGATGGAGCACCAAGGGAAGATGGGCATGCCCCACTTGTAATCATAATACTTGCTCCCAATATCTCAAACACAGTCGTAAGATGTGTTACTTGGGTCATCAAACTTTTTTGCCCTCTGATCATCCATATCAAATAGATAAAAAATTATTTAATGGTAAAGAGGAGCATAAAGCTGCACCTACTCCCTTATCAGGAGAAGAAGTCCTTGAAGAAGTACGTGAATTGAATAATATTTTTGGAAAGGGCCAAAAAAAAAAAATCAAAACAATGACGGTCCTTGGAAAAAAAATCCATATTTTTTGAATTGTCGTGTAAACTAGGAGAGTGTATATATATATATATATATATATATATATATATATATATATATATATATATATATATATATATATATATATATATATATATATAGGAAGGTAAAAATTAAGACTCAATGGAACACTTAACCTATGTGAAAATGTAGCTGATAAAGGGTGTGTCAGTAGGAAAGAATACTTTGATTGAGATTTAACAATGGAGTGTTGTTGGTGGTTTAACACGTAATTTTGTGAACTTCTCTGTTTCATTTTTGCCTTCATATGTCGCGGGAGATCCAACACCACAAGTTCGATGAATTAAGAATGTTTTAACACTTCTAGATCAGCTTTTGTTGTTGTTGTGTAGTTTGTTGCTCAACTTTAATTTTATTTTTCTTATTGTTGTAGGTGATCGTGACATAGAAGATGGCAGCGGTAACGAAATTGATGAACTGGATCTGACCTAGATATCGAGCACATTGGCTTCATGTCACACTAGCTCGTTATTCGGAAAACTTATGTATGTTTTGATTGGGGATCGATCACATCTAATCGAGTAGTTTCTAACATCATTTATTTTTGAACATTTAAAACTTGTGTATATATGTTTTGATTTTTTTGAATGGTCAAAAAATATTTGGTTTCTTATTGGTGGACAAGATTAACCGTTGCTATAGTTCATGTTTAAGTGTCACAATAGCTTACAAAATTACCGTCCTAAAAAATTTTATAGGACGATTTATATAATTTAGTCACAAAAGGTAGCCATTCCAACATAAATCAAACCGTCCCAATAGCTTAAAAAACTTTCGCAATAAGGTTATAGGGACGATTTAACAACCGTCGCAATAGCCTAAAATTTGTCGCAATTTATTAATAGGGCATTTTTAATGAACCATCGCAATAGCATAAAAATGTCGCAATATGTATTAATGAACAGTCCTCCAACCGTCGCAATAGCAGTAAACCGTCACAATAAGCTCTATTTGGACGGTTTTAAAACCATAGCAATAGCTTAAACCGTCCCAATAGGATCTATTTGGACGGTTATTGGGACGGTTTTACAACCGTCGCAATAGCATAAACCGTCGCAATATACGTTATTGGGACGTGTTAAAACCGTTTCAATAACCATCTCGATAGCCACAAAAACCGTCGCCTAAGCAAATATATAACCGTGGCTATAGTTTATATATAGGAACGGTTATTAACCGTACAAACACCACTCAAACCATCGCTAAAGACAGGGATGTAGCAACGATTTTTGTAACCGTCGCTAAAGACAGGGATGTAGCAACGATTTTTGTAACCGTCGCAAAAAATCGTCACATTTGAGCTATGGTAACGCCTTCAGCAGCAACGGTTCTCTAACCGTTGCTATACATCTATTGACACGGTTTTGGAGGCTATGAAGATGGTTTTGCAACCGTCGCAATAACCACTTTTTCTAGTAGTGCAAGTAACGTGAGGAAGATGAAGAGAGGTTGGATCCTCATATCATGTTACGAGCCAGAATGAGAAAGATGTCTTGTCTCAAATGAAGGTTGGTGAAGAGATAAAAGATGCTTTCTGGTGTTATCATATATCCGTCAATGACGATGATCCTCAAGAGGAGAAAGATGCTGGAGATGCTCCGTCGCAACTTGAAGAAGGAGTGAAGGCCACAATAGATCCCTTGAAGGAAGTTAATCTTGGAACCGATGAAAATTCAAGACTAACTTACCTGAGTGCGTTTCTAGAAGTAGATGAGGAAATCGCTTAAATGGACATACTCAAAGAATATATGGATGTTTTCTCTTGGAGCTATAAGGAAATGTCTAGCTTAGATCCAAAAGTAGCAGTCTATCAATTGACGGTCAAGAATGGTGCTCGTCCTGTTAAGCAAGCCCAAAGGCGCTTTAGGCCAGAGTTGGTTCCATTAAATGAAAAGGAAGTTAACAAATTCATTGAAGCTGGTTTTATTCGAGAAGTCAAATATCCTATGTGAATTTCAAGTATTGTTCTAGTACGGAAGAAGAAAGGCCAAATTCGAGTTTGTGTCGACTTTCGGGATCTCAACAACGCCTGTCCTAAGGATGACTTTCCAATCCCCATACCAAAGTTGATGATTGATTCCACCACTAGTTATGAGGCAATGTCATTCATGGATGATTCATTTGGCTACAATCAAATTCACATGGCACCAAAGGATGAAGAACTCGCTGCATTTCGTACGTCAAAAAGTATTTATTGCTACAAGGTGATGCCTTTTGATTTGAAGAACGCTGAGACCACTTATCAAAGGGCTATGCAAAACATTTTTGACGGTCTGCTCCATAAAAATGTGGAATGCTTGTTGACACCCAATTTTGACCTACCGATACTCCTTTCAGACTGCTATTTTATCAAAATTATTTAATCTTAAATATTATTATTTTTTACACGTTATTCTTATATCAAACACATATTGACGTGTCACATTCATAATTTTAAAAAATACACAAATTATTTTATTATCTTTTAGTATCATTTTTTATAATTTTTTTTAACTCAAATAGGACATTTTATATAATCTTATTAATATTCATTAAATTATTTTTCACGTAATTATGCACACTTATATTTTTGCAAATACATTATCTAGTTTTTCATTATTATTATTATTATTATTATTATTATTATTATTATCAATAATTTTATATAACAGTTTTTTCACGTAGCATTAATTTTACATGCGTGATTCATTTCAACGTCGACATCCTCTTATCTTCTCCGTTATTATTACATAGCAGCCTATTTCAATTTAATTTTTCCAATTCATTTAACTTCTAGCCACATTTATATATATTTATGATAATTCTAGCCTAATTTTATTCAACTTATTACAATTCTAGCCAACTTGTGTCTAATTGAACTCAATTTAATTTTTTCATTCAATTTTGATCAAATTCTTAATATTTAAATCTCAGCCGTTGATCAAAATTGATCTAACGGCTGAGATCACATTACTCTTTTCCTTTCTTTTATACACCCAAAACAAAAACCTAACCCTAATCTATTCTCACCAGCCGCCTCCCTCTCTTTCTCTCCCTCTCTCTATTCCTCTCTTTCTCTCTAAGGATCTCCTGCCGCCGCCCTTCATCACCGGCGAGCCATGACCAGCCTCCACTCCGCCGCCTGCATCCTCCCTTCCCGTAAACGAGTCTCGCCGGATGTGATTACCGGCGGACTCTTCATCTTCAGCGCCGCCAGTCCCCGCGTCCGCACCATCAGCCACCTGTCATGTCATCATCGCCAACCACCGTCAAAGCCGGCCACCTCCCCTTCTTCTCCGGTCGCGAACCACCATCACCGACCAGGGACAGCCGCGTCGCGCTGCCGTTTCCCACCACCACCTCAATCGCTGCTTCGCTCCAGCCGCTTCACCCTTTCTCCATTTTTCTCCTCTCACCGGAGACTCCACCACAGCAACGCCTCCGTCAGACGTCGTCGGCTTTTCAGCCATGCAATCCGTTTCTTTTCGCCGGACAATGATGGATCCACCCCCAGGTTTAATTTCGTGTTTAATTATGTGTTTAAGTTTTAAATCTCTTTTACCTCTCTTTCCTTTAATTCTACTAGACAGATCTCAGAGTTAAATTCATGAAATATGATTGAAGTGCTTGATCAGTTTCTCTGTGATTCGTCAAATCGCCCAAAACTATTATCCGTGAAAAATGCCAATTTTAATGTTGTTAAAATGTGATTCCAACCTTTGAAATTTACTGATCTTGTTTGTTGACAAATTTACCTTCTCTTATGATTGTGGCGGCCTGGCATTTATTGTAAAATATATAGATATGTGTTTGATTCCTTTTGTTACTCCTAACTGAATATTAAGTTACTGATTTTATGCATAATTTAAGATTTGTAATTTTACATGATTATTTGATTTTTACCCTTTTTTGTTTATATGGTTGGCGGAAGATTTTTGTCATGATTCCTAACATGTTTTTACAGGCCTATTTATGGTAAATAGGATACGATTTCTTCTTGATTGATGCTGAAATATTTTCTTCTTTAATTGAATTGAAAATTCTCCTTCCTTTTAATTCGTTACTCTTTCTCCTATATAAAGACAACCTCTTTCTTATCGCAAGTGACAACGAATACGTACTCTCTGACAAAAAGCTTGAAACAAAAAAGGGGTGACGATTTTCTTTATTATTTGGCACTCATTTTTGGAGAATTAATCTTAACCTTTCGGCGACAATTCGTTCTCAGATTCCGTGCTTCTTGGTTTTCTTTCTATTATTATTCTTTTTCGTCAATCGGTAAGTCGCTAATCGATGCATTCTTTTCTTATCCTGGAGTATTTGTGATAGCAAAACATAGAAAGCATGTCTATAGGAACTAATTCATCACAAAACATAGAAAGCATGTCTGTAGGAACTAATTTAAAATTACTTGCTTAATATGCCTTTGTGTCTTTGTTCCTCTGTTTGAAATGATGTGTGTGTTAGTGTATTCGCGTGCTTGCCTTGCTCTTTTGATTTGTATCTAACAGGTATCTTTAAGTGGTGTTTTGGGATCATAAAAGTCGCCGAGGTATTTACAATACGACTATATTAGTTCTTTGTATTTAGTTTTTATTTTTTTCTTATTATTTGGTTTGTAATATTATTGTACAAACATTACTATCGGTGTAATAATAAATATTAGGGACTGCTTGGGGGCGGAGATTTATATGCTTTAAGTGCTATGCGAAACACTTGGGCAAAACGTAATTTACTATTTCACTTACTTGACCGCCTAGAAGTCATGCTTTAGGAATTTCAACTAATTTCGACATATTAAATTAAGCTTTGGCATATTGACGTAACTGACAACATGGAAACTAATTGTTTAGATGTTGGAATTTTTTCTACTGCGTCTCTTATTAATCTTAGCACATTATCATTAGTTTTCAACATGAAAAATTATTTTCCGACCCCGTAGCGGTATGGACTGTGTATGGACTGAAGTAGCGGTATGGACTGAAGTAGCGCTACAATAACATAAAGTAGCGGTATGGATTGTGTATATTTTATCCTCTCCGGACCCCACTTGGTGGGAATACACTAGCTTTGTTGTTGTTGTTTGCTAACATGAAATTCCTATGCATTAACACATCTTTCTCCATGTTTAAAATATTAAGTTTCTACATTTTTAGCATTTTAAATAGTAGGTTAAATAAGTGCATGTTAACACGAATCCTGCACATTAATTAAATTCAGTATGTTTAATTACTTTTTTAACATGTTTAATTAATTTTACAGCATGTTTAATTAACTTTTCAGCCTGTTTAATTAAATTCTAGCCTGTTTTAATAACTTTCAGCGTATTAGAATTAATTTTCAGCTTATAAAATTAATTTCTAGCATATAAAATTATTTTTATCATCATAAAGTCATTTTTAGCACATTAATATTGATTCCTGCATGTTAATTCATTTTTCAGCATTCAAATGCATTTTTAGCATGCTCTTAGACTTTTTTCAGCATTAAAAAATAAAAAATATTGGTAATAATTTTCATCACGTAAATTTTTAACTTTTCAACACTATCATTAGTTACAACACATCTTGCACAATGAAATTCATGAGCATAACTCCTTGGCATATTTACTTCACTTTGACATGCTCTTTAACAAATTGGCAATACATTATTTAGACATGAATAGCAATATCTTTTGTCATACTAAATTATTTGATGCTTAATACCATGTCTATAGGCTCAACTACCTTTTACACAATAAATTAACTCTCTTATTCTATCACGTGGCTTGACATCCCTTTTTATGAATTCTTACCACATTGTTTGCATGTTGTGATAACTACTTTTTGATCATTGTTGAACACTAAGATATCATGCCTATAGGTTAATGACGCAAAAACAAGCTATTATTTGTCTTTGCATATGAATCACGTTAACCAACTTTAATTAATCAAGAGGCTAACTTGGGACAATTATGTGCTACGTGACGTTCTACTTGTTACGCGTTTCGAGTCCTAGGCAACATAGCTTTATTTTGTCTAGACCACAAAATCAAAATAGCAAAGTCCAATGCCTCTTGGACGATAGATGGGACGATAGGTACTCTAAAGAGGTTAGTTTTATCCTAGTCCTAGAACGTCTTTTGATAACAACCAGCCTAGATGGGGTGGGGCGGGTAGTCATTCAGAAGTAATGATCTCCAACAAGCATTAAAGGTAAGACATATGACTTGACTAAGAGTTCGACTAGTGGGTCGGATGATGATTAAATAAGTTGGGGTTCTGATCTGAATGAAGACCAAAAATATTTCTTTGTTTGATTTGATGAATTCTTTTATTCTTTTATTTACTTTACTTATTTATTTATTTGGGGTAGTTAAGTTTATTACATAAGAAGTTCCCTTTTATCATAAATTATATCATTTCTTTCTACTCGCTTATTTTATTTTATTTTATTTTTCGTCCCTTAGTAATCAACAATTAGAAATAACAAAAATAACATGTGTTTGTTTATTAATTACTTCATCACTTAGTTAACAATTAAATTAAAATAAGAAACCTTTATTTCATCACATAGAATTCCCACGTAAAATATGAATTCGGCCGAGAACCATCTTTGTGGACCTCGAAAGGTGCCTAACACCTTTCTTTCGAGGTAATTTGAACCCTTACCCGAACTCTGGTGAACTAAGACAAAACAATAAAATAGGTTCGTAGTAGCCTAAATCGGTGCCCTAACACACCTTAATTCGTTAGGTGGCGATTCTTCACACTTTCCCTCTGAACAATTTTCGAAAGAGTGATCACATTGAATCTCGCTTTTTACGAGAAAAATAGGGTGCGACAATGCTACGTGGATGATCTAGTGGTGAAGTCAAGAAAGAGAGACGACCACTTGAAAGACCTAAGAATTGTGTTCGAGTTACTTCGAAGATATCAACTTAGGATGAATCCATTGACGTATGCCTTTGGAGTTACTTTCGAAAAATTTCTTGGCTTCATTGTGCGACTCCGAGGAATTGAAATTGATCAAGCCAAGGTCGATGCAATTTTGAAGATGCCCGAGCCTCGAAATATTCATGAGTTAAAATGCCTTCAAGGAAGGCTAGCATATTTAAGGAGGTTCATCTCAACCATTTAATCGTCTTATGAAGAAGGACACTCCCTTCAAATGGGACCAAGCTTGTAGTAATGCCTATAAGAGTATCAAATCATATTAAATAAAGCCACTAGTTCTTGCAGTGCCCGTACCTGGGAAACCATTGATACTCTACATCGCGGCACAAGAGAGGTCAGTTGGAGCACCACTGGCTCAAGAAAATAGTGAAGGCAAAGAGAACTCTCTTTACTATCTAAGCAGAATGATGACACCAAATGACCTGAAATATTCTCCAATTGAAAAGTTATGTTTTGCATTGGCCTTCTCAATTCAAAATATGAAACACTACTTTCAATCTCATGTTGTTCGTCTTGTATCTAGGGAAAATCCCATTAAGTTTGTAATGTCAAAACCAGTCCTTAGTGATCGACTTACAAGATGGTACCTTCAATTTCAATAATTTGAGAATGTGTACGTTCCTCAAAAGGCTGTAAAGGGGCAAACATTGTCTGACTTCTTGGCAAACCACCTGATATCCGATGATTGGGAACTGAGCGATGAACTTTCTGATGAAGATGCAACGGTTATTGAAGCCAGACCCCCATGAAAGATGTACTTTGATGGTGCCGCACATCGAGATGGAGCTAGTGCCAGGGTGGTGTTCGTCACTCTACAAGAAGAGGTCATCCCATATTCGTTTACCCTAATAAACCATTGCTCTAATAATGTTGTTGAATATCAAGCATTAATACTTGGACTTGAGATGTCAGTTGACATAAAACAACTACAATTACAAGTCTTTAGTGACTCCCAATTGGTGATCAAGCAGATTTTGGGAAGCTATGAAGTCAGAAAGCCTGAGCTACAATCATATTATGATTATGCGCAAAAGTTAATGGGGTGGCTCGGAGAAGTAACCCTCCAGCATGTACCGAGGAAAGAAAATAAACAAGTCGATGCCCTAGCTGCTTTGGCCTCAACCCTAACTCTTCCAAATCAGATGCGAGTTACTATTCGCCAAGAATAGGTAATACCACCGCCAAATGAGGATGTAGAAAATAAGGTTGAATACCTCGTTGCTATGTCCGAAGATGTAAAAGAAGATTGACAACAACCTATCATTGACTATTTGTGTTATGGGATACTTCTAGACGATCCAAGAAGAAGGACTGACATTTGTCGTCGTGCACCTAACTTTCTTTACTACAAAGATACTGTACAGAAGATCATTTGAAGGAGTACTCTTACGGTGTTTGGGAGAGGAAGAAGCAATTCAAGCTTTGCAAGAAGCACACTCAGGAGTTTGTGGATCGCATCAGTCTTGACCGAAGTTCCATTTTCACATTAAAAAGATGAGATACTATTTGTCAACGATGGTGAAAGATTGCTTGGACTATGCTAGAAGATGCAAAGCTTGTCAATTCCATGCGAATTTCATTCATCAACTTCCTGAAGTATTACACCCAACTATAACATCTTGGCCATTAAATGCTTAGGGAATAGATGTTGTTGGTCCACTACCAAAATCTTCTGGTGGATACTCATACATCTTGGTCGCACTAGATTACTTCTCAAAATGGGCCGAAGCTGTTGCTCTCAAAGAAGGTAAAGAAGGAGAATGTTGCGAATTTCATCCGAATGAATATCATTTACAGCTTTGGAATCCCTCAATATATAACAACCGACAATGGCAAGTCGTTTGATAACAAGCTGATGAATAAGATTTTTGATCTCTTTGGCATCAAGAAGTGCAAGTCTTCTATGTACCATGCTGCCGCCAATGGTCTAGCCGAAACGTTTAATAAGACTTTATGCAATCTATTAAAGAAAGTCGTCTCCAAGTCCAAGCGAGATTGACATGAACAAATGGAAGAAGCTTTATGGGCATATAGAATAACTTACCGCACTCCAACATAAGAAACACCATATTCAGTTGCTTTTAGAGTTGAAGCAGTCGTACCACTCGAGCGTCAAATACCTTCTTTGAGACTGGCTATTCAAGAAGGGCTCACCGATGAAGAAAATGTTAAGTTATGTCTTGCGGAGTTAAAAACTCTTGATGAGAAGAGGTTGGAGTCTCAACAAAATCTTGAATATTATCAGGCCTGGCTATCTCGTTCTTTCAATAAAAGGGTTCGCCTGAGGTGCTTCCAAGTTGGAGATCAAGTCCTCGCAGTAAGAAAGTCTATTATTACTTCTCGTAAGTCTGGGGGCAAATTCACCCCAAAATAGGATGGACCTTATGTCATACAGGAGGCATATTCAAATGGTGTTTACAAGCTTGTTGATGCAGATAGAGTGAAAATCGGCACTATCAACACCAAGTTCTTGAAAAAGTACTATCCTTGAAGAAAGATGACACTCCTTAAGGCACGAGTATAAACTGCATGTCTACTCCTGGCCCGCAAGAGTATAAACTGTGTACGACTCAAAAAAAAAAATCCGCTAGATTGAAAACCTCGAAAGAAGCGGCATAGGTAAAAGTTAGGACACGAAAAAAAATATAAAGCACTCACCCCAGAACTACGCTGTGAATTGATCCTCTTTACTGAGGTACGTAGGCGCTTGAAATTTCATTCTGAGTTCAGTTACATGAGTGTCGAAAAAGTACATATCCTTACTTAATCCGTCATATGAAAGTCAAGTCTGCATATATCTTAATTAAGTTTTGGAATTATGTCAAATACTTGTGGCTCAATGGGGGCAACCCATCAAAAGGAAATGAATCTCTTTCAATAGGATTTGGAATACCCAAAGCCTACAGTTGAGACATAGATCTACCACATGTGCAATTATCAATTATGAATTCAAAAGCTTTAATTCTTAAGGCTTTCAAATTGAAGTTGTAAGTCCAACTCGGTTGTGAAACAAAGACGTGAAGCCAATGAGAAACAAGTTTGGGAAAGAAAAACCAGAGTTTAATATGACAACATCAATGTGTCAAAATAAGAAAGCAATTCTTGGAGTTGAAATTCAAAGGAAATATTAAAATAAATGTGCAATATAAAGAAAAAGTGTTTCTATTATGACTAATAGATCCGACTACTCAATAAAAAGGGTAAAAGAAAGCAACAAGAAGGTTTGAAGAAGGAAGACATCTCCTAAGGCTAATCTAAGTATAGCTTATAATTCACTAAATCTTGTAAAACAACCTCTAAGACTTTCTTCTTCTTCTCCACGACCTTTGAGGCTTTTGCCGTTGCAAGGGAGACATCAGAACACTTGGAAAACTCTTCTTCAACAGCTAAAACTTTGGATTCCATCTCTGTTGCTTCTTTCTTAGCAGCATCTCGATGAGCTTTCAACTTCTTCACCTTCGTTCTTTCCTTCTCAAGAGATATGCAGGTGGCAGAAACTTCTTTAGATTTCTCATGCCCCGCTCAATACAAGCTCAAGATGCTCTTTGGCGATGCTCTTTGGCTTTCAAGTATGGCTCTGACTCTTTAATTGCTGTGGTTTTATCAACAAGGGCGGATTATGCTTGGCAATAGAAAGTCGGCAACCCAAAGAAAGACCCCAATAAATCCTGCAAAAGAGAAATATCTGCCCCATTCCTCTCATGTCATTGACTATGACTTCGATGTCATTTTGAATAGAAGAAGCATGATTCGGAGTAAGGCCTGCAAGTTTGGTGCGAATACTAGCCTAAGCCTTCATGATAAATTCCTTTTTAAGCTCTGAAATAACCTTCTTTCCATAAAAAACAGACATGGTTACCGCTGGTTTCCAGGAAAAGTTTGACTCTACATTTGCTTTAACTTTACCGCAAGGGTTAGAGGTGACCTCTTTGGACGACAAAAGTAACTCTCTTGAGTCTGGATCTGCTACAGACTCGCTGCTATCTTGTGGCTTACTATGGTGAGGATCTTCCAGAACTTGAACATTGTCTGTCTGCACACACAAAGAAAAACAACATATGAGGGATATATAAAGGCAAGCCATATACTTTGAAATAGTAGAGATTTAAGTCATTACCTTCTCGATGGTTGTTGGAGTCTTTGATGAACTAGCAAGAATCTCCACATGCGAGTTGGAGTCACCTTGCTTCGCCAAAGATGGTTTTACCTTCTTCCAACAATCTCCATGACTACTATCGCTCTCGTCTTGAGATGGTCATCTATTGAAAGCCAGTTGAGTCAGGGCAGGGGGCTCCTCTTTCTGAGTTTCTGCATATAGAGGTCCCTTGACTTTGTATGGAATGACTACCTTAGCTTTCAAAACAGGAGGCTTAGCCCCAATTGGGACCTCCTCACCATGTTCTTGAGGAGTGTTAATAATAGGACTTATGACGTTCACCAAAGATCGCAAGTTAACCTCGAGAAAGTTTCCATGAACTTTATCCCACCAAAATTTATACTGTGTGGATGAATGTCTTCGTGCATTGGGAATGACTTTAGGAAAAGTTGCTTTCGACATAGAACCATACAGTACACAAATTCGATGAAATCTAAGGCCTTCATCTAGTGAAGCACTGCGAATGTCATCTTTCAAGATTCTGGGCAGGCCTTGATAAAACCCAAACTGACGGCTAAATCAGTGTGGACTGTATGGCTCAAGTATGAATGAACTTCTATATCTGAAAAGGAGAAGGTTAAAACGGAGGCTCATGAAGTAGCTTATCTCTGATTCGTCATCCTTATTATCATCCACAAAATGACAAGGATTAGACTTGCTTAGCATAGTGGAAGTCCAGATAGCACTATTTCCTTGATGGATGCGCTTTCTGTCAAGCTCTCCATCAAAGTACCTTGCTCCGCCTTAGCTGGAATATGCCGTCATCAATGGAATAGATGGTCCATTAGAAAGTGGAAAATGCGTCTTAAAATAATAAGCAAGCCAACCATACACATAATGGATAGGAAAGGATACTCTGAGTTGCTCAAGCTGTGAAGATTTATAGACCCTGTTGAGACCATTAAATGCTCGATAGGATTGGAACTGCAAGATTGAAAGTTTGCTTATCTGCCATCATAACTACAACTCTAAAAGTTCCCGGGCGAATGAAATGTTCATCCTTAGAGGGAAATACAAAGGTGCATAACCAACATGATAGGAACGCTGCCAAATTTGTGTTAGTCCTATGTTCATACTTCACTCTAAGTTTGGAAAATGTAGCATCATCTGCACTTAACCATTTCGCTTCTTTCGGAATAGTCCCTGTTGGGTTATGGGTTGACTTCAAGGGAGCAGATTTTTTCTCCTTCCTCAGTGGAGCTGACTCGTATCTTAATACCCTCTTGCACCAAAACTTTATCCACTTGCTTAGAGGAACTCTCGAATTAGAAGCCTCTCATTCTTGAAGATGTTGGAAAGCTACAAACAAGAATTCACAAGAACGAGAGATAAATCTCTCATTCTTTTCATCAACACCTGTAAGCTCCTTTGCTTCAGGCACTACTTCTTCATAAGGAAGACCTCCAATGGGAAGGCCTCCAATCTTGTATATGTCCCAAAGGGATATGGACAATTCTCCAACTGAAGTAAGCAATGCATTGGTAGTTGGACACCAAGCCTCAAAGAATGCCTGTAATATGTTTGAGTTTCGATCATATGTAAGCAGTGAAGCATAAACGACATCATATGTTTTTGCTTCCTTCAAGGTTTGTGCACTTCCAGCCAATATGTCCTCAACCCATTCCCAATATCCTTGAGTATGACGATATTCACCAGTTATCTCTATAGTGTCTCCCCAACGTATATCTCCTTTTAGTATCCAACGTCTTAAGCAAGGAAGGGTGCTCGCAATATTCAATTGACATTGGTTGGGAGTCCGAAGAAGCCACACTTTAATCGATTGATTAACACCAATGTCATGTTCTGAAGTCCAATCTGACATATGGAGAGAATTTTGCAAGGGTGGCCACGGGTCTGCATACTTGCCTGCTATTGGAGTTTCAGTCAATACCTAGTTAAAACCGTACCATCATCGACCTTAATTAGGAGATACTTGTTTTTAGAGGATGAAGATGTGTAGTCTCTAAAGTGAACCATCTCTGCAAGATAGATAAACAAAAGAATCTTGATCAAACACAGAGTCAAGATTCAGAAAAAAATACCTGCAAAAAATACCAAAGAATATAAAGGTCCTCCATGTTTTGGCTTTGGTGAAATATAGTTATGTATACTTGAAGCCGAACTAGTCAAGTCTTATGGTGATGGAGGCGAAGTTAAACTCTCGCACCTTAAGATGACCATTAAAAAGGGCCCATACTTTGAGAAGACCATTGCATAAATGCATCGGTGAAAGGGCCCATACTTAAGAAAACCATGCATCTTGAAGCAAAATTGGTCGAGTCTTGAGGTGATGATAGCAAAATTAAACCCTCGCGCCTTAAGCCGACGACCACCGTCTTCAATCAAAATTAGTCGAGTCTTGAGGTGACGAAGGCAAAATTAAACCCTCGCACCTTAAGTTGATGGCCACCGTCTTCAATCAAAATTGGTCGGGTCTTGAGGTGACAAAGGTGAAATTAAACCCTCGCACCTTAAGCCGATGGCCACCGTCTTCCATCAAAATTGGTCGGGTCTTAAGGTGACGAAGGCGAAATTAAACCCTCGCACCTTAAGCCGACGGCCACCGTCTTCAATCAAAATTGGCCGGATCTTAAGGGAACGAAGGCAAAATTAAACCCTCGAACCTTAAGCCGATGTCCACCATCTTCAATCAATGGTTGCGTATTGCTATTTGTTTCAACCCTATCAAAAAAAGAAGGAAAAGAGAACAAAACAATAATAAACAAATTTAGAAAGAACAACTCACCGATAATACTCCGATGAAGCGCGATGACCAAACCAATGCAGAATAAGATCTGCAGCAAGGACCAAACGAAATTGCTGCTGTGAGTTGTATAATTCATGGCGTGTATTTATAGAGTGACTAGGCGGTAGCAAACTCCTAAATCAATGAAAACTTGGAGAGACGGCGTCCTAATTCTAAGCGAAAAGAAAAAAAAGTAGGAAGGAAAGAGGCATCTCAATTCAAGAAAGAAAAGGAGGCGTGGGACCTACCTAATTTGGGGAAAAAAAGGCGGCTAACTATTTCCTATAGGGAACAAATTGAGTCAAAGTAGGGATCAATTTTGATGAAAAAGAGTCCACGAACCCCCACATTAAAGGAAAATGGGCCTACACCTAATATAAGAGAAATCAAGGGCATTAAATACCAAAAGAAATAAAAAAGGTGAATAAACTAAGTTGTTTCACTTGCACGGAAATCCACAATTAATATATATATATATATATATATATATATATATATTTATATTATGTGGAAAAAAGATTCTTCATGTCCCATATGTGCATTTTATAGTTCGTCATAATTTTATTTGCACATAAATTTTTGTGTAATTAAAATATCAAGTTCATACTTCGAGCCTAGTCTTCGAAAGATCTCGACAAATCTTGAAGTAGGGGCATTTTGTAGGCAACAAAGTTTTGTTCAATTAAAATCAGTACAAAATTCTGATTATAGTAAATTTCAAATATATTAGTCCCAAATAAATATTACGAATTAATATAATTGGATTAATATTTAAGTCCAAACATATATGGATTTAAACAAAGTCCAATCTTTATTGGGCTAGTCCATTAATTTGGGCTACAAATGATAAGCCCATTTTGCTAAACCCAAGATATTGTCATATTCTAGAGGTCCAAATAAGCGCCACATGTCAAATAACGTGGCATGCCAAGTCAAGTGAAGGAGCCAATAGGACCATGCCACATGTCAAAATGATGTAGCAGGCCTAATGAAATCAAAGCTCATAAAAGGCGCCACATAAGAATTTAATTGGTCAAAGGAAGTCCATCTTCATCATGACTCTTCCCTTTCTATAACTATAAATAGGGGTCTCATAATTCAGAAAAAGGACCCCCAGAACTTTAACAAGAAGCAAGAGAAAACTCGTGGATCAAACGCCGCAATTTCTCTACAAAGCTCAAGTTTTCAAATCAAGTTCATCAAGATTCAAGATCAAGACTGCATTATTCAAGAACAAGCACAAAAGCCCTTGAATTCAAGTACAAGTCAAGATCAAGTCCCTCAAATCAACAAAACAAGTTTAAATTTAAGATCAAGCTTTAACCCCTTAAATTTATATTTGAAAGGGCGAATCAGAGGATTCATAGAGATTGTAACACTCACATATTGAAATCAATAAATTGATTGTTGTAATATTTTCTTGTCTCGAATTATTTCTTTTTCGGCCTCAAAAATTTTATTGTCCTACACTTATCAAGTTCTGACTTCAACCATTATTTTACCATGATTTTATCATCAGCCTTGCTCAACACTTTCACCTGTGAGAACCACCATAACTAACATGTTCCATTCATACGTCAATCATCAAAACTTCTTTCCTCTAATAATTCCCTCATTTTTTATGATGACAAACCAGTACAACAATCACATCATCACAACATTCTTCTCAAGTTCCTGACATACTCAATAAAGAATTTAAGCACAAGGATATTAGAACGAACCAGGTTATTCATACGAGTTATAAACATTGCACAATCTATTCTTTCCCCTTTTGACATCATCGAAAAGTAAGACCCAAATAAGTAAAAAACTGTTTAATAATCCATGGACACTGAGGCTATCACTAAGACAATCAAAATTTAGAGTAAAATACCACCATGCATTAAGATGAACAAGAGCAAAATACAAGAAGCAATTAAGTCCATTTCATGTAGGAGTAAGACATAATTAATAGTACCAAAAATTGATAAAGAAGAAACAGGCAAAACAAAGGCAGCCTTAGGTACTAGGAAGAGAACTAAGGGGAGAATATAGGGGGAATGAGGGTAGTCAATTTCTGCACGATTTCAGCGTTGGTAGATCTTTCACTCTCAATGGTAGCTTGAAGGGAAGCAATCTGAGCTTGAAGTTCCAATTTTTCAGCATCATGAGTTGCTTGAGCAGCTTCCAGTTCAGCTTGAACAGCCTCCAACTCAGCAGTCTTAGCAGCAAGAGCATTCCTCAAATATTGCATAGGATTATCAACACCTCTCATTGAAGCAGGTAGTGCCATATGGCTCACTGTCCCTATAACATCTTTAGTGGTCTACAGAGACCAAACTTGAACAGGCACTCGAAAATCTTCAAAGATAGGAGCAAGCCAGAATTCATCTAGGAGGGAGCTACCATTGACATCTTTGAGAAGAACCCTTTGCATGTGCTATAAGATGATCCTAGGTAGGTCTATCTGCACTTCAGTGTCAAGCAATTCCATGAGAGTGAGATCAAGAAAATTTGCCACTGCTCTTCGTTCTTTTTTGGGAGTAATCATTTTATGAACAACATCGAAGTAGAGTTTATGAAGAGGAGTCATTTCACACTTAAGAACACTACGATGATTTTGTAGATGAGGATTACCAGAGAACTTCCTAGAAATTTCAAGAGCAGAGGCAATGTTGTCAAGAGGAGGGCAAGTGACCTTGACATAGTGATCTCATCCCCGCATAGGAATATTCAAAATCCTAGCAATATCAGCAGCAACAAAATTGATAGTGACTCTTTTGACAGTGGTAGAAAACATCTCTCCAATAGCAACTCTATTAGTATAAAATTCATAGACCTCAGCTTTCCTAAATTTTCTTTGAAGATCACCTTGAAGGAACAAGTGGCTCCACCTCTGGGCCTCTAATTTGGTTAACAATACTCCCATTTCAGGTCCCCCAAATCCACTAACAACATGTCCTCTAGTTAGTTTGTGCTTCTGGAAGTGCAATACATGATCCGTAGGAGAGTCAAGATTTCCAGCAGTATCATCAAGCTCAAAGTCAGGATCTAGCTTAGTAGGAGAATCGGGAAGTGACTCAGTGTTAGAGGAGTCAGAAAAATAGGTTTGGGTACCTGTTTCTTAGAGCAATTAGAGAATTTTGAAGGAGTGGGTTTTGAAAAAGCTGAAGATTTTGGAGCAGGAGTAAACTTTGGTGGAGCAGAGGGTGTACAAAATGTGGCAGGTTTAGGAATTGAGCATTTCACTGTCTTTCCTTTATGCACTGAATGAATCAACACATCTTGAGAGGAAGATGAAGGAGGAAAAGGAGGAGCAGGTATGGTCAAACTCTTCCTCTTGCTAGCTAGAAGTGCTTCAGTTAGAGATGTTTCTTCCTGTTGTTTCTTACGACGAGTGTAAGGTGTTCTAGGAGTGGACACAATAGGATGAGGTTCAGCAAGGTCCTTGTCCTTAACAACAATGGGAGATGAGGAATGTTTTCTCTTCAAGTGAGATCATGATTTTTGGGGAATCAAATTCGCAATCGAAACATCATCAATGTCGACAATTTGGAGAGGACTAGGAGGTAGTGAAGTGGGGTTAGGAAAGGGCTGAGAACTGGAAGAAAATTGAGAAAAGGGTTTTTGAGATTATAAGGAGGTAAAATCAGATAATTTAATTAGAATGGTAGGTGGAATGAAAGGTATTGTGTTTGCAGTGGAATGAGAAATGATAGCTATAGAAGGAGAGGTTGAGGACTTAGATGATGGAGTAGAAGAGGAAGAAGAGGCCATGGTGATGAAGAAACGCAAAGTTGTTCTTGATTTTAGAGTGGTGAATGAGTGGGAAGAGAAGAAAAAAGAACCATATATAAGGAGAGGAGAAGAAGTCGAAACGTAAAGGGAATGGATTAATGTGTGGCGGTGATAAAGATGGGGAGTTTCAGTGATGATGGGATTGTGGTGCCAGCTTTTTGAAAAATTTGGACTTTTGGGGTTTTGGCGGTTTATAAAAATTAGGGGACCAGAAGGACAAACCTGTTTCTCTCTATGCATTTTTAAGGTAAACCTGAACTCTTGACAATCATAAATAAAATTGCTTAAGTATTCCAGCATCACTGTAAAAATTAAATACATGAAGGTTAGATCACTCAAAATTTTGGAATTAGGACACACAACTAAATGTGCAAGACTGGATTTGCCAACAAAAACTCAAGAGCATATCAACTTTTCTAGTCATTCATTGAGGGAGATTTATGCAATCTTAATCATCCCTAAGGCTAACCTATTCTTTTTAAAGTGTTCCCTTCTTAATGCCTTAGTGAATATATCAACAATTTGTTCTTCAGTAGAATAGAACATGATTGATATAGGACCCTTTTCAACATTATTCCTAAGAAAGTGATGTCTAATATCAGCATGTTTAGTTCTTTTACATTGGACAAAATTCTTTGCAATATTAATGGCACTTGTATTGTCAAAGAAAATAGGAACACATCCAACATCCACACCAAAATCTATGAGTTGTTCTTTAATCCACAACAACTAAGCACAACAAGATCCAGCAACAACATACTCAGCCTCAGCAGTAGACAGAGCTACTGAGTTTTGTTTCTTAGTGGACTAGGTAATTAAACATGATCCCAGGAAGTGTACCATGCCTGTGGTGCTCTTTCTGTCCACCAAATAACCTGCATAGTCAACATCAGAATAACCCATCAAGTTAAAATTACTACCTTTTGGATACCATAGGCCAAGATCACTTGTTTCTTTGAGATATCGAAAGATTCGCTTCATAGATTTCAAATGATATTCTTTAGGATTTTCTTGAAACCTTGCACATAGTCCCACACCGAATACAATATCAGGTCTGCTTGCTGTAAGATACAATAATGATCCTATCATCTCTCTGTATAGCTTTTGCTCCACATCAGGACTTGTTTCATCTATATCTAGTTTTGTGGCAGTGGCTATTGGAGTGCTGATCTCTTTTGCTTCTTCCATGGAAAATCTTTTGAGAAGTTCCTTGACATACTTCTGTTGATAGATCATGGTTCCAGAGGCTGTTTGATTGATTTGCAATCCTAAGAAATAATTTAGCTCCCCCATCATACTCATCTCAAATTCATAACTCATGAGTTTTGCAAAGTCATGTGTCATGTTCATGTTTGTAGAGCCAAAGATGATATCATCAACATACACCTGCATAACCAACAGATCTTTTTCATTAGTTTTCAAAAAAAGAGTATTTCCAATTTTACCTCTTGTATGACCATGCTCTAGAAGGAATTTTGACAATCTTTCATACCAAGTTCTTGGATCTTGTTTTAGTCCATACAGGGCCTTGTCAAGCCTGTGCACATAATCAGGAAACTTCGTACTTTCAAAACCTTATGGTTGTTTGACATACACCTCTTCCTTAAGAACTCCTTCTAAAAAAGCACTCTTAACATCTATTTGATAGAGAATGAACTCCATATAAGATGCAAAAGCTACAAGAAGCCTTGTTTCTTCATTTCTAGAAACAGGAGCAAAGATCTCATCAAAGTCTATGCCTTCTTCTTGATTATATCTTTGGACCACCAATCTTGTCTTGTTCCTTGTAACTGTTCCATGTTCGTCAACCTTGTTTCTATACACCCACTTAGTTCCAATCACTGTTCTATCTTTTGGAAGAGGAACTAAGTTCCATACTTTGCTTCTTTAAAACTAATTTAGCTCCTCTTGCATGGATATGATCCAATCAATATCAAGAAGTGCTTCATCTACTTTATTTGGCTCAATTTCTGACTGGAATGCCTTGAAAGCACACATGCTTCTCAAGCTAGACCTTGTGGTAATCCCAGATGTGAGATCAGTGAGTATATTTTCAATAGGATGTGATCCTTGGTACTTTTATCCTTTTGGAACCAATCCAAGTGAGTTACTAGGATTACTGCAATTGTTCTGAACAAGGGTAGTTAGTGATTCAGTTCCCCCTGTCGGTGTGCCTCTAGAATTAGTTCCCCCTGTCGAGGTGCCTCCATGTTTGGTAACTCCAGTGGCTGGACCATGTTGAGTAACCTATTCCTCAGAATCACTTCATTCCTGCAGGTTAGTCTTAGCACAAGATTCATCAAATACTACATGCACACTTTCTTCAACACAATTTTTTCTGTTATTTAGGACCCTATATGCATTACTATGATGTGAATATCCTAAGAAGATTCCCTCATCACTCTTAGCATTAAATTTTCTCAATTGATCTTTCCCATTATTATGAATGAAACATTTATAGCCAAAAGTTCTAAAATGAGAAATATTTGATTTTCTTCCTTTTAGTAATTCATAGGGAGTCTTCTCTAGAATAGGACTGATCATGCATCTATTTATGATATATACAACAGTACTAATTGCCTCAGCCCAAAGGTTTTTAGCAAGATTTCCTGTGAGCATTATTGTTCTAGCCATGTCGTCCAAAGTCCGATTTTTTCTTTCTATTACTCTATTTTGTTGAGGTGTTCTGGGAGTAGAGAAATTGTGATCTATATCATTTGCAGAACAAAATTCTAAAAACTTGACATTTTCAAATTTTATACCATGGTCAGATCTTATGGAAATTAGGGAAGTGCCCAGTTTCTTTTCAATTTTCTTGATGAAAATAGTAAATACATCAAAGGCATCTTCTTTGGAAGCTAGAAACAATGTCCAGGTAAATTTGGAATAATCATCAATAATCACAAAAACATACCTCTTTCCACCTCTGCTTTGTAGTCTCATTGGCCCACACGATCCATATGGATCAGGTCAAGGTACTTACTTGTACTGACACGGTTCTTTGACTTGAAAGAAGATTTTATCTGCTCCCTCCTTACACAGGCACTATAAACTTTTATTCCTTGAATTTGGTTTTGGGCAAGCCCAGTACTATATCCTTGGAAGAAAGTTTGTTTAGTTTCAGGGCAAAATGACCTTCTGGACCCCTGTACTATGTCAGTTTTGTAAGTTGGACACTTCTACTTATATGTTTGTCATCTGGACCCTTGAACCTACTAAAAAGCAACATTTTAAACACTTTTTGGGTGAGTGTAACACACTCCTACGTCAGCTGCCACATCAGCTACCACATGTGCCACGTCATCTTCCATGTCATTTTTATATATAAAAAATATTACATATTAAAATAAATAAAAATAAACCTCCCCTTCTCTTCTTCCTCTCTCTTCCCCCATTTATTTCCATTTGTTGTTCATCTTTCTCCATTCCGTTTCCCCATTTCTTTCTTTTTGTTATTTTTCTTTCTTTCTTTGTTCTTCTTTTTTTTTCTTACAAACAAACTTTTTCCATGGTCACTCTCAATACACACCATCACACACACTCACAATGAGTTTCCAAAAATCATCTTCCACAGATTTTACACCCACACAATAAAAATGCATACACACATAGAGATTCATGGCTTCCTGATATAGAGAAAACAATACAAACACACCCAGCTACTGATGAAAACACACATACTTAACTCACACACACCACACACTCTTCACTGATATCATGCACACACACAGATCTGAGAGAGATTGCATAAGAGAGAGAGCTGAACAATGAGAGAGAGAGAGAATGAAGCAGAGGGGGCGTGAGAGCTGAGGAAACGACTAAACGAATAGTCATTTGATAACCAAAATGGAAATGAGACAAATTCTCAAACCAACTGGAAAACTCAAATAAAATGAATTATGTTGGCGGCTCACTCGTAGCTCACCGGTGATGGTATTTCGCGGGTGATTTCAACCGCTGGTGACAGGTTTTACTACGATGGCAAGTTCTGAGTCATTTTCTGGTGGATATGGTCGATTCCTGTGAAGATCTTGGTCACCGTTTTTTATGGGTTATCTTCGCACCTCGTCGAAATTCGATCACACTCTCTCCTCTTTTCTCTCGATCTCTCCCGTTCTTGCTCTTTCCTTCATTGTTTTCTTACTCTCAATTTCTCCCTTGATCTCTCTCTCCGTGTGTGTATGTGTCTTTTTCAGTAAGGGGTGCGTCTGTGTGTATGAGTTGCAGAACAAAGGAAGATGGTGAGTGTATCGTATATTGATGATGACGGGTGGAGAATTGTTGTTGTGTAGTTGCTAATCCATAAATAAAATAGAGGTTTTGTGTGGGTGTATGTTGAGTGAATATGCTTTGTGATTATGTTTTGGTGTGTGAGAATGGTGGGGGTGAGGGGCGTTAATGATGGTGGTGGATGGGTGAGGTGGGGTGGAGTGGGGGGTGGGGGAGAGGGGGTTGGGGTTGATGGGGGATGGGGTGGGATCGGGGATGGCTGGACGAGGGAGGGGGCTGGGGAAGGGGGGATTTTTAAATTTTTTCTAAATTTATTATTTTTTAAAAATATTTTTAAATTAAAAAAATTTAAAAAAATTTGAGTGACTTTTTTTATTTTTTTTTAAATTATTTTAATATAAAATTGACTAAAAATTGATCTCTACTTGCACCTTAGGCGAGTGCCTTCACGCTCTTCGTCCTACTCGGCAATTTCAATGCCACGTAGGCTCGGTCAACGATCAAATGATGCAAAATATAGCTTTTTAATGGGTTCAGGGGTCCAGATGACAAACATGTAAGTAGAAGTGTCCAACTTACAAAACCGACATAGTACAGGGGTTCAGAAGGTCATTTTTCCTAGTTTCAGACTTGCATGTCCAAGTCTCCTGTGCCAAAGGAGGGGATTACTTTCTATAGCACTCAAACAGGTCAGCTTTGTTCCAGGTATCGTCATTATATCAACTTTGTACACATTCTCGTGTCTTCTTGCATGAGTATAACCTCCTTGGTGTCCATCCTTTTGACTTTGACTCTTGCAGAAGTAAAAACAACTTTGTTACCTTTATTACACAGTTGTTATATGATGAGTGGGTTGTGCTTCAATCCCTTCACAAGGTAGAAATCCTCCAATGCCCATGATTCAGATGTACCAAACTTTCCAACTCCTGTAATGATTCCCATTTTGCCATCACCAAATGAAACTCCACCCCCGCTTATTTTGGAGAGTGAAAGGAATTTTTCTTTATCACCAGTCATATGTCTTGAACATGCACTATCCAGGTACCAATTCCTTTTGCTTTCTTTCACTCTCACCTGCAAGTAAATTAGGGGTGTGATTTAGGAACCCAGAAAAGCTTGGGCCCTTTTTTATGAGTAAAAGGATGAATCAAATTTATTCTAATCCATGCAGGTAATAGGTTGCACAACCTATTTCTTTTCACAGTTTTTGTTTTCCTTATATTGGTTTGAGCTGGTTTATTTGCCAAATTTATACTCCTAGACCTGCTTTTTGTAGCAACAGGACATTCAGTAGTTGGATGACCTGAATTACCACATATGTAGCACAAATCTTGAGTAATATCAAAGCTTTTGAAAAAACCCAGTCCAACTTTTTCACTATGATTTCTCTCACTTAGTTTGTGAACAATTCTTGAAGAAATTGTCCACCTGTTTGTTTTTTCAAGATCAAGCTTTAGTTTGGTAATTTCTTGACTCAAATTATTCGTCATTTCTTTTGCATCACTACACTCTTGTTTGTACTTGATTAACTCAAGTTCAACATTTTTCTGTTCCTTGCTTTTACCCCTTTTTCCCTTTTAATAAGTGTCAGTTTTAGGACTTCAGTTTTGAGTATGTCATTTGCAGAATCAAGTTGTGCAACTTGTTCCTTAAGAGTGCCATTTTTCTTTTCAACAATATTCTTACAAGCTTCAAAATCAATGAAGTCAAATTTGAGGCTTGCAAGACTGTTGAATAACTCATCCCTATCAGAAGTTAATTCTTAAAAATCATCAATTAGAGTATTCATTAAGGACATAAGTTTTGTTTTAGAACATAAGTGCAATTTTTCTTTAAGCTCAAGAATGCTTACCTCAGAAGTACCATCTTATTCTTCTAAGTTTGAATCTCCAATGGCCATGAGTGCAGTTTCATCAAATTTTTCATCTTATGACTCATCTGAATCAGATCCCCAAGTGGCTACCATATTATACTTCTCCCTCTTTTTAGCCTTTTCTCTTAATTTTTTTCAACTCTTTCTTTCGTCCACTCTATTTCCCATACAGGATAGTCTCTAATCTGATGATCAGTCTTACCACACTTGTAGCATCCATTTGGATTGTCATTGGAACATATTTTGCTACCTGTTCTTTTCTTTTTAAAAAACTTGCTGAAGTTCTTAGTTATGAAGGCAACTTGTTCTTCATCAAGTTCAACTTTTTCATCACTGTCTGATGCCTTCAATGCCAAGGTTCTCTCAGGGGTTACCACTTCTTTCTTGATCCCATCAATTTGTATTTCATAAGTCTTAAGATTACCTACCAGTTCATATAATGTCATTTGAGTGAGATCCTTTGCTTCTCTAATGGTAGTGACTTTAACATCCCATTTAGACTTAGGCAATACCCTTAACACCTTTTCAACTTATTCCTCCACAGGAATGTCTTTTCTCAAGGAGGTCAATTCATTTGTTAGGGTAGTAAGTCTGGTCATCATTTATGAAGTGATTCATTCTCCTTCATCTTGAAAGCTTCATATTCAGTAAAGAGAAGGGAAATTCTAAACTTCCTTACTTGAGAGGTGCCCTCATGTGCATTAACCAGGTGCAATACCCCGCGATTTTTCTAGCTTAAACTCATTTTGAGAGCGACAAGGAGTAGCTTCTAGAATGAATGATATTTATTTCGTGTTGAATTCTTTAGATTTGGACTTTCCATAACATAGGAAATTGAATTACCTTTCCAGCGATATAAGAATCGCCCAAATTCGATAACCGGGTAAGAAGTTATGACTATTTTAAGTTCCAGTCGTAAAACACCGTCATTTGGACCCTTAGCGCATTGCGGAGCAGTGTAAAATCCCAATTGTCATTTTCTAGTGGCCCTCCACAATTGTACTGCGTTGCGGAGAGGGCCAATTTCCCGTTTGACAATTTCTAGTGAGACCTCGCGATATTGGCGTGTCACACCAGTGGTGAAAATGACAAACATAAGGGCTCTGCGATTGTGGTGCATCGCGGAGGGAGCCCATTTCCTTCCCATCCAATTTCTAGTGAGCCACCGCGATAGTGACGCGTCGCGGTGGCCACCCAGTTCGCAAAATGTTGCATTTTTCAGTTTTGTTTTGGAGTTTAAAGAGGGCATTTTGGTCATTCTCCCAGCCCCTAGTCCATCTTAAACAATGAATTAAACCCCTCCAAAATATTTTACATTCACTTTTCATCAAATTTTTCTAAAGAAAAACCCTAGCTCATTAAGCTTTCTCCCCAAGCAACTCAAATTCCTCCCTTAATCTTCCAAGGAAATTCAAGATTTAGAATTCCCTAGTTAAGTACTCCAAGAATTCATCTCCAAAGCATCAATAGAGATCCAAGATTCAAGTATTAACAGCTAGATCATCAATTAAGGTATGTGAGGTTATGAACAAGGATACTCATTTCATCCTTGTGCCCAAAACTTTATTTTATTTACAAATTTACTGCAACTTATATGATTTACCATGAAATTCAAGTTAAGGTTTATATCCATTATCATTCTTTGCAAGATTATGAGATTTTCCATGATTTAGAAGTTGAAATACATGATTATGTTTATGTTCCTATGCATACTACTGAAATTTCCAGATTTTAAGATGATTTATAAATGTGTCTATTACCAAGCATGAATTTTAAGATGTTTTAACATGAGATTGATTCATGGGTCATTAGGCCCTAATTAAAGATTGTTATTTTAAGAATTGATGTGCCAAAAGCACCCTACGACAAGATTTCTATTAGATTATTGATAAACATTTGACCTTTTGATCTCAGAATAGATATGAAATCCATATTTCAGACTCAGACTTACAGATTTAGCTCTACAGACTTACAACTGGTTTTATTATAAACCATTAGATAACTTTAAAGTTGATTTTCTTGAGATTTTGATCATAAGATTGGGAGTAGTATTTAGCATCGATTGGGAAGTATGGGATTAACGTGTCCTATCTTCCATAGAACTACGTATCACCGTAGGTACAGATTCAGATTATTCCCACTCCTACGTGGATGACTCAGATTGTGATCACACAGATTAGATTGTTCTATTCTGATGGCAAGGGTAGAATAACCCTACCTAACGGGGGCCAGCCGTGGGACTCCATGGATGCTCACATGGTGTATATGTCGGTTAGAAGAACCTCCCAAACAAATGTCCCCTACTCTTGAAACAGTTTAATTGATTTGAAGCCTTAAGATATGCGGAATAAGTTTTCAGATTTCATTTAGCCTAAATGATTTGAGAATAATGAACAGGATATAGATTTTAAAACTAAGTGTAATGGCTCACAAGATTTAGATTACATGTTTATTATTCATGATTTGATTTTCAGATTTCAGATTTCTCAAGCTTATGTGAGTCATTTACATTTAGCATGCATGATATTTTCTATAAACTGTGATGTCATTATTTACTTATTGCATGCACCCCCATTATGTGATACATTATCTCATAATGTAGGTTCACGTTCTCAATCTCAATAGTGACAGTGATTTTTGAGTATCTCATCTACATCCCCCCAGTTGGTGAGTCCTCATAGTTCGGGGACTTAGCTATTCATGTTCTCAGTTTATTAATAGATATTTCAGTTTAGTCCGAGTCAGGTGGGGCCTGTCCCAGTGACTCTAGATTCAGTTAGTAGAGGCTTGTCGGACTACCAAATTCAGTCTTAGATATCAGTTGTCGTATTCAGATTTTTCAGTATTTGTTTAATCAGATGGATGAGATTAGTACTTTCAAATATATTCAGATAATTTTTCGCATTTTATCATGATTTTATAATTATATTTCCCCTATGTCGAGACTCAGATGTATTAGAAGGCATTCAGGGTTAGCTCAGAACTACTTGTAGTTTGGAGCACCGTGTGGCATCTCGGGAACTAGATTTCGGGGCGTTACACCAGGGCATCCCAAATTTTCTTAGCATTCGTATAGTTTGATACTCTGTTGTACTTAGCTAGCCCTAATCCACTCTTGTCCTTAGGATTCCTTTTTAATGATAGCAAGTCATCAACAGTTATTTCACTTCTTACTTTCTTGACCTGTTCTCCACCAACTAGCTTCATTGGGATAGTAGGACCATCAATTATCCTTTCCCATAATTTTTAGTCTTCCCCTTGAATGAACATTTCGATCCTAGCTTTCCACCAGCTGAAGTGAGAAC
This sequence comes from Capsicum pubescens, assembly GCA_030864215.1. Classification (NCBI taxonomy): domain Eukaryota; kingdom Viridiplantae; phylum Streptophyta; class Magnoliopsida; order Solanales; family Solanaceae; genus Capsicum; species Capsicum pubescens. Next base: position 338,724,141 of record CM061538.1, read on the forward strand.
CATCAAAGAGTAGAGGTTTAGTAGTTGACTGACCTTCACTATGACCAGTAGGAGGTGCATAATTCATTATAGTGATCTTTTCTTAGGTGCTAACCTTATTTAAGACAACCTCTCTATGATACCACTTGTTAGAGTACGTACCCTACTGATTTTACTCTTTTACTCTATTTTTTGTCTATCAGTGGAACAAGTACACTAACGTGGTTCACTCATGTAGAGTAAATAAGAAGATAATATTTTTACGTGGAAAACACCCGGATCAAGAAAGGTGTAAAAAACCACAACCTATAGCTCTACAGGATTTAACCCCAACTTCACTAAAACTCTTGAGCCTCAACAATCAACAAATTACAAGACTCTTGTAAACTAAAAATTAAACTCTAACTCCTATTTCTACAATAACACAAATCTTCTCAAGATAAGTGTTCCCAAGTCTTTGAGTTCTCTAACTTGAAGATACAACTCCTAATTCAGTTTATATTTTCACCGAGACTAGAATTAAAGCTCATTACAACTCAAAGAACCAACCTATTACACAAAGTCTACGCTAGAGTAAAGGAACATGACTCTAAGTAAAGGAACAAGTTCTTCTTCAAGATAGTGAATGAATTTGCTGATTGATGCTTTTCTTATTAGTGCTTGAGTGAAACTCTTTGAAGCCGTCTCTTCTATTTAAGCCAACTCTGATGATGTCTTTCAGATGATATAATCTTCTTTCTTCAATAGGATTCTATAAGTTAGTTACACTCCTTGTTGTATTATGTCTCCTTGTCTAGGTAGAATTCCTTTTTCAACTCAATCTTCAAGTGTTGTGTTTATCTTCTTTCCAACTTCTTTTCTGCACGTGATAAATGCTTTAGCATATCTGAATTTGCTTGCTTATCAACTTCTGACTTCAACCATTATTTTACCATGATTTTATCATCAGCCTTGCTCAACACTTTCACCTGTGAGGACCAGTATGACTAACATGTTCCATTCATACGTCAATCATCAAAACTTCATTCCTCTGACAGTCTTGTATTTAGGGGAATGTGATTCAGTATCCAGGGCGGATATAGCTTTTTAAGAATGAGTTGATCTTAATTCATAATTTTAATAGTAATAGCTCAGTATAGTATTTTGCACGTGTGTATCACGTTAATTAATTATAAATATTCATAATTTTTGAAATATTTTAAACGAATTTGGCTTTCTTAAAGGAAAATGAACTGTTTTAGTCCCAACTGCACTTGATAATACTGATTGTTACCGTTTTAACCTTGGTTTGATTCCGGGCGTTTGATATTACTGATTCTTATTTTGAAAGTCCAATTCGATGTATATGGTTCGAGTCCCCCATGGGTCCTGCCACTATCGCATCCTGAGATATTATTTGTAGTAGAAAGTTTTGCCTATGCTGCTTTTCCTTTCATATGCTCAGCTACTGGTGTAGCAAATTAAGCTCAAGCAGGTGCATATTGGTGTTGTATTAGGTGGACTCTTTAAAACTATGGTTGTACCGTGTTAGATTTAACAAAAATGCACACTTAAAATAAAATTAGTAAGAGGTGCAAATTGGCTTATATGAATTCATTATCTATTTAATCTTTGATTACATGAATTTTGTTCAATTAACATGAGAATTATTACTAAGGGTATAGTTGAAAAAATGGTTAATTATCTCTTGATCTTTTAAACATGTCAACTATTTTAAGACGGAGGGAGTAATAAACTCTATTTGGATTGACTGCTTGAGTAATGATCTAAAACTAGTAAATCTTTTATCACACTAATCACACTTTGAATATTGTTTTTACACCAAAATATGTATTTAGACATACCCCTCTATATTAGTGATAGTATGTTATCATAAAATCGTTTTCTGTTATGGTGTTCCATTAGAATCTATTAGTTTGTACTTATACGATCCATGCTTTCTCTTTATCGGAGTAGTATCATTTTGTTGTGTGCTCTGTATTTTATTGAGACAAGACATATAATTGTATTAGTTTTTTTTTTTTAAAATATTTTTCCTAACCAGTAAGTAGTTTATTTGCATTAACATTTCCAAAGTCCCAACACCACACACGAAAGCAAAAGTTAGAGAGTCTATTCACGCTTTGCTTCCAAAGGTGGATCCAGGATTTTGAAGCCCCTGGTGCTAGGCTAAGCAGTAATACATGCAACATTTTGCGGAAGTGGTCTCAATATTCATAAAGCTGAATAGGAAATATATAACTAATTTATAAACTACCTTTTAAACAATGTAAGGCATTGCCTTTTTGGTATGGTTAGGTCTTTCTTAGTAGAGGTCAAGGGTTCTAATCTGCATATCCACACGATTTTTACAACATTGTTGCCAAGGAGAAAGATTTGAACTTGTGTGCCTAAGGAGCAAATCGCGACCTTTAGCCATTGGCACCACAAGCCCCTTTGTCACTTTAAGTTCCATAGTTAATATTTATACTAAATTCTTATACAATATATACAAATATACACGTGTATATGCAGAATTTCAATCGAGCCTTTGGGTGCCATTGCACCCGCAACCTAATACATAGATGCACCCTGTGCTCCAGATGTGTTTTACCATAAGAAAGTTGGCCTCTAGCTCGACCCAATTTGGTATTGCACCAAGCTTATTATCGAGTTTGCTTTGGTTTGGGGTCTCACTCAACTTGATATTGCAGTAGGCTCGGTTGCTCTTAGCATTGGACTATTTAACAACTATTTCAATTAATTTTAATCATGTAAAGTAATTATTTTAAATCTTAATCATGTTAGGTAATTAAGGATTTATTTTATTTACGACGCGTATTTTTTTCTTTAATATATTATCATTTGGAATTATTTGTGTTTGATTACTATGTATCAAGCTTCTACATGCTCATTTTGCTTTCCTTGAGGGGCATATTTTCGTTTTATTGCTTGAATCCTCTTGGTGATGTTTTTGCCCAGTATCCAATATAATTAACAGTTTGTTTTCATTTTGTTCTAGTTTTCATACTCTCTTCGTTTCAAAAAGAATGATTGATTTTGTGTTTCTACGAAGTTTAAGAAAAAGTTATGTCAAATGTACTAAAATGTCCTTTAATCTTGTTGTTTTAAACAAGTCGTGTGGAAAGTTGAAAATAAAGTGATGTCAAAAAAGGAAAGGATTTGTTAAGTCCTTAGTTTTGAGGATTGACAAATTATATGTTAGGACCTGATTCTTGAAGAATACGTGATGACAAAGCTGCAACTACTTAGGAAAATGGTTGGGCCTACACATCACTGTCACGGTCAACTTGTTATAGTGTGTGCCCTACTGATTTTAATATTTTACTCTACTGGTTGCCTATCTGTGGAACAAGTTAGCTAACGTGGTTCACAGAAGTAAAACTTGAACACAGTATTTTTACGTGAAAAATACCCGGCTCAAGAAAGGTGTAAAAAACCACGACCTGTACCTCTACAGGATTTAACCCCAACTTCACTATAACTCTTGAGCCTCAACAATCAACAAATTACAAGACTTCTTTTAAACTAGGAATTAAAACTTCTAACTCCTACTTCTACAAAAACACTAATCTTCCCAAGATAAGTGTTCCCAAGGCTTCTAGTTCCCCAACTTAAAGACGATAATCCTAACTCAGTTTACACTTCACTGAGACTAGAGATTACAACTCAATATGACTCAATGATCAACCTATTACATATAGTCTATGACTCTAAGTAAAGAACCAGGTAGTTCCAATAGCTCCTTCAAGTTGTAGAACTTATTTGCTGATTGTTGACTATCTTTTCAGTGCATTAGTGTAACACTTAAATGTCGTTTGTTGTATTTAAGCCAACTCCTGATAGAGTCCTTTAGTTGATGTACTCTTCTATCTTTAATAGGACACCCGAGTAGTTTCACTCCTTTGTTGCTGACGTCTCGCTTTCCTAGATTGAGTAGGAATCTTCTCCTTTATCCCTTAGCTTGTAAAACTCCTTGATCAACTCAATTTCTAGATGCTGTATTTATCTTCTCCTTAATCGTAGCATTTGAAATAATTCTGAGCTCCCTTGCTTATACACTTTCATCCTAATGCATTGTCAGCCTTGTATCAACTTCAACATGCAGTTCATGTGAGCACCAGTAGCTTCTCTTTTATTCACTTGTGTGGAACAACTTGCACAACATGTTTCATTCAGATGTCCATCTTCAAAACCTCACATTTTTCTAACTGATTCCCCCTTTTTGATGATGACAAACTTAGCAGCGCAACATCATTCATACAATCCTGACATACTCAATAAAGAATTTAAATAGAGGATCACAAAATGAAACAGGTTAGTAAATTGAGTTATAAGCATTGTATAATCTATTCTTCCTCCTTTTGACATCATCGAATAGCTGGACCAATAAGTGAAAATATTTTAATAATTCATGGCCACTGAGGCTATCACTAAAGCAATCAAAACTCAGAGCAAGAGAACAACTATGCATTAAAAAAATAGAAGAAGATCATATTAAGAAAAAAGGTCCATTTCATTCTCAAAACAAGATACAATTATCATTACCTACAAAAAGAAAAAAAAGAAACAACAGGGACCCAGAAAAAACAAGGAAACTATTCTTAAGGCACTAAGATGGGGCTTAAGTAGATGAAGGGGAGGGTATAAGGGAGGTCAACTTCCTAATAATATCAACATTCTCAGCTTTTTCACGCTCTAAGGAGGCTGTAAGTGAGGCAATTTGAGCTTGAAGAACCCTCTTTTCTTCCTCCAGTGCAGCCTGAGCAACCTTCAGTGCAGCCTAAGCCACTTCCACCTTAGCCTGTTTTGCAACAAGTGCATTCCTCAATCTTTGCACAGGATTGTCATTACTCCTCATAGAAGCAGGTAACATTGTATGGTTCACAGACCCTATGACATCCTTTGTGGTCTGTAGAGACCACACTTTGATAGGTACACGAAAATCCTCAAAAATAGATGCAAGCCAAAATTCATATGGCAAAGCATGACCATTTGCATCTTGAATCAAGACCCTCTACATGTTCTTAATCATGAGTCTGGGAAGGTCTATTGGAATTTCAGTAGCTAACAGTTCCATCAGAGTAAGATCAAGGAAATTGGAAACTGTTTTTCTTTCTTGTCTAGGAAGGATCTCTTATGAACCACATCAAAATAAAATTGATAAAGAGGAGACATCTCACGCTTTAATACCCTATGATGAGTGGAAAAATGAGGATTTCTAGAGAACTTTCTGGATATCTCAAGAGCAGAAGGAAGATAATCGAGAGGAGGCCAGGTTACCTTAACATAATGACCCCAACCCCCAGAAGGAATGCTCAAGATTTGAGCAAGATCAGTAGCATACAGATTAATAGTAACCCCATGAACTGTGGTTGAAAATATCTCCCCAATGGCAACTCTATTAGTATAAAACTCGTATACTTCATCCTTTCCAAACCTACGTTGATGGTCACCTTGAAGAAACAAGTGTGACCACCCTGAGCTCTCAATTTTGAAACCAAAACATCCATGTCAGGACCCCCAAAACCAGTCACAACATGTCCTCTAGCTAGTTTTCATTTCTGAAAGTGGAGATTATGGGAAGACTGAGAAGCTTTGTCAGCAGGAGTATCTACATCAAAATTGAAATCAAAATCAGGATCAATGTCAGTAGAGGGTGCAGGAGGAGTGTCAAGGAGAAACTCAGAGTCAGAGGAGCTAGAGGAAACATGCGTCTTAATATGTTTCTTTGATTTAGAAGCGACCTTCTTTGTAGGGGACTTAGAAGAAGAGAAAGGTTTGGAAGAAGGAGCTATTTTGGATGATGAAGAAACTTTTGGGTTAGGCTGAGATGATGGTTTACTAGAAGAGGAGAGTTTTGGAGCTTTGCCAATTATTGTCTTTTTCTTATGTTTTGAGCGAAGAAGAATATCAGGAGAAGAAGCACGGGGAGGTGGAGAAGAAGAAGTAGCTACACGTTTCCTTTTTCTTGCCTTAAGTGCTTCTGCCAAGGAAGCATCCTCCCGTTGCTTTTTACCTCGTGTATGAGGAGTTCGAGGAGAAGGGACAATAGGGGAAGTCTTCTCTGAATCATGGTCATCAACATCGATATAGATGGAAGAGGGTTTTCATTTTGGTTTAGATCTGGACCTTCGAGGGATTAGTTCTACAATAGGAACATCATCTCAATTAAGAATCTGACGATGAATTGGAGGTGGTAGTGAGGGTTCAGAAGATGGAGAAGGGTTGGAAGAAAATTGGGCAAAAGGGTTTTGTAGAGTCTTGAACATTGCAAAATTGGATAATTTAATTGAAATTAGAGGAGGAATGAGTAAAGGTAAGGTAATATTAGGATGAAGTATAATGGTTGTTGAGGAAGAGGTAGTGTATTTTATGGATGGGTTAGAAGAAGATGATGCCATGGTGAAGAAGCGATAAACAGTGATTTACTTTTGATTGTGGAGTAGTGAATAAGTGAATGATTTATATTTAGGGTGGAGAGAAGGAAGATGAATTGTATTTAGGGAAGGAAACATAATGATGAAGAGGGTCAGTACTGATGGGAAAGGTCTGTCAGTTTTTTGAAGGAGAAGGCTTTTGGTTTTTTGGCGGTTTAAGTGTAACAGAAGGAACCATGAAGACAACCTGTTTCTCTTTATACTACTTTGGGAAAGAAATAATCATACTTGAATTTTGACGACAAAATGGACAAAAATGTCTTGATGTTCAATCTTTCTGCAAAATCAACACATAGCTGAGTCAATTTACTCTAAAATCTTGGAATTAGGATACACAACTAAATGTGTAAGACTTAATTAATCAACAATCACTTAATAACAACTTATTATAGTCAATCATTGCTATATCTTACAACAAGCATACCTGATATTATGTTCAGTGTAGGATTATGTGCAAGATTTCAATAAAATCTTAAAGAGTCTCATCTAAAATCTATAAAAAGGATTTTTAGATATCTCAAAGGAACCAATAATCTTGGTTTATGGTACCCAAAAGGTAGTAATTTCAACTTGGTTGGATATTCTGATGCTAACTATGCAGGATATTTGGTTGACAGGAAGAGCACTATAGGCATGGCACACTTCCTTGGATCATGTTTGATTACCTTGTCCACTAAGAAGCAAAATTCAGTACCCTTGTCTACTACTGAACTGGATATGTTGTTGGGGGATCTTGTTGTGCTCAATTGTTATGGATTAAGCAACAACTTATGGATTTTGGTATATATGTGAGATGTGTTCTTATTTTTTGTGATAATACAAGTGCCATTAACATAGACAAAAATCATGTTCAACATAAAAGAACTAAGCATATTGATATTAGACATCACTTTCTTAGAGACAATGTTGAGAAAGGTCATATATCAATTATGTTTTGTTCTACTGAGGAACAAATTGCTGACATATTCACTAAGGCTTTGAGTAGATAACACTTTAAACGAATAGGTTAGCCTTGGGGATGATTAATTATGATATTGTGGATTATGGACTCTACTCTTATGATCAAGTCAGTCATGTGTGTCAGTTTCCTTCCATCGAGTCCTGGGGGTACTTGTACCCAAAAAATATAGTTGTATGCCTAGAGCCATGTCATGTTTTCACGATACTCTCAGTCAAGCCATGATCTATAGAAATCAGTCAGTCATGTGACTCAGGAAAACTCAGTAATCTCAGTAGTTTAGTATTCTCAGTAATCTCAGTGCTCAGTAACCTCAGTAATCACAGTAAATCTCAGTAACTTCAGTACTCTTAATCAGTCCTCAGAACTCATTATATTCCATCCGTCATCAGAATCCAGTAAACTCAGTTTTAGCTCCGCTAAACTATACCACTATTTTCAGTTTAGTTAATCAGTATTAGTTCAGCAAATCAGTTCAGTTAAGTTATTTAGTTTAGCCCAGTTATTCAGTTTAGTGTCTTTCAGATGGGAGTAGGATTCAGCACCGAGTGATCCTAGGGATAGGGACTCACCCGCTAGATTAGGACTGAAATCCTTAGAAGCAATCCCTAAGTTCCAGAACTACGTAGCCAGCGTAGGTATGAGATGTCACCCGTTAGATAGGACTGACATACTCAGGGGTCACCCGTTAGCACATTTATATGTATAGGACTGATCCCAGGAGTCACCCGCTAGATTAGGACTGAATCCACAATATATGTCTTTACTGGTGGCGCGGTACTGATACCCTTCCAGTCAGGGTAGAGATTGGACCCCAGTCAGCTTAGCTTGGGGCATGTCGGTTAGATAAACATATCCCACAGTTTTAGTTACAGATTCAGGACTGTCAGATACAATCAACTCAGTTTAGTAGTACAGATTCAGTACTATTAGAAATAATCAATCCTTATTATTATAAATAGACTTCAAGATCACCCATTAGACAAGACTGATCTCAACTATAGTTAAACAGTATTAGAATCATCAGATTTAAAGATCACTCGCTAGATAGGACTGATCTCAAATTCAGTTACTCCATATAAAACAGAACTCAGATAGTTCCATCAGAACTTAGACTGTCAGATACAGTCGCTCAGTATTAGTTACATCGGTTAGGATGATCATCACAGTTATATCAGTTTTCTAAACTCATGTATCAGTCATATCAGTTATCAAAATTCATGATATCAGTATTCATCTTCAGGACTGTCAGACACAGTCAACCAGACCAGTTCTTCATAATTCAAGCTGTCAGAAATAGTCATTCATCTATTCAGTATCTCAGTATCAGTACACTCATGTTGTCAGTTTTCAAACTCAGTAGTCAGTATCTCCACGAGTTTAGTTACAGTTATGTATGCATGTATATATTCTCGCATTCATATTAGTCAGGATTGTTCATGCATATAACCCTTTGCATTTAGCCTACCTCACTCGTATACGTAGTACATTCAGATGTTCTGATGCATTTGCGCTATGGTGCTTTCTCTTATGTTACACCATAGGTTAAGAGGCACGAGCTCCAGATCAACAATAGCATTCCAGTGTTCAGAGTTTGCAGTGAGTCCTTCTTATTCGAGGACGATATGATTATTGCTACATTTACTATTCAGTTGCTAGATGGAGTTAGTTGGAGACATGTTCCTTCAACTCCTTATTCAGTTCAGTTAGAGGCTTTTAGACTAGATGTCAGATTAGATATTCAGATCTCATTATTTTTAGTATTTATGACTTGTTTTTGTATTGTTATACATTTTTCAGACATTTTATTATCAGACGTTTATTCAGTTCGAACCTTATGGACTTTCATGTTCACATTTCTGCATTTTATGATATATTATGCAGTATATAGGTACAAATATCAGTCATGGGTTAGCTTGTGGTCCTTCGAGGTCATGAGCACCATGTAGCATTCCGGTTCAGAAAAATCGGGGTGTTACACTTCTATTGATGGATCATTTTTCCAGATGCTGCTTGTTTGATTTGCAATCCTAAGAAATAATTTAGCTCCCCATCATGCTCATCTCAAATTCTAAACTCATTAGTTTGGCAAAATCAAGAGTCATGGTTAAGTTTGTGGAGCCAAAAATGATATCATCAACATATACCTGCACACCAACATATCCTTTCCATTAGTTTTAAAAAAAAAGAGTGTTGTCAATTTTACTTCTAGTATGACCATGCTCCAATAAAATTTTTGATAATCTCTCATACCAAGCTCTTAGAGCTTGTTTCAACCTACATAAAGCCTTATCCAGTTTATACACATGAACAAGAAACTCCTTGCTTTCAAATCCTGGAGGTTGTTTAACATATACCTCTTCTTTGAGAATTCCATTTAAGAATGCACTCTTAACATCCATTTGATACATAATGAACTCCATATAGGAAGTAAAGGAAACAAGTAGTTTAATAGCTTCAATTCTGGATACAGGAGAAAAAGTGTCATAAAAATCTATCCCTTCTTCTTGTTTGTATCCTTGGACCACCAATCTTTCCTTGTTCCTTGTAACTGTTCCATGCTCATCAACTTTATTTCTATATACCCACTTAGTCCTAATTACTGTTCTATCTTTTGGGAGAGGAACTAAGTGTCATACTTTATTTCTCTCAAACTGATTTAACTTTTCCTGCATGGCTATGATCCAATTAGTATCAAGCAGTGGCTCAGTTAGCTTCTTTGGCTCAATTTCTGATAGGAATGCCTTGAAGGCACACATACTTCTTAATCCAGACCTTTTAGTGATCCCATAAGTGAGATCAGTGAGAACATTCTCAATAGGATGTGATCCTTGATACTTGTAACCTTTTAGGACCAAGCCTAGTGAGCTACTTGGATCACTGCTAATGTTCTGAGCTGAGGTAGTTGGGGGCTCAGTTCCCCTTGTCATATGCTTCTAGATTCAGTTTCCCCTGTCGAGGTGCCTCCATATTTGGTAGCTTCGGTCAATGAACCGGGTTGTGTAACCTATTTCTTAGAGTCACTTCCTTCCTGCAGGTTAGTCTTAACATAGAATTCATCAAAAATTACATGTATGCTTTCTTCAACATAGTTAGTTCTGTTGTTGAGAACCCTATAAGACTTACTATGAAGTGAATAACCTAAGAAGATTCCCTCATCACTTTTAACATCAAATTTTCCCAGATTATCCTTTCCATTATTATGTATGAAACATTTACAACCAAAGGTTCTAAAATAGGAAATAGTTGGCTTTCTTCCTTTTAGTAATTCATAGGGAGTCTTCTCTAACACAGGTCTAATCATACATATATTTATGATATATGCTGCTGTACTTATTGCCTCAGCCCAAAGGTTTTTAGCAATGTTTTCTGCAAACATCATTGCTCTAGACGTATCTTCCAAGGTTCTATTCTTTCTTTCCACTACTCCATTTTGTTGTGGTGTTCTAGGAGCAGAGAAATTATGATCTATACCATTTGCTGAACAAAATTCTAAGAACTTAACATTCTCAAATTCTGTGTCATGGCCAGATCTTATGGAAACTAAGGAGGTGCTCAGTTTCTTTTCAATTTTCTTGATGAAAATTGCAAAGACATCAAAGGCATCTTCTTTAGAGGCTATAAACAAAGTATAGGTGAACCTGGAATAATCATCAACAATTACAAAAATATACCTTTTTCCACCTATGCTTTGAAGTCTCATTGGTCCACACAAGTCCATATGAACCAGGTCAAGGCACTTGGTAGTGGTAACATGGTTCTTTGAATTAAAAGAAGATCTTACCTTCTCCCCTCTTACACAAGTACTACATAACTTTTCTTCCTTAAACTTGGTCTTACACAATCCCAATACTATATCTTTGGAGGAAAGTATGTTTAGTTGCTTCAGACTTGCATGGCCAAGTCTCCTGTGCCAAAGAAGGGGATCATTTTCTATTTCACTTAGATAGGTCAACTCTGTTCCTGGTATTTCCATTAAGTCAGCTTTGTATACATTTTTGTATCTTCTAGCAGTGAGTACAATCTCCTTGGTGTCCATTCTCTTGACTTTGACACCAGCAAATGTGAAAATAACTTTATTACCTTGATCACACAGTTGTGAAATGCTCAGCAGGTTGTGCTTCAATCCTTCTACAAGATAAACATCTTCCAATGCTCTTGACTCAAATGAGCTAATTTTTCCAACTTCAGTAATGGTTCCCTTTTTTCAATCACCAAAAGAAACTCCTCCTCCATTGATTTTTGAGAGTGAAAGGAACTTTTTCTTATCACCAGACATGTGTCTTGAATAAGAACTATCCAAGTACTAATGCCTTTTGCTTCCTTTCACCTTCTCCTGCAAAAGAAATCAATGGTTAGACTTTGGAACCTAGACAAGCTTGAGTCCTATTTTATGAGTAAAAGGATGAATTAACTTTCTTCTAGTCCATGATGGCAACATGTAGTGCAACATATTTCTCTGACCTGAACCAATTCATTTCTTTTTGGTCTGAGAAAATTTATTTGTCAGGTTTTGACTGTTTGATCTGCTTTTAGCAGCTACAGGACATTCAGTGGTTAGATGTCCAAGGTTTCCATAGATATAACACAAATCTTTGGGATCATCACTACCTTTGTGGAATCCCAAAACTGCCTTTTCATTGTGAATTCTTTAACTCAGTTTGTGAACAATTCTTGAAGAATTTGTCCACCTATTAGCTCTTTCAAGATCAAGTTTCAGTTTAGAAACTTCTTGACTCAGTTTGTTTATCATGTCAGCTGCATTACTATACTCTAGTTTGCACTCTTCTAATTTAAGTTCAACACTTTCTTGTTCTATAAACATGGCCTTTTTCCCATTTTTAGTAAGAGCCAATTTAAGGATTTCAGACTTAAGATCATTATTAGAAGAATCAAGTTCTGCAACCTATTTCTTGAGAGTGCTGTTTTCCTTGTCAACTGTAACTTTACAAGACTTTAGTTCAATGAGATCAAATTTAAGGCTTGCAAAACTGTTGAACAACTCATCCCTATCAAAAGTTAATTCTTGGAAATCATCAATTAGTGCACTCATCAAGGAAACAAGTTTTGATTTAGAAAACAAATGTAGTTTTTCTTTAAGTTCAAGTATACTTACCTCAGAAGCATCATCTTCTTCATCTAAGTCTGAATCTCCAAGTGCCATGAATGCAGTTTAATCAGCTTCATTCTCATCTGAGTTAGATCACCAAGCTGCTATGATTACATGTGCCTCCTTCCTTTTGGCCTTTTCCTTCAGTTCTTTTTCAGCATTTTCCTTCTTCCACTCTATTTCCTAGACTGTACAATCTCTGATTTGATGATTAGTCTTGCCACACTTATAGCAGCCATTTGGATTATCATTTGAACGTTTCTTGCTACATGTTCCTTTCTTCTTTTTAAAGAATTTGCTGAAGTTCTTAGTTATGAAGGCAACTTGTTCCTTATCAAGTTCAAATTCCTCATCACTATCAGAAGCCTTCAATGCCAAGATTTTCTCAGGAATTGCTTGTTCTTTGGTTCGATCAACTTTCATTTCATAAGTCCTTAAGTTTCCTACCAGTTCATCTAGGGTCATACCTTTGAGATCCTTATTTGCCTCCCTTATTGCAGTTACTTTGACATTCCACTTAGATTTTGGCAGTACTCTCAGAACCTTTTCAACTTGTTCCTCCTTAGTGATGACTTTTCGCAAGGAAGTCAGCTCATTTGTTAAGGTAGTAAGCCTAGTCATCATCTCATGTAAAGATTCATTATCCTTCATCTTAAATGCCTCATACTTAGTGAAAAGAAGAGAAATCCTGAATTTTCTCACCTGAGAGGTACCCTCATATGTATTTACCAGTGCATCCCAAATTTTCTTAGCAGTGGTGCATGTTGACACCCTGTTGTATTCAGCAGGTCCTAATCCACAGACTAGGATGTTCTTATCTTTTGCATTTTTCTTTAATGCCACTAAGTCATCAACAGTAAATTCACTACTTACATTCTTGAATGGTTCACCATTAACCATCTTCATTGGAATAGTGGGACCATCAGTGATTCTATCCCATAGTTCATAATCTTTACCTTAGATGAACATCTCCATCCTGGCCTTCCACCAGATAAAGTGAACCATCAAAGAGTGCAGGTCTAGTAGTTGACTGACCTTCACTGTGTCTTGTAGGAGGTGCAAAATTCATCATTGTGATCTTTTCTTAGGTGCTAGCCTTATTTAAGACAATCTCGTTCTGATACCACTTGTTATAGTGCGTGCCCTACTGATTTTAATATTTTACTCTACTGGTTGCCTATCTGTGCAACAAGTAAGCTAACATGGTTCACAAAAGTAAAACTTGAATACAGTATTTTTACGTTGAAAACACCCGGCTCAAGAAAGGTGTAAGAAACCATGACTTGTACCTCTACAGGATTTAACCCCAACTTCACTATAACTCTTGAGCCTCAACAATCAACAAATTACAAGACATCTTGTAAACTAGGAATTAAAACTTCTAACTCCTACTCCTACAAAAACACTAATCTTCCCAAGATAAGTGTTCCTAACTCTTCGAGTTCCCCAACTTGAAGACGTTAATCCTAACTCAATTTATACTTTATTGAGACTAGAGATTACAGCTCAATATGACTCAATGATCAACCTATTACATATAGTCCATGACTCTAAGTAAAGAACCAGGTTGTTCCAATAGCTCTTTCAAGTTGTAGAACTGATTTGCTGATTGTTGACTATCTTTTCAGTGAATAAGTGTAACACTTGAATGTCGTTTACTATATTTAAGCCAACTCCTGATAGAGTCCTTTAGTTGATGTACTCTTCTATCTTCAATAGGACTCCCAGGTAGTTTCACTCCTTTGTTACTGCCGTCTTTCTCTCCTAGATTGAGTAGGACTCTTCTCCTTTATCCCTTAATCTTGTAAAACTCCTTGATCAAATCAACTTCTAGATGCTACATTTATCTTCTCCTTAATCATAGCATTTGAAAAAATTCTGAGCTTCCTTGCTTATCCACTTTTGTCCTAATGCATTGTCATCCTTGCATCAACTTCAACATGCAGTTCATGTGAGCACCAGTAGTTTCTCTTTTATTCACTTGTGTGGAACATCTTGCACAACATGTTTCATTTATATGTACATTATCAAAACCTCACATTTTCCTAACACAACCGCACAGCTGGATAGAAGTACAAAGGTTGGTAGAAAGTTGTTGTAACCTTTTTGCCTCAGCCAATGGAATTCGTCCTAGGTTTATTGTCTTATATATATATTTCTCATCTGCCACAACAAGAAAACCAAGATTCCATATACCCACAATATATATCTATATTGAAGTTCTTGAATCAAAGACTCATTCACAACATGAAACTGATAGCTCCAAAAGTTGTATTTTATTTTCTTGTTGTATTTGAGTCTTTGTACTCTGGTTTCAAATGTTGCCTACTGTTGTTATTGTTATTAGGTGTTGGTGTTTTAGTTCCAAACTCCTTGTTTTCATCTAGAGTTAGGTGATATTAACACCAGAATTAGCTGGGTAGTGGTGCAGTAGAGGTACTGCAAGTTTCTCTTTATAATAGAGTTATTACTAGGAGAAGAAGGATTAGAAGGTTAATCCTTGATGTAATGGAGTTTTATTCAAGTTATTTGAATAACTGTGGAGCTTCGAAATCCTAGAGGCAGGTCGTGGTTTCTCTTCCTTGAGTTAGGAATTTCCACGTAAAATTGTAGTGTCTCTCATTTACTCTTTTCATGCACTTTACTGCTTAGTTTCTTGCTGTTCAAATCTATTTGGGACCAGATCCCAAAATTGGAGGCAACTCGTTTGAACTCTTCAGGATCATTCATTTTGAAACAGACCTAAAAAGAAAGTAGATCATTACTTTTTACACGGAGAAAGTATCGGTTTTCATCCTTGTCATTTTCTTTTGTGCGTCTTTGTTCAAAGAGAGCGTGGTCATCATATTGTCTTTTTATTAGTTCATTCTGTTGATGCCTATTGGACTGCTGTTCTGCTGAAGTATTTCTTGCTTCTCATTCAGACAATGTCAACAACACAATGAAGAAAGCATACTAAGGTAGTTTAGATGTTGGCTGTGATATTGCTTGCTTCACGGGTTAGTTTCTGGCTAAAGTTTCACCACTATAGAAGCGGCTAGATAGAAATGCAACAAGCAGAATTTACTACACTTTGCAAATGACAAGTAATGAAACTAGCTACAAAGACACTCTGATATAACTTTCATATTTGATCGGAGAGTATTGTTAAAGTTGAAACTGTTGCATTTAAGTTATTAATAAAGCACGATTTCATTGCTGTTTAACAATTTTTGTTGCTAGATGAACTAAAATAGTCAGATTTTTCAACTCATTAAATATTTGTTACAGATAATACTATTAGTATATCTACTTAATGAACCCACGGCAGAATCTATGGCTGCATAAAAGATGCAGCGCTAGTACATCTGAAAATTCTAATCCATTTGTTGTAAAGCTCAGTATACAGAAGAAAAAAATTATCTTGGACCTACATTGGGAAATTAGTAGTAATTTCAAATTTATTACAATACAGTACGTTGATGCAAAGAAGTGATTAGCAAACAAATGATGTGTCCAAAAAAATTTACACGAGGAAACTAGAAAACTTAAAGCACCTAAGATGCTCACCAGTCATTGATATTCCATGCAATGAAACTATAAGTATAGTTTCTGTGTATTCCCATACATTTCGAAAGTATTATTAGAAGCAGACCTACACCAAAACAGAAATACGATTAACTTCTGTTCAATAACTTCTGTTCTGCAGTAGTATCTTGACAGTTTTGTCAATTTTCTACTGAATGCCTCTAAATATTGAGAGTTTTGTCATTAAATAAAAAATATTCAATGATTACATCCCTAAAGATCCGTCTTCCTACCCCTAAATATCAGCTTTTCTATCCCTCTAAATCCGCTATTCTATCCCACCAAATCTGCTCTTACTAAAGTCACTATTATTCTCTTTAACTACTAAATCAAATCTATGTAATTACACTAATATACAATAATATATGATTACATTAATATACAATATTTACATCATTCTAACATCCCCCCTCAAATTGATGCTGGTAGATCAAGAAGCTTCAATTTGCCGACGAGAAACTGATAACGTTGTCGTGCCATTGATTTTGTAAATGCATCAGCTATTTGAAGATCACTGGACACGTGCGGAAGAGTAATGACACCTTTATCTACAGTTTCTCGTATATAATGACAGTCTACTTCGATGTGTTTGGTCCGCTCATGATAAACCGGATTAGTAGCAATCTGAATAGCACTTGTATTGTCAGCATGGAGAGGAGTGGGATTAGATTAAGGAAATCCAATCTCAGTAAGTAGTCCACAAAGCCACACAATCTCAGAGCAAGCAGTATACATTCCTCGATATTTAGCCTCTGTTGAGGAATTTGACATGTGGTCTTGCTTGTTACTCTTCCAAGATATCAAAGAACCTCCAAGAAACATGAACCAACCAGTAACCAAACGACGAGTGTCAGAACATCCCGCCCAATCAGAATCACTATAAGCATTAAGACGAATAGGCGAACCACTAGGAAAGAATAATCCACGATTAGATGTTCCTCGGAGGTATCGAATGATGTGACGGACAACCACCAAATGAAGATGACGAGGAGCTTTCATGAACTGACTAACTTGTTGAACTGCAAAAGAGATATCAGGCCTGGTAATAGTAAGGTAATTTAAGCTCCCAACTAATTGCCAAAATATAGTTGGATCAAGAAGAAGATCGCCTTCCTCTCGACGATACTTTACATTCAATTCTAATGGAGTATCCACAAAGGAGGAATCCTAAAGACCTTTCAAAGAAATCAAATCTTGGGTATATTTGTGTTGATTTAGAAACACACCAGATAAATCACGATGAACTTCCAAACCCAAGAAATATGTAAGAGTACCAAGATCTTTCATATGAAAAGAATCCTTAAGTTGCTGTTGCAGGCTAGTGATTAGTGAAGAATCTGTTCCTGTAATAATAATGTCATTGACATATACCAAAAGAAGAACACAACCTGTGGATGTTTTTCGAAGAAACAAAGATGAGTCATAGTTGCTCTGCTCAAAAGAGAATTGTAGCAAAGTAGACCAAAATTTGTCAAACCAAGCTCTGAAATCTTATTTTAATCCATACAAAGACCGCTTCAACTTGCATACATCTGATGTAGGCAATGAGAACAAACCTGGTGGAGGTTTCATATAAATATCCTCTTTGAGATCACCATAAAGAAAAGCCTTTTTGACATCCATTTGATGAAGAGTCCAGTTTTGTGAAGCAGCAATGGAAACAATAGTTCTCACCGTCGTCATTTTTGCTACCGGTGCAAAAATTTCTTCATAGTTCACACCATACTCCTGCTTGTTACCAAGAACAACCAACCGAACTTTGTACCGATCAAGAGTTCCATCAAAATGAAGTTTAATTGAATAAACCTATTTATATCCAATTGGATGGACATTTGAATGACATGAAACAACATCCCATGTGTCATTTTATTTGAGAGCCAAAAGTTCTTCCTCCATTTCCCTCTAACAACATTCATTTTTAGAAGCTTGTGAGTAACAAGTTAGAATAGAAATGGTGGATAAAGTAGATTAAAAGTCTTACCAATTAGGAGTACGAGATACTCTCATAGATCATCGAGTGGGATCAAGAGGAGCAGGCCTTGAAGAATTCTCAGATTCTAGTTGTGGTGCAGTTTCAGATGGCAGATCAATATCAAGAGGGGGTAAAGTTGGCCGCCGACATTCGTACACAAATCCAGGTTTGAACATCTTAGAAAAAGATGAAAAATCTTCAAAAGTAGAAAGAAGAAGAGAAGCAGGAGATGACTCAACATGAGTAGGAAAAAAATACTGATTCTCAAAGAAAATAACATTTCTAGAAACATGAAATTTATTAGAACATGGATCATAATAGAGAAAACCTTTTTGTGAAGTACTATAACCCATAAAAACACATTTAGTAGACTGAATAGAAAGTTTATTACACTGAGAAGGAGGAAGATGCACCAAAAAAATACAACCAAATGTATGAAAATTATCATAGCTTGGATTTTTGTGATATAGAAGAAAATATGGAGAATCAAGATTTAACACTTTAGATGGCAGCCTGTTAATTAAATAGACAACAGTAGATAAAGATTCAACCCAATATTTAGATGGGACATAGGACTCAATCAATAAAGTGTGAGTGACGTCTAAAAGATGATAATTTTTACGCTCAACGTCCCCATTTTGTTGTGGTGTATATGGACAAGAGTGTTGTGAGATAATTTCTTTGTCAAGCAAAGTTTTTTTGAATTCATTTGACATATATTGTCCACAAGAATCAGATCTTAATAATTTGATACAAGTAGAAAATTGAGTCTCAATGTAAGCCAACAATATCTTGAACATGGAAAATACTTCAGATTTGGTACGAAGAAAAAACACCTACGTAAATCGACTATAATCATCTATGAATATCACAAAGTAATTGAACTAAGCATGAGAAACAATTGGTGAAATATCCCAAACATCACTATGAACAATATTAAAACACTTTGTAGCACGACTACCCAAATTAGGAAAAGGAAGAATTTTACTTTTGCCTAATTTACAAGTAGAACAATCAAATGAAGAAGGGGAAAAATGATTTTTACTTCCTAATAAATCAGAATTTAATAAATGAGACAACACTACAGAATTTGGATGCCCTAGACGCTTATGCCAAAGCTCAGTCTTATTAGCCGTAGAAGTACAAGCAAAAGATATAACAGGAGGAATGGAAAATTGTATAGGAAACAATCTTCCAACTTTAGGCCCCTTCACGATTATTGTCCCCGACACCTGATCTTGCACAAGACAACCATTACGAGAAAAATTTACATCACAATTGTCATCAACCAGTCGTCCAACTGAAATAAGACTAGTTGAGAGCTTCAGTGAAAAAAAAACATTCTTGAAAGTTGGAGCAATATCCCCAACCTTGGTAATGGGTAAATTAATGCCATTAGCAACCTGTATTTGTGATGAAACTTGATACTTACGAATATTTTTTATCATGCTTCCTGAGTTGGTCATATGATTGGAAGCACCAAAATCAACAATCCAAAAATTAGATTTAACATCAATACCTTGTAATCCCAATGCTAAAAAGTTTGATACGATCATTTGTTGTACCAATCCAGGAGTAAGAGCTTATCCTGAAGGTCCTGAAGATGAGTTCTCAAGAGTGGAACCATTTATTGCTGCATGAAAATAATTTACCTTACAATTCTGTGGGCGTGTGGGACACTCTTTGATAATGTTTCCTTGTTGTTTACAATAATTACAGAACTTCTTGCCACAATTTCTAGCAATATGGCCATATTCCTTGCAATTGTAGCATTGAGTTCTATTCATATTCCTACTCATACCTTTACCTTGAGCAGCAAATGCAACAACAACATCATTTTCTCTTCTGAAAGCATTTTGTGTGACATAACGCTGCTCTTCATAAAGCAATTCCCTAAAACAAACATCCAGGGAGGGAGATGGGTCACGATTTAACAAGTTA
This sequence comes from Capsicum pubescens, assembly GCA_030864215.1. Taxonomy (NCBI): domain Eukaryota; kingdom Viridiplantae; phylum Streptophyta; class Magnoliopsida; order Solanales; family Solanaceae; genus Capsicum; species Capsicum pubescens. The sequence goes on from CM061538.1 coordinate 338,744,108, forward strand.
GAGAGAACACTCTCAAACTCAGAGTGTAACTTCATCAAAAATTGATATCACTTGCTTTTCTCATGAACTTGCTGAATTACAGAGAGAGATTCGGAAGGTATTTTGGCATAAACAATATCTGTAAATTTAGCCCATAAGTTCTGAAATCTAGAATAATAATCCTGAATAGAAAGACCTCCTTAAGAGTAATTAGCAATTTCATACTCTAAGTGAAAGCACCAGGCACTATTATCTTGGTTGTAAACCTTTTTTTAATAATCCCACATAGCCTTAGCTATCTTGTAAGTCCTGAGATTAAAAACATTAAAAGGATCAATTGACCCTAAAAGCCATGTCATCACCGAGCATCTTTAATCTTCCATTCACCTAACTTTGTAGGATCAGTAAGAGCAGGATCGGCTCCATCTATATGGCCCCATAGTTCTTTTCTGGTGACAAATAACTAAAATTGAAACTCCCATGACAAAAAATTCTTTTGAGTGAAACGAACACTGAATGATTCAAATTGATATGAACTCATAATTATGAAAACTAGAAACACTAACTCAAAAAAAAACAACCAAAATGACCAAGATCAAAGTCCTAGGTGTTAATTGTCGAGGAACAATCAACAAAAAACAAAATTTTCAAAATAAATTTTGAAAAAAACCACAAATGAACTCTATGAAACTAGACAATCAAGAGAAGGCTCTGATGCCATATCAATTTTCTGTTGAATGCCTCTCAATATTGAGAGTCTTGTCATTAAATAGAAAATATTCAATGATAACATCCCTAAAGATCCGTCTTCCTATCCCTAAAGATCATCTTTTCTATCCCTCTAAATCCGCTATTCTATTCCACCAAATCTGCTCTTACTAAAGTCACTATTATTTTCTTTAACTACTAAATCAAATCTATGTAATTACACTAATATACAACAATATATGATTACATTAATATACAATATTTACATCATTCTAACAAGTTTAACGTCTTGCTTGAAGCTCTGAACTGTGCATTTGACTATTACAACTCTGAAACCATCCCTGTTCCTATTCCCTTCTTCAATTTGAAGAAGAGTGGTATAATTTCTATACCAAAACTAAGGATTATAGGAAGCACATTAAGGAAATTAGGCACCTGTAAGTTTGTCAACTTGATCAGCAAGTTTGATATATGACCATAGAGCAGAATTTTCTCTTCTATGTTTACGATAGACATTAAAAGGAAAGCCTCACTAGTCATCAAGATAGGGATCATTAATCGGTTGTAACCTTCATATAGTTGGCGTTTGATGATTATATTTCACAAAAACTTCATGCATAATTTTTCCTTGTCTATAATGAAAGAGTTCATAGTTTTGCCAAAAGCACGTGACCACCATATTTTTGCATGATTTTGACTTGAGTTTTTGGAACATGAAATCTTTTATGCAAATTACATGTTTTGGGTGGTCTGAAACTACATTTTTATGAAAGATCATGCTTATTGCATTATGGCTTAGAAATAGAACTTGTAAGTCTTGGTGTGACGACACCAACTCAGAAAATGCCATGATAAATTCAGAACAGAGTAGAATGCATGTTTGAAATTAGATTTACAGATTTTGTGATTAAAATGTTGCATGATTAGAAATGGTTAAAAATTAGGCAGAAAGAGATGTTAGGTGGTTCCCCGAAGAAGGCATGAGTCCAGATACTCATTTCTCAAAATCGTGATTTGTCGATCCAGGTATATCTTATATTACGCTAGCCTAGTGCCGTGTGGCGTATTAGAATCAAAGACTCCAACCCTTGTGGCACACTTGGGTTGGAGGCTTCCCCGCCGAGTAAATGACAGATTCCATATCGCCCGTGGAATATCGGAAAATGTAAGGGAGTTCTACCTAACTCAAAAGTAATACAAAGATTAGAAACTATTTTGACAAGAATGATTTATGATTACTTGAATGATGCCCATGTGTTTCCAGAAACTATTTTATGCATGACGTTTGATGAAAAATTGCTCTCATCTATTTTATATATATGTTCAAGTACTATATTTTGGATTGCTTCGCATGCCAGTACTTTTGTGCTGACCCCCCTCCCTCCAGGTTATGAGGCACAGTCTAGGGGTCCAGATAAGTAGTAGATATTTCAGATCGCTGATCAGATTGTGGAGTGGTGAGCCTTCTATGATCCAGAAGGCCTGGTTATTTCAGATAATTATCTTTAGTTTTGTCTTGGTCTACTGGGGGCCTTGTCCCAGTTTTCATACAATTTGTTTAGTCCATAGAAGAGATTTCGCCGACTGAGTCAGACATTATTATTCAGATATATCTTGGATTTCAGTTTTCAGTGTTATGATCACATTCAGGTTGACCATGTTTTCGTAGTATTGTGAATCTTCCGCATTTCTTTTATCATATGAATTATGTGCATGATTACCAGATTGATAGGAGTGTTTTGGGACTTCATGGTTCGGAATGCTCATCACGGCCAGGGCCCCGATTCGGGTATTGTCAAACTTAGTATCAAAGAACGGTTCTTGGTCCCATGGTGTCTGCAAAATCGCGTCGGGTAGAGTCTTATTTATTGGTGTGTAAAGCGCCACACTTATAAGCAGGAGGCTACTAGGCGTTTAGGAAATATTTCCCTTCTTTGTGATTTAGTTCGTGCTTCAGAATCAAGTCTGTTCCTAATCAGTGATCTTTTGTCTTACAGAAATAACAGTCATGCCTCCTCATCACAATACTAATTAGAGTGCTCAGAATGATGAAGTCCTTCCCACTCATGGGATGAGGACACATAATAGAGCTCCCACCCTAGAACCTGTCCCTACTCCAAGAGTCACTCCAGTCCTGACCAATCCACCTCGGGCTCCATGGACCAATGTTAACCATTCCCCGACTGCTCAGAGGGATATTTCGAATGCCGAATTCAGACAGACTATTCATATGCTAGCACAGTTGGTGGATAATTAGGCTCAACGATCAAAAGATGTTGGGTCTGCATCAGTGACGTCGGAGGCTACTAGGGTGGGATAGTTCATGAGAATTAACCCACCCAAGTTTACTGGCACCAAGGTAGAAGAATATCCACAAGAATTCGTAGATGAAATGGAGAAAATTTTCAAAGTGATGCATGTGGATCAGATTGAAGGTGTTGAGTTGGTAGCCTACCAGCTGAAGGATTTAGAAAACCAATGGTACAATGAGTGGGAGGATGCAAAAGGTGACAGTGCTGAGCCCACAGTTTGGGATGAGTTTGTAGAAGCTTTCATTGACAAGTTCTTTTCTCTGGAGATGAGAAAAGCTAAAGTAGAGGAGTTCATGAACCTCAATCAGGGTAAGATGAGCGTGTAGGAGTACACCTTAAAATTTAATCAGCTGGCCCGTTATGCTCCCGAGATGACGAGTAGTATGAGGGACCGAATGAGGAAGTTTGCTTCCGGCCTTTCAAATGATCTGGTGCTTGAGTGTCAGGGAGCTATGCTGAACAAGGAGTTAGACTTTTCTAGGCTGACAGTTCACATGCAACAGATATAGGAGAAGAAAACGAAGATTTCTGAAGCTAGGAAGAAAGAAAGAAAAGCAAAAAGAGCTATATCTGCCGACCAGAGTTATAGTCAGCCTCAAAGCGGTAAGTTGGGAAATAAATGGAAGAATAAGAAGAATTGGGGTAATGAAAAATCTGCTGCCAGCGCCCAAGCCCCCAGACCACCAGCAGGCAGACAATCTCAAAGTTTCCAAACTCATCATAGATCTAGAGCATCAGATACTCAGTCACAGGGTAGTGTGGCTCAGCAGCATCATACTTTTCCGTGGTGTGAGACTTGTGGTAGAAATCATCCAGGGAGATGTTAGTTGGGAGAATTTGTATGTTATTCATGTGGTCAACCGGGTCACATTCAGAGGGACTAACCATCTGCTAGGAAGAATGTTGGTGGTGTAAAGTCTCAGGAAAATTCTTCGGCACCACCCCCACATCAAAAGGGTGCCACATCATCTGCTGGGAGCGGTTGCAACTAGTTATATGCTTTGACCAACCGTTAGGAGGTGGAAGTTTCCCAAGACATTGTCACCGATACGTTACAAATCGTATCTCGTGATGTTTATGTGTTACTTGACCCCAGGTCTACCCTATCCTATGTGACCCTTTATATGGCTGTTGGTTTCAGGTTTGAGCCCGATATGATTTCTAAACCTTTCTCTGTTTCCACTCCGGAGGGTGATTCTATTATGGCTAGGAGGGCATATAAAAATTGTGTGGTATCTACTCTTAGCCGGGATACTATGGCAGACCTTATAGAACTCGATATGGTTTCTTTTGATGCTATCTTAGGGATGGATTGGCTCCATTCATTCTATGCCACGTTAAATTGTAGGACTCAAAGAGTCACTTTTTCTTTCCCAAATGAGCCAGTGATAGAATGAGAGGGACATTCTTTAGCACCTAAAAGGCACTTTATATCCTATCTCGGGGCCCGGAGACTCATTTCTAAAGGCTATTTGTATCACCTTATTTGTGTTAAGGACTCTAATGCCGAGAGTCTTCCTCTTCAGTCTGTCCCTGTAGTAAATGAATTTCCAAAAGTCTTTCCAGATGATCTCCCAGGAATACCACCTGATAGGGAGATAGAGTTTGGTATTGATGTATTGCCAGATACCCGCCCCATCTCTATTCCGCTATATAGAATGGATCCTGTAGAACTAAAAGAGTTGAAGGAACAACTAGCAGATCTTCTAGATAAAGGTTTTATACGCCCCAGTGTGTCACCTTGGGGTGCGTCTGTACTCTTTGTGTGAAAGAAAGACGGTTCCCTTCGTATGTGCATAGACTACCGTCAGCTGAATAAGGTCATGATTAAAAATAAGTATCCTCTTCCTAGGATTGATGATCTTTTTTACCAGCTTCAGGGTGCTAGATGTTTTTCAAAGATATACCTTTGTTCAGGATACCATCAGTTGAAGGTTAGAGAGTCAGATATTCCCAAAATAGCTTTCCAAACCAGATACAGTCATTTTGAATTCTTAGTCATGTTCTTCGGATTGACTAATGCCCCTGCAACTTTCATGGACCTAATGAATAGGGTTTTTCGTCAGTTCCTGGATCTGTTTGTGATAGTATTCATTGATGACATCTTGATTTATTCCAAAAATAAGGAGAATCATGCCACTCACCTCCGAATTATTCTTCAGACTCTTAAAGATCATAGCTTGTATGCGAAATTCTCCAAGTGTGAATTCTGGCTTAATGCCATTGCATTCTTGGGTCATATTATGTCTAGTGACGGTATTAGAGTGGATCCCCAAAAAGTTGAACCAGTAAGAAAATAGCCCAGACTCGCGACTCCAACCGACATTTGAAGCTTTTTCAGTCTGGCGGGTTATTACAGAAGGTTCGTAGAGATTTTTTCCTCCATAGCTGCTCCCGCTCACTAAATTGACTCAGAAAAAGGTGAAGTTTGTGTGGTCTGACTTGTGTGAAAATAGTTTTGAGAAGTTAAAGGACAAGCTGACTACTGCTCCTGTTTTGACTCTTCCCGAGGGGGTAGATAGTTTTGTGGTTTACTGTGATGCGTCCCGTGTGGGACTTGGTCGTGTTCTGATACAACATGGTAAGGTGGTAGCTTATGAGTCTAGGCAGTTAAAGGTGCATGAGTGAAACTACCCCACTTATGACTTGGAGTTAGCAGCCGTGGTGTTTGCACTTAGAATCTGGAGGCATTATCTCTATGGAGTGCATGTTGATATTTATACTGACCACAAAAGTTTGCAGTATGTTTTCTCGTAGAAAGAATTGAACCTCAGGCAGAGGCGTTGGATGGAGCTTTTGAAAGACTATGATATGATCTTGCATTACCATCCAGACAAGGAAAACATTGTAGCCGACGCTCTCAGCAGGTTGTCTATGGGAAGCCTTTTTCATATTGAAGAGGGGAGAAGAGAGATGGTGAAGGACATTCACTGCCTTGCAAATCTGGGAGTACGACTCTTAGATTCCAAAAATGGAGGGGTGGTTGTTCATGAGATAGATAAATCTTCTCTTTGTGATGAAGTCAAAGAAAAGCAGGCCGAAGATCCCATCTTGATGCAGATTAAGGGAGATGTGGGTCAACAGAAAGTAATATCGTTTGGGATTGGTGACAATGGTATTCTGAGATATCAGGGTAGATTGTGTGTGCCTGATGTAGACGGGTTGTGGGAAAGAATCCTTAGCGAGGCTCACACGTCCAGGTATGTTATTCACCCAGGCTCTACAAAAATGTATCATGATTTGAAAACCATTTATTGGTGGAATAATATGAAGTGTGATGTGGCTAAGTATGTTGGCAAGTGTTTGAATTGTCAGCAAGTCAAGGTGGAACACAAGAGGACATGTGGTACTTCTCAAAAGATAGAATTGCCTTTATGGAAGTGGGAGATGATCAATACGGACTTCATTACAGGACTTCCGAAGTCTCGAAACCAGTATGATTCTATATGGGTAATTGTAGATAGGCTGAACAAGTCAGCGAACTTTCTGCCTGTCAGGACTAACTATTTGGGAGAGGATTATGCTAAACTATTCATCGTAGAAATAGTTTGTTTGCATGGGGAACCTGTGTCTATCATATCTGACCGAGGTATGCAGTTTTCTTCTCAGTTTTGGAAATCTTTTCAGAAAGGCTTAGGTACCCAAGTGAACCTAAGTATAGCATTCCAACCTCAGACTGATGGGCAAGCTGAGCGCACCATTCAGACCCTTGAGGATATGTTGAGGGTCTGTGTGATTGATTTTAAAGGTAGTTGGGTGGAGCACTTGCCATTGATAGAGTTCGCGTATAATAATAGTTTCCATTCTAGTATTAAGATGGCACCATTTGAGGCATTGTATGGGAGAATATGTAGGTCACCAATAGGGTGGTATGAAGTGGTTGAGATACAGATGTTTGGGCTTGATCTTGTTCATCCGGCGATGAAAGATGTGAAGCATATTAGAGAATGACTTAAAACAACTCAGGGACGTCAGAAATCCTACGCTGATGTTAAGAGGAGAGAGTTAGAGTTTGAGGTTGGAGATTGGGTATTTCTTAAGGTTTCTCCCATGAAGGGAGTTATGCGATTCGGGAAGAAGGGTAAGCTAAGTCCTCGCTATATAGGACCATACCATATTGTGAGAAGAATAGGTGGAGTTTCGTATGAATTAGAGTTGCCTACAAGTTTGGGTTCTGTCCATTCGGTATTTCATATATCCATGCTGAAGAAGTGCATTGGAGATCATTCGTTAGTAGTACCCATCGAAGAAATCAAGGTGACAGACTCCTTGTCCTACGAAGAAGAGCCGGTAGCAATTTTGGATCGTCAAGTTAGAAAGTTGAGAAGCAAAGAGATTGTTTTGATTAAAGTGTTATGGAGAAATCAGAAAGTCAAAGAAACAACTTAGGAATCAGAAGATGATATGAGAGGTAGATACCCAAATTTATTTGATCCGGTGAATGAAGTGATGGAAGGTACAATCTTTGTCCTTTTCTTTCCATGCCTTTGTTTTCTTGAAATCGTTCTTGTCTGTTTTCCGCATCATTATTCGGGGATGAATGATCCCAAGGGGGGATATTGTAACACCCAGACGTCTTCTTAGCTAAATTCTGTCCATGGAAAGTCTAAGCATTAACTTCTAGAATGATCTAAATTAATTTTCATGTGGAATTTCCTACAGTTCAACCTTTTATTACGTAGATGACTGAATTAGCTTTCCAATGATATAAGATTCGTCCAAAACAGACCCTCGGTGAAGAAGTTATGAATAATTTATAGTTCCAGGCATAAACATCGTCATTTTGGTGTCTAGCGCATCGCGGAGAGGGTCAAATTATCAATCGTCAAATTCCAGTGGGGCTCCACGATGGTGGCGCGTTGCGGAGGCACCCAATTTCCCACTCGTCAAATTCCAGTGGACCACCACGATTGTGGCGCGTCGCGGTGGCACCCGAAATCGGGTTTTTTAGTTCAAATTTTCAGTTCCATTTAGGAGTCATTAAGGGCAATTTTGACTTTTTCCTAACCTTTAAAACCGTCCAAACAAAGGATTTAGGGTATGTTTGAGCAACTTAACCCTATTTTCATCAAAATCATCAAGAATCCTCTCTAGGGTTTCAAAATAAAAAACCCAAGTAGTTCAAGATTCAACCGTAGGTTTTGAAGTTGATCGCATATTTGGAATTCCCAGGTCGTAGGCTTCAATAAGCACCTATTGTCTTCCTAATTCGAGGTACGCGAGGTTTTTTCTAAAATCTCATGGGCATAGAAATCATATTTTAAGAATGGGGTTTTGAAGTTTATGAATATAATCATGTTTTAGAAGTTTTGACAGTATTGTTTTGGTCTTTAGGCCTTTCCCCCAAATTGATTTGAAATTATGTATATATGTACGTATGTGTTCAAGAATGGTTATTCAATTGAGAGCATGAATTATAATGAATCCTTTTCTTGTTATGAGTTTTCTCATCTTCGTATGATATAAATTATTTTGAATGCGTTTTGAAGAGCATGATATGAAATACTTTGACTTTTGCTATGTTTTGAATATGATTTTTGAATACGAAAGAGAGGGTTGTGAATGTTGAATATATATATAATGAAAGAGTGCATGGTTTTGCCAAAAGCACGTGACCACCATATGTTTGATGAGAGTTTTTGCATGATTTTGACTTGAGTTTTTGGAACATGAAATCTTTTATGCAAATTACATGTTTTGGGTGGTCTGAAACTACATTTTTATGAAATACCATGCTTATTGCATTATGGCTCAGAAATAGAACTTGCAAGTCTTGGTGTGACGACACCAACTCAGAAAATGCCATGATAAATTCAGAACAGAATAGAATGCATGTTTGAAATTAGATTTACAAATTTTGTGATTAGAATGTTGCATGATTAGAAATGGTTAAAAATTGGGTAGAAAGAGATGTTAGGTGATTCCCCGAAGAAGGCATGAGTCCAGGTACTCATTGCCCAAAACCATGATTTTCCGATCTAGGTATATCTTATATTACGCTGGCCTAGTGCCGTGTGGCATATTAGAATCTGAGACTCCAACCCTTGCGGCACACTCGGGTCGGAGGCTTCCCTGCCGAGTCAATGGCGGATTCCATATAGCCCGTGGAATATCAAAAAATGTAGGGGAGTGCCACCTAACTGAGAAGTAATACAAAGATCAGAAACTGTTTTGACAAAAAATATTTATGATTACTCGAATGATGCCCATGTGTTTCCAGAAACTATTTTATGCATGATGTTTGATGAAATATTTCTCTCATGAATTTTATATATATGGTCAAGTACTCTATTTTGGATTTCTTTGCATGCCAGTACTTTTGTGCTGACCACCCCCTCCAGGTTCTGAGGCACAGTCTAGGGGTCCAGATAAGTAGTAGATATTTCAGATCGCAGATCAGATTGTGCAGTGGTGAGCCTTCTATGATCCAGAAGGCCTGGTTATTTCAAATAATTTTCTTTAGTTCTATTTTGGTCTACTGGGGGCCTTGTCCCAGTTTTCAGACAGTTTGTTTAGTCCATAGTAGAGATTTCGCAGACTGAGTCAGACATTATTATTCAGATATTTCTTGAATTTCAGTTTTCAGTGTTATGATCACATTCAGGTTGACCATGTTTCCGTAGTATTGTGAATCTTCTACATTTCTTTTATCATATGAATTATGTGTATGATTACCAGATAGATAGGGGTGTTTCGGGCCTTCATGGTTCGGAATACTCATCACGGCCAGGGCCCCAGTTCGGGTTGTGACATAACTGTAATCTTTAAGTGAGAATAATGAAAATTTAGTTTATGACTATTTTCTTCTTCTCTTTGATTGCAAGCTATCAAGCTACAATTCTTCCATTTCACATAGTATCAGAGCCACGAGCTCAACACTAAGTGTGTTTTCGATCATATTTCACCAAGTTCTCTGCTCAACTTGAGATTTCTGTCTCAGTTCATTTTCGATCTCTGTTTTTTTTGTTTCTTCTTATTCTTCGTGATTTAGATCTACCTTGCAGTTACATCCTCTCAATCATGGAGCCTAAAATAGATCAAAGTGATCCACTTTTCATTGGTTTTTATGATAGTTCCAGTGTCGTACTTGTTCCAATCAAGTTAACTGGTTTTGAAAATTACAGTTTATGAAGTCGATCGATGCGTATTGCTCTCTTAGGGAAGAGAAAGTTTGGATTTGTCACTGGAACCTGCAACAAGGAGTTTTATAGTGAGGAGCTACATGAGCAGTGGGAAACATGTAATGCAATTTTGCTTTCCTGGATCATGAACACTGTGAGTGAAAGTATGTTATCTGGAATTGTTTATGCCACAAATGCTTGTGCAGTTTGGGAAGATTTGAAGGAAATATATGACAAGGTGAATCACATGCGTATATACCAATTGCATCGTGAGATTAATATGCACTCTCAAGGTACAGATTCAATCTCAGCTTATTTTACCAAATTGAAGAGTTTATGGAGTGAGTACGATGTACTAGTGCCAAATCCTAGTTGTTATTTCCCTAAGTCTAGAGAGTACTTAGATCATATGTGTCAACTTAGACTCTTACAGTCTTTAAGTGGCCTAAATGTGTCCTATGATTAAGCTAGCAGACAAATACTGCTCAAAGGAGTGACTCCTACTCTTAATCAAGCTTATGCCATGCTTATAGAGGATGAAGTCCAATATTCAGCTTGTATGATGACTGTGAATGACAAATCAGAACCACTTGCTATGCAAGTGAATTGAAATTATGGTTTTGGACAAAACAACACTAACTATAAAGGTAGAAAATGTGATTACTGCCATCTCTTAGGTCATACCAAGGAAACTTCTTACAAGTTGGTAGGGTGTCCAAATGACTGGAATAACAAGAAGAAACAAGGATACAACTCTAACTTCAGGTCACAGAACACTGGCCGTAACAATGGTGGTAACAATTTTGTCAACACTGGTAACCAATTTTCTCAGGCTCCAACTATGGTAGCTGGTCAGGTTGATGCTGCTAGTTCTAGTCATGAAGGGACTCGTGCACCATTGGCCAAGCATCACACATTCACTGAGAAGGAGTACACTCAGATTATGACCATGTTGAGCAAAGATACCAAAGATATGAAACAAGTAAATATGACAGGTATTACTACTTGTTTCTTGTCCAAAGTCTGTCCTGACAGTTGGATTGTAGACTCAGGTGCTACACATCATGTGTATGCACATAGACACTTTTTCAAAAGCAGTACCAGATTAGACACTAAACATTTGGACAAGTTGCACCTCCCAACAGGTGATGAAGTGATAATCTCACACACTGGAGAAGCCTACATTTTTGTAGATGATGCGATCAAAGATGTCCTACTTGTTCCAGACTTCAAACTCAATTTGTTTTCTGTTGCTAAGATAACCAAGGAGATTTCATACCTTGTATCCTTTTATCCTGATTTTTGTATCTTTCAGAACCTTTTCAATGGCAAGGTGAAGAGGATTGGTAAACAAAAAGGTGGACTATATGTTCTTAAAGGTGGTTGGACAGGAAATACTAATCAGTCAGGATCAAAAACCTGCAAATTCATTACAGAAGTCTCAACTTCCAGTTACAGTTTATGGCACCAAAGACTTGGACACCCTACTTCTCAGATTCTCAAATGTTTAGACATTCTGAAGAATCCTAGTGATATAAATATGTTGAATAAATGTACTCGGAGTCCACTAGATAAAAAAACAAGATTTTCATTTCCTACTAGTACTACTATATATTCCACTTGTTTTGAACTTGTACATATGGATTTATAGGGTCCATGATGTTGGGTGTATTTATGCATTCTACCGCTACTATTCTAGCCTATTTAGCCTTGTTTTGAGGATGATTCATGTGATTAATGGGGTGAGAATGATATAAATGAGAATTTATGTGTCCAAGTATGTGTTTACAATGTTTAATGGTGGTTTTACATGAGTTTTGATTCAATTTGAGCATTTAGAGTTCACCCGAGAAAACTAGTATAACTAGCTTGAGCTAGGTGTTTTTCTAGTCTATTATGTTGGGTTATAATGTTCTTTAATGAGTTACTAAGGTTGTTATTATGTATTTATATGTAAAAAAAACTTATTTATAATTTTCAAGGGTCAATTGGATCGAGAAAAGAGTCAAAATAATAAGTTAAAGCTCAATGTGAATTTAGCCTATGCTTAGCTCGTGTTTCTAGTTCATTGTTGAGGATGTTGTGTTGTTCTGAGATCTAAATTGTTGTGTTTAATTCTATAGGATGCTTGGTTAATGGACTATGATGGTATATGAAGGATTTACAAGCTTCAAATTAAGTGGAAACAACTCAAAAAGGCTTGAAATGGATCAAGGAAGCACAAAACGCAGCTTGACGCCAATTTGGATACCTGAAAAGTATTGGGAGAGTGTGGACGCATGAGAAGTAGTATTGGCACGTGCGACACATCAATGGATTCAGAAGGCACCCAAAACAGTGAAAAAATAAGAAGTCAAACTGGAGAATCGATTTACACAACGCTATTATCGATGCGGCGTATAACTGGGTTCGCAGACGACCAAAAACTGTTTCATTGTTCAACAAGGCGTGGGATATTTCTTCCACTATAAATAGGAAATTATTCACGTGTTTTTACTTACTTTTGGACATCCTTGGAATATATTGGAGGCTACACAACTTCTTTTTAGGGTTTTTATCATTCTTTTATTTTAGTTTCTTTCATGATTTGTATCATCAATTCAAGGGACTGGATGGTGAATATTTTCATTAAAGGCTAAAAATCCTATCCGGTTTAAGGGCACGATCATGATTACTTTCATTTTGAATTAAGTTTGTTAATTTGCTTATCATTATTGGTTGCTTGTTTATTCTTGTTTTAACTATTTTAAGGATTAGCTACCCTTAGAATACATCAATTGTCAACCTTGTGATCTCTGGAGAGGGAATAGGGAGATAGAACATGGGAATAAGCAAAGTATGGTTCTTGTTTCTTTATAAAATAAGAAATTTGAATTAGTATCTAGGACAGGGATGTACTTAGATACCTTACTTGATTCACACATAGGATGATATTTGTAAAGAACTTAAGTGAACTATTACATCCCCGCCCAACGATGTAGTTGTAAGGTTTAACTTAGGTAAAGGATTAGAGGTTGGGAAACCATGATCATTCAATTAACCCTTTGAATCAACAACCAAGATAAGCAAGTTAACGATTGAAGTTCAATAATGTAGTATGATTGTTCGTAAGCCTTAACCCTAGGTTTCTATCCTTTGATTGCCAAAAGTCATTTACTTTTCCACATTAGCTTAGTTTATTTTTCATTTACAAGTCTAAAACTTTATTTGTTACTCTTCTCAATTTGTTAAACTAGAATTGGATAGTCGGCGAACGCAAGTCCCTGAGAGATCGATACTTGGGATTTCTTGAAGCCACTTTACTACTTGATAAGATTACGTACACGGAGAACGTAAGTCCCTGAGAGATCGATACTTGGGGGAGTGTTTTAAACTACTACATACACGGAAACATACACGACTACCTGTTCCATTGGTATGTAATATTGATAGGAGTAGTTAGTTAGTTAGTCAATAGCTGAGTCAGCTGTAGAGGTTGTTAGAGGTTGTTATACAATGATTAGTTAGTTACAATGAGCTTTCAATGAGCTGGATACATGATTCACTTCTTAGCTCATCTTAACTCAAGTCTATAAATAGACTCATAACTGTAATCTTTAAGTGAGAATAATGAAAATTCAGTTCTGACTATCTTCTTCTTCTCCTTGATTGCAAGCTATCAAGCTGCAATTCTTCCATTCCACATGTACTCATATCCACAAGATAGGAAAGTCTCTATCTAGAGTCCAATCATATTCCAAACAAGAAATACCAGAAATAACCAATGTAAGTTCATTTCCTGCCAGTTCACTTCTTATTGAGCCATAAAATAACATACCCAGTATATTACCACAAAAAGTGGGGTCTGGGAAAGGTAAGTGTATGCAGCACCATTACCTCAGAGGTTCAATAGAGAGGTTGTTTCTGATAGTCCCCAGGCTCAAGACAAAAACAGAATACAAGAACACAAGTTGCTTATAATTTATACTGAGACAAGATTTAGAGGTTGAAATCAACTGATGCTATATTTACACCAATATGGTCACAGGTAAAGTAATAATCATGGGACTGGAGCATTTAACTTGTAAAAGGACTCCTCAAACTAAGTCAAAATTCACAAAGCTGAAAATGAACAATGCAATGGAGACTATAAAGAAGCTGCACAAACACTGCTTGCAGTGTCGTTCATAAGTATGCCGTCAGGGGCAGCTCAACGGGATTTGTGGCCTAAAGCCAACTTTAAAAAGAGGCCCTTAAAATTAATTAATAAAATTTTATATATGTTTATTTAATTTATTTTCATTTTATTTTGTAACGGTGATGTATGAACTGTCTTGTATGTATATATATATTGACAATTCTCATTAGGCTATATGTTAGTTTCCACCATCGAAGATATCTAATAACTGAATTATTCATCAAAGTTTCAACAATATTTTTATAAAAAAGATTATGGTTAAGATACTTTTTTATCAATTAATTTTTTCTCTACATTTAATGATCTCAATTTTGTACTACTAACTAGATGTTAAAATAATTATATACATATGGATTAGTTTTTAAGTCTATTTTGAATTAAATTAATGGCTTGATCCACTATTTATCAGAAATAATTTAACTCTAAGAATATTAGAAGAGACTTTGTTTGTCTTTCTACTATAGATATTGCAATTAATTATTTTTTGTATGTGTATTTATTATGAAAATTAAGTGATAATCAGGCTATCCTAATTTATGTGACACTTTTTACTTATTGAGAGTAAAATTATATAAATTTTGATCAATATTTTGAATCTATTCTTTCTTCATACTCATGACGTGAGAAAAAATGTAGTGTATAAGACTTAGGGGCCGTTTGGTGTGAGGTACTAAGACAAGTTATCCCGGAATAAAATAATAGTCCCGGGATAAACTTTTTAATACACCGTTTGGTTTGACAATACTTGGGATAATTTATCCTGGGATTAATAAATTAAGATGGGATATTTTTTTCATTTTATAATTTATCCTGAGATAAATTTGAATTGAATTAAGATGCTAGTTATATATTTTATGCACTAATGAAAATGAAAATATGGGGGCCTTTGATTTGGGGGGCTAAAGCACTTGCTTTAGTTGCTTCCCCCTAAAGCCGGCACTGTATGCCGTTGGCAGCTGAAACGCTCCGAGAATAGTAACCAACTTCATCCCTATAAGAATTATTTTGTTAAGTGGTGGCTCCACAAGATTTTATGACTTGAACGACCATCCTCCCACTGCATTTCTGCCAATTTATTAATGAGATGGATAAAACCCCGATGAACTTTGTCTCCCCCCATCTAGACCAGTAAGCATCAAGATCATATCATTCTTCGTTGAAGACAAATTCCTAGTGGTCATGTTAAGTGGATATATCTTCTTCATAGTGGTTCGAGAATCATTATACCTTTATAAGACAGTACACTTGCTATATTCTCTTCTTTCACCTTCTGTTTTACCCTTTTTTCAGTAGCATGAAGATAGAACTTTATCTTATTCTTAAATTTCACTTCTCTGAAAGTTATTGTAGTTAAATTCCTGAAGTTGAATTCACCCATCCCGAAACCTTGCTCTTCCTCATCTCAATCTCATCAAACCCTTGAAAGCTCAAACATCGCTCAATGTTTAAGTTAGGAGTACCATAGTTAACAACTTTAGCCTGAACTCAACATGGTAATGCAGAATTATCTACCCATAGATGCATATTCCCATCCACTAAACAAAATGGGATACTATCTGCCGCTCCAAGACTCAAAAAGTAAGCTTTATCATCAAGCAGAAGCCCCAAAAATGGCGTTAAATCAATATCATAGGAAAGGAGATCAAAGGCTGAAACAGATTCTCAGAACAAAGGATTGATTCCTGCCGTGAAAACCACCATAAATGGTACCATAACTCCCACCAAATTCTCGTCTATCTTCAACAAAACAACCCTATACACTCCATGTTCTCTCTTTGTGGTCAAATTGTTCATCTGTATATATGAATCCAGCATATTTGATTACAAAAACTCATCATTCTCGTGAAATGATGCATAAATCTCCATCACTGTATAAGTTTCCTCGGAACCACAATACCCATCCAATTCCCATTTTGACTAACTCTAGGGAAATGACTAGGACAATTTGAGATACATCTTTCTAATAGAGAACAATTCCTTGGTCTTCAGATCTTCAAAAGCATTCATTTAATCCAAAACTTCTATATATTTTGAAGCCTTCAGCACTTTCTTGATGCTCCAGGATGCTTGATTTGCAGTAGCATCTCTAATTGGCCTTTCTTTATGTAGTATAGTTGAACCCACCTATACTTTCTTGTTACTCAGATTCCACAACAATTTACTATCAGCTTCATCACTCACTCTCTTAGGTAATAGAAGTATCTGAGACCGATATGTATGAATAGAAAAAAAAAAATACTTTTCAGTAGGCGCATTCTGCCTCTTAAGGACAAAACACTTTTGCTTTCCAAGAACTAAATGTTCGTAGCAATTCTATTTTGAAGAGGATGGAAGCAGTTGGGTGCGAAGCTTTCTTTGTGAAAAAGCTCGTCCTTGTCAATATAGGACTGTCTTTCATTCTGCTTTTACTTATTTTTTGGAAATCTATCATTCAGACCAAAGATGTATGGCATGGATTCTATTACTGATAGACAAAACTCAGTAGACCTGCAAAAAAAGGTAACCAAAATTTCATTACGGCAAAATTCTATCGTTAATGATAACCTAAAATTATTACTGATAGAAAATTAAATGCATTCATCGATGTTGCATCACGAGTTTACAATGGTATGGACAGCTTTTTTACAGCTTCAAGGGACCTCATCCTTAGATATTTGTTGATAAACAGTAGTAAGATGAGAGAGAATCCAAAAAAAGTCACAAAATCATTATAACCTGATAAAGAAAGAGTAGGGGCAGGCCCCGTACATCAGAATGAATTAACTCAAATTACTAGTACGCCTCTCACTATAAAACTATATTACATAAAAGCATCAAATTAGGCTCCCAATATTATGTTTAATAGCCGAGATATCTCCAACAGCCAGCTGGGAAACGGTTCGATGGTGCAACTCAGGTTGAGAAAGGTAAAATATTTTCATAATCTTTGGAGAGCAATGGTTCTTTATTCCATTTTTATACTACGAAAACGATCTGCTCATCGGATGTCACAAATGCAATGAAAAGAATGTTACAAAACATAGCCATTACTATGCATACAGAATGGCATTTCGTACAGCTTTTGAGACCCTTTTAAGCCTCAAGACAGTCAATCTCTGCCCCCTTCACATTTTAAGAATGGGGTATCAAGTTCAGATTGGTAGATACAATTGGCCGCATGAAACGAAACTACCTGATTGTGTGCTTTTGCTACCCACTTTAAAGATGGAAGGAGATGGAACTTATCCAGAGATGAAAACAGAATAAAATTTTCATAATATATTTCTCCAGCTTTGATAGTTAGCTGGACGACAGAAAATAAATCACGTCTGACGGTTGACATAATCGTGTAAGAATAAAGTTGGAAGTTGCAAAGTTGTGTCTAGAAAGAGGAAGAACTAGGTGGGCCACCGACATTTTTAAGTGGGATGAACTAAACGCTTTGCAGACGTACTATTACAAAGCTAAGAGAGAATTGCACTGAGCAGTTGAAAGAGTGGTTGAGTTTATGACTGTTTTAGAAACCTTTCACTGAACGATTTGATGAAGACAGTTTCTTGGTAACCTGCTTCAAATGGAATTTTCATGGGGAGATAATGCTATAAGATGCTAAAACTACATACTTGATGCACATATGTCAACAGTCAAACACAATCCCTAAAAAACACTTCTGCAGGAAGAAGTCACAATGTTCGTGAAGAACAAAAAGACGAGAGATACAAAAATATTCACTTGATTCAATAGAAGGCATAGGAGAAATCATGAATAGTGATTTATGTTCTTATCCGGACCCGGGATTACGCCCAGGATCCTGCCGCTTGACCTAGGATAACGCTCAGGCCCAAGACCACCCCATCCACAATCTGGGGGCCAGGACCCCCTCCATGCTTGGACTCGAGACCACGCACAGGCCCAAGACCCCTCCACGCCTGGACTCGAGACTACTCACGGGCCCAAGTAGGGGTGGACATTCGGTATTCGGTTTGGTATTTTCAAATTTTGGGTTCAGTAATTCGATAATCAATATTTGAAAGTAGATACCACATACCATACTTATAAACATCGGTTTGGTAATTCAGTAATCGTTAAATTAAACTTTGGTTCGGTACGATTTTTGGTAATACCATGTTAAAGTTGGAAATATCCAAATGTTCTTTAAACTTCATAGTGTATATTTAATAGAAACCCTATTTAGTATTCCTTTTGTTGCTTTTTACGAATATATTACCAAGGTCCAAGAGATTCTTTGGGATTGACTAATACTATTGTCTATTGAGTTGGTTAGACATATCGTATTAATATATATATATATATATATATATATATAAAATTCGATATTTGGTAAATACCGAATACCAAAGGGTATTAACGTCTTTTACCAAACCCAATCCCGAATACCAAAATATTAAAATTTTATTTCCAAATACCATATCAAATACCGAATACCAATTACCAAATTTTTCAGTTCGATTCAGTAATTCGGTTTTCGGTATTTTATGCTCAGAAATAAGCCCAGGTCCTCGCCCTTACTATGCCTGGACCCGAGACCCCACACAGGCCCAAGACCCCTCCATGCCTGGACTCGAGACCACGCATAGGCCCAGGTCCCCGCCCCCTCTACGTCTAGACCCAAGACCACGCGCCGGCACAAGACCCCCTCCCTCGGCCTGGACCGGGGACCATGCTCATGTCCAGGACTGCCCCTTCTGCGCCCCCCTCTGTGCCTGGACTCGAGACCATGCATAGGCCCAAGACCCCTCCATTCTTGGACTCGAGACCACACACAGGACCAAGACCCCTCCACACCTGGACTCGAGACCAATCATAGGCCCAAGTCCCAGCCCCTTCTACGTCTGGACCCGAGACCACGAACAGACCCAAGACCCCTCCACGCCTGGACTAGAGACCACTCACAGGCCCCGATACTCACCCCTTCTACACCTGGACCTGAGACTATGAGTCGGCATAGGACCATGACCTCCCCTCGGACCCGAGACCACGCTCATGTCCAAGATTGCCCTTCCCCCGTCTGGACCCGGGACCATACCCAAGACCCCTCTCCATGCTTGGACTCGAGACTATGCACAGGCCCAAGACCCCTCCACGCTTGGACTTGAGACCACTCACAGGCCCAGGTCCCCGCCCCCTCTACGCCTAGACTCAAGATCACGCACCGGCACAAGACCCGCCCCCTTCCCTTGACTTGACGTAGGAACACGCTCATGTCCAAGACTGGCACAAATGCTAAGCATGCGAGAGGTATAGGGAAGTCTACAGGATGAACTAATGATCGCAAAACCGATCTGTGGTTGAAAAATGTTTATTTACTTTGATTGATGCATCTTACAGATGGCCTAAACTATCTCGATTCAAATAAATTGACGAGTAACTTGCTAAGAAAGTAATACTAACACAATTAAGCTTTAACTAGAATGAAAAAAGTGTGATTTAGTGATATCCTTTTTGTACATTCCAGGATGATTTAGTTCAGGGTCGACAATTAGTGAAAGAGCTGCACACAGGTCAACTGCTAATTTTCAAACTATTTCACAACAAATTTAGGAAAAAAATGACAATAAATAAAGTCTATAAGCTACCTAATTTGTGTGGGTAGTCAACAACTATGCCTCCAAAAAATCAAGCTCGCATGGAAAAACCCAGAATCAACTCTCTCTGAGCAAAATTTTCAGGATAAATCTTGCGTATTGCTCTTGCTCCAGAAGGGATTCTAGCTATGTTATGGGCAAAATTCAGTACTTAGATAGCTATCTAGGAGTATGAAATTATTCTACTAAATGACATCATAAATGGAAAACTTTTTGGTCGATGGATTTAATATGTATATTAGGCTAATTGCTTTATTCTTAAGGCTACTAATTCTACTTGCTATTGATTGTTACTTATGATGTGTAAACATTTCCATTGTGAGTTTATAACACAAAATCTGCAGCAAAGTCATGTAAGACACTGGGTATTCCTTAGTTCTACCAGAAGAAATTTAAGGCAGTAAATATCCAAGGCTCCGCTCGAGCCCGGCTCACCCTCGTCCTAGGCTCCACCATAGCGCGGGACCGCCCCGTCCAAGGCTCCGCCCGATCTTGGGATCACCCCCTTTCTCGCCCCGCCCTAGGCTCTGCCCGAGCTTGGGACCGCCACCCCTTTGTCACCCATTTTAGGCTTCGCCTGAGGTCGAGACAGCCCCCATCCCTCGCGTTGTCCTAAGCTCTTCCAGAGCCCGAGGACTGCCCCCCGGTCCTACGGATTGCTCGAGCCTGGGATCACTCTGCCCCTCCGGTCCCAGGTTAAGCCCGAGGCTGCGATGACCCCCCTATTGATAGCTCGATCCTGGGGCCAAGCCTCCCCCCGATCCCAGGTTTATCCCAGGGCCACGCTGCCCCTAGGTCCTAGGTTCATCCCAGGACAACGTTGCCCCCCATTCTAGGGTCAGCCTGTGGTCGACCCCCCGATCTCAGGTTTCTCCAGAGCCCGCTCCCTTGGTCCCAGGTTCTTCCAAAGCCCGAGCCCTACCCCCCGGTCCTAGTCTTCGCCAGAGCCCATGGTCTGCCTCTCCCCTCCGGTGCCAGGTTTCGCCAGAGCCACCCTTCCACCCTTTCCGGTCATAAGTTCTGCCAGAGCCCCCTTTCTCCCAGTCCCAAGATCCGCCAAAGCAACCTCCTTGGTCCCAAGTTCTGCCAAAGCCCTCTCCCCGGACCCAAGCTCCACAAGATCTCGATCCCAAGCTCCGCCAAAGCCAGGGAACCCCTCCTTCCGGTCCCAGGCTCCGCCAGAGCTCGAGCACCCCTCCATCTGGTCCTAGGCTCCGCTACAACCCGCCCCCTCCCTCCAGTCCCACGTTCCTCCAGAGCTCGAGCCGCCCCACCTATGATCCCAGGTTCCACCAGAGCCCCATGATACCCCCTCCCCCTGATTGTAGGGTCCACCAAAGATCGGAACTGCCCCCCTCCGATCCCAGGCATATCTAAAACCTGAGCCCCTCCTCCCCCAGTCCCAGGCTCCGCTAGAGCCCGGGCCCCCTTCCTTCGGTCCCAGGCTCCACATGAGCCTGGGCTTCCCTTCCTCTGGTCCCAGGCTCTGCTAGATCTCGGAACCCCCCCTCCGATCCCAGGCTATGCCAGAGCCCGAGCCCCCTTTCCTGATCCCAGGATCCGCCAGAGCCCGCCCCTTCCCTCCGATCCTAGACTCCGCCAGAGCCCGGAACTTCCCTATCCCCCCAGTCCCAGACTTTGCCAGAGCCTGGGCCCCCTCCTCCAGGTCCAAGGCTTCGCCCGAGCCCGAGAAAGCCCCCCTTCCTCTTCCCCCCACCCTAGGTCTTTCCCAAGCTATGCCAGAGCCAAGGAACTGTACCGTCTAAGGCTCTGCCAGATCCCGGGGACCGCCCTATCCCAGGATTTACTAGAGAACAGAGATCTCCCTATACCAAGCTCCGCGGGGTCCTAGTGACCACCCCGCCAGTCCCAAGTTTTTCTAGAGCCCGGGGATGTGCCGCCCCTCGATACAAATTTTAGACGGGGGCTACCCACCCCGATCCTAGGTTCCACCAGAGCCCTCCTCCTGATACCAAATTCCACCCCTTTCCCCAGTCATAGGTTCCACCAGAGCTCGGGCACCCCCACCTTGACCTCGTCCCAGGCTCCCCGCGGTCCTATGGATTGCCCAAGCCTGGTGCCACCCCCTGTCCCAGGTTCCGCCAAAGCCTGAGGCCGCACCACCCCACAGTCCTAGGTTCCGTACCCCCTCCCCCGGTCCTAGGTTTTGCAAGAGATCGCCCCCTAATCCCAGGATCTGCTAGAGCCCGCCCCTCTCCCGATCCCACGCTTCACCAAGGCCTCCTCCTCCCAGGCTCTGCCATATATCGTGACCGCCCTCCTCGCCCCAGGCTGCACTAGAGCCCCCCTTCACCCCTCCGGTCCCATTCTTCTCCAGAGCCCGAAACCGCCTTCCTCTGGTCCCAGGCTACGCTAGAGCTTGGAATCGGCCCCTTTTCGGTCCCAGGCTCCTCCAGAGCCCGAGTACCTCTCCCTTCGATCCCAGGCTCGGCTAGAGCCCAAAATTGCCCCCCTCAGTCCTAGGCTCCACCAGAGCCTAGAACCGTCTTCCCTCCAATCCCAAGCTCCACTAGAGCCCGAGCACCTCTCCCTCCTATCCTAGGATCTTCAGGGCCCAGGCCCTAGACTCTCTCCCTTCGGTTCTAGGTCCGCCAGGGCCCGAGCCTCCCTCCTCCCAGTTTTAGGCCCTACCAGAGCCCACCCTACCAATTCCAGGTTCCGCCAAAGCCTACTGCCCCCTTTCTCCCGCTGACCTGGCCCCGTTCGAAGCTTTGGGCAGTCTCGGCGACCGCCCCCTATCCCATGGAATGCCCAAGCCTGGGGACGTCTCCCCAAGTATCTAAGGATTCGCACCTCCATCACCCCCATCCCAAGCTCCGTGTTGTCCCAGCGACCCCCTCTCTCCCCCCACCTGGTCCCATAGACCAACCGAGCCTGGGGTTGCCCCACAGTTCTATGTTTCGCTAGAGCTCGGGGACGCATCTCCCCCCAGTCCTAGGTTCTGTACCCCTCCCCCATCGATCCCAGGTTCTGCAAGAGCCCCCTCCCCCGATCTCGAGCACCACTAGAGCCCCCCTCCCGGTTCCATCTATGCATAAAATACCAAAAATCAAATTACCAAACCGAACCAAAAAATTTGGTAATTGGTATTCGATAATTCGGTATTTGGTATGTATTTGAGTGTAAAATTTCAATATTTTGGTATTCGGGATTGGGTTTGGTACAAGATATTAATGCCGTTTAATATTCAGTATTTACTGAATATCGAATATATATATATATATAGGTGTGTGTGTGTCTAACCTAACCTACTAGACAATAGTACTAGTGTAACGACCAGGGACTACCCCCTAGTCGTCACACGGTGCTTACGACCCCGAAGGACCACAAACTAACCCATGACTGATATCTTCTATGAGCACTGTATAATAATCATGAAATAAATGCAGAATTTGGATGAATTTCCATAAGGTTCAAAATACAAATACTGATAAAGTGTAACCACTAAAATAACAATCTGTAAAACTGAATATTGCCTGACAACTAGTCTGAAAAGTCTCTAACTGAAACTGTCTGAAAGTGGAGTTAATGGGACAATCCCCCAACTAACTCCCTTTACTAAAATACTGAGTCTACTAAAATACTTAAATAAATCATATCCTCGATAGATGAGGACTCACTTCTAAATCTACTATTGGCTGAATCTGAATTTGTCTATGCGCGGTCAGGAATTGAAGTGTCTGAACCTATGATATAAGACATCATAGCGCAAGAGAAAGTATGCGTCAGTACATGGAATGTACTAGTATGCTAGATGAGGTAAGGATGAATGCAGGGGTTCATATACATAAACAATACTGACTGAATAATATAGAGTAACTGAACACGAGAGTACATGAAAATTGAAACTACTGTAACTACTGAGTATGCAATACTGTGCATATACGTGAATGTCTACTGTAACTTAGCTTCTTTAAAGCTAAATAATGAATTCTTATAACTGAGTTACTGCTACTGATTGACTGTATCTAACAGTCCTGATTCTGTAGAACTGGACTGAATTCTATACTAAGATTAAAACCAAAATTATGGGAGGTAATCATCTAACCGACATCCCTTTTCTAATATAATTGGGGTCCAAACTATAACCCCGGATAGAAGGGTGCTAATAACGTGCCACGAGTACTAACAACTACTGTAGAGTCAGTCCTAATCTAGCGGGTGACCCCTGAGATCAGTCCTAAACTAACGGGTGATCCTTGAGTATGTCAGTCCTATCTAATGGGTGACATCTCATAACCTACGCTGGCTACGTAGTTCTAGAACTTAGGGATTATTTCTAGGGACCCAGTCCTAACTAACGGGTGTTCCCCCATCCCTTGGCTCGCTCGGTGATAAATCCTACTCTCAACTAAAAGACACTAAACTGAGTATACGGAACTGGACTGGACTGATACTGAGATTACTTAGTTTTCCTAAGTTCTATAACTGACTAAGTTCTACTGAGTTCTGTAATGGACTAAGAGTACTTCTGATCGTGACATGACTGATACTATTTTGTAACTGACACTGGCTCTAGATAAACAACTAAATTATTGGGTATTAAATACCCCCAGGACTCGATAGCATGAAAAGTAAAGCAAAGCATAACTTTGAATAATATATAAATGTTCACTTGGTCATAATTCATTCATAGAGACATTTTATCAAACACTTGTAATGCATTAACTTGTACATGAATGGAGAACAAATGTTAGCATGCTATAATGGCATTGTTTCATTCTCATAGACAATTTATCAAACACATGGAAAGCATAATTGGTACATTAAATCATAAACACTTAGAGTTGACATGATTACAACAATCAACTTTCTCATTGAAGGGCTTATCATGAATATCATGTAGTTCAATTCATATTAGGATCAATTCTTAGAACTTGTAATCTAGATCATGGATTAAAATAAAAATAACATCATAGAAACCTTAATCACTTTGTAAATTCAAGGGTTTATCAAGATAATCAAATATTATTCACACTTGCTATTCAATTTCAGGAAAAACATGCACTTAAATCATGGATTGAGACCCAACTAATATCATGAACATGAATTCAATAAAATTCAAACATGGAAATCATAAATACACAATCTCTGTACTTCGAAAAAAGAATTCTTGGACTTCATGGGTGGAAGGGACCCATGAATGAACATCTAACATACCTTAATTTGTGAGTTTCTTGGAGTTCTTGAAGAGATTTTTGGGATTGACCTTGATTTCTTGAACTAGCATTTTTGCCTCTTGAGAGAGAATGATTTTGTTCTTGAGAGAAAGTGAGGAAAAGTGACATAACAGGGTATTTAGGGCATAATTTCATGTTTAAAGGATGATCTAAGTCATGGGAAAAGTCTAAGTTGCCCTTGGGATTTAAAATCCCATAACTGGAATGCAGATTAAAGCCTCACCGCAATGCGGTGACTGGGTCATCACTATATCCACCGCGGCACGGTGGAATTACGGTAACTCACTGGTAAGTGACAATTATCAACTTGAGCCTCACCATGATGCGGGGAAATCGCGGTGAGCTACTAGAATTTGAAAAATGCCAAAATGGCCTTCAGCGCAACGCGATAGAAGGATCATCGCTATACTCACCGTGATGCGCCTAATCACGGTGAGCCACTTTTTTTCATAAACTTGTCCTAACATTTAGCTGAACATTTCTAAGTCGGGGACCCTTTATCGATCTTTAACTAACTGAGCTAAGCTTAGGATTTTGCGGGATCTTACAACTAGTCATTCCAAAGAATCTCTTGGATATTCGTAAAAAACAACAAAAAGAATACTAAATAGGGTTTCTATTAAATATACTCTTTGAAATTTAAGCGTACATTTGCACATCTCCAACTTTGATATGGTATTACCAAATACCGTACCGAATTAAAGTTTAATTTACTAATTATTGAACTACCAAACCGATGTTTATAAGTATGGTACGTGGTATCTATGTTCAAATACCGATTACTGAATTACGAACCCAAACTTTAAAAATATCGAACCAAATACTAAATGCCCACCCTACACCTCCCTGATACCAGGCTCCACCATAGCCCGACATAGCCCTTCCCGTCTTAGGCTCTGCCATAGCCCGCCCCCATCTCCCACTGGCCCAGGCTCCGCCAGATCCTGAGACCGTGTAATACCCCATACTTTTATTTGTCCCATTTAGCTCCTAGTGTGTCAAGGGTCAACTTTAAAAATATATAACTCTTGACAGTGGAGGAGTACTGCATTAAGTTCAACTAGTTTTCTAAGTATGCACCTGATATTATGGATGACCCTAGGTCGAGTATGAGTAAGTTTGTTACTGGGGTATATGGTTTCGTAGTCAAGAAGTGTAGGATTGCCATGCTTATTGGGCATATGGATCTTGCTAGACCAATGATTCATCCTTAATATATTAAGGTAGAAAAGTTGAAAGAGAGAGAGAGGAGAAATAAGAAGGCTAGAACTGGGCAGTTTGATTATAGCCAGACAAAGTTTGGAGGGGGAAACCGTTTGCAATTTCTGAGTCACTCATCTATGCTAGCTCCATCTTTAGCAAATGCTTCCGCCCCCAAAGCTAGGCAGGTGTAGTGGGGTAAAACTTCTATGTCCAGATCTCAGAATAGTGTGAGTGGAAAACCTAGTTATCCTCCATGTGCTAAGTGTGGTAAGAATTATCTTGGTGAGTATTTGTTGGGAAAGAAAGGTTGTTATGGTTATGGTAGGTTTGGACATGGAATCACAGAGTATTTGCATGTTAGGCAGGGAAACAAGGATGTTCGTTATACTAGCGCACCAGCTCCTCTAAGTTGCCCAGTCCCTCCCCAGGGTGCATCATCTAGTACTGGTGGCGGTCAATGTCAGAATAGGTTTTATGCTTTACCATTCTATTAGGAGCAGGAGATTTCACCAGATGTTATTAATGGTATGGTTCGTGTCTTTCATGTTGATGTTTATGTGTTGTTAGATCCAGGGTCAAATTTCTCTTATGTGACCCCACTAGTTACAGTTAATTTTGAAGTAGGTCCTGAAAAGATCCCTAAGCCCTTCTTAGTTTCTACCCCAGTGGGAAAGTCAGTTATTGCCAAGCAGATCTATAGAAAGTGTCCTATCACTGTCCTTCATAGGATAATGTTAGTAGACTTTGACCTTATTTTGGGCATGGATTGGATCCATTCTTATTATGCATCTATAGATTGTCGCACTCGAGTGGTGAAGTTTTAATTTTCAAATGAGATAGTTTTTTAGTAGGAAGGTAATTCAGTGCCTTCCAAGAGTCATTTCATATCCTATCTTAAAGCCAGTAAGTTGATCTCAAAAGGGTATATCTATCATCTAGTTTAAGCCAAAACACTAAGTTTGAGGCTCCAATAGTTCAGTCAGTTCATTTAGTCAATGAGTTTCCTGATATTTTTCCCGAAGATTTGCCAGGGGTACCTCCCGACAGGGAAATAGAATTTGGTATTGACCTTCTTTCAGATACTCATCCCATCTCTATTCCTCCATACCATATGGGTCCAACTGAGATTAAGGAGTTAAACGAGCATCTTAAATATCTCTTAGATAAACGTTTCATAAGGCCTGGTGTCTATTCATAGGGTGCTCCTGTCCTATTCCTGCGAAAGAAAAATGGTTCTTTGCGAATGTGGATTGACTATCGTCGGCTAAATAAAGTCACAATGAAAAACAAATATCCTCTTCCTAGGATTGATGACTTATTCGACCAACTCCAAGGTACCAGTTATTTCTCTAAGATAGACCATAGATCTGGCTATCATCAACTTAGAGTAAGGAAATGTGTTATTCCAAAGAAAGCTTTCAGAACCCGTTATAGTCATTTCGAGTTTCTAGTCATGTCCTTCGGGTTGACAAATGCTCCATCAGCCTTCATGGACTTGATGAATAGAGTGTTCAAATAGTATCTGGACATGTTTTTCATAGTCTTTATCAATAATATTCTTGTCTATTCTCATAGTGAGGATGATCATGCAGACCATCTTACAATTGTGTTGCAAACTCTTAGAGATCACCAGTTGTTCGCCAAATTCAGTAAATGTGAATTTTTACTAAGATTAGTAGCTTTTCTTGGTCATATTATTTCCAGTGATGGCATTAGAGTTGATCCCCAAAAGACAAAAGTAGTAAGAAACTAGACTAGAACTATCTCCCCCTCAGACATTAGAAGTTTCTTGGGTTTAGATGGCTATTACAGAAGTTTTGTTGAAGGGTTTTCTTCTATTGCATCCCCTATGTCTAGATTAACTCAAAAAAAGTTATGTTTCAGTGGTCAGATTCTTGTGATAAGTGTTTTCAAGAGTTGAAGACTCGACTCACTTTAACCCAGTTTTAGCGCTACCTGATGGTATAGATGGATTCGTTGTCTATTGTGATGATTCTAGAATTGGTCAGGGTTGTGTTTTGATGCAGAGAGGTAAGGTTATAGCCTATGCCTCTATACATCTTAAGCCTCATGAAAAGAACTATCCTAACCATCATCTTGATCTTGCTATTGTGGTATTTGCATTCAAAATTTGGAGGCACTATCTTTATAGGGTGCATGTCGGTGTATTCACGGCTCACAAAAGTTTACAATATGTGTTTACTCATAGGGAGTAAACTTCGTCAGAGAAGGTGGTTAGAACTGTTGAAGGATTATGACATGAGTGTATTGTATCATCCAGGCAAGGCCAATGTAGTGGCAGACGCCCTTAGTAGACTGTCTATGGGTAGTGTTGCTCATGTAGAGAATGATAAGAGAGAATTATTTTGAGAAGTTCACCGATTATCTAGATTGGGTGTGAGGTTGGTTGACTCAGCTGAAGGAAATGTTTGAGTTCAGAGTAGTTCAAAATCTTCTCTAGTTTCTGAAGTGAAAGAGAAGCAGGATAAGAATCCTAGTTTGGTCAAACAGAAGGGTTCAGTTAAAGACCAAAAGGTAGAGGTTTTCTCCCAAGGGAAAGATGGTGTGCGGAGATACCATAGTAGATTGTGTGTGCCATGTGTTGACAATTTGAGGCAGCATATTATGGTAAAAGCGCATGGTGGACATTACTCTATTCATCCAGGAGCCACCAGAATGTACTGTGATTTGTGAGAAGTGTATAGGTGGAGTGGTATGAAGAAATATATCATAGAATTTGTGGCTAAGTGTGCAACTTGTTATAAGGTTAAGGTAGAGCACCAAAGACCTGGTGGAACATTGTAGGAGTTTGGTATTCCCACTTGAAAGTGGGAAGAGGTGAACATGGACTTTGTGACAGGGTTACCCCATTCGCGTCATCACCATGATTCAATTTGGGTTATTGCAGAAAGATTGACCAAATCAGCCCATTTTTTGCCAGTTCACACGTCCTACGCAGCTGAAGATTATGCTAAGCTGTATATCATAGTATTGGTTAAATTGCATGGAGTTCCCTCATTTATCATTTCAAATAGGGGTACTCAGTTTACCTCTCAGTATTGGAAAACCTTTCAGAAGGGTCTTAGTGCCCAAGTTCATCTCAATTCAGCTTTTCATCTGCAGAAGAATGGTCAGGTAGAGAGGAACATTCATACCTTAAAGGATATATTGAGAGAATTTGTTCTTAATTTCAAAGGCAGTTAGGATGACCACTTTTCATTGATTGAGTTTGTCTACAATAACAGTTACCATTCTAGCATTAGATGGCCCCATTTGAGGCTTTATATGGGCGGAGATGTATATCACCAGTCGGTTGGTTTGAAGTTGGTGAGGCCACATTGATTTGGCCAGATATGGTGTTTGAAGCCATGGAGAAAGTTCAGTTGATTCGAGAAAGATTGAAAGCAGCTCAGAGTTGTCAAAAATCTTATGCAGACGTAAGATGAAGTAATCTTGAGTTTGAAGTAGATGATCTTGTGTAGTTGAAAGTTTCAACCATGAAGGGGGTGAAGAGATTTGGCAAAAAAGGGAAGCTTAGTCCCCGATATGTGGATCCCTATAGGATTTTGAGTCATGTGTGGACGGTAGAGTATGAACTTGAGCTACCTGCAGACTTGTCATCAGTTCATCCATTGTTCCATGTGTCCTTATTGAAGAAGTGCATGGGCGATTCAGCTGTTGTAGTCCCTCTAGAAAGCACAGATATTTAGAATAACCTTTCATACAAAGAACTTCCAGTAGAGATTCTTGATCATCAGATTCGTTGACTAAGGAACAAAAAAGTTCCCTTGGTCAAAGTTCTGTGGAGAAATCAGTCCGTTGAGGGTGCTACTTGGGAAGCACAAGCAGACATGTAAACCAAGTATCCTCACCTCTTCTCCACAAACTCAGATTCTGCCTAAGGTAATAGTCTTCCTTAATTCAGTTCTTTTCCAGTTTCAATTTCAGCCATTTGATTATCTTCATGTCAAGTTATGCATTCACAGATTAGTACAGATGCTCAGTATGTTGTAGATTCAGTCATGCAGTTTTGTTTCAGTTATGTATGCCAATATATAGTATCAGTTCCTCAGTATCCTTAGTTTAACTAGTCTCATTCGAGGATGAATGTTCTCAAGGGAAAGATATTGTAATGCCCTATGCTTTTCTTAGTCCCGTTTAGCTCCTAGTGTGTCAAGAATCAACTTTAAAAATGTATAAATCTCGATGAGTGTTGAATTTTCCAGCTCTAGACCCACCAAATGGTATATAATTGAATTAGTTTCCCAATGATACTAATTTTACTTAAATCTGATACTCGATTTAGAAGTTATAGGATTTTTAGTGAAAAGCAGTAGAGCACCGCATCGCGGTGAAATGTGGATTCACAATTGTCCATTTTCCAATGAACCACCACGACTATACCGTGTCGTGGTGAAGCCCAAAATCCTATTCATCCCTTTCCAGTAGCTCACCGTGATTTGTCGGTATTGCATTGTAATTCTCAATGGGAAAGACACCACGTCGCGGTGAAGTGCAAAATGACACTCGTCCATTTTCCAGTGACACAACGTGATTATGCCACGTCGCACCAGAGCCCAAAATGACACTCGACCTTTATCCAATGAGCCACTGCGATTGCGTCGTGTTGCACTGAGGCCCAAAATCAGGATTCTAGTTCCGAACTTAAAATTTTAAAGGGCAATCTAGTCATTTTCCAATCCCCTAAATCATGAAAAATACTAGATTAAACCTATTCTAAGCCTAATACACTCATTATTCACAAGATTTCTCTCCAAGAAACCCTAGAACTCCAAATCTTAATTCTTAAGAAATCCAAATTCCACCATTCTTTTTCCAAGATAACCCAAAAATTCAAGATTTTCAATTCAAGAACTTCAAGAATCAATCTTCATGAGCACAAATAGGAACTCAAAGTTAAAGCTTCTTTAATTATTCATCAATTAAGGTGTGTGGGATTTTCAACAAGGATAATTCTTTCATCCTTGTGTCCAAACTTAGTTTTTGAAGTTAATTTCACTTGAATTTACATGAGTTTCAAATTAGGGTTCAGACCCAAATATTGTTATTTGAATATTATGATATTACAATTGATTTAGATGCTGAATTGCATGTCTACATTCATATTTTTATGCGTATGACATAAATTTCCAGACTTAGCATTGAATTATCAAGATTTTCATTATTTAGCTTGATCTTTATGATTATTTGACATGAAAAGGATGCATTGGTTATTAGCCCTAGTTTGAATGTTGATATTTCAAGAAGATTATGTTTTTAAGCATCCCATGATTAGTCATATTCAGATTTTGAACAATGATTTGATCTTTTGATCTCAACTTAGATATGGAATCCACTTTACTGTTTCATTACAGTTTATAGTAAACAGATTCATAAGAGGTTTTCATTATAAACCTTTATACTAGTTTTAAAAGTGGATTTCCTATAGAATGAGCATACAAATTAAAGGGAGTAGTATTTAGCACCGAGTTAAGTATGTTTTCATGCCCAGAACTACGAGCCAACGTAGGTACATATTATCAGATTATTCCCATTTCTATGTGGATGACAGTTACAGATATAATCACTTAGATTAGATTATACTCCTTGGCAAGAGTATGACGCCTCTCCCCAACATGAGATTTTCCCATAAGGGAACTAGACATTGGACACTATGATAGCTCACATAGTGTATGTCGGTTAGAAGAACCTCCCTACAAAAAAGAGTAAAGAATAACAAAAAATCTTTTAGAAACTAAGTGTAAAGACTCACGATTTTATTCATATATTTTTTTATATAAGACATTAGCTACTAGAATTCAGCTTCCAGTTTACAGATACAGTTGGTGAGTCCTTTTACACTTAACATGTATGATTTAAAAAACAGATTTCAAGCATAGACTTAGAACTAAGTGTGGTGGCTCATAGCATTCATATAGTATGTTATATCATTCATGATTTATGATTGCAGTTTTCAATTATTCAAGCCTAAGTGAGCCATTATTACTCAGCATGCATTATTTATGAGAAAGATATTGTTTTACTTATGCATTCACCTCCATATACTCAGTACATTCTAGAAGTACTAATTCGCATATACGTCTATGTGCTACATTGTCTCATAATGTAGGTTCAGGTGCTCAGTTTTAGCAGCGTGAGTAATTTCGAGCATGACCATCCACATCCCGACAATTAGTGAGTCCTCATAGTTCGGGAAACTAGTTAGTAAGTTTTTCAGCTTATTGGAGTAGTTGATTTAGTATTTTCAGGCAGTTCGAGTCAACTGGGGACTTGTCCCAGTGGCTCTCTATTTATTAGTAGTAAAGGCTTGTCAAACTGCTAGATATAATTCAGATTTTCATTATTGATTGTCCAGAATTTTGAAACAAATACTTTCAGACATTATATTCAGATAATTTTCAGCTTAGATCAGATAGACTTTCGCATTGATTTCATGTTTATATTTCTCTATTATGAGTTTCAGATTTAGTAGAAGGCTTACAGGCTTAGCTTAAGGCTACTCGTAGTCTTGAGCATCGTGTGACATCTCGGGACCCATTTTTGGGGCTTTACAAACTTGGTATCAGAGCCTAAGGTTATGAGTCCTAGGAAGTCAGACAAGCCGTGTTATGTAGAGTCTTGATCATGGGTATGAAGCACGCCACATTTATGAGCAAGAGGCTATGGGAAGTTTTTAGGAAATCATCCTTTTCTTTCATGATCTATACTGCTTACAGTGTCTCTATCTGCTTTTAACTCATGCTCTTATGTGACAATTGAATATGCCTCCTTGTCGAGCTAATGCACGCAAAAATGATAAACAACCACCCCAGCCCGCTGACCCTCTGAATGAGAATGTATACCTTGCTGAATCTTGGGCAGCCTTCCAGGTGTTAGGCCAAGATGTGACTGCCAATGTTCAGGGCAACCATCAGGCGACAGTCCCACTTTAGTAGAATAGGGATTTAGAAGCCGCCAAAATTCATGACTTCATGAGAATAAATCCGTTTGAGTTCTTTGGGTCAAAAACATCTGAGGACCTACAACTTTACAAGTTGAGATAAGAAAGATCACCCAGATTATACATGTTACTGAGGAAGAGAGTGTAGAGTTGACATCCTATAAGCTGAAAGATGTGATGTATGATTGGGTGGTTATGTGGAAGAATGGTAGAGGTGAAAATGCATCTCTTATGAGTTGGTAGGTATTTCAGGATGCATTTCTAGATAAGTTCTTTCCGCATGAAATAAGAGAAGCTAAGGTAGAGGATTTTTTGAACCTGAGGCAGGGCTCGATGACAGTGAATGAGTACTACCTTAAGTTCAACCAATTGTCTAAGTGTGCCCCTGATATGATGATTGACCCTAGGTCGAGTATGAGTAAGTTTGTTACTGGAGTATTTAGTTTGGTAGTCAAGAAGTGTAGGACTGCCATGCTTATAGAGGATATGGATCTTTCTAGACTGATGATTCATGCTAAGAAGATTGAGGAAGAAAAGTTGAAAGGGAGAGAGAGAGGAACTAAAAAGGATAGAATCAAGCAGTTTGATTATGACCAGATAAAGTTTAGAGGGGAAAACCATTCTCAATTTTAGAGTGGCTCATCTATGTCAGCGCCATCTTCATCTAGTGCTCCCACAACCAGAGCTAGGTAGGAGCAGTGGGGTAAGAATTTTATGTCCAGATCTCAGAATAGTGTGAGTGGAAAATCCAGTTATCCTTTATGTTCTAAGTATGGTAAGAATAATCTTGGTGAGTATTTGTTGGGATATAAAGGTTGTTATAGTTATGGTAAGTTGGGACATGGAATCAAAGAGTGTCCACATGCTAGGTAGAGAAATAGGTATGTTCATCCCCAGACTCAGGCTACTAGCGCGCTAGCTCCTCTAGGTTGCCAAGTCCCTCCTCAAGGCATATCATCCAGTACCGATGACGGTCAACTCCAGAATCAATTTTATGCTTTACCATCCCGTCAAGAGCAAGAGAGTTCACTAGATATTGTTACTGGTATGCTTCGTGTCTTTCATCTTGATTCTTATGTGTTGTTAGATCCAGGTTTGAATTTCTCTTATGTGACCCCACTAGTTGTTGTAAATTTTGAAGTAGGTCCTGAAAAGATCCCTAAGCCCTTCATAGTTTCTACCCTAGTGGGTGAGTCAGTTTTTCCAAAAAGATCTATAGAAAATGTTAGATATGGTAGACTTTGACCATATTCTGGGCATGGACTAGCTCCATTCTGTTTATGCATCTATAGATTGTCACACCCGAGTAGTGAAGTTTTAGTTTCTAGATGAGACAGTCTTTGAGTGGGTAGGTATGCTTTCAGTTTTAGTGATACTGGTACATGCCTTTGTGGTTTTACTTGTTTCCAACATCTCGTTGCCTGCACAATGTTTTGAGAGTCATATTGGGTATGGGGAAGGGCCGGACCACAAGGATCTATTGTACATAGTCTTAACTTGAATTTATGCTAGAGGATGTTTCCACGACTATTGAGAGATCAATGTGAAAATTCTTGGTTGGCTGAATTGAAGGCATTCAAACTAAAATGAATAAAATTTTGTTAAATATATTTCCAATTGCGACTGTAACGCCCCATATTTTTGAGCTAGAAATTGAATCATCGTTCCTACGTGTGTAAGATCTAATTCGATGGCTTATGTTTAGATTCATGTGTCATGATCTTTTGCCTAGTATATGAAATGATTATGAGGTAAAAAATGTTCATAGAAATGGCCTAAAGCAAAATTGAGCTAAGAACCTTTCATTCATCCAAAATTGGATATTTGATTCTACAAGGATCTATTTTGAATGTGTATAACTTTTGATACACATGAAAATTTTCACCTCAAGACCCACAAAATTCTAGATAATTGAATTACCTTTCCAACAATACCAATTTCGTCAAAACCCAATAACCGAGTGAAAAGTTATGATATTTTTCGTGTGAGGCAGTAAGCCAATGCGATGTCGACGCGATGCATCGGCCATCGCGTTACAGAACTATTTCACTCGTTAAATCAGTTTCTAATGGGTCTAGGGGTAGTTTGGTCACTTCCCCTCACCAAAAATCCATCCATAACACAAGATTTGTGCGCCAAAAATTATAATACACTCTATAATTCAATTTTCCTCTCAAATCAAAACCCTAACTCATCCCAAAAGATCAAGAACTCATCCCTAAGATCAAGAATTCCAAGAAACGGATCAAGATTCGGGTTCTATCTTTCAAATCTTATAATCTAAGGTGTGTGGGGTTTATCCTAATTACATGGGCTTGTTGAAACACTTGAATATGTTTTAAAGTTTAGCAAACATGAATTTATAAAGGGGTTTAGGAATCTATATTTTCAATTATGCATCATGAACATTTTAATTATATCATTGTTTTAGCCTTGAGGCCTTTCCCCTTAAATTGGTTTATACTCATATCAATATATGTATATTTAAAAATTGAGATTGAGATTGAACTGAGAGAATAAATCCATATAACCCCCCTCTTGTTGTTAAGCTGTTTGTTTTTATGTGCATCATGAATTACCCGATTGCATTTTTGAGAAGTATGACATGAAGGTCCTGAATTTTGGATTATGATTTGATAATGGTTTTGAACTTAAGAGGGGGCGGATTGTTTGATGTTAAAAGTTAAGGGCATTGCTAAAAGTTTTGCATGATTTGTCACAAAATTTCATGACCACGATATGTTGTTGAAATATTGAAAAGAGGGAGTTTTTATGCATGTGTTCACATGAGTTTAAAGCAAGAGTCTTTTTGAATTTATTGATTGATATGGTGGTCCCAAACCTCATGTTTTGAAAGAAGAGATTATAATATGCTATGAATGGCCCAGAGATACGACTTGCAAGTCAATGGTATGACGATACCATATAAATGAATGATATAACATAATAAGAGTTTTAGACTTGATTTTTAGAGAATGCATGTTTTAAAGAGCTAAAAATGGGCTTAAAAAGGGTTAGGTGGTTGCCCAAAGAAGGCTTGAGTTCAAGAACTCCTAACCCTAAACCGTGTTTTGCCGATATGGGTTCATTTCATCCCCTAGAGGTATTATACACTGGCCTAGTACCCTTTGGCATATCAGAGAAAGAGACTCCAACCCTTGCGGCAAACTCGGGTTGGGAGCTTGGCTACCGAGTCAAGGGCAGATTTCATATAGCCCGTGGAATTTTAGAGTTGTAGGATATACCACCTATCTCAGAAGTAAGATAAAGAGTATGTCACAGATTTCAGATAATTGTTCAGAGTCTTTTAAATATGCCCATGTGTTTTTCATCTATCTTATATAAAATTATCTATAAATTGCTCTCTCCTATGTTGAATAAAATTTTTTATTTTGGATTGATCTGCGTAACAATACTTTCGTATTGACCTCCTATATTTCTGGATTCTGAGACACAATCCTGGGGTCTCGTAAGCAGTAGATTGACTTGTCAGAAGTTTGCAGATGGTGAGCCTCCCTTACTTCGAAAGGCCTGGTTATGAAACTTGATATTGTTGTTTTATTTTGATTCATGGTCCGACTGGGGGCCTTTTCCTAGATTTCAGACTGATGTCATTTTTAGTTAGTATAGATTTTAGAGACTAATGTTAGACATTGTTAGAGGTTTATGGTTTCCATTCCAGATTGTTCAATTGAATTATGATATTGACATGATCCCGTATTGTTTATATTTCTGCATTTTCCTTCATATTATATGAAAGTGTGAATGATTGCCAGATAGAGAACGACGTTCGGTCCTTCACGATTCGAGATGCTCTTCACAGCTAGGGCCCTAGCTCGGGTCATGACAAACTTGGTATCAAAGCATGGTTCATGGTCCCAGGGTGTCTGCAAAATCGTGTCTAGTAGAATCTTGCTTATGGGTGTGTTGTGCACCATACTTATAATTAGGAGGCTACCGGGCATTTAGGAGTTGTTTCCCATTCTTTAATACTCTAGTTCGTGCTATCGAGTCATCCATAAGAAAGTTCTCTAAGTTCATTCCTCACTCTAATTTCATGGTCCATGCCTCACTGTTGAGGTGATACAAGTCTAAGAGTCTAGCTCTCCCAATAATGTGGTTCTCTGTGATTTAGTTATCCATAAAGTTATGAGATAGCATGAGGACTTGAGAGGAGTCCATTAGTGCTTCAAGGTGTATTGATTTGAGTGTATGCCTTTATTCTGTTAAAATTGTGCCTTTCAGCCTGAGGTACAAAGTTTATTTAGTGCCCTTTCAAAATTCTTATTGTAGATGTCTTCCATAAGGGTAATAATGTATAGTAGAATGTTGGAACTATATTTCCACTCGAGTAGTAGTGTATGTTAAAGCGCCATGACCTATTGGTAGCGAGTTGGTCTGAAAGTTCGTGATATGGAGTCACAAGGTTAGAAGTCAGAGTGAGGGTGACTTTTGTGTAAATAGAGAGTTTTAGTTGTATAACCATTGATTGAGGGATGGTTTTCTATTTTATAGTGATAGACTAATGTGGTAGCAATAATTGTAGATTATATGGTAGTCTGTGAAGGAAGTGACTGGATATGATTATTATTTGTTCAAAATAGATAAGGAGCTCAAAGTGGCTAGTTATAGTGGTAGTAGAAATATTTATAAGTGGTAAGAGAAAAGGGGTAGATTAGTTAATAAGTTGTTGGTAGAGACTCATTAGTGTTTGTTGAATTTTCAAGATCATTGTGATGTATGAATGGGTAAGTAAGTATGATGTGAGGAATTAGAATATGTTGATAAGATTGAAATGGGTTATACTATAAGGTTAAGATTGACTAATCCTATCATGTGACTTTATCCCCTTTGATGCTATTTCCTTTAGTAGTAGTAAACTAGTATTTCACATGAGAAGGTATGTAGTGGATTTTGAGTTGTAATAATGAGGTTATGGAGGGGTTGTGATTGTAGGTAGTAGCTAAGTGAAGTGAAGTATTTGGGCTGATTTCTACAATTTGATGGACTAGTATAGTATGTGGAATGCTTTACCGGTGGTATATAATTGAGGATAGACAACAGGCTTGAACTTTAGATGTGGAGTTTAGATGTGGAGTGTAGTGGTGAGAATAATATCTTGAGATTAATGATGCATGCTTTGTGGAGTAATTAGAAGGTTTGATGTGATTTGCGAAATGGCCTAGGTTGATGATTTATGAAAAGTTTAAGTGGTTATCGTGAGGTAAATGTGTACTTGAGGACTAGTGTTAAAAATGATGAATTGTGGTTGAGTCATTAAGATGATAAGAGTGATTGTCATATAAGAATAAGTTGAACCCAAGATAGCATGTTTTTAGATAAGGTTGTATGGTATAAGTGTCATGTGTACCCAACTTGTGTTTTTGAATGTTGTAGTATGAAGAAGTCTGGGGTGTTATTGTATAGTGTTCATTAAAGTTGAACTTGAGGAAATATAGGTAGACAATATGCGCCCTTGGTATAGTCTTACAGAGTTTGTGAAGTTTCAAGTTGGGTGATTAGAGGTGCAATGCTAGTATAAGGAATTAAAAATAGAGTATTAAGTGTTTAGAAGCATGGGTGTCTATGACCGTGAAAATGTTAGTCGTAAGTTGATGACTTTGGGGGTTAGAAGAAATTATGATTAGTGTCCTTAAAAGGGGATGTCTTAGAAAAAAATTTAGTTTCTTTGTATTAGAGCTTAATGAGAGGAGTTTGTGTTTATGTATATACTGATACCCCCTTTTGTGATAAGGAGTGTGGATGCGTGCGCTCATGAGAGTGGGAGATGTAGAGTGATGGCTATAGAGGCTAGCGGATGATAAGAGTAGCATTTACAGAAAAGCAAGGCCTTCAGAGTATAGTTCTTCAGGGAGAGTTTAGGGTTTAAGTGGGTGGTGATGTCTCTTTTATGTTGAGGGTTGTGGCTATAGACTTGATAAGGGGATATATCCGTAAGTCTAGGATTGTGACTTTTATCTAAGGGGGAGATGAGGGGATTAAGTTAGTTCCGAATGCAACTTGGTGGGAAATCCTCGTGAATGGTGGATGGATTCCGGTGCCACCCGCTATGTTTGTGCTAATAAGGAGTTGTTTTCAATGTT
Source organism: Capsicum pubescens (assembly GCA_030864215.1). Taxonomy (NCBI): domain Eukaryota; kingdom Viridiplantae; phylum Streptophyta; class Magnoliopsida; order Solanales; family Solanaceae; genus Capsicum; species Capsicum pubescens. Next base: position 338,783,459 of record CM061538.1, read on the forward strand.
TGCTCCAGATCAAGGAGAAGAAAATATCTTCATGGCTAACTCCGCTACTGCAAAAGTAGAAGGAACAGGAAAAGAATGCATAAAAATGACTTCAGGAAAAGTGTTGACACATAATAATGGCCTGTACGTACCGGATTTAAAAAAGAACTTGATTTCTGTATCACTTCTAGATAAAAACGAATTCAAATGTGTAACTGTTTTCAAAAAAGTTGTAATTAGCAAAGGAGAAGTGTATGTAGGAAAAGTCTATCTCACTGAGGACCTATATAAGATGAATATAATAACTATTGAAATCATTAAAAGTTCTGCTTCTTCTTACTTGCTTGAGTCTTATGATTTGTGGCATGAACGATTAGGCCATGTTAACTACAAAATATTGCAAAAACTGATTAACTTAGAAGTTTTGCAAAACTTTGAGTGCAATAAATCAAAGTGGCAAACGTATGTGGAATCAAAATATTCTAAGCATCAAGTTTGTTGAAAAGAATTCCAATCACTTAGACTTAATACACACTGACATTTGTGATATGAAGTCAACACCATCACGTGGTGGGAAAAAGTACTTCATAACTTTTATTGACGATTGCGCTAGATATTGTTATGTCTACTTGCTAAATAGTAAGGATGAAGCAATAGATGCGTTTAGGCAATACAAAAGGGAAGTTAAAAATCAGTTGGAGAAAAAGATCAAAACTATAAGAAGTGATAAGGGCAGAGAATATGAATCTCTCTTCGCCGAAATATGTGTAAAGAGTGGAATTGTCCATCAAACTACGACCCCGTATTCACCTCAATCTAATGGAATTGCGGAAAGGAAAAACCAAACTTTGAAGAAAATGATGAATGTCTTACTTATAAGTTTAGGTTTACCGCAAAACTTGTGGGGAAGGGCTATCCTTACAGCCAACTGAATACTCAATAGAGTTTTCCATAGAAAGACACAATCAATTTCTTATGAAAAATGGAAAGAAAGGAAATCCAACTTGAAATATTTCAAAGTGTGGGGGTGTCTAGCAAAGGTCCAAGTTCCTATGCCTAAAAGGAATAAGATAGGACCTAAGACGGTAGACTGCGTGTTCATAGGATATGCTAAAAGTAGTAAAGCATGTCTATTATTGGTTCATAAATTCGAACATTCGGATATTAATAAAAATACGGTAATTGAATCAGATAATGCTGAATTCTTTAAAAATATTTACCCATATAAAACTAGACATGAACAGTCTAGTGGGGGGTCTAAATTACCTCGAGATGAACCAAGTGAGAATGTACATAATGATGAGAATCCAAGACGTAGTACACATCAAAGAATGTCAACTTCGTTTGGATCAGATTTTGTAACATTTCTCTTAGAAAATGAGCCTCAAACTTTTAAAGAAGCGATGTCGTCGTCAGACTCATCCTTTTGGAAAGAGGCAGTCAATAGTGAGATTGATTCAATCTTAAGCAACCATACGAGGGAGTTGGTTGATCTTCCTCCTGGAAATAAACCTTTAGGTTCTAAATAGATCTTCAAAAGAAAAATAAAAGTGGATGGTACTATTGACAAATACAAGGCAGGACTTGTAGTAAAAGACTTCAAACAGAAACAAGGTCTTGATTACTTTGATATATACTCGCCAGTAACAAGGATAACATCGATGCAAATGTTAATTGTCTTGGCAGCGGTATATGGTCTTGAAATCCATTAAATGGATGTGAAAACTACATTCCTAAATGGAGAATTGGAGGAAGAAATTTACATAGAACAGCCTGAGGGTTTTGTGGTTCCAGGAAAAGAAAATAAGGTGTGTAAACTAATTAAGTCGTTGTATGGACTAAAGCAAGCACCTAAACAATGGCATGAAAAGTTTGACCAAACCATGTTGGCAAACAGGTTCAAGATAAATGAATGTGATCAATGTGATTACATAAAAGACACTCCAAATCACCAAGTCATTGTTTATTTGTATGTGGATGATATGTTGATCATCAGTAGAGACATTTCTGACATAAATGTTACAAAATGAATGATTGAGAGCGAGTTTGATATGAAAGACCTTGGAGTTGCGGATGTGATCTTAGGAATAAGAATCCATAGAACTCTACAAGGGTTGACATTGTCATAGTCTCATTATATCGAAAAGGTACTTGACAAATTCAAGTATATGGAATTCAGTATTGCCAAGACTCTATTGGATGTGAGCTTCGCACTTCGAAAGAATGAAGGTGAAAGTGACTCACAATTGAAGTACGGAAGAGTATTCAGATGTTTAATGTATATAATAAATTGTACACGACCAGACATAGCATGTGCTATTAGTAAGTTGAGCCGGTACACGAGTGATCCCAACAAAACTCATTGGATGACAATGAAAAGAGTTTTGGGGTATCTTAAATACACTCAAGACTATGCTTTGCATTACAATAAATATCCTGCGGTACTTGAAGGATATAATGATGCAAATTGGATCACCAGATCGAACGAAGTAAAATCCACAAGTGGATATGTATTTACTATTGGTGGAGGAGCGGTCTCTTAGAAATCATCCAAACAGACTTGTATTGCTCGCTCTACAATGAAATCTGAATTTATCGCATTGGATAAAGCCGATGAAGAAGCAGAATGGATCTGGAATTTCTTGGAAGATATTCCTTATTGGCCCAAACCAGTGGCACAAGTATGTATACACTGTAATAGCCAACTAGCAATAGGTAGGGCAGGGAGCATGGTGTACAACGGTAAATCTCATCATATAATACGGAGATATAATACCGTTAGAGAATTTCTCTCTAGCGGAATTATCACTGTTGACTATATAAAGTCAAAGGATAATATGTCGGATCCACTTACAAAAGGCCTATCTAGAGAAGGAGTAGAAAGGACATCCAAAAGAATGGGTTTAAGGCCAAGGACAAGTCAACTGGCGGTAACTCTACCTACCAGACTGGAGATCCCAAGATCTAGGTTCAAGGAGATCAAACAAAGTCGTGTCTGTCAGCTTCAACATTGTCAAATACCCAACCCATTCTCAGGATATAGACAATGTTTAGTAAACAAGGATAAGACATATCGAGTGAAGTCTCTTAAGGATTATCTAAATTTGTCAGATTTGACCAAATAGTTTAATCTATAGGATTGAATGTTTAGAAATCACCTATGTAAGGGCGAAGTGGAAGCCGCTTTAAGGAGAATGTTAGTAAATATGCCTATTCTCTAAGATCTTATGAAACCGGGACGTGTTCAAGGCTGAAAAGAACAAAACTGTGAGAACCATAAATAGTAAAAGGTTGGTTGTGTGACATGTGTTGTCTAGGTATACATTAAAGATCGACGGTTCAAAGATATCAAATCTACCAATTGACCGAGTAAATCTGATGTATGTTCACTACGAAAAGTTCAAAGGAAAACCTACTTATCCAGCTGAAATCAGTCTTTGCTAAATGATCACATTCTTGTCCGTAAATTCTTCAAAAAATAGCCATTCCCTATTCATATGGGGGATTGTTGGGTTCAAGGTGTATGTGTAAATGAAAAATGGAGGAAAAATAGTGGAGGGAAAGAGAGTCACCAAATTGGAAAGTGTACTCTTATATTGGAAAATTCACTAATTCTCCCACATTGGTGGGAGAAGGGAACTTTGGAGTGTTTATGATAAGGAACACTTACTCCACATGGATAGTGAGGCAAGAACAAGGTGGTGCCTTGCGCTGCCGTCGTCATCGCTCGCTCGGCTCGTCTTCGGATTTTGATTTGGATTTGTCAAATGATCGATCGATGAGATCTATCTTTTTAGACGAATTTTATTTGAAACTTTTTTTACAAGTGAAAAATTTAATCCAAAAATTTGATATAATTATTTTTCTCCAAGTGCGGGCGCATTTCGGACGCCATACAAATGCATACGCAATGCATCTCAAAGGGATGCGACCCTCCGAGGCAAAAGGCACACTGTTTCAACCTGTGGGCGCAGATGCAACCCAGGTACGCGACCTGTGGGAGCAGATGCAGCGCAGGTAGCCACTGGGATTGGACAGTGTCACCTGCGGCCGCAGTTCGGGCGCAGTTCCAGCACAGACTGGGCGCAAGTGACGTAACTGTACTGAATAGGTGTCTTTTTGCTAAACCAATGCATCCTTTCCAAAATGACATATTAAAGGCTATAAATACCTGATATATTCCTCAAGTATAGATATGATTTTTGATAGCAAAAACCACTTTTAATATCTTCGAAAAACTCGTTGTGATCATTAGCTGTTGAGTGAGTTCGACGAATCCAATTATTTGAGGTACCGCTATAGTTGCATTGTAAGCCATTTTATCCTGCGAGGAAGATTCCATAACCTCGGGTACAGTGAGGGGAATTATTCCTTAAGGACACTCCGTGAAGTCGGGGAACTTGGCTTTACATTTCTGTTTCATCTTATTTCTGAAAAATAACACACTTCTTGGATTGATTGTTTTTAATCTTGTGTTGAAGGTGTTAATTTCATAAGTGTTCTAGTTTTAGACTTGAACTTGTGTTGAAGTTGTTGTTGCCTATATATAGATTCTTGTACCCGAAAACATTGAAAAATAACACACTCAACATTCAAATTAATAGCATAGTAAAAAAATCGAAAACAATAGTAAAATAATATAAATTATGTTTCTTATGATACAATACTAATACTTTTGAACAAACAATTTTACCTCTACTACACCAAGATTGTGGCTTATTGGCTAATGAAGTGAGTTAACAACAATGACATCTCAGGTTTTAATTAGCCTATGCTAGTGGAAATTGTCAGATATCTCGTAGAATTAATTGAGGTGTGCGAGAGCTGGTTCGGATGCTGAGGTTATCAGAACTTCAATTTCAACAACTACCAAAATTAATGCTACGCGTCAAGGAGGGAGGGTTTTGTTGGTAAAAATGGGGGATTTTCAGAGCCCATTTTCTGTGGGAGACTTCATTGTAACATCCTAGGCAAACATACCACTTCGGCAAAACAAAAGAGAAATGTTGATTGTTGTTATATACGAAAGAGAGCCCTAGACCCTTGTGACACATTTTAAAGTCGTGCGTGCCTATCCCAATGCCAACAATTCAAGTTATTACATCCATAGTCCTGATGTTCCGTCCAACATAAGAATAAATACCACTTAAAGATTCAACAGCTTTCCCTTCTCGACTTGAGCAGAGAAACCTTTGAAACTTTTCACTTCCCAAATAACCGTTAAGCCTTACGAAAATCCTAACAATGAAAAAAGTAATATTTTCCTTATAATCTATAACCATAATATAAAGCATTTTCTTTTATTTGTTACTGCATTAAACAACTTTTTTTCTCATGTACCTTGGGTTCCATTACAGTCGTATGTTCTGTGTGCAGCAAGGTTACGCTTCATCTCAAGGAAGACAAAGTAGACGTTTGCGTGGTGAAAAAGAGCAAAGTTTGGATATCTTCATCCACATTTTTTATTGCGTAGTTTCTGACAGATCATCTCTTCCCTGTGATTCCAAGAATTGATGGAATATAAGACAATGAAGACAAAGATGGAACAACTCCTACAATGACAATTGACAACGGATCAACATCAAAATCAAACTAATAGACAAACAAAGAAGAAATCCAAACTTACTAACAGTCGCGTTATCTATATAATTTTGAGTGCTTCGTCCAAACCCTAACAATGGAAATGTAATATATTTATAATAACCGTAATGTACAATACTTCTCTTGTGCGTTACATTAAACAACTTTTTTCTTTGTACCTCTTTGGGTTCCATTAGAACTGTATGTTCCATTTGCAGCAAGTCATGCTTCATCTCAAGTAAGAATGAATACTACTTAAAGATTCAACAACTTTACTTCAGTGGAGAGTCCCACGAAACTTTTCACTTCCCAAATAATCGTTGAGCCTTGTCAAAATCCTAAGAATGATAAGGTAATATATTTCCTTTTAATCTATAACCATAATGTACAACATGTTCTTTTGTGTGTTAAATTAAACAACATTTTTACTCATGTACCTTTGGGTTCCATTAGAGTTGTGTGTTCCATCAGCAGCAAGTCATGCTCCATATATCTCAAGCAAGCCAAAATAGATAGTTGTACAACTTGGAAAATCGCAACCTCCTTACTCAAAGAAAACCTAACTGAAAGCAAATTAAAGAGATAGGTTGGTACTTTTAGCCATTTTAGGTATTACAATTACAGACTAACCCATGTGTCTATAGCTATGTATAATTCCTCTAGACAAGTAATGAAATATGACGTTTTTATTTGACTACAAAAATAGATCCTAATTAACTGAATTCCGAGTAAAGTAACTTTAATATGTCATATATCTCTCACAAGTAATCTTTAATGCTGGCGAAGCTAGAAGAACAACGCGATGTCATGGGAGCGAGCTGTTAATTCATCTCTGATATCACTGGTTTAACGATTAATCAAGAACTGAAGGTTTCTCAATTGTTGAACTTCTCACATAGGTTTATGTAATACACAAATAAACACTTGTATTTGCACGAAATTCAGTTCTGAGTCGCCAACTCTATGAGTTTTCATTCAGACATTTGGCATAGTTTTAATATCATCACCTTAACTTTATTTCCAATGCAAATCAATGCTGATTTTCAAATTCCCAGCTTCAATATGAGGCTGACCTAAAAACAGGAAAGGAAAAAGGAAACAAATACAAACAAAAATATGAAGTTGGAAAGTAACGATCAATTTCCATTCGATTATAGAAATGCGGAAGAAGTTAACATTCATCAATCATTAGTATTACCTATCAAATGCCATGTTTTTGAAACGTCGAAGATCAATGGATAAAGCTACTCAATGAATAAAAGAGGTGTGTTTGAAAATCTTCTTTCATTTTTTATTTTTTTTGCTGCTTTCTGAGCTTGCTGGAGTTTTCTTACAAGAAATAGGCAAAGTATACCTCATTGTGCATTAGATATTTTGTTTTTCCGAGAATTCATGCCCTTCCAAATGATTTCGCAAATTGATTGAACAACTCCTGCAATGATAACAACGAACTGAAACTAGCTAAAGGAGAATTTTTTTAAAATAACTGGAAGGTTATCCGAAGTGTAAGTGCTGCTCCTAGTAGCATGAACTTCATCCTTAGATGAGTTTACCAGCGATCCTTTTAGATGGGAACAAAGAAACTTTAGGCTAGTCCTCACAAGTCTCACGTGTGAACATGGTTCAAGCTATGGACGTCATACATACATAATTCAGAGATAGAGAAATTAATGATTGCCAGAATGTAGAGGGATGAAGGAAGACCTATATCGACACTGATTGTATACAATCATTACCCTGGAACACCTCTTCCTTGTTCAAGGAAACTTCAAGAATACAAGAATTGCTATTGCAATGAAACTTCAAGCAAAGAGACAAATGTAAAACACCAAAAAAATTTAGCATTACATGAATGGTGAAAAGGACAGTCTTTTACTATGATTTAGGCAAAAATTACACTCACATTCATGAAATAGCTGCCAATTCCTAACGAAGGAAGTTTACTTTCCTTTCACCAACTGAGCTAATAACATATTGTTACCAAAATCATCCTGATCAAGAAAAGAAGAAGATTTAAAACTCGTGGATAGTTGAGGCCAGGTAATTTCATTGTTCTGACGCTTTTAGATACCGAATTATTTGGAAACAACATTGCGAATTTTTTATATATAGGAACCAGAATTTTCTTCCACAAGTACCTTGGATATTCTAGTAGACTATAGAGACTCTGCATTACCGGAGGACAATAAGATTCTACATGTTATCAAAGCACAACGATGAACATGTGCAGCTCTAAAACGCATCCTCCTTACTCAAGTAACTGGAGAAAGGGAAAAAACAAGAATTATTTGATGAAACTTCAAGTAATGCATAGGCAGGCGTATTAACAGCCGTACGTATATTTCATCTCTAGCTTTTTCAAATGAAAAATGACCCATATTTCAAAAGACTTTTACATCTGGGGTTGACATATCAACGCATTGTGAATGATAAAAAGGCTTCTAATTTGTTTATATTACATTTTGCTATGAACTTTCCTAGATAAAATTATTACTCCTGTTTCCTACCTAAATTAGTCTTTTTTTCTCATGATGTATAGGAATTTCTGTAGTTGCAACATGTTACCCTTTTTGTCATTTTTCATGTTACCCTTTTTGTCATTTTCATGCTGATCTCAAGATGCTTCCTCAGCTTCACAGTGGCAATAGACGCTACACGCTGCTCAACAAGATTTAACTTAGGAAAAGAATTAACGAACAAGCAAAGACAAGTAATGAAAAATCAAAAGCTACTGAGTCGAAAAAAAATTACTTACATTTTTCAGAGCAATACTCATTTTAAACATTAAAGATATTCCCGATCAATCTCAAATTTAGGGATGGCAATGGGGCGGTGCGGGTGTGGTGTGGTGTGGGTTTTAAGCTATGCGGGGCGGTACGGGTTTAAGTTATGCGGTGCGGTGCGGGTGCGGGGCGGGTTAAAGTAATTTTTTTTTTAAATGGTGCGGTGCAGGTTGCAGTTATATGCGGGTTTAAATTTAAAAAAAAAAACTAAAAATTAGTATTGTTCTCGTGAATATACCTAAAATTATATGTATTCTTCACTTAAAAATTGATGATACTTAAAATGACATGTATAACACTACAAATAAATAATTTTATAGTAGTTTTTTTAACATCTCTATTCATTTAATAAAAATATCTTATTTGATCATTACTTGTACACGTTATACTTTTTGACAATTTTTAGTGAAAAGTGATATAATAGAAATTAGTTATTATTTCCTAGTTGTAGATTTAAAAATATTATGATTTTCAATGGAGTTACGATTTTTTCAAAAAAAAAAGGAAAAAATAAAAACATGGGGCGGTGTGGTTATGCGCGGGTATGAAAGTGGGGTGGGTTGATGCGGGTTTAAAGATGATGCGGTGCGATTTTAAAACTTGTGGATTTAAAAAAAACAACACCGCACCGCATCATTGCCATCCCTAAATTTATTCTCAATGTAAGAGATATAAGCAATTTATGACAAGTAACCCCCTTTCTCAAAATTCTAGACGTGGTTCAAGTGACAAGTAGTTGGAAATACATAGTTCAGACTTCAGACATAGAAGAGGACAGTCTGATGGTTCTGGAAACGATTGGAGATTACGCCAATGATATATATGCAGCTCAGAGACTGAACAACTCCTACAATGACAACAAACTGTCAAGTTATCTAGACATTAAAGCACAACGAACAAAGTACTTCCAAATGAAAAAGAACCGAGTCTGAAAATTTTCCTTCAAAATCTTTGCTTTCCAAGCTTTATAATAAGGAATGGGCAAAACATACTACCTGATTGTGAAATAGAAATTTCGTTCTTCAAGCATTTGTGCAGTTCTTAGTGGTTCTGCGAATTGATTGACCAACTCCTGCAATAATAAATGGATTAACAAACTGAAAAAAAAAAAAAAAGCTAATAGACAAAAGGTAATGGTCACGTGATCTAGACAGTAAGTCATATTTTCAACAGCATGATCTTCATCTTTGGACGAAAAAATAATATTTTTGGGGCGAGCGAAATTATAATTTTTAGGTAATTTAAAAACTTAGAATTTACCTCGAACTATTATATTTTTTTAGAAAAACTCCACTAATTACTCCTCCCAATTATAATTGTTCCAATTGTTTCATTCTTGTCAAGTCAGTAGTGGTTAAAGCTTATAAGCTAATATTTTATGACTTTTTTGAAAAAAAAGTGAAATATGTTTTTCAAACACAATTTGAATGCATTTGGTCATGAAAAAACATAATTTTTTGGAGTTGGAGTTGTGTTTGGCCATGCATATAAATTGGAGTTGTTTTTGAAATTTTGTGAGAAAAGTAGAGTGAAAAAAAGTAAAAATTTTCAAACACAAGTCCAAATTGTATTTTGAAATTCTCATGGCCAAACACATATTATTTTCACTTTATTCACTAAAGTGAAATAATTTTCCGAAAAAAAAAAAAATATATTCTCATGGCCAAACGGCCTGTATCATTTATTTTACCCAAAACTTCACCCAATAGCTTAACTAAAGAAAATAATTAACAACAAACAACGGGGAGTAATAAGCAAAACTAAAAAGCTACTGAGGAAAAAGAAAAACTTACATCTGTGGGAGCTTCGTTTTTATTAATCATCACAGACATTCGCATCAAATATTGAGACACCGGTATATATTTCAGGAATATGAGCAATTTCTGGCCAGTACTTCCCCTTGTCAAACTCTAGGAGTGGTTCGAGCAATGGGCAGGAGGAAATATATAGTTTAGAGAGAAAAGAGGGCATCCCTTTTACTGGAAGGGATTGGAGATTAGGGCAATCCTTGATGGTCAGCTTAGAGAGGGAGGAGGGAAACGTTGATTCGGGAAGGGGTTGGAGATTAGGGCAATCCGTGATGGTCAGCTTAGAGAGGGAGGAGGGAAACCCTGATTCTGCAAGAGATTGGAGTTGATAGCAATTGCTGATCTCTAGACGTCGAAGCGAAGTGAGGTGCCCAAGACCTTCAGTCGGTATTGAATGGAGCTCATCATGGCGATATAAATGTAACGATCAGAAAGAGAGGAGGGAAGCCCTAGTTCCAGCAGTGATTGAATTTGAGGTAAATTACGAGTTCATAGATATTCAAGAGAGGTGAGGCTTCTAAGAAGTTGGCTGTTTAATGTTTTCAGATTGGTTATGGTAAGCCTTCGAATTGAGCAAGGCAACTCCCAATTCTCACCACCGACAATCTCTTCGTCACTGCCATTGTGGTAGAGGTGCAACTCTCTGAGAGAATGGAGTCTCTATAAACGCCACTTCTTTCGCCGTTCACCATTTTCTCGCAATTGAAGATCGAGTTGTAAATTGAAGGGCAATCCTTCGTCAGGAAAGGACTCTATTTCTGGACAACCCCACAGTTGCAGTTCCTTAAGAGATGGAAGGCATACGTTCTGGCAGCCGCTGCAGTTTTTTGCAATCGGAAATATCCAATGACGTCATCTGGATCCCACATGCCACCGAAAGTATTTCAAGATTCTCACAAAAACTAATAGAGTGTTTGAGTCCCATTCGGAATCAAAAACCTAGTAAGGTTTTGGCAACTCCTTACATACAAATTGCGTGCTCTTGGGACCAACTCAGGTGATGATATAGAATCACATTCATCAAAGCCATGAACTTTATATCATGAACCTCATAATTAGCATAATTTTTTCGTTATATGTGAGTTGTGATCAGAAGTCGATTCTGAATCAACTTAACCTTATCGAATGAATCTTTTGACATTATCCAATGTATACTTACAAAGTGGGGTCAGCGGATGGTAAAGTGTACGCAGTCCATACCATTACCACTGAGATGAGTTATTGTTTCCGATAGACCCTTGGCTTAAAGACAAAAACAATCTAAAATGACAGGAGTAATAGAATAACAAGAAACAATAAGTAGCAAAACAAAATTAGATAATAACATTAACGAATAAAGACAGTTCTTTTATTTATTTGTTCTAGCAAATATGACTTACAAAGTATGACAACACTGTAAGATACATTAGACTTCACATTTGTCTTCCTTGATTTCTTCAATCATTTCTCCATGCTTTATACCCTTGTACCACTTAGCACATGCTATATAAGCAACTAAATCTAAGATTGTCAAACCAGCTAACAGAAAGTAAAACCTGTCTAGGTGACCCTTGTTGAGATTTCCCGGGATCCATCCAGACATGTTATCAGTTGTAGAAATTTTCATCACTACACTCACGATTAAACTGCTCACGTAGTTTCCAAGTGATATCGATGTCATGCACAGTGCACTTCCAAAGCTTTTGAGACCATCCGGTGCTTGTTCATTGAAAAATTCTAGCTGCCCTACGTACATGAACACTTCTGAAGCACCTATCAGAGAGTATTGAGGAACCTGCCAGAAGATGCTTAGAGAGCTTGAGCCTTCGCAGTGTGGGCAGTCTTCTTTAGCGTACTTGAGTCTGTAGCACTCCACAATTGCTGCTGAAAGCATTGCCATCACAGCTATGACAAGTCCGATACCCATCCGTTGAAGTTGAGTTATCCCTTGGGCCTCGCCCTTGATCATCTTAAACTTTTTGACCAAAGGATCAATGACTCGACGGTAGAGGAATACTAAACTCGCTACACTCAAGATGTCAAAGGCAGACATACTAGCTGGTGGAATTCTAAAGTTTCCTATTGTTGTCTTCATGGCATCACCTTGCTCAACAAAGATTGATGCCATCTGGGTGAATACAACGGAGTAAAGTATAGTACATAGCCAAATTGGTAACAGCCTCAAAATGCACTTAACCTCTTCAACTTGTGAAATAGGGCAGAGGCGCCATGGGTTGCGATTGCTCTGCTTCTCATTGTCAAGTTCTTTGGATGTGATCAGGGCCGCTCTATCCAAGAATCTGCGGTTCAAAAGATTTATTAGTGCATCTTAGAATGGGAAAAATACATAGCGATACATTAAGCATCTATGTGAATCGTTTGAATTGGACATTAGTGCTTTGGTACTCACTTGAAACCATCGGTATGGAGCATTTTTCTACCAGCAGTTTTGGAGCTCTCATCATTGCTTTCATAAAATACATCTTCTTTCTCTGACGGTTCTATTCTCCACTTCTTCGATGCAGCGACTATAACCTGAGAAAACCTGGTTATAGGGTTGCCACTACACCTGAAGTGCCTATACTTGGCGGTGCCACCAAGAAAGAGCACCAATCCAGCTAAGGCGGACGCAGCAGATGCCCAGAAACCAAGAGCCCACATACCATCATCCTCAAAGTAGTCTAAAACAGTGTTAGAAAAAAGAGAACCAAGGTTCAGGGACAGGTAGAAGTAGCTGAAGAAGGCCGCTTTGGATGGTTTCTCCCTAGGATCACGTTCATCGAACTGATCAGCTCCAAAGGTAGCAATGTTAGGTTGATAGCCTCCGTATCCTAGAGCGATCATATACACAGAGATGTAGAATAGACTAATCTCCATGTTTGAACGCTCTCCACATAGAGTTGTTCGATCCCCACAACCTTTCGGTTTCAGCAAGTAAAGTTGTGTTGCCAGTGATAATAGTACCAATCCCTGTTAACAAGCGAGCCGACCATTGAAAGCGAGATTAATAAAGACAAACATAAAACTTTGTAGTAATCGTTCCATTACTAATAGTACTCCATCCGTTCCTATTCATATGACACTTCTTGTATTTTCAGACAAATGTTAGATCTTTGACACAATTCTGTTTCTATACAAATTTCAGGAATTCAAATTCATTACATTTTGAACTTGGATGTGATGTTTCCTTTAGCAGACAAATATTCCAACTATTATTTCAATGTTTTCTTCAATAGTCACTACTTATATTGTACAAATACATAACACTGTCTGGATTTAATTAGTGTGTCATATAAAATACAGAACAAAAGGAATACCTAGTGCAGTTAAACTCCGAGTCGACTTAATTACATTTTATGCTGTGTGTCGTAGCTTTAATAAGGTGCAGGTGTAAGAGGCCAAGTAAATGGATACTTACAGTTACATAGATAACCTGGAAAATGGCACAACTTTTGAATCTTCCCCAGTAAGAGTCACTAAGAAAAGCACCAAAAAGAGAGAAGATATAGACGGTGCCAGTCCATATGCTCACATTGTTAGCTGCTTCAGCATTGTTTTGATGCAGCACCCTTGTCAGGAACAACACCAAATTCACCCCGACACCAAAAAATGCGAGAGTAGCTAAACCTTGATTCACTGGATAAAATCACAGTGGAAATATAAAGTTATAAATCGTATTTAGAAAGTTAGGCGATTCTATTTATTTTTTTCAATTGATAGAGAAAAGAGTCTTTAGTTCATGAGATAGTTGAATCAATCAGTTTTGTTTTATCGACGTTACATTCTCCTGCATACTGCAATTTAGTGTGTAGGTAAATCAATCAATTGAGACCAAGACACAGTTGTGAAATTGTGGAAAACTCTCAACTTCAGCCTCTCAAGTAAGATAAAAGAGCATCCATCTGTGCGATAGTTGAATCAATCACTTTGGTTATGCGGATGTTACATTCCCCTAAATGATAATATTTAGCATGGCTAACTAGGTAAATCAATCAATAAAGACCAAGGCACACTTTTTGAATGTGGAGAATTAGAGGCGAAGCTGGGATTTTGAGTTTATGGCTTCTGGATACTAGAAGAGGTTGTGTACTTGAGTTTTTCAAAAATTATAACACATATTAAGTGAATTATTAAACACCAATAAAGAGTGTGAGCCAAAGCTATTGGGTTCTACAAAACCCGTACCTCCGCCCCAGTGGAGAACTTTCAACTTTAGCCTCTCAATAGGATAAACGAGCGTAGGTATATGAGATGCATAGTTGAATTAATTAATTTGGTTATATGGATGTTAAATTCTCCTAAGTATCTAGTGGGATTTAGTGTCTACAAAGGTACATCAATCAATCTAAGACCAAGACACACTTGAGAAAATTAGGAGAACTTTCAACGTTATCCTCTCAAGATAAAAAGAACACAAATTATGGCAAACAATTTATATAGTACTAGCCTACTAGGTTTGATGATTAGATCACCTTCATTCTTTACTTTCCAAAAAACTTCTTCAAAGTGAGTTTTACTTTCTTAGATTAATAGGTTTTAATAATTAGGTAAATCTTGAGACGGGGTTTATAGGAAACAACCTCTACTTCATCTGAGATAGTGATATAGACTGTGTGGGAGTACACTGGATATGGTATTATTATTGTAATAATTAGGTAATAACAACAGACATTTCATTTCTCTATCTTCCAATCAACTTTTCGTCAAAGTGCTATGCACCATGTGTTTTATAGTTAACCATGACATGGATGTGATATTCCTAGACAAACATTTAAATCATTCAATATCAATAGTAAAAGGTAGTATTTATATTCTACATTATGTTGTGGACAGAAACAAAATGTAATATTTTGCTTCCTCTTTTATTCCCCTCTTTTAAATCATGTAATTAAGTATCTAAGCCAACACTCAAAAGTCAAAACTTGCCCACACTATGGCCTAAGGCCAACTTGCCAACATGATATATGTCCTAATGTCAAAACTTGCCAACACTGTGCACTTTTTGCCTAACTGTACGGGCACGCGAAGTACTCTGATCACTAATTATTTTACTT
Source organism: Capsicum pubescens (assembly GCA_030864215.1). Taxonomy (NCBI): domain Eukaryota; kingdom Viridiplantae; phylum Streptophyta; class Magnoliopsida; order Solanales; family Solanaceae; genus Capsicum; species Capsicum pubescens. The sequence continues at coordinate 338,798,642 of CM061538.1, forward strand.
CAGTAGATCTAATGTGACCTATTTGTCACCTTATTATTTTCCATGAAAATGAAGCACTCCTAATTATTATGACATGTCGAATGACTTTTTTCATTATAGAATATAAACCACTTTCCATACTATATTCGACACCTTTTCCTTATAATCTCGATTAGTAGAATGACCAATCAAGACATGTAAAAATCCTCCACTCTGGACTTGTCACTACACTCTCGATAAAACACAAGGTACGTATGACCAATCACAAAACACGTGTGATACGATGCAACTTAATTACTGATACGTCTTTCTATTTTTAATATGTTATTCTTCTGCATACTATAAGCCAACGATAACAACACTTCTACTTGTTAATATGTTTTTCGACTACATCCATTTGTGTACGAGTCCAACGGTCAATCATAAAAACATTAGAATTAACAATGCGGAATTGATTATTGATCGATACCCTTTCAGTTTTAATCTGTCATTCTTCTACGTACTAATCCAACGACGAATCAGAAAACTGTATTGAGCACTTATGTTTATTGATACACGTTTTAGTAATACATCATCCTTCTACATACTAGTCCAACAACCAATCAGAAAATCGTGTGACACTAATATTCTTTAATACCTCTCAGTTTTTAATCTATCATCCTTCTAAGACGCCAATTAATTAATGCGTAGATCTAATAGGATCCAAACGCTATATATTCTCGCGTACTACATGCTTTCCTCTTGCAACTTACATAGCTATAGCAAGTTGGTGCTAAAATTAAGTTAAATTGTACCGTACCTAGTTAATGCGCTTCAATTTTATTTTCCTTCAACAATTTTTAGAACTCATCGACTTATAATCACCCTTACATCCCTAGACGTAACAACCATCCCCAATATCTCAACATATACTAACAATCATGTTTACTCAACATAAATCCATCTGATCAAAATTATATTTTAGGAAAAAAATAACAATGTGGGGCCACAAAACAACATCAATTTCTTGCCATTATATATGACGTGGCACCCACATTGGGGATGAATATATTTACGTGTGAGAAATGTCTTTTCTATTCTTGCATGCTTTTGTCACCAACCCTCTCCCCCCTCTCCCACCCCACCTCTTCCACTTTTCTCTCTTGTTTTTTTCCTCTTATTTTTGCTATTGCTGCCAAAATCCTGTCACAAAGTACAGAGAAACTGGAAGTTCCTTATGTGAACTCTTAACCCCTTCATCCCCCAACCTCCCAAAATGTCATATACATACAAGTTTTATATACGTATATAGCTGTCAATTGAAAGAAAACAGTATTTTGACACGTGTCCTTCGCATTTACTTGTAAAACTAGACTTTGCTCTTATAAGTCTTGGCGTTTTCCCATGTGATAGCTGCCTTCATTTATTACTTAAACTCACCGTTTCCCAGATTTAATATCATATTTTCCTTTTCATTGAGTATTTGTTTTAACTAAAAATAGAAAAAGAGAAGTACTCTTATTATTGTTAAGGTGTATAATGTATATAAGTAAATAATGAACAAGTAAAGATGAATTAAAGGAGTAGAAAGTAGAAATCATTTTGAAGAAGTTGGAAACTCTAAGAAGAACTTGAAAAAAAAAATGTTTTGGAGTCTGGACTCTGGACATACATTTAGCAGTAACAATAACATATTCAATAAACTTTACGAGTGGTACGCAAATTTTATCTTTATTTTATGCAGATAAAAAGGTTTTTTTCTTTAGATAAAAATAGTGAAAAAAACTGTTTTTAAGCTTGTTCATTTGCAAAATCTAGCCAAAACACTAGTCCAATGTACAAATATTTTTCTTTGAAAAAGGATTTTTTTTTTTATATATATATAATATCTTTTATGTTCGAACGGGTCCTAAGAAAACCACTTTTTCAACACTCCAAGTCAAAAACAAAGGGGGAAAATTGAGTTGGTCATGAAGTTAGAGAACTAATATACCATATACAGATGTGTGACAATATCTTATCATATTTTAATGTGGGAAAAACTATAGTATATAATAGAAAGATAAGTACATTGAAATATCACTATTCTTTTCTTTCCATCTTACCTTTTTCAGGGCGGACCTACATATATTTGTGGGTTTTCCGGCACCCACTAAACTCGATGCGGAATAGGTAAAATTAGATAGAAAATATACGAAAATAGGTACTCCCTCCATTTAAAAAAGAATGACTTACTTTCCTTTTTAGTTCGTTTAAAAAAAATGACCCCTTTCCTTTTTTGACAATACTTTAATTTCAACTTTCCACATGACATGTTTAGGACCACAAGATTAAAGGACATTTTGGTACATTTGACACAACTTTAATTTAAGGTCACAAGATTCAAAAGTCTTCTTTATTTTGTTAAACTTTATGTCAAGTCAAAATAGGTCATTCTTTTTCAAACGGAGGAAATATATAATATATAAAAGTACCCACTAAAATAAAAGTTGGTTGGGTGTATTGACATTTAGGTTGACTTTAAGATTCTCCATTAGAAGAGATGCCCTGAGTTTGAACCTCATTGAGATGAATTTTTATTTTTTTTAGTTTTAAAATTTTTTAAGCACCCACTATGCTTAAATCTTGGGTCCACCACTGATCTTTTTTCAAGAAAAAAATATTTTAATATGTAGAAAAAAGACTCTTTTTTTTCTTTTGGAGGAACTTACAGAGAAGCATAATTGCAGCTAGCCATTTCCCAGTATTTGCTCTATTAGCAGGCATTCCATAAAAATCAACAGTTCCATCATTGGTACACTCTTCTTCTTCTCCTTTCAAGTTGTCCTGCTCATCACATCAATATTTCAATTCCAACAAAAAACAATCAAAAATAATGGAAAAAAGGAAAAAAATAGACAAGTTAATTCTCTAGAATTTTAGTGAATAAATACTAGCTAGGTGATCATTCTGTTTTCACTTTCTTGAAAACAAAATATAGAAAACAAATGTGTTCTCTTTGCATGAGAAGATTATAAAGATATGAAAATTAAATCTAATACTTTTTATGTGCCTTTCTTGATAATTTTAAATTTATGTTCTTCTCTAGAACTAAAGATAGGTGAATGGTTGACACTAGAAATAAGGAAGAGATAGCTAAATTAATGTAATATTTTTATTTTTAGAACTAATTAAACTCTTGATCATCACAAAAGAGAAAGGAAAAAAGAAGTAGAAGATGAAGAGTGCAAATTAGTACCTCTTTGGAGAGTTCCAAGGAAGCCATTGTTGATGATTCAAAAAGACTACTTCAAAGAGAGCAAATTGATTGAGTGTAGAAGTGAGTAAATGAAAGTGAGTGATGCATTTGTATTTATAGAGGTTTGAGGCATTTGACTAGAGAAGGGTGGAGATTAACTTGGTGAAAGCCTTAATAGTTTCATTTCACTTGAATTTTGTTGGAAATATAATTAAATAAATAAAAATATATTATTTTTAATGTTTTAAATTTTTTAATGAGATGTCACATAATTCATTATAGTATAAAAGCATGATTGGTCATCTCGATTTTTATTTTTGATACTGTTTTTATAATAAATTATCTACGCACTAGATATACATTTCTGAGGATGATAGCTGTGAAAAAGTCCATATGAGGCATTTAAAAAATGAGTTCGTCTCTTTATTATGGTTTTGACAGTCGCTACCTGTTAAACTAATTTTTAGGATTAAGTGATGCTCCAAATTCATTTCTTTTACAAATTTAATCAAGTTGTATATATCCACTGACATTAGAAAAATTATTATATACAATCATTGAATTTAATTGTCATGTAATAACATGTTAGTTAATTATCATTTTGATAAAAAAATAATATTAATTATTATTTATAAAAAAATAATTTAGTGTATCAACAAGGGGTATTATTATTTTACCAAAAAAAAAAGGGTGGTATTATTATATAAAAATATGTATCCTGTATTGCATAGTATTTAAACTCTTTTCAAAATAAGTAGTGCTTGGGACATAATAAAGGGGGGGGGGGGGGGGGGGGGGGGGAAGATGTAGTGGTGAACTCAATACATTTCGTACTCTTTCTATTTTATTCTACTTGATATTTGTTGTTTCGCATATTTTTAAAAAAATTTAATTAATAATTTTTATTAAATTAATTTTATTAATGATGCTTTAAAATTATAAATTTAACTATATATTATTATTTTATGAAGTTATTAAATAAAAAGGATAAAAAGATATAACAAAATTCTATTTATTTCATAAATTAGATAAATATATTAAAAAAGACTATTTTTAGTACAAGGTTTAACTAAAATGAAAGGAAGGGGAAACATATAGAACTATATAAGTATACAATACATGAACCTTAATACTGGGGTCCCTTTCTATATCCATGTTCTCTCTCAAATGGTTGCTGTGATTTTGACACATGAAATATTCATTCATTTTAATATGCTTTAATTTGTTGAAAGAGTTGACTATATATAGTTTAAAATTAAAGTGAGCTTACACCTTTGATATTGACTACTCTTTATTACTTAAATAATTAAGCATCATGTGCATAATATAATTATAAGCTTTCCTTTCCTTTTATTCCCTTTGAATTATTGTAGATATATTTATATCAAGATCTTATAACCTGATAATTAGTACTTTTCATTTCTCCAAGAATAACAAGAACATGCTTTTCCTAAGGCGTGTAATTTGGAAGTTTGTAAAAGAGCAACCAAGTATATGAAAGAATTTGAACATTCATCTAAATTTTAATTGAATTTTTTAAGACAATGGGTGAAATATATAGTTTAGACTTGATCACAACAAATCTTTTGCATACCTTTACATAATCAAAAAGAAAGAAAAAAAAGTTATATTCTTCAATACCTTATAGCTCGTTAACCTAATTTTAAAGTTTATACATTGATTGATTAAAGATTCTCTTTGTCTTATTTTTCTTCTTAAGATGAAGTGGCTCAACAGGCTAATGAGTAATTTGGAGCGAAAATAAAAGCTTAATGAGAAATTAGAACGGAAAGTATTTCTGAATGAATTTCTTAAAATAACTTTAGAGTTTTAATCAAAATTACTGGGTTCGACCAAATTCGTATGCTGAAGGTTAGCTCCCTACTTTGGAGAAGAGAGTGCTGTGAGAAACAACTAAGCCCATTAAACAGAGAAACTCAGGGCATCAAAACATGTAGACATAGAGAAAACAATTGCAAAAATAAGATTACTAAAATTTGACTATGATATTATGCGAATGAACCAGAGCATTTAATTCAAAACTTTAAGAAATGAGTAGAACACGCAACTCGAGATAATAAATTCCTTTTGAAACATGATCTTACGCCATCGATAAAAATTACGTGTAGTATATTATCTAAGAAGCTCTATCTAGACAATATTTTTGAAAATCTTGGAATATCTATTACATATGAATGAGAATGGTTTTCTTTAGAATAATATTATTTTTGCATATACCAAATTCGAAATAACATCGTTGCTATATTCTGAATAGAGCTAATTATGCACCTACGTAATGTTTATTCTTAAAACAATTCGAACAATCTTCTTAAAAGAGCTTCAATTTGGTACAAGAATAAGAAGTTGATTCAATCTTTGATAATTGAAGCATATATTTTCTTGGAATAATATAATTAAGCTATTACTATTAATGACGTGATAAGTTCTCTAGATGTGCAGCATCTTGAACTTGGGGCTCAATTATGTTTGAGGTGGATAAGATTCTAAAAAGAAAATGTGACTATTTCATTAATTGGAAATAAATTAAACTAGCCAATGGTTTTAATGACCAAAATGATTTCTAACTCTTTGGGTGAAATTATTGTGTTTCGAATATGCATTGGATGTGAACAAATATTTTTCTGGTTCCAATTTGATAAGAAAAACCCTCATACAAATTCTAATATGCTAATCCACTTCAGGCAAGGAGTTGCTTCAACAACTAAAAAAATCTCCCAATCAGACATGAGTTTAGAGAACACGAGAAGATATGTAGTAGTAGTAGTCAATTAAGGCTAATTCGTATATATAATTATATATCCGAGTATGAAATACTTTATTTGGTAGTAATGTTTAACATGTGCCAAGGTGCATATGTGATCTCATATATAATAAACTACTTAGTTTTATGCAAGCCGTTAATTTCGTACTACAATTTTCTCTTTTATTTGGTTATGAGATCAATAATGTGAGGTGGTGATGGGGTAAATGACTGGGTAAGAATTTGTGACAAGATGAAAAATACTTTTGGTAGTATAACAAAATGAAAAATTCTTTGGCAAAGGCATTTTAATTTCCTTTTTCCTAACACAAATGATTCTTTATTTCTCTATATTTACCACGAATCAAGATATTTTCCATCTTTAGCGTGGAAGAGATAATGTATTATCCCCAAATAAAGAGAAAAATATGTAGTTTTTTGGTAAATAAATTGGAAAACAAGAACAAGAAGTTGCCTAAATTAATGAATAAACTCTTGATGAAAAGAATAATTTTCACTATATCTTTTGATGTTTTTTCTTCTGGATTATGCGTTTAAACACAGTCATGCAAAGGAATAAAATTTGATGCCTTAAGCCAACCAACTAGAATATTAAAATTCTTCCTGCTGTTTTTTCTGTTACAAAATTTTTTCATGCGTATAAATTAAAGAACCTTTTTGCTCATCAGACTATATATAGGTGTTTATTGTCCTGTACATATTGGATATTATAAGAATATCAAAATTAGCCAATGAAAATATAACATGTCTTGCCTGTCCAAATTTAGACACATTGGCCTGAGCATATATGGTCATTGGCGGGTTATTTTGATTTTTGGGCATATATATTATATGCATCATCAAAAGGGTGATTTACAAAAATAATTTTAAATGTGTGAGAAGTTTTTTTTTTTTTTTTTTTTATCTCACTTTTTTCATGGATAAAACTTCAAGGTCAACAAATTTTACCTTTTGACCTTAAGGATGAGGGTCAAAAGTTCCGGACTATCATTTTTAAGTCATTAGATATAATTTCTTGTGATCCTGATTACCCATTTAATAGCGTGGGCCAATTTAAGTTGCACAGTTCAAATTGATTCATAAAAAACTTATCAAAACATGATTACTTCTCAACAAACAAAAATGATCAACATAATAAAATTATATTGCCACTTATAGGTAAAATATGTTCATGCATGCATGTTATAGCTAGGATATGTGTTGAGGAGTTAATTGAATTGAATGAATAAAATTATACATTGTGCAGTTTAATGATGTAAATTACAAGAAAACAAGTGATTCAAATTTCAAACAAGAGCTAAAATTAAAGATGCATGTGATGGCAACAAAAAATATGAGAGCTGGATGACATGTAATAGAAAAAAATACAAAAAGCAGTGGGCCAAATTTAAAGAATGAAAATATACGAAGAAATGTGTTTAAATTAAAGTCATTTTATACTATAGAATCCATATAGTGACCAAGGAATATTATAATCATCAGTCATGGTACAGTGGTAGAGGAGGTTGTTCTCGATTTTTTATTTTGAGTATGCAAAGATCCTTGAGCAATTTCCCCATATGGATCCTAGTAAGACTGTCTAACGGGCCGGGCCGGTTCAACCCGGAACCGGCCCTCTCATTCTTACCGGGTTCCGGGCCGGTTACGGGCCGGGTTTGGCCTTAACCGGTCCGGGCCGGGCCGGGCTGCACAGTAAAAATATTAAAACCCACCCGGAACCGGCCCACTTAACCCAATCCGGTCAAACCCACTAAAACCCGGTCAAACCCGGTCAAACCCGGTTAAAAACCGGTCAAATATACACTATATACGCTATATACATAATATATACATTAAATATACACTTTTATAGAAGATATATACACGTATATACATTAAATATACACTTGTATAGAAGATATTAAAATTATAAATCGTTAAATAAAAAAAAATAAAAAACAACGACTATACGTTAAATATACACGTCTATAGAAGATCTATTAACATTCATACACTCTATTCTATGTATATGTAATACTTTAAATGAGATATACTACAATATATATACATTACAATATATATTTGTATAGTTATATACTAATTTATAAAACATATACACATGTATACGTTAAATATACACGTCTATAGAAGATCTATTCACATATATACACTCTATTCTATGTATAGGTAATACTTTAAATGAGATATACTACAATATATATACATTACAATATATATTTGTATAGTTATATTCTAATTTATAAAATATATACACATATATACGTTAAATATACACGTCTATAGAAGATCTATTAACATTCATACACTCTATTCTATGTATATGTAATACTTTAAATGAGATATACTACAATATATATACATTACAATATATATTTGTATAGTTATATACTAATTTATAAAACATATACACATGTATACGTTAAATATACACGTCTATAGAAGATCTATCCACATATATACACTCTATTCTATGTATAGGTAATACTTTAAATGAGATATACTACAATATATATACATTACAATATATATTTGTATAGTTATATTCTAATTTATAAAATATATACACATATATACGTTAAATATACACGTCTATAGAAGATCTATTAACATTCATACACTCTATTCTATGTATATGTAATACTTTAAATGAGATATACTACAATATATATACATTACAATATATATTTGTATAGTTATATACTAATTTATAAAACATATACACATGTATACGTTAAATATACACGTCTATAGAAGATCTATTCACATATATACACTCTATTCTATGTATAGGTAATACTTTAAATGAGATATACTACAATATATATACATTACAATATATATTTGTATAGTTATATTCTAATTTATAAAATATATACACATATATACGTTAAATATACACGTCTATAGAAGATCTATTAACATTCATACACTCTATTCTATGTATATGTAATACTTTAAATGAGATATACTACAATATATATACATTACAATATATATTTGTATAGTTATATACTAATTTATAAAACATATACACATGTATACGTTAAATATACATGTCTATAGAAGATCTATTCACATATATACACTCTATTCTATGTATAGGTAATACTTTAAATGAGATATACTACAATATATATACATTACAATATATATTTGTATAGTTATATTCTAATTTATAAAATATATACACATATATACGTTAAATATACACGTCTATAGAAGATCTATTAACATTCATACACTCTATTCTATGTATATGTAATACTTTAAATCCACTAAAACCCGGTCAAACCCGGTCAAACCCACTAAAACCCGGTCAAACCCGGTTAAAAACCGGTCAAATATACACTATATACGCTATATACACAATGTATACATTAAATATAAACTTCTATAGAAGATATATACACCTGTATACATTAAATATACACTTCTATATAAGATATATAAACATATACACATGTATACATTAAATATACACTTGTATAGAAGATATTAAAATTATAAATCGTTAAATAAAAAAAAATAAAAAACAACGACTAAGGAGTGAATGAATTTGTGGAATTTTATTGATTGCAAAATGATCCAAAATTTATAATTTACATGAATGAAAAATCTATAAATTATGCATCATTTTTTCCAACTCATTCATGTTAATATTAATTGGAACTTGCATAGGGTAGTCGAAGTCAACGGGGGAAAAACCATGCATTGGACTTGATTCTGCTGAGTTCTCCCGTGAAGTCATAATTTCTTCAAGTTTGAGGTCGTCGTTGGGCTCTGGTTCCATTCCTTGGTTTCTTCTTTCTGCTCTAATCCAATCTCTGAGGCAAACTAAAACATTCATTGCGTTGCTTCCCAATGAGTGTCGGTTGTCTCCAAGCTGCTGTCGTCCCTGACTGAAGGCGCTCTCTGATGCAACGGTTGACATAGGAACATTCAAGATATCTCTGGCTAATCTTGAAAGTACAGGATATTGTGATTCATTATTCCTCCACCAATCCAGCGTGTTGATCCGTCGTCTGCGATCCTCTGGTGGCGTCCGCAGATAATATTTCAGCTCTTCCCGATAAGTTGATGTGTAAGCTCTCTCATCCACACTGTTCCAACAAGTTAAATCATAAAACGAATCAGGAAAACCACTATGTGCCGGCCTTTTAGAAGATGATGGCTCCTCGGGAGGATGAGGAGCGACAGTTGGAGTGATATTTGTAGGTACGGCTGAATCAAATAAATCAGCATAGTGATTATATAATTTTTCTATATAATCTTTTGCATCAGCCGTAGCCGTCCACAAATCAGGTTGTACTTGTTCAGAATCATGGTTAGTATTTATTTCTAAGTTAGTATAAATAAGAGTACTAAAGTGACACATATGATTATATTTCATGCACGGATTTAACATAGCAGCAACCAAGTAAATAGGGGGAATCGGGAAGAAATATTTTTTAAATTTCGTAAACATAGCGCCAACAGCTTCTTTATAACCTTCTTTATCTTTATATTGTCGGAGAAAACCAGAAATATCGGCTATATATGCCAAAATATTACAAACAGTAGGATAGTATGCACCGGAAAATTCAACCGTAGCTACATAAAATTTTTCTAAGAACTTAACAAGATCATTAATTATAACCCAATCAGAATTATGTAGCATGCAATCAGCAGAATCAGCAAATGAACCACAATGTTAGTTAAAAGCTAGTGTAATAGGAATTCTATATTTATAACAAGTTTTTAAAAATTCATACGTAGAATTCCATCTAATATCAATTTCCTCAGGCATCAAAATCGGTGCAAGTCCATTTTCTTGACATTTAACTTTAAATTCTTTAATTCTAGATCTACGATTATTTCCTTGAATAAAACCAACAGCAAGACGAATTTTTTCAATATAAACCTCAAAAAAGTCAAGACCATCTTTTACAATTAAATTATATATATGACATGCACACTTAACATGAAAAATTTCAGGAAAGGGCGGAGATAGCGTAGATTTTATTTTTGTTATAGCAGTCTTGTTGTTAGAAGCATTATCAAAAGCAATACATAAAATTTTATTTTCTATACCATAATATCCGGCAATTTTAATAATAGAATCAGCAATAAATTGTCCAGTATGTTTCCGATTTTCATCATATAAAAAAGCAAGAATACGTTTTTGCATTATGAAATTACTATCCATCCAATGACAAGTAACGGTTAAATAATCATTTTTATTTACAGCACGACCAAGATCGGAAGTTAGGGACAATCTACATTGAATATTTTTTAAGAATGTTGATAAATAAAAACAATATTGTGAATGGAGTCTAAAAATATCAGACCGACAAGTAGTTCTAGGAATACCATTAAACATAGGATTATAAATTGCTTGTATATAATGAATAAAGACATCAGAAGAAGGAAAACTAAAAGGCAAACAACCCACAGCTACCATTTTAGCTATTTCTTCTCTGTCCCTCAATTTATTATACTTTTTCGCTACTTGACCGGTTGTTGGGTCCATTCTAGTTTGCGTTGACCCACCAACATCCCCACCACCTTTTGCAATATTCAACTCTCTAGTGTGATCTTCAGCTATATGTCTCATTAACGTACCCGTACCCCCTTGCTTACCGCCACTTCTATGCTTATATTTTTGTTGACAAATATTGCACTGCACCTCAATATCTGATATACGTTCAAAAAATTGCCATGCAATACTAGTTCTTTTACGGGGTTTTGGGGCACTGGGAGGACGGGAAGGGAGATTAACTGATTCAGATCTAACGTTAGCATGTCCTACTGCGGGTGTTTCAGCAATATTTTCATCATCTTCGTCTACATTAACTGCATCTACTTCATTTTCTTCTTCTATACCGTAATTTTCCTGAAATTCTACATAATCCATATCGTGAGCACCTACACCTATTTCTTCCTCAAAAGGTGTACCAAGCGGTACCGGAGGCGAAGTCACACGGGTATATCTATTACTTGAACTACCTCTACCGCTAGTAATTCGCTTTTTACTACCACTACCGCTTCCGGGACAAAAATTTCTAACACCTTTAGTAGCGAGGTTTTTTAATTTATCCATAATATAAATTAAATTAAACTAAAAATATTCAAAATACACAAATATAATAAAATTAAATATTAAACAATTAATACAATAAATAAAAATTAAACGTAAGAGATGGAACGACAATACCAAATTTTGGAAGTATCCGAAGATTGCGACTTTAGAAACTTCCGCTCGTACTTTGTAAACAAAAAATTAAAAATTTAAATTGAACACTTTAAGAAATTAAATATATTGAATATTTGAGAATTGAGAATTGAGATTTGAGAGAGAATGAGATTTGAGAGAGAATGAGATTTGAGAGAGTGAAAAATTGTGTGAGAAATGATTTGAAGTTGTAGGGTATTTATAGATTTATTTTGGGGATTAAAAAATATTTTTTTTTTTTTTTTTTTTTTTTAAGTTAATGGGCCCAAACTAGCCGTTTGGACCCAAAAACGGTAATATAGCCGTTGGGCCAACGGCTAGTTTGGCCCAATAATTTTTTGTTTTTTTTTTTTAGTTCCGGGCCGGTTAACCGGCGGGCCTGGACCGGGTTGGTCCGGGCCGGGTTAACCGGGCCCAGTTTAAAAAAAAAAACGGACCGGAACCCGGAACCCTAAAGCCCTAGGGCTTACCGGGCCGGGTCAAACCGGTCCGGTTTGATATGTAGGGCCGGTTCGGGCCGGTTCGGGCCGGGCCAGCCCGGCCCGTTTGATAGGTTTAGATCCTAGTCATGCGGTGCAAATCCGAATTAATCAAGCTGCAACACAAGCATCAAAGATCGAATGAAAAAATCAAAAATTTTATAAGCATATATATATATATATATACTAACTGCATAATATTGTAATTAGATGCTATTCAAATAAAATTTGGTCTTGACTCGTGCAGTCTGAATGTACGGATACCTAATTTTATTCGAATCATATGTGAACAAACTAATTTAGAGTTTATTTTTTTATAAACAATTTGTTATTGGAAACTCATAATCTGATTGATCCACATTTGCATATGGAACCTATATTTAGTGTGATCGATTATGAATGATCGATTTAGTGTGGTCGCATCACTACCCTTTTTTTCCTTGCATACAGAATTCGCTTATTATTTATTTAATGATCTTATTGTATCTTTTCCTCTAATAATTCTATCTCATATCCTACCATCCTTTATAATATTACAGGTTTATCATTAGATTGTTGATGTATGACATAATGTAATTAACGATGAAAACAATGCAATCTATTCAAATATTATATTCATCAAAACAATAAACAATGGAATATGAGTACTCAATAATCAGTAATTTACACATATTTGGAGATTGCAGTTCCACCTTTACATGGAGGAATATATATTAGGGTTCATACACACACAAAATAAACATTTGGTTACATGTAAATATTCCAACTGCACATAGATTGATGCCTTTCTTATCTTAGCCATAGAAAAAATCAATTATACAAACATATGAAGTTGGTGATTGACATTCACCTATGTATTGATGCTAGCTAATTTATATATATCCTTTTTATGACTACTACCAAACATTTCATATATTCATATCTTTCTTTAATAGGTTGAGCTTAAAGTTTGTTATTAGAGACACCGTGAATTGAAATTGCGCAAAGATATATGGATAATATATCTATTCCACACTTGACTTATCTTATCATGCAATTTTTTATTTTTTATTTTAAATTATAATCAGAATATATACAACCAAGCAATAATAGAGCATGCACATGGTTGTTTGAATAAGAAAAAAAAAGGGTGAGCTTATATATCCTTATTTGGTTATCTTAGTCATGTTTCAAGCCAAATTCTTCAATTCTTTCCTACATACATTTTTCTCATCCCATAAGTATCATTAAATGCATTACTTTAAGAGAAAATAACAAAATCATTGCTTATGTTTTGAGTTATGTTCAAAATGATCCATTAAATATAGTCTTGGAGAAAATCGGGCCTCTGAGTTTGTTGAAAATGAGAACTTTTAGTCTCTGTCAAATATTTAACAAGCTCTAGTGGCCAGCTAGATTAAATAGGAATTAACTATGAAAAATTTCAGAATCACCAAGAAAATCCCATCAAATTCAAGAAATTGCAACATGAGAAACTACACAAGATACCACGAATAAAACAGAAAGAAACAGAAATTGCAGTTTCAAAATATGAACAAAACTCCATAAATAGATTAAACATGGCAGAAACTGCAAAAAATCATCTCCAAATGTGAGTTCATATGTTACATCCTTCTTTTTCATCGTCGTAGTTAAATTAGAAAACTAAAGTATGTTAAATATTTGATGGAGATTAAGGCCTTATTTGTTTGCACTTAATGGAAGTTTGAATTTGAATATTTCAGACTGCAGATCATTAAGTGTATTTGTTTCTTATTAAGATTTTAACTCTTAATAGGTCTGAAAAGGTCTAAACCATCCAAATTTGAAACCAAGTCTTAATATCAGTAAGAGGTATTCTTGTGTTGTATAATATATTCACCATCACTCTATCCATAATCACCAGTCACCTCCACCAACCACCTCTACCACTACCATCATTGTCAACCACCACCCACCGCCACCAACCGCACCACCCACCTCCACTATCACAACCACCGTTCACCGTTCAAAACCAATATCACTACTGACCACCATTGTCAACCGCTACCACATCTATTATTCTAATTATATACACCGGTGTCACTGTAGACACCTAATTTCGTCCCTCCGCAATATCATTTTTACCCATTTTTACCTTATTCTACCGTGTACCCTCAATCATGTAATTATCCCTCCATAAAATGACAAAAAATAACAAACTCCCTAACAAAATTTTATCTTGTTTTATTTTATCCTAACAACCTATCCAATCAAAATAAACCACATCACACCCTACCCCTACCCCCACCTTACTACCCTATACCCTACCCCTACCCCACCCCTTTTAATGAGATTTTTCTTTTCCCTTGAAGATCGAAAGACCCACATATACTCCTGAATTCTTTTTTTTTTCATTTTTGGGAAAGGAAACAAGACATATGTAACATCCCGTATCTTGCTTGTACTTATTCTAATTATATGGAACCTGGTATGGTCATATGGTATAGGTAACAGATGAGATTTGTTATGCAATTATTAATGGTGTAGATGGAATTATAGAGGCTGCCCGTATAGTTTAGTGTGGTGCGACTAAGTTAACGTTAAGATAACTATTTAAACTTGGAATCGTAAGCTAGTATTTGAATCTAAAGTTTAAAGTGACCAAGTGTGTATAAGTTGAAGGTTAGACTAAAGGGATTAGAAGCTGAAAATGGAGCAAAATATTGAGGTGCTTGCTTGACTTATTTAAGCTAGTAGGTGAGTCACCTACTTAAGTTGTTTGAACCAAATTAATGGACCCATGGCTATGGATCAGATTTGGGTCTATGCTAATATACTCATTTGGGCCAAATTGAACAAAAAAAAAAAGAAAATGGGTAAGTGACCCAACACACCAATCTGCCAAGGCCCAAATATAATTGAGCCCAACAAGAAATTATGCAAGTAGGTGCATCACCTACTTTGAAGTTTCAGCTGCTTGGACCCTTAAGTAGGTGCATCACCTACTTGGACTAATTTGGCCAATTTTATGGTCCAAAATGCAGCTAAGGAGGTGGACAAGATAGGGCCTTTAAAAGGCCAAGTTGCTGGTCATTTTACTTCACTTTTAAGTCACAAAAAAGGAGTATATTTCAACAAATCTCTCTACTCTCTCAAAAACAACAAGAGCAGCAGCCCTATTTTTCCTTCTAGGGTTCTTGAAGAAACCCTCCCCTTTGCAGCCCAAGGTAAGTGAAAAACACTTAAGGTTTTGTTTAATTATCTCATGGGAGATTAGGGAAACAAGTTATAAGTGTTTGACTATAAGTATATGGCTGATTATAGAACAAGCTGTTTGTTCATGTTTCCTTGTTATTGAGGAACTTTTTTTCTTCTTCTTTGGTTTAAGTGTTAAGGAAAGTTCAAGCTCTTGAAGAGTTCGGTTAAAAGAATAAGTTGTTGAATTGAGGTAAGGTGACTGCCCCATTTTATTTTTCTTATATATGGATTTGAGAGGGGATTATGGATGTCTTGTTATTGAGAACTCAAGAGATGAAGAGTTCAATAATTGATTGCTATAATAAAAGTGGTTTGGGACTGTTTTGTGGACTGTTTTGTATGTGTATGTTATGGGCTGCCAGGTTGAAGTTGGATAAAGGTGTGATGAGTTTGTAATGAATTATAGAAGAAAGATGTGGTGATACACCACCGAACTAATGCTTGCTGTCCAATCTATTTTGCGTATTGTTTGGAATGTGTAATGAAGTCGAGGTGGTTTTGGTGAACCTTATAAGAACCTATATGGTATGTGGGTGTAATTGGAGGGAAGAAAAAGGGTTAAAATAACACCCTTGTTTGATAGAGTAATAGTTGCTGCCCGGTTACTGTTTTGGGTGAAATTAAGTACCTCAAATGTGTTTATTGGTTACTAATACTAGTTTACCATATATTTTATTGTAGATAAGTAATCTAAGAGGCGAGAAGTCAAGTCGGGCTAGTTTCGGAGTCAAATAACCATGTATGTAAGGCATACTTATAACAAAGTGATACATAATGGTAGCATATTAAACTCCATGTATCCAATGACCTTGTTCCCACTCTCTAACGCATTAGAACACCTCAATACGTGCTTATTATTAAATTGCGCGTCTATCTTCACTAGAAAATTTCAGGAGTTCTCCGTTTGTTCAAATAAGACCCATGTGTTATTTCAGCTCCTAAACACTTTATTTGTGTGCCAACAGCTCCCTACCTCATTGTTGTTGCATTAAGTGTCTATTTACATGTCTCTTATTAGCGTATTACTGGTTCAAGGTACCATAATGTGATGACCACCAAAGTAACAATCTCAAAGGCTAAATAAACTAAGTAATGCAAATCTGTAAAATGATGAGTGGCAGCTCAGGGGCACTTGTCTAGCATGGGCCGATCTCGATACCTTTATTTGTGGGTGGCAGCTCAGGGGCATAAGCCTAGCATGGGCCGATCCCAATCTTTATATAGGTGGCAGCTCAGGGGCGTAAGCCTAGCATGGGTCGATCCTAATTTATCTTTTTACCACTGATCAGCTGGTTATTTGCATTATATGGATTACAAAGATTATGAAGTAAGAAGGTAAAATGAAGAACGAATGTAATGTACATTGTCTCACAAGTATTTATAAAGGTGGTCTACTAGTACTCCTTATACACTTGTATCGGATTTCTATTGAGCTTTTGTATCAAGTGTGTTGCTACTTTCTGCCTTACATATTCAGTACATATTTTCGTACTGACGTCCCTCACGGGGGACCTGCATTTCATGCTGCAGGCCGAGGCACTTCAGCTCATACAACTCACTAGTAGGAGCGCAGGTTGTTCAAGGACTATTGGTGAGCTCCAGGTTGATTCGGGGCTTTCCGAGTCTACTCCATATATTTTGGTATTGTGCAGTAAGTCAAGAGTAGGGCGGGGGTTTGTCCCGACCCTGACTAAGTCTATGTATCTTCTAGAGGCTTTGTAGACTAATGTAAAGTTATGGTAGTGTCCTGATTTTAGACATGGTGGCCCTACCGGCCAAGTGCTGTACATATCAGTTTTAGGAGTGTATGTGTAGTTAATTTCATCGATGCATAATATTATGTTGTCAGAACATTTGGTTGTTACAGTTACATGCATGGGAAGTATAAGGTTATGAATTGGTTCTCTCGGGCCTTTACGGCTACGGGTGCCTGTCTGCCCCAATAGGATTTGAGGCGTGACAAAAGTGGTATCCCCTTGGGGGATACCACTTAATCTCAATTCCTCCGTATAGAATGGCCCCGACAGAATTACGGGAGTTGAAAGAGCAATTGAAAGACTTGCTAGAAAAAGGATTTATAAGGCCTAGTGTCTCCCCTTGGGGCGCACCAGTGTTATTTGTGCGTAAGAAGGATGGCTCGTTAAGAATGTGTATTGACTATAGACAACTGAACAAGGTGACTATTAAGAACAAATATCCCCTTCCGAGAATTGATGACTTATTTGATCAGTTGCAAGGCGCCAAGTGGTTTTCAAAGATTGATTTAAGATCTGGTTACCACCAAATGAGGGTCAAAGAGAATGACATACCCAAGACAGCTTTTCGAACACGGTACGGTCATTACGAGTTCCTAGTCATGTCCTTTGGGCTAACTAATGCACCTGCAGCTTTTATGGATTTGATGAATAGGGTGTTCAAGCCATACTTGGATGTGTTTGTGATAGTTTTTATAGATGATATTCTGGTTTATTCGAGATCAAATGAGGACCATGCCAATCACTTACGACAGGTGTTGCAGATTCTTCGTGATCGTAAGCTATTTGCAAAGTTCTCTAAATGTGAGTTTTGGTTAAAATCTGTGGCATTCTTAGGTCATATTGTATCTGATGAAGGAATAAAGGTTGATACTCAAAAGATAGAAGCCGTGAAGAACTGGCCAAGACCTATAACGCCTACAGAGGTTCGTAGTTTCCTTGGGTTGGCAGGTTATTATAGAAGGTTTGTGGAAGGATTTTCTTCAATTTCTGCACCTTTAACAAAGCTAACACACAAAGCATCCAAGTTTCAATGGAATAATGCATGCGAAAGAAGTTTCCAAGATCTGAAGAATAAGTTGACTTCTACACCCGTATTGGTGCTTCCAGAAGGCACAGAGGGGTATGCAGTGTATTGTGATGCTTCAAGAATTGGGTTAGGGTGTGTATTGATGCAGCATGGTAAAGTCATAGCATATGCCTCGAGACAATTGCGGCCACATGAGAGAATTTATCCAACACATGATCTGGAGCTAGCAGCGGTTATATTTGCCTTAAAGATATGGCGTCACTACCTGTACGGGATTCATGTTGACATATACACTGACCACAAGAGTTTGCAGTATATCTTTAATCAGAAGGACTTGAATTTGAGGCAGCGAAGATGGCTTGAATTATTAAAAGACTATGATGTTGATATCTTATATCATCCGGGAAAAGCAAATGTGGTGGCAGATGCGTTAAGTCGCAAAGCTATGGAGCTATCTATAGAAAGACAAGGGATGACTAAGGATCTACACCAATTAGCCAATTTGGGGGTTCGTCTTCTTGAAACTCCAGATGAAGGGTTTATTGTGCATAATACAGCAGAATCTTCACTAATAACTGAAGTAAAAGAGAAGCAATATGCAGATCCTATTTTATTACGGCTTAAGGAAAATGTGCAATGTGGTATGACAAAGGCATTTGAGCTTACGCAAGAAGGGGTACTGCGGTGCCAAAACAGATTGTGTGTACCTGATGTAGACGGGCTAAGAAAGAGGATTATGACAGAAGCACATCATTCAAGGTATTCTATCCATCCAGGGTCAACAAAAATGTACCATGATTTGAGAGGGATGTATTGGTGGGGTGACATGAAGAAGAACATTGCAAAATTTGTAGCCGAATGTCCAAATTGTCAAAGAGTTAAAGTAGAGCACCAAAAGCCCGGGGGTTATATGCAATGTATGGATCTTCTAATATGGAAGTGGGACATGATCAACATGGATTTCGTCACTGGTTTGCCTCGTACATTTCGAAGGTTTGATTCCATATGGGTGATAGTTGATAGGCTTACCAAATCAGCACACTTTCTACCGGTTAGGACCACTTACACAGTTGAAGAATATGCCAAGTTATATATTAAGGAAATAGTTCGACTACATGGAGTTCCAATCTCTATTATATCGGATCGAGGAGCTCAATTTACTGCAAATTTTTGGAAGTCTTTTCAGAGAAATTTGGGGACACAAGTGAATCTAAGTACAGTTTTTCACCCTCAAACGGATGGACAAGCAGAACGTACCATTCAAACACTTGAAGATATGCTACGAGCTTGTGTATTGGACTTTAAAGGTAGTTGGGATGATCATCTACCTCTCATCGAGTTCGCCTACAACAATAGCTATCATTCAAGTATCAAAATGGCACCATATGAAGCTTTGTATGGAAGAAAGTGTAGATCACCCATTGGATGGTTTGAAGCGGGTGAAACTGCCTTATTCGGGCCAGATCTTGTTCATCAAGCTATGGAAAAGGTTAAGGTGATCCAACAGCGACTAGAAACAGCCCAAAGCAGACATAAGTCATATGCGGATGTTAGGAGAAGGGGGCTAGAGTTTGCTATAGGTGATTGGGTATTCTTGAAGGTATCACCAATGAAGGGGGTTATGAGATTTGGTAAGAAAGGAAAATTAAGTCCACGTTATATAGGCCCATACCAGATTACTCGGAGGTTTGGACAAGTTGCTTATGAATTAGATCTACCCCAAGAGCTCTCAACAGTTCATCCGGTATTTCACGTCTCAATGCTTAGAAAGTGCATTGGAGATTCATATCATACTACCCCTACTGAAGATGTACAAATTACAGAAAATCTCACTTATGAGGAAATACCTATTGCTATTCTAGATCGACAGGATAAGAAGTTGAGGAATAAAGAAATAGCTTCTGTAAAAGTGCTTTGGAGGAACCAACAAGTAGAAGAGATCACGTGGGAAGCTGAAGAACCGATGAAATCCAAGTACCCCCATTTGTTCAAAGACGAAGAAAAAGTCCAAGATGCTGAATTGGAACAATAACAAGTAAGAGTAAAATATATAGGTACTATATGGTAATAAGGATATTAACTTAGTCTTGAACTTGCTTTGGTTGGACAGTTATGCTAACATTCGAGGACGAATGTTTCTAAGGGGGGAAGGATGTAACATCCCGTATCTTGCTTGTACTTATTCTAATTATATGGAACCTGGTATGGTCATATGGTATAGGTAACAGATGAGATTTGTTATGCAATTATTAATGGTGTAGATGGAATTATAGAGGCTGCCCGTATAGTTTAGTGTGGTGCGACTAAGTTAACGTTAAGATAACTATTTAAACTTGGAATCGTAAGCTAGTATTTGAATCTAAAGTTTAAAGTGACCAAGTGTGTATAAGTTGAAGGTTAGACTAAAGGGATTAGAAGCTGAAAATGGAGCAAAATATTGAGGTGCTTGCTTGACTTATTTAAGCTAGTAGGTGAGTCACCTACTTAAGTTGTTTGAACCAAATTAATGGACCCATGGCTATGGATCAGATTTGGGTCTATGCTAATATACTCATTTGGGCCAAATTGAACAAAAAAAAAAGAAAATGGGTAAGTGACCCAACACACCAATCTGCCAAGGCCCAAATATAATTGAGCCCAACAAGAAATTATGCAAGTAGGTGCATCACCTACTTTGAAGTTTCAGCTGCTTGGACCCTTAAGTAGGTGCATCACCTACTTGGACTAATTTGACCAATTTTATGGTCCAAAATGCAGCTAAGGAGGTGGACAAGATAGGGCCTTTAAAAGGCCAAGTTGCTGGTCATTTTACTTCACTTTTAAGTCACAAAAAAGGAGTATATTTCAACAAATCTCTCTACTCTCTCAAAAACAACAAGAGCAGCAGCCCTATTTTTCCTTCTAGGGTTCTTGAAGAAACCCTCCCCTTTGCAGCCCAAGGTAAGTGAAAAACACTTAAGGTTTTGTTTAATTATCTCATGGGAGATTAGGGAAACAAGTTATAAGTGTTTGACTATAAGTATATGGCTGATTATAGAACAAGCTGTTTGTTCATGTTTCCTTGTTATTGAGGAACTTTTTTTCTTCTTCTTTGGTTTAAGTGTTAAGGAAAGTTCAAGCTCTTGAAGAGTTCGGTTAAAAGAATAAGTTGTTGAATTGAGGTAAGGTGACTGCCCCATTTTATTTTTCTTATATATGGATTTGAGAGGGGATTATGGATGTCTTGTTATTGAGAACTCAAGAGATGAAGAGTTCAATAATTGATTGCTATAATAAAAGTGGTTTGGGACTGTTTTGTGGACTGTTTTGTATGTGTATGTTATGGGCTGCCAGGTTGAAGTTGGATAAAGGTGTGATGAGTTTGTAATGAATTATAGAAGAAAGATGTGGTGATACACCACCGAACTAATGCTTGCTGTCCAATCTATTTTGCGTATTGTTTGGAATGTGTAATGAAGTCGAGGTGGTTTTGGTGAACCTTATAAGAACCTATATGGTATGTGGGTGTAATTGGAGGGAAGAAAAAGGGTTAAAATAACACCCTTGTTTGATAGAGTAATAGTTGCTGCCCGGTTACTGTTTTGGGTGAAATTAAGTACCTCAAATGTGTTTATTGGTTACTAATACTAGTTTACCATATATTTTATTGTAGATAAGTAATCTAAGAGGCGAGAAGTCAAGTCGGGCTAGTTTCGGAGTCAAATAACCATGTATGTAAGGCATACTTATAACAAAGTGATACATAATGGTAGCATATTAAACTCCATGTATCCAATGACCTTGTTCCCACTCTCTAACGCATTAGAAAACCTCAATACGTGCTTATTATTAAATTGCGCGTCTATCTTCACTAGAAAATTTCAGGAGTTCTCCGTTTGTTCAAATAAGACCCATGTGTTATTTCAGCTCCTAAACACTTTATTTGTGTGCCAACAGCTCCCTACCTCATTGTTGTTGCATTAAGTGTCTATTTACATGTCTCTTATTAGCGTATTACTGGTTCAAGGTACCATAATGTGATGACCACCAAAGTAACAATCTCAAAGGCTAAATAAACTAAGTAATGCAAATCTGTAAAATGATGAGTGGCAGCTCAGGGGCACTTGTCTAGCATGGGCCGATCTCGATACCTTTATTTGTGGGTGGCAGCTCAGGGGCATAAGCCTAGCATGGGCCGATCCCAATCTTTATATAGGTGGCAGCTCAGGGGCGTAAGCCTAGCATGGGCCGATCCTAATTTATCTTTTTACCACTGATCAGCTGGTTATTTGCATTATATGGATTACAAAGATTATGAAGTAAGAAGGTAAAATGAAGAACGAATGTAATGTACATTGTCTCACAAGTATTTATAAAGGTGGTCTACTAGTACTCCTTATACACTTGTATCGGATTTCTATTGAGCTTTTGTATCAAGTGTGTTGCTACTTTCTGCCTTACATATTCAGTACATATTTTCGTACTGACGTCCCTCACGGGGGACCTGCATTTCATGCTGCAGGCCGAGGCACTTCAGCTCATACAACTCACTAGTAGGAGCGCAGGTTGTTCAAGGACTATTGGTGAGCTCCAGGTTGATTCGGGGCTTTCCGAGTCTACTCCATATATTTTGGTATTGTGCAGTAAGTCAAGAGTAGGGCGGGGGTTTGTCCCGACCCTGACTAAGTCTATGTATCTTCTAGAGGCTTTGTAGACTAATGTAAAGTTATGGTAGTGTCCTGATTTTAGACATGGTGGCCCTACCGGCCAAGTGCTGTACATATCAGTTTTAGGAGTGTATGTGTAGTTAATTTCATCGATGCATAATATTATGTTGTCAGAACATTTGGTTGTTACAGTTACATGCATGGGAAGTATAAGGTTATGAATTGGTTCTATCGGGCCTTTACGGCTACGGGTGCCTGTCTGCCCCAATAGGATTTGAGGCGTGACAACATACTCACAGATCATCTTCTCTATTTTTCTGTCATATAGACAAGAGAAAATACATACACACCATTGTAGACATACATGCACAGAAGCTCACCAAAAACCATGGTGAAGGACTATCCACTCACTTCACAGTAAAGAGAGGGGATTTTCTTTTCTTTTTGGGAGCAAGTGAGAGTAGGGAGACGAGAGGGAGATAGGCAGGTATAGAGAGAAATACGAAGGGAGAGCGGTGGTCGAAAAACGTTACAGATCGAGAGAGAATAGTGAAGGGAAAATAGAACGTCACCGGAGTTCACTGTTCCGGTGAATTGACTCCGGTGCCATCCTTTTAACACTCGTTTCTAATCGAAATTGATCCTTCACGATTGGTTCCGTCAAATTACCACCGGAATGGCATCGGAATAAATCGTTGAATCCAGCCACGACCACATTTGATCGAGCTCACCGGAGCTCCGGTGAAAACAAAAAATCATCCCATCCAGTCCCGGTTTCAGCAAAGTTCGCATTAAATCTGTCGAAACAGTAGCTGTTTGTGTGAAATTGATACGGGTTTGTCTTCTTTGTGTGGTTTTCCAATTTGGGTCAGTCTCGGATTGCTTGACTATTCCATATCGAATTTGGAGTTCGTCGATATGGAATTAGTTTCGATTCGAGGGTGAAATCTGACTTGAAGTTCGAGGTCGAGGTTCGACATTAAGGCTCCGTTGGACGCGGTTCTATTCGGAAAGGTCAATTAATCAATAAAGCCCAATTTGAGGTCCAATTCTATATCTCTTATCTCTCTTTTCGTAAACATTTTTTTTTAATGATGTGCATGAGCTTTGTTTAGTTTGGTTTCGATACGTTTGAATCACCGTAAGTATTCGTTGGTGTTGATTGATTATTTGAGTTGAACGTCTGTTTGATGGAGAATTAAATGATTGCTTAATAGATAATAATTTGGGGGAAGGGATTGATCTTGATAAAGCGGAATCGGATTAATTTCGGTTAGTTGGTTGAATTAATTAGAAATACTTATTGATTCTCTCGAATACGGTAATACCATGTTTTAGGCCGAGTTGGATAGGCAAATGTTAGGTGCGGGTAGGTAAAAGTTAGAAGTGGTGTGTTGATTGAATGCGTTGAATGTTGAAGTGGGGGATGAAGGTTTTTTGTTTTATCACTTTTGGATCAATTGTACTATTTAGCTGGGGAATGCCCCGAAGTATCTGTATATATTTATTCACTGGGAAATGCCCCGACGTACTATGTTGGTAAAGGCGGATCGAGAACAAGTTCCGAGGCATCGGGTAAAGCCGAGGAGCGTAGTTAGGATTAGTATAGATTAGATAAGACTTATTTTCGCATTTTTATTTATTTCGGGACTGTATAATTGGACTAAACACTAAATTTTGGATTGTTTAGTTTTGTTTTGCTTGCTTGATTGTTTTGTGTGCTTTGTGTGATTTATACATTCGTAGTGTCAAATTAACCGTTATGCTCCACCAAGCGACCGTGGTCGAACCATGGGATCGAGGGGTGCCTAACACTATCGGGGGGTGCCTAACAACCTTGTTAGTGAACCCCAACGTAGGTCAGCCTTTAGGCCATGCTTATGTGCATCATATTGAGACCTAGCGGGGTCCACATGGTCCTTTGTAGGAGACTCACCTTTAACGCATCCCTACATGCTAAATGTTGCATCTTTGAGGGTAATGGGGTCATTTGACGGACTGATTTGGTGAAAACATGTGTTAGAAGTAAGGTGCGTAGGCAAGAGCTGTTGAAAAAAAAATATAGAAAAAAAAAAGTGAAGTGAGTCGGAAAAAAAAAGGAGTGTCGTAGTTTATTTTAGAATTCTTTATGGCTTTTGTTCTTCACGATCCAAAAACTCAAAAAGATTTTTTTTTACGTTTTTGCATTCATCTTCTCAAAGTACCGTAAGTTCAACAAAAAAAAAATGATGAAAAAAAAAGGGTTTTGTTTGCCTTTTCTACTTATTTGTCAAAAACAAAATACCAAAAAGATTTTTTTTTCATAATTGGTGGTGTCTGTCTTAGTTGTAATGTCTAGTTGAAAATCCAAAAAATTTTCATTCGTTTGTTTTTTGTTGTCTCTTAAGTTAGGGTCAATTTATTAGTTAATAGTTAATTGTCCAATCTGGACGAACTACGCACCCCTGATTCTCCTCTCTCGGGAGTGAGATACATAGGCAACCTATTGTGGGTTCGAGGATCTTATTTAAAAAATTCAAAAAGATTTTCTTCACTCTTTATTTAGAGTAGGTGTTTCATACATATCTTGAAAAGAAAAATACAAAAAAAAAATGATTTTCGTCAATAGTCGTAGGTTTCATTTTTGGTTGATCTTATTTCAAAAATTCAAAAAGATTTTCTTCACTCTTTATTTAGAGTAAGTGTTTCATATACATCTTTAAAAGAAAACTACAAAAAAAAAATTCTTTAATAGGTTCAAGTTTCATTTTCATATGAAATTCAAAATTGAAAATCCAAAAAAAGATTTTTCTTTGGTAATCATAGGTTTCATTTTGTATAGGAATTTTAAACGTGAAAATGCAAAAAGAGTCTATTGTTTTGACAATTTGTTATTTTCTTCTCTTTTTAAAGTTTCAAGAAAATAAAAAAAAAGGAAAAAGTTTAATTGGTCATTTTGGCAAAACTTCACGAACTATGCACACCTGATTCTTTCCTTTCGGGGTGAGATACGTAGGCGCCCTTCTTGGGTTCGGTGATATTTTCAAGAAAAAAGAAGAGATTTTGAAAAACTGTTGAACTCTAACCATTTGTTATCTCTTGTCCAGTTAGTTTAAGGTGGTTGGTTTGTGGCATTTTGGCTGATCCTTCATATTGCTCCAAGTCACAGAGGAAGTTATGGCCAACAAGGATACCGAGTTAGTTGTCACTAATCAGATAGGGAGTTCGGGGAATGAGAATGTAGGAGATAATGAAGAGATTTGGAAATTAAGGCGGCAAATAATAGAAATGCATCAAGCTTGGGCTAATGGGTTGCCGCCTC
Source organism: Capsicum pubescens (assembly GCA_030864215.1). Taxonomy (NCBI): domain Eukaryota; kingdom Viridiplantae; phylum Streptophyta; class Magnoliopsida; order Solanales; family Solanaceae; genus Capsicum; species Capsicum pubescens. Next base: position 338,825,260 of record CM061538.1, read on the forward strand.
CTCCAGTTCCCACTGATAATCTGGAATATCTTTCTAGCTTGCCTCCCGTGTCACATGCACAATTTCCCATTTTTGTTGATATGACACAACATGCATCAGGATCGACTCAGGGGCAACAATATCCAACCACTTCCAATGTTCATTTCCTCACTCCCCAATCCAAGACTACCACATACTCGGCTCCAGCTATTGTTCATACTTTTGCGACGCCACCCCTACCTCCTACTTTTGATGTTCATCCACAAGTTGTGCCTCCCTACTCTACAAGAGAGCCTGCATTGAAGATTTTTAGTGATCAGCACTATGCTCTCGAGCCTACATTTAAATCGACTGGTCCTTACGATTTCCCTCAACCTCCAGAATTTCCTCCTAACACTGAGAAGCCTGTTATGACAGAAGAACAAGAGGAAATAGCCAGAAAATTGAGAATTTTGGAACTGACTATGAAAAACTTGCAAGGACTTGGGGGGTACAAAAGTGTCTCATATAAAGATTTGTGCATGTTTCCTGATGTACATCTTCCTCTTGGTTTTAAAATGCCGAAGTTTGAGAAGTATGATGGACATGGCGATCCTGTAGCATATTTGAGACGCTATTGCAACCAGCTAAGGGGTGCTGGAGGGAAGGAATAATTACTGATGGCATATTTCGGTGAGAGTCTTTCAGGTCTAGCTTCAGAATGGTTTGTTGACCAAGACATTGACAAATGGATTAGTTGGGATGACCTAGCTAACAAATTTGTGCAACAATTTCAATACAATGTGGAGTTGATCCCTGACGAAAAATCTCTAACTAGTATAACAAAGAAGAATACTTAGAGTTTCAGGGAGTATGCGATCAGATGGCGCGAACAAGCTGCTAGTGTAAAACCGCCAATGAAAGAAAGCAAAATAGTGGAGGTATTTATTCAAGCGCAGGACGAAACATATTATCAACACTTGTTACCTGCATTAGGCAAGCCATTCATTAAGGTCCTTAAAATGGGGGAGATGATAGAAGAGGGAATTAAGACTGGTCGCATTGTGAGTTTTGCAACATTGAAAGCGACTACTCAAGTAATTCAAAAGGGTTCAGGAAATGTTGGGGAGGAAAAGAGTGAGGAAGATGCATCTGCAATTATAGTTGGACAGCAAGAAAGGTCAAGAAGACCACGTCTTCATCGATCTCAGGCTCAAGCTCAAGTTTATGCCCAGGCTCCACATAATCACTCCCAAAATCCATTATACTCTGTTCCCCCACATCCATATCCAGTGTATAATGCACAACCACAAGTTCAACCCTCATCTTACCCACAATGGCATACCCCAACGCCCCAGAGTCATCCTCTAACTCCACAAACATACCAAAACCCTTCTAAGCCAGATTTTCTATCCAAGCCAAACAATGGAATGAGGCAGAAGTCGAGAGATAGCTTCACACCAATTGGAGAGTCATATGCTAGTTTATTTCAGAGATTGGTACAGGAAGGAATGATCACTCCTCTCCTTGGGCACACCCTTAATCGGCGTTCAAGAAATTTTGATCATAACGCACGATGTGCGTATCATTCTGAGTCTCAGGGTCATAGTATTGAAGATTGTCGAGATTTGAAAAGAGAAATTGAAAAGATGATTCATGATGGATCAATCATGGTGTAGAACATTGATAGTGAGGGAAACTTTAGTCATGCTGATATGCAAACCAGTGGCTAAGATGTCAGGCTGAGCAATTGAGAAGTCACCCCTCTCTTTACCAGAAAGGGGTTTGGTAGTTTGTTTTGTTTTATTTTCTGTTCTCCGAATTATTTCAGGGTTGTAGTTTGGGATCTGTCTTATTTTGTCCCTTTGTTATTTATGTCCAAACTCTTCTATATTTTGTTTCGACTAAATGAAGTGTCTCATTTTCCTTTGTGTTTAAATATGTGTTGTTTGTTTGTTTTCTTTACATAGTACATTTTGTGTTGACTTTAGTGATATGACATGCTAGTAAAATTTTCAGTCAGATCTTAAAATCCAGTTTAAGCATGAACATTGAATCAGAGGGTTAAAGTTAGAAAAAAAGAGCATATGAGAAAATAGATATAGTGTTGAGACATTTGGTGACAAGTTAAGGCAATTATTTTGAGAATCACAAGAACAACTTGGTCATCGATCGAAAGGCAAGTCCCAATTATTTGGTGGACGTGTGATCGCTATATCAAGAGAAACAAGAAGATAAGCAGCTCCACGAAAGCATGAGTCATTTGATGTGAGGAATGCACAACAAAGGTGGAGTTTACAGAAGAAGTAGTGACGCACAGACTCAATCTGCTTAAAAAGATGTCGCAAATGATCTTCATCTCTCACTTCCAATTGCATGTTATGTACTTGCATTCTCAAGGATTGATATGATGAAGGCATTTCATTCTGCTATCCAAACATTGTGTCATCCTTTGTTTACCTCATTTGAACCTTAGTATTATTTTCTTTCATACCCCTCTTTTGGAATCAAGATAGAGTAAGCAAAGTTCAAAGAATAGTGTCGAGCAAAAGATAAAGTCAAAAGTTACAAAAAAGAGACAAAAATATTTCCAAAAAAAAAAATGTCAAGAAAAATAGAGTTAAAATAAAGAATCGCAAAGTGAAAAGAGCGAATAAAAAAAACAAAAGAAAAAAATAGAATCAAGTGAAAGAACAAGCTGCCAGAACTACGCATGACCTGATTCTCCTCTCTCGAGGGTGAGATACGTAGGCTGCCCCACTCAGGGCTCGGTCCAACCAAATAAACAATTTAGAGTCACCCAGTCTAAAGAAACTGGGGCATGAGTTAATCCTCATTGTTTGAGTCGATTCCAAAAGTTGTAAGTCCTACCCCACTTCAAGTGTCGTTTGGGCCCCATGCCATCCTTTCTTTCTAACCTTATCCAAAAGCCAAGTTACAACCAAAGAAATACCTTTAGATCAATCTTTGAGGATGTTAAGGCGGAGCATGTAAGGGATATGATGATGCATTTGGGAACTATTTGTCTTCCTCAGCATAGGGAATCAAAAGAGAAATAAAAATGAGAGTCTTATTGGTGAAAACCCTTACGGGAACCATAAGGCGATGGTAAGTTGAGAGAAATAAAAATGAGAGAGTCTTATTGGTGAAAACCCTCACGGGTACCATAAGGCGATAGTGAGCCGAGAGAAAATGAAAGAAGCTTGTTGGAGAAAACCCTTCAAGGCGCCACTAGCCGAATGGGGTCTTAAATACAATTGACCTAAGAAAGCAACTCAGTTTCAAGGCCATTAACTCAACAACAATGGGTAGAAAGTTTGGATGAAAAGATCAAGTTGCTTAATCCAAAATGCATGGCATAATTATTAGTGTTGACTGTCATTTTTAGATGAATTTTTTGTTTCTTTGTTTTAAAAGGGGATATTCATTGTATTTTCTTTCTTCTCTTTATTTTAATTTTATCTTTCTTAAGTCAGTTATCAAAACAAAAATTGTCATTTTTTTTGCTTCTTGTCTTTGAGTCAAGTCCGTGTCAAAACAAGTGAGAAAAGATTTCAAAACTGGCTACCAGCTTCTTTAATTGCACAAAGCAAGAAAAAAGCTAGCACATGAAAGAGACATGATTGTGAGCCCAAAAAAAAGGCTTGCAGGAAGTTTTGTCAACAGAGAAGTCGGGGAACTCATGGAAAGACCAAGGTTCAAAGGGTTTATTTGAGAAACATGACAAAGCAGAAATACTGTGTTTGTTTCAGAGTCACTCTTAATAAGATGAGTTTGAGTCAATGATACAACAAGTCAATGACATATGCTAATGGTTGGAAGCAAATCTAAATGTGACGGGGGCAGGAGCAATTGCCTCAAAAGCCAAAGCCACAAACTAGCCACCATGTTTTTAAACTCACAAGTTTTCTTTGTATGTAATAGGAATACATGTTGCATTCAGATCAAGGATTTCAGAGCCTAAACATCAAAGGCCGTAATTTCTCACCTCAACAAATGCAAGAGGCAAGGTTGCTGCACAGGTTTGGTAAACAAAACCATGGTAAAACTCATAATTCAAGATCTCTAGGAGAAGCACTTCCTTTTTATAGTAATTCAAGCAGCTTTGGTAAGGAGACACACTTCATTGTTTTGATAATTCAAACAACATTGATAAGTAAACACACTTCCTTGATTGGGTAATTCGAATTTTTCTTCTTAGGTAATGCACTTCCTAACTTAAATCTTGATTCCTATAAGACGTACCTTTTAGTCGAGTCATTCTCCTTGGATTCCTATAAGACGTACCTTTTAGTCGAGTCATCCCCTTTGATTCCTATAAGACGTACCTTTTAGTTGAGTCATCCCCGTTGATTCCTATAAGACGTACCTTTTAGTCAAGTCATCCCCTTTGATTCCTAGAAGACGTACCTTTTAGTTAAGTCATCCCCTTTGATTCCTATAAGACGTACCTTTTAGTCGAGTCATCCCCGTTGATTCCTATAAGACGTACCTTTTAGTCGATTCATCCCATTTGATTCCTAGAAGACGTACCTTTTAGTCGAATCATTTCCCCTTTGATTCCTATAAGACGTACCTTTTAGTCGAGTCATTCCTATTGATTCCTATGAGACGTACCTTTTAGTCGAGTCATTCCCTTTGATTCCTATAAGACGTACCTTTTAGTCGAGTCATCCCCTTTGAACCCTAGAAGACGTACCTTTTAGTCGAGTCATCCCCTGGATTCCTATAAGACCTATCTTTTAGTCGAGTCATCCCCCTTGATTCCTAAAAGACGTACCTTTTAGTCGAGTCATTTCCCCTTTGATTCCTATAAGACGTACCTTTTAGTCGAGTCATTCCTATTGATTCCTATAAGACGTACCTTTTAGTCGAGTCATTCCCTTTGATTCCTATAAGACATACCTTTTAGTCGAGTCATCCCCTTTGAACCCTAGAAGACGTACCTTTTAGTCGAGTCATCCCCTGGATTCCTATAAGAAGTACCTTTTAGTCGAGTCATCCCCCTTGATTCCTAAAAGACGTACCTTTTAGTCGAGTCATTCCAATTAACTCATAGAAAATGCATTTCTTTATTTGGGATAATTTTCTTTTCAGTTTTGATGTGATTTCAGGAGCATGCCCGAAGCACAGGGTGAATAAATGGAAAACCAAGCAACAAGGTGAAGAAATTGAAAGTTAAACAAATTGAAAAATAGCAAGTCAGGAGCCCGCCTGCAGAACAGGGTGAAGAAATTGAAAGCATAGCAACAAGTTGATGAAATAGCAAGTCAGGAGCCTGCCTGCAGAACAGGGTGAAGAAATTGAAAGCATAGCAACAAGTTGATAAAAATAGCAAGTCAGGAGCCCGCCTGCAGAACAGGGTGCAGAAGTTGAAAGCATGGAAACAAGTTGATGAAATAGCAAGTCAGGAACCCGCCTGGAGAACAGGGTGAAGAAATTGAAAGACAAGCAACAAGTTAAAGAAATAGCAAGTCAGGAGCCCGCCTGAAGAATAGGGTGATGAAACTCAAGTCATGAGTCCAAAAGAAGCTGTATAAATAGGATTTTTGTAATTTCATTTATGCTTTAACTTGTAATTTTCATTTTAATGTAATGACAGAGCCGTGGATTTGAACCTCGATGGAACCTCACTCGACTCTCCAACTCGGTATAGTCCACTTCTCTTCCAATCCTTTGAAATACCTGTGACTTGATTCTCTCATAACTTGGGTAGGTAGGATGTCTTAAGTCAAGACTCGGTTGTTTTTCTTCTTTCTGTTTCTTTCTTTGAATAATGGTCGGGACAAAATTCAGTCTTGTTGTCTACTTTTTTGTTTGAAAACACTTCGTGTTTACATTCAAAGGGGACATGATGTAGACACCTAATTTCGTCCCTCCGCAATATCATTTTTACCCATTTTTACCTTATCCTACCGTGTACCTTCAATCATGTAATTATCCCTCCATAAAATGACAAAAAAATAACAAACTCCCTAACAAAATTTTATCTTGTTTTATTTTATCCAAACAACCTATCCAATCAAAATAAACCACATCACACCATACCCCTACCCCCACCTTACTACCCTATACCCTACCCCTACCCCACCCCTTTTAATGAGATTTTTCTTTTCCCTTGAAGATCGGAAGACCCACATATACTCCTGGATTCTTTTTTTTTTCATTTTTGGGGAAGGAAACAAGACACACTCACAGATCATCTTCTCCATTTTTCTGTCATATAGACAAGAGAAAATACATACACACCATTGTAGACATACACGCACAAAAGCTCACCGAAAACCATGGTGAAGGACTATCCACTCACTTCACAGTAAAGAGAGGGGGTTTTATTTTCTTTTTGGGAGCAAGTGAGAGTAGGGAGACGAGAGGGAGATAGAAAGGTACAAAGAGAAATACGAAGGGAGAGCGGTGGTCGGAAAACGTTACAAATCGAGAAAGAATAGTGAAGGGAAAATAGAACAATGTCATCGGAGTTCACTGTTCCGGTGAATTGACTCCGGTGCCATCCCTTTAATACTCGTTTCTAATCGAAATTGATCCTTCATGATTGGTTCCGTCAAATTACCACCAGAATGGCATCGGAATAAATTGTTGAATCCAGCCACGACCACATCCGATCAAGCTCACAGGGGCTCCGGTGAAAACAAAAAATCGTCCCATCCAGTCCCAATTTCAGCGAAGTTCGCATTAAATCTGTCAAAACAGTAGCTGTTGGTGTGAAATTGATACGGGTTTGTCTTCTTTGTGTGGTTTTCCAATTTGGGTCAGTCTCGGATTGCTTGACTATTCAATATCGAATTTGGAGTTCGTCGATATGGAATTAGTTTCGATTCAAGGGTGAAATTTGACTTGAAGTTCGAGGTTCGACATTAAGGCTCCGTTGGACGCAGTTCTATTCGGAAAGGTCAATTAATCAATAAAGCCCAATTTGAGGTCCAATTCTATATCTCTTATCTCTCTTTTCGTAAACATTTTTTTTAATGATGTGCACGAGCTTTGTTTAGTTTGGTTTCGATACGTTTGAATCACCGTAAGTATTCGTTGGTGTTGATTGATTATTTGAGTTGAACGTCTGTTTGATGGAGAATTAAGTGATTGCTTAATAGATAATAATTTGGGGGGAGGGATTGATCTTGATAAAGAGGAATCAGATTAATTTCGGTTAGTTGGTTGAATTAATTAGAAATACTTATTGATTCTCTCGAATACGGTAATACCATGTTTTAGGCCGAGTTGGATAGGCAAATGTTAGGTGCGGGTAGGCAAAAGTTAGAAGTGGTGTGTTGATTGAATGCGTTGAATGTTGAAGTGGGGGATGAAGGGTTTTTGTTTTATCACTTTTGGATCAATTGTACTATTTGGCCGGGGAATGCCCCGAAGTATCTGTATATATTTATTCACCGGGGAATTTCCCGACGTACTATATTGGTAAAGGCGGATCGAGAACAAGGCCCGAGGCATTGGGTAAAGCTGAGGAGCGTAGTTAGTATTAGTATAGATTAGATAAGACTTATTTTCTCATTTTTATTTATTTCGGGACTGTATAATTGGACTGGACACTAAATTTTGGATTGTTTAGTTTTGTTTTGCTTGCTTGATTGTTTTGTGTGCTTTGTGTGGTTTATACATTCGTAGTGTCAAATTAAACGATATGCTCCATCAAGCGACCGTGGTCGAACCATGGGATCGAGGGGTGCCTAACACCTTCCCCTCGGTCAGCAGAATTCCTTAGCCGGAATCTCTGTTTGCAAACTAGTTTAAAGAGTCAAATGGTTTTGTAAAGGATTTTTCAATGGTGACTTGGCACACCAGATTATGCCAAGTGGCGACTCTGAGTTTTGAATGTAAAAGGTCCTTTTCGAAATAAATTTTCATCTTTGTCACTTTAATAATAAAACCCCTTTCGAACCTAAAATATAATTCTTTCGGAGTGAAAAAGGGGTGTGACAGTCACCACCACCAATGCCAATGCCACCACCATCATCAACCACTATCGGTTAATCCCTACTACCGACCAACTCATCTATCACAACTAGCACCGCCGCTAACTATCAATAACACATCATCAACATCCACACATTCTTTGACCACCACCACCATCATTGTCACCGGTGTCGCCACCTCTATCGCCACTTCAATCACTATCATCACTACGGTGTATCTCTACTAACAACCATCTCCATCATCACAGCTAACAACATTTTCAACTACCACCAGCACATCGTCAACCATCATGCATTCATTTTCAGTCATCACAATCAACACCTCCAACTAACATCAACCAACTTCACATCACTACTGCCACCACTACCAATCGTCACCATCATAACAATCACTACAATACCAATCATCTCTACAATCACTATTATCACAACCAACATTACTAATCACTAACATCAATCATTACCACCATCACTGCCATTACAAACCATGTCCATTATCACTAATAAACATAAATATTTTTTTTTAATCAACTAATAATTTTATTGTATTAAATCAAATATATTTTTCTAATATATAATTATTTTTTATTTAAATTGTATTTTTTATTACATGTACAAATAATAAATTTTGCACATTCAGATATAAAAACACATGGTCTTAACCATTCAACTTTCAAATATAAACACAATATCTTAATTATTCAGATATCCATTCAGGCTATAAGCATTAGTTTTGACAAATTCAATACACCAAAACATATATTCTTCAAAATAATTAAGATATTAAATAAAGATTTTTCTGTAAGTTGCTTCTTTGCAGACAATGTATCTTCGAATATAAAATAATGTGAGACAATTTCTTTCACTCAAAAAAAATAAATTAAGGGTGTGTTTTTACGGAGGAAACACAATATTGTTTTCAATTTTATTATGTTGAATAAGTTAATTATGGATAACCTTCTTTTTTTTTTCTTGAGGAAAAATGTATTTTTAAAAAATGAGGAAATAACTTTTTGGATGAAAATAGAAAAAAATAAGTTGATAAGATATTTCATGTTTTTATCCTTCCACCCATCTAATCTTTATTCACATTCACCGTAGCTCCCTTCCTCATCCACCCCACTACGAGGCATCTCAATAAAATTAATGGTCTAAAGCCACACTTTAATAAGAGGTCTTAAATATATACACATACATGTAAAATAATATTGTAATAATTTAGAGTTCTCTTTTTTTATTCTTGCATTTTAGTTATTTTTTATGTAGTATTTTTAAAAGACACGTAACCTTTAGCTTCACATATTAATATGATTATTAATAAAAGTAAGAAATTATTTTAGTTAATAAGATGTTAGCCATTTATTTTCAATACATTAACTTGGATGCGTTATTGCTAAAACTTTATTATTAATATGAAGTTTGAGTTGTTTAATTCAAAGTTCTAAAATATTTATAGTAAAAAACTAGATAGGGTTTTCTTTCTTTACTTCTATTTTTTTGAATAATTTATTTTAAACATATTTTACAATACAACAACAATATACCCAGGGTATTCCCACATAGTGGGGTGTGGGAAGGGTAAAATGTACGCAACCACACCACTAATAAATATTTTACAATCTTTATTATTATTTCAAGTAAAACTGAAACCATAAAATTTACTATTAAAATTTTTGAGTCCTCAAAATTTTGGGGGCTTGAAGGAAACATTTTACTAGTCTTACCCTTTAGCCACCTCTGCTCATAATATGTGTCTAAATTATATACCTCTACTTTCAAAGTAATGTCTTTTGTTTATATACCGAACAGAAAAAATTAAATAAAATACCAACTTATTTTTATAAAATATTTTTTTATAACATTTTCCTTCACAGCATGTAAATTGTCAAGTTCTTTTCATTTAGACTACAGCTATGAGTCATGATACATTATTATGGTTATTATTGGTATCACAAAAATCGTGTATGAACTGAGTGGTGAAAATGAAGTAATAATTAAGCATATATCTTTTACAAAATAATAACATAGCTAGTATGCTCTCACAAATAAAATTTAAAAAGAATAAATTGTACTCAAGTCTATCTAATTTGTAGGGTAAAGAAATTATTTTTTATAAACTCTTGACTCAAAAGAAAGAGGAAAATATGTCTTGAGAAATGTTTTAAATTTTTATGTTTGATTGTTTAAAGTTTTTTTAAATTATTTCCTTGTGAAAAATAAGTTTCTTAGAAAATTTGAAAAATAACTTTCCTCGCATCATGAGTAGGAAAACTAAGTTCCATAAAAATGAATTACAAGCTCATTATATCATTCTTCACATTTTTGAGATAATATTCTTTTATTTATTTATCAAATATCCAAAAATAAATAAGAAATTCTTTTATTTTTTAAAAAGACATTTTTCATAAAATAATATTTTCCGTTCTATCAAAATAAACCCATAATTGTAAGAAGTAAATATAGTTACACAATGAAACAATTTAGCTTAAGGGACAATAACCTCCATGAACACACACTTTGGTTTGTGAGGCCTACATATATAGAAAAAAAAATACAAGAAACGTTATATATGGAGGAAATTAAAAGAAGAAAATGTGGACACATCAATGTATTATGTGTTAACATCATGTTGTTTATTTCACTAAGATACGCAAGCAATTTAGGACGTGAAAGAAAAGAAGAGATTTCTAGTTTTTTTTTTAAAAAAATAAAATAAATAGGCAACATTCGAATTCGAACTGGGAATAAAAGAATTTGAAGTCTTCTACCTTATAACTCGGTTATGGATCGATCACATACCTCTATTTAGTTACCTAAATTTCATCTAAATAATTATTTTATGAAGACTTGCTTTCGTGCTCAATAAACTCTAGGAATCTTCTCAACCAATCAAAGCGAAAAATTAGTAATATAACCAACTAGGTCAAACATGATATGAAATAATGATTGTCAAAGAAGAATCAAGAATTGTTGTTTTCCTAATTAAAACCCAATTTTAGACCCAACATAATGACTGTGAAATGCAATTGCACCAAGTGATTTTCAGTCACCAATTTTGGTTTTTGTTACGTATGCAATCACTATGGATACGCTAGCTATTTAATTGCCTACTAAAAGGGATGGCCACTTATTTTATTCCCTTACTTTTTCCTTTTAATACTTTGGGTCTATTTAATATGACAATAGTTACTGTTTGAAAAATATTAAATTAGATATTTTTTTGGTTGATTTTGATTGTTGAGCGAAAAATATTTTTTTCAAAGATAGTATCTTGATAAAATTTTGCAGTATTGAAGATGAATGATAATGTCTGTGTTGGTTAAAATTGTAATACAAAATTAGGTCTTTTATATATATATATATATATAAGCCATCCACCCTGTTTCCTGGGGTGGGGTGGGGCAGGGTGTGTAGGCATAGACCCCTACCTCGTTTATTCATGATTACATAAAGAGGGGTGGGGGTGGGGGAGTGTCTTGCCTCCAAATTAACACCGCAAAAAAGAAAACTTTTACAATTTGAATTGGCGCTAAGTAACTATCTCTAATAACCTGTATTGTTAATTCTTAAAGAAAGGAGTTGACTCAATAAGTCTGGGATTGTCTCGCTATTCATAAGCTTCTATAAAGTGATCCAGCTTTTTGCAAAACAATTCTGTTTTGTCTCAAAATTTTTGCTCCATATCGCGGTGGATCAAAATGCCAACTTGAATGTTTAGCCACCTTCAATCTGAAGGATGGCATGTCTAATTTGTCCGTATTGTAAGCCCCTCTCACCTTTCGTGAGAGTTGATTTTCATTATCGAAGATAACATTGTGAGTAAGAGTAGTATCGCGTTTGGACAATGCATCAGTTACTAAATTCCCTTCGCTAGAGCAGTGAGAGACTTTTATACTCCTTTTATTAACCTTATGTTGAATTTCTGCAATCACCTTGATCAGATTTCAAGGGATATTAATATTGCCCTTTGTCATCATGGAGTCTAATTGCATTCTAAAGTTAGATAGGCCTTGATCATAACACCATGAGATCCCAAATAGAGCTGCTTTTGCTTCGCTAGAATTGTTAGTTGAGAAATGGATCGGATTTGCAAAAGCCATTATCATGCTTCTATTTTTTCTCCTAACAATTCCCCCTGCTCTGAATTTTCTAGTGCTAATTATCATATAACTCCCATCTGTGTTTAGAATTAAATCATCATCATGCTTGTTCCATTTGACCAAAGTTCTAATTAATCAGTCTTGGTTTGTAATCCATCAATATGTTGAAAATTATATTCCAACCCCAACAATCTTTCATTTTTCTAAATCTAATTTTGGCAATAACAATCTTAGTCTGGAATAAAATTTGATTGTAAATCCAAGCTTTAGATATTGTTTTGTTCTTGAATTTCTTAGAGCATCTTGTCTTCCACAGTGTCCAACACACCAAGCTTGGAGTAGTCATGGTTATCAACTTGTGAACTGCATTGTTGACTTTAATCTTCCACCAGTTGTCTATAATTTGAATGATATTATTGTTGTTTGAGTTGATTCCAAGGGGTTTAGAGATCCATTCACAGGTTCTTTTAGTCACTTCTCCAGCTACGAACAGGTGATTATATGATTCATGCATTGAAATCCTGCAACAAACACATGCAATGTTCAAATCTAGCTAATGAGCTTCCAAGTGGAAGTTTTTTCTTGAGAAGCCTTCACATTAAAAAAGAAATTTTAAAAGGAATTTTTTTATTCCAAACAGGGTCTAGTTGAGAAAGACGGAGGTTTTTTTTGTCTGGTGGCTTGAAAGGCTAATGTGTAGGAGAATTTTCCACTTAATTCAAGATTCTAAAAGGTTTTTCTATGCGTCCTTCTATTTTGATATCAATGATCTCATCTACTTTATGCCTTGGCAGCACCACCTCTAGTACTTCTTAGTTTCAATTGTTATGTTGGAAGTACTGCTTCACTAAGGTGTTGCCAGGTTTGGGAGTTTATTGATGTTACAAATAAAGTGGGTCATTGATCAACCATTTCCCACCAGATTAAAATATTTCCCTCACCAAGATTTCAGAAAAATATTATTCTTCATATCTTTTCTAATATCAAGCATATCTCTCCATTTGGAAGAGTCTTTAGGATTTTTAATTTTGGAAATAGCATTTGATCTTGGACAATATTCAACCTCAAGAAATTTGATCAAAATTGATTGTTCACTTCTGAACCTCCACGACCTTTTGGCGCTGAAGGCAAGGTTAATATCTTGAATTTTCTTGAAACCCAACCCACCTTTCTTGTAAGAAAAACACATGTTTATCCAAGAGCTCCAATAATACTTATTTTTTCTATCTTTAGTGCATCAGAAAAAATTGATCATACATTTTAATTTGATCAATGATGGTCTTTTTATGATTACAGGTGTTGTTGCAATCATAAAAATTTCCCAATATGGTCTGGGATTTCCTCGAGTTCACAACTATTGGAGACATCACCTCTATTTATCCTGTGTGTTTCAAGGGATTAACTTTGCTAAGTTGATCCTCCTGATAACTATTGGTGTTGTTGTCAGCTTCCATATTCAGGTTTTCTTCTGGAATTGTTTTGTTCCCTTGCTTGTTGCTTTTGACCCCCTATTATTTTCAGATCCCATCTCCTTAGTCTCATTTTTTCCTTGTAGAGCTCTTTCTTTGTTCCAATTTTGTTCTTTGGTGTATGTTTTAATCTCTGCTTGGCCATAACAATTTGATTTAGGAAACTATTGGTAGGTAAGGCGGACTGATCGAGCAAAGCACAAAATAATACAAGTAAAGAAATACAATGATCACATCATCTGTAAATAAAAAATTTTCAAATAGTAGCTCACACCGTCTCTATTAACAATTCTAATATATAAAGGAAATCAAATATAATCAAGCATTCACGAAGGTACATAGAAATTGATCACACATCAAATAACACATGCAAATGCAATGCAATGAATGAATGAAGTAAATAGTTTGAAAGTCATTGCATGACTTTCTATGTACACTTATCGAGCCTCAATGTTCCTAGAATATGAACCATGAGGTTTCACAACCCGTATACTATCTCAAAGTCTCCACCCACCTCTCCGATTTGTGTTCACTGGTCAAGGATTTTATGAAAATATATCATTTTCTTTTAAAACAGTATTCCTCAATGGTATTGATATCTCGTGAATGTGTATGTATGAAATGAGGATAGATATAATTCTCATAATCATCAGTATGGAGATAACAAATTCATTCAATACGTGTATAAGTGAGCCCAAAAATCAACCCAATATGTCAATATTTTGTAATATCAGTTCTAGTTTGGTACTATTGGAATAAAATGCATGTAATATAACACATCATTAATATTATATCAACCCATAACTCAAGCATTTCTATCATGATAAAGACAAACAACGCTCAATAAGACCTACAATATCTATACAGTTATCTCGAAATATAATTTTCATAGTATTTTACAGAATCCATAGCATGATTTACTTATTTATTAACTATCCAGCCCAATCTGAAGAAAGTTAAGCCATAACCTACCTCCAAGCTTTGAAATTCAAGCCTAAAGTCCTTTACCACGGAGTCTTTCCCTTTCGAACGGTCTCAGAATCAACTAAAATATACAAATGTAACATCTATGTGTTAAAAGAAAGCTAATGATACTAATATACAAATATTTTTTTTATTTT